>BLKR01000027.1:0-600000 GCA_011170035.1 Teleogryllus occipitalis
GATGAAGTTTTGTAATAAATTAAGAATTTCAGGATTAGGATTTAAGAATGATAATGGCCATGTATGCAAGGGGAGGGGTTTAGAAAAAAATAGTACACAATAAAAACGAGGGTTTCATGATACTTTGAAATTGTTGTAATTATCGACTGTTATGTTTAGATGTAATATGTATGTTTTGCAGAAGGATACACATGGAAATGTTAACTTGTAAGTATTATTATTCATGGGTAATAGTAGTAAAAGAGAGGAGAATAAACTTACGTAAATTTGTCACCGCCGAATATCTGTAGAGACGGTCTATCGGACCCACTAATAAATTTTATCATGACGAGGCAGCTTTGGTATACCCTTGGGGCAATTGTTGGGTGAGATTAAATGGTAATTTAGGCAGAACAAATAAAAAGGTACCAGGCACATACCCCCGTTTGCATAATGATATTTTATCGTTTTAAGTTCATTACATTTCATTACGTTCGTAAAAATGATACAGTTAAGTGGAAAATTATTTAAATTTGAGTTTACAAAAGTTAGTCGGACTAAAAATCCATGTGGTCAAGGGTTTGCCCTCCGTTTTTTCTTTGTGTTTTTCCTATTTTGTTTCCGAGGTATGAAACTCCATGTGGTCTACAACATCGCATTGACTTGCTTCATCAGGGGGACAAGTCCCCGGGGTGGGCACCTTTGCCTTTGTGGCTTCTATCCTCATCCCCCACCCACGCGCAAGCACGCCGACGGGCTGATGTCCGGATACAGCCGGGACCCAGTTTGCCGTCACGGCAACACAATGCCTAGGTAAGGGCCGCCCTGCCAGCTCAGGCTCCTAGCTATCAAGGCTAGTACCGGAGTCAAAACAATGCGCCACTCACATGCGCCAGGAACAAGTTCCCTCCTCTTTGCCCAGAGTATCGGGCCTCTGCAACGACGAATCAGAGAGCCCAACTGGGGGCTACCTGAACTAGGGTCCAGGCGGCTCGGATCCCCCATCCCGTCTCCCCATTGGTTACCGCCAGCTATCGACGTGGGTAAGGCCGGAACTTGGGCAACCTGACGGGTGGTACCTAGTTTCCCGCCAGACGGATCCTGCCCATAGGTCGACGCGCCATAGGCCCAACTGGTGGGTAGCCGGGCGAACCCGAATACCAGGAGTTTAGTATCGCCTTCTCACTGCCTGCATCTTCAAGCTAACGACGTGAGCGGCGCCGCGAGACTCGGAGTCTGGGTGGTCGTCTACGACACTCCACCAGCGATCAAGGCAGCCTAAACCATCGTGATCTCCCCCTACGGGAAATTCCGAGGTACCGCATTTTCGACGCAGGGTTTTCAGATTAGGGGAATCCCCCTTTTGGACTGGAAAACGACTCACTCTCTCGCGGAACAAATAATGACTGAGCGGAATATCGCCAAATGGGCGCAAATGCATCAAAACATGTGCGGTTTTTGGCGGGTTTTCAAATTACGACGAAATTAAAAAAAAACTACATTAACAGTGAGTTTAATTTTTTGTCTTCTCTCTATACATATTTCATTAATCATTTATTAATTCGTTCAAATTTACTTTGAGAAGTGAGTAATGTTAGTTTTTAGACCTCTAATATTGTATGTGCTCTAAAAGTCTCGTCTTTGTCGTGCACAACACGAATACATAATGTCACATTGGAAGTATTTACAGTTAATTTTAGAACACGCCGCACCGGTTAAAATGAGTAATCTTTTTCAAGTATGGTGCCACTGCCAGCATTTTCCGTTAAGCCATAGGAAATAAGCATGCATATGTAAGCATTTCCGTGATACGCATTTTAAGTGCGGATATTTAAGAGCAAAGAGTGAAAATGGGAAATAAGTATTTAAACATTAAAATCAAAAATGGGTACAAAAAGGGGATTTAAAGGCAAGGAGGTGGACCCAACCAACGCATCTTGAGTTCACGTTTAATGACCATTATCTAAAAAACATTTCAATATGATAAATAAAATGATCTCATTTGAAAAGAATTAATTTACCCCTTAAAGTAATTCTCCCATCTGCTGTAGTCATAAGAATAGTTATAATTAATCATATATACTGTTACGTTTCTGTGGTGAATTAAAACATTTTTTTAACAAAAACGTTTATTTTTTTCTTAACACGATCACTGAAAACACTTGATTTATGTACAGATTGTCTTCACTTGATTATTTACACTACACTTCTCTTGATTATTTATTTTCACTATTCACTTCTTTTACACTGTCGCACAGTCCTAAACACTGACCACAGTCCATTGCACTGACTACGTCACTGATCACAACCACTGCACTGCTATTCACCGTGATGCACACACTTCACAGCTCAGCTTCCTCTTCAGACTGACTCGCAGTCGCCAGCCGTCGTGTATTAAAGCTACATTTGTTTACATACTCGGCGGGCGCTGTCTAGAATTTACTGGAACTTCCGATACACATCGCGAACCCTCCGGGACCGTCTAGTTCGAGGGCCGCCGGCAGATGTCGCAATCCGCGCATTCATGTAGTTCGTGGTGGCGCCGGCAGATAACGCAATATTCGTTACAATATCAAGGCTGTAAAGACGCCAATTTTGATGTCCCTCCTAATCGACTCCCAGTGAACAGTTTTAAACAAATAAGGGGCGAAAAAATCTACAGAAGGTTATGTAATAGATCAATGTTTTGGCTCTGTAATTATTACACACAGTGCCAATATATTGTGTCACAGTGCCACACATTTCCAAGTACATTCTAAAAATTATTAAAAATATTCATAGGGAGGGTGTTGTTCAAACTGCTGATGTGCACTCATCGCTTGTGCAATATCTGTGACCATATTAGCTTAATACTAGCCACATTCCATTGGCAGGTACTACACGTTCACTTTACATTTGCAGACGGCGCTGCAATCTATTTACATGAGATCATCGCCAACTGAATGAGAATAGCGCGCACGTCTACAGTAGATACTGCTAGATTAGATATGCAGAGGGCGGTGAGCGGGATTCATTCCCGTTCAGCCCGTTCATTGCAGGGAATGCCAGAGTAGAAGAGGGCAAAAACATAACTAATGTGTAATAGATATATGCAAAAGAGAAATAAAAATATTTTTCGTACCTTTTTATGAATAGATAAGGTGTATTGGTGTACGTGTTAGCTAATGTAACTTATTTCATAATATTGATGTTACATGTATGAAGTATATTTTATTTTACTTTGAGATATACAAATTTTCTCTCTACTTTAATATCTCGCAAAGATCTTAGCGTCCGGCTTGCTGGGTCAATGGGTCACGATATATATAATCCTTATTACCTTTATAATGGATTATAGGATCCGCAGACTATACAGCGCTGCTGGGAATCTGAAATTAGAATGATTCTAATTCCTAGTTCATTACTGTTTGGATTGACTAAATGAAAGATCACTTTCTTTTCTAAAGAACAAAATTTAACAAAGTTTATTGTTACCTTTTTGCAAACAATATAGTGAATTTAATACATGATTTTAATGTTAGGCCTTTGATCAAGATATCTTTGAATTTAGAATTTTATACCGCGGTTAACTTATCTATTCTTCGTTGATGTCCCTCGAAGACTTCTCAGTCGAAATATCTTGCGAGCTTGCCGTAGTCCAAAGTTCCAAGAAATCCTCTTCTGCTCCTATCCAAGATGGTGTCAAACTATCAAAATTATCAGTCCTGATTACGTCCTATGACATAGTCCCGAAACCTATAACTCGATTACCACTCCCGACGAAGTCCCAATTTATGCCATCAATATTACTTTCACATGCAATATCTGCAATATTATTTGCTGTCCTTCAAATTTCACAATCTGATAACCCGACTCTGACTATCTGCACTACCTCGCTCCCTCTCACGACCCACGATCCGTTCAGACACGCGATGCCGGTCAGAATGAATTCTTCTTGCATAATTCACCCCTCGAAGCTTCCTATTAAACTCCCTTCTTTTTTTTCATAACATTTGACCGTCCTTCTCTCACCCAGCCAATCCATGCGTTCGTTATATTTTGATGTAGCTAACCTTTCGATCGTCTAAACTTCTTAATGCATATTCCACCATATTGTCTTCAAATAAATGTTAGTTTATATTCATGTGACATATCGGTATGTCACAGCTTCCCCTCTCCAAGCGTCATTTGGTTTGCTACAACCTAACTAAATGACAAGACTAAAACTGAACACTTTCTTCTTGCTTCTTCACACTAAACGACATTAACACTTTACACTTTGCACTGCACTAGGTCTTGTTTCTTGCTGCCTTAAAACTATTTACATTTTCCTTTCGGAATGTGCCAACAATAACCATTTCACCAGGTATTCTAATAACCGTTTCTGCCTAATATTTGCTCCCCATTAACTTCATTGAATACCCATACACATTAAATTAAACTCCCTACACAAACTGACAAAATATACATAACAACAAAACAATAACAAAAGAAAAACTATTACTCCTAATATTTACAACTATTTACAAATCTCTGTCATGACCAGAATATTTAATCATGCGTGTCGTCCCTCATATACGGCTTCATGTTCCTGTAGTTATATGTTTCCATTTGTCGTCCGTTTTCATCATTCAAAATCGCAGCATTCTTGCTTAATACTTTACAAATTCGGTACGGACCTTTATACAACGGGAAAAATTTATAAAATAGCTTCTTATCCACTTGTAGATACATTCTTTTGTCGAAATCTGGATAGCTGATCAAAAATGTCTTCTCAAATAGTTCTTTTAATTTTTTAAACGCCTCTTGACATTTTGTATCCCACGCCCATTTCCTCCCCTTCTTTAGCAATTCTATTATTGGGTGTATAATTTCTGAATAACCTTTGCAAAACCGGGAATAATAATTGCACACCCCAATCAATCTTCTAACTTCCCTTACATTCCGAGGTCGCGGAAAATTCTTAATCAATTCTTTCTTTTTATCTTGCATCGACATTCCTTGATCCGATATGACGTGCCCCATAAATTTTATATTCCTCCTCCCGAATTGGCATTTTCCAATATTTAATTTTAAATTATACTTCCGAAAGATTTCGAATAGTTTTTTCAACTTCTTTAAATGTTCAAACATATTGGTAGAGAATAACACAATATCGTCGACGTACATGAGAGTAGTTTCCTTTAGCTCATCCGGTATTACATCGTCCAAATAACTGATTAAAGCTGCGCCACTATTCTTTAATCCAAAGGCCATCCTCTGAAAACTATACGTATTGCCTTCAAATGAAAAACTGACAAATTTTTGCGATTCTGGGTGTAGTCCAATTTGCCAGTACGACGCAGTAAAATCCAGTCCCGTGAATATCCGAGCTCCTTTTACCTTCCACATCATTTCATCTAATTTCGGCGGTTTTTCATGACGAGCGATGGTCTTGCTATTGAGTTTCCTAGCATCCACACAAAATCTGATCTTATTGTCTTTCTTACGAACTATCACTATTGGGCTTACATACGGTGTCATCGATTTTTTTATTATACCATCCTCAAGCATCGTGTTTATTTGTTTACGTACTTCGCTTTTATATAAGATTTATTCCACGTAAGATGTGACCCAGAGAGCTTGGCAATACCAACCTCCCGTAAACCACCCGCCATACATACTACATTGACTTAGGGACTTTTGATTACCATTTAAGTTGGAGAAAGTAGGTGCCAACCCCAACGTAAATTCCCCACGTAATGGAAGTACAGCTGCCAGGGACTTTTTTTTGGCTGGAGACTGGCATGCATGCGAGCGAAATGAATTTGTGCCAACTTCAACGGTTTCAACCAGCAAAGCGTTGTGTGGAGAGTGTGAGCTTATGCGAGTGAGCCGCATGCGTGCGCGAATTGTTTCCTAAGGGAAATCTTATTGTGTGCTGGGCTTGACATTTTTAGAAATGTCAGGTAATTCCAGAAATAACTCTCCAGTGAAGCAGAAGGGGAAGTGGATTTTATCGAGTGGTGAAAGGCAGGTCCTTCTTAATGTTTATAAGTACAAGAGCGAGAAAATTCTCGTAAAGAAGTGAAACTTCCTGAGAGCAGTGTCATTGCAAAGGTAGCTGTAATTGTGGGGGTAAGCCATCAATGTCATAATAATTATTGACTTTTTATTGCATGCCTCAAGAACGTCTTCACAATGAACATGTGTGTGTGTGTGTGAATCATAATTATTTTATTGAAATATATTCATATATTACACGACGGAATAAAAGTGATATTCTTGTAAAATATGTAACTCAATATTTCAGATGTGCCTCAAATTATAAAACTCCTGCCCCCGTAAAGCAACCACCAAGTCAAGATTAAGAACAAATTTGGTTACGCTGTGCCCCAGAAAAGGTATAGCTAGAATGTACTCGATTATGGAATTGTGGTTATTGCAAGTTGTTACATTAATATTATTACATTACAGTCAATTGTTCCTGCCAGTGCTTCAGTTGTGTGTTTGGATCGAGTAGGGTTGCAAAAGTGAAAACAGTGAGTAAGCATTAAAGTATTTGGAACAAAAGTGATATTCTTGTGAAATATGTAACTCAATATTTCGGATGTGCCTCAAATTATAAAACTCCTGCCCCCGTAAAGCAACCACCAAGTCAAGATTAAGAACAAATTTGGTTACACTGTGCCCCAGAAAAGGTATAGCTAGAGTAAACTCGATTATGGAATTGTGGTTATTGCAGTGAGTGTGCATTAATAGTTTTAATGAGTGTGAGATCCTGAGTGAACTCCTGCCTTCTCAATTCAACTGAAGACACTAGTTAAGAGCACCATTTCATTAACATTAATTAACCCCAATGAATTAACAGTTAATCAATTTCCTTTACATTATCCCTGTAATACAATTAATCATTACTGCCAATGCCTCTGAGTTTGTGTTCTGTACGGATGCTAAATGATATAAATGAATACACTTGAAAGATTTAGCATGTGTGTGAAACATACATTACATTAATAAATGTTTCAGATATGCAATAATGGAGTTCAGAACATACATCATTTTATTTAGATGTTTTGTTCAAATGGTAATCAGTTGTTAAGTGAAATCAGTAAGTACTTATTTCATGATATTATTTGGCATGATATAGAGTAAAATTTAATGTTTACTACTGATGTGCTATATTACTTTTTGGTAATTAATATTTCATTTTAAGTTATTTTTCAATGATTTTCTATTTATGTTTGTAAATTTTATTGGTTTTGTAGTTATTTTTTTTTTGGTTACATATTATATTGAATACTGTAATGTGAAGCAAAAATTCTTGGGCCAATTTTTCTTCTGGACAATTTCGTTTTTCATATGTTACTGGAGTTTGAAGTAATATATAAGTTAAGTAGCAATTTTTTTTATTTAAATGTGATAATGTCCTTTTTTAATTTTTTTGTTTTTCATTGCAAGAACATAATTTCCTCGGAATAATTTTTGATCTTATAATAATAATAATAATAATAATAATAATAATAATAATATTAATAATAACAATAATAATATTAATAATAACAATAATAATAATATAATATTAATAATAATAATAATAATAGTAATAACAATTATAATAGTAACAATACTAATAATAAAATACTATTCATTCAGAAATGATTTAACGATATTAATGATGCCTAGTGCATTTAGCAAATTCAGGATGAAGGAAATAGAATTTTGGTTTGGCATTCTCCTTCTACATCAGTCCAACTGCAATTTAACACAGGCAGGATGGGATATGCCAGTTCTTTTTTCTTTGCTTCAACTTGAACAGTGAACATGAAACAGAGAATCAGTGGGATTAGAATTTTTATTTTTGTTTTTTAAGGGAGGTAGTGGTGTGATTTGTGTATTCCTTCACACTGTAGAATATGTTGTTAAGCAGGAAAGCTTTCAATTTACTTTTAAATCTATGTATTGTATTCATATCTTTAATATCATGGCTCAATTTGTTGTAAAGTGTAATGCCCTCTATTAAGGTACTTTTTTAATAAAGTGTAGTTTCAGAATGGGGAACATGTAGGTTATCCTTTTGTCGAGTGTTATAGTTGTGTACACCTGAATTTAGAGTGAAAGTGTCTTTGTTTTCCACGAGAACCTTCTTTGTGAAGACAACTATTTCAAATATGTACATGCACGGTAGTGGAAGAATCCTTAATTTTTTGAACAAGGGTTTGCAAGACTCCAGCTTATGAGTGCTAGTCATTGTTCGCAGTATTCTTTTTTGGATAATAAATGTATGAGTGCTATAACAATAACATGTCTGTTTATTGAATTTATCATGATTGGACAATAGATACTGCATTGATTGTTCTATGTTGCAGGGTTGCTGTGTCTACCGGATTTTTCATTTTATAAATATGGAATGTTTTATGTATATTATTTCACGTATTGTAAATGTCTCCATTATTTTGACTTATGTTTCTGTATGCATGCTAGAAATCGGCCCTCAGTTGTCATCCTGATCGGAAGGATGGGTATGCTATCAATATATGTAAAATTTTAAAGTAGTTTATTAATTTGTAAAGTCAGCCAAATTTCTTAATGTTGATTTGTAATGATAATATTTTTACAATCCAATTGAGGATTAATTCACTTTCTTATTCAATTTTTTTATATATATGGTAGCATACTAATTTGGTAAATGCCAGGATGTTTTGTAATGTTTGTAAGCCCAGGGGCATTAGGCTTTAAAATTGTTGTGAAAATAAATTGCCGTGGACCATCGGTGTTCAAGAAATTTTAATGACTGCTCCTTGCAATTTGTCATTAAAATTGACCACCCATGGTGCATCAAGTTATTCTTTACTGAACCTTCGCATTATATCAAATCATATATCTGATCAATTCAATTTTCATGAAATTTCAAACATTGTCATTTTCATACAGTAGATTTGTTCATTCCTTAGATATGCTTTGATCGTGGTCATGTGTCGATATTACGTGCATAAAACTATTATTATACAAATATTTCTAGTTCAGTAGAGAATAGTTTTATTTCACTTCATTGTGTACTGTTGGAAAATTAAAATTATTTTGAGTCTTGTATTTCATTTCATCTCTATAAATCCCCTGTTTATACCTTTTTTTCCTATTGTATAATAAAATAACATATAACTATTTCATTTATTCTTCAGTTTCAATAAAATTTTATTAATTCTGAGAGTTCAAATATTTTTAAATTTATAAGTAATGTAATTAAAAGTATTATATTTAATATTATAATTAATTAATAAAAACAAATTTCATATACAAATTATAAATTAAATTATTTTACCATATGCCTGTTGCGATTTATAAGTCGTAAAACAATATTAACAAATCATTTCAGCATATCTGGATTTTTGAAGGCCACTACGTACAACATTTAAACAAGTCGCGTCGGCGCTTTCGCGTTTTATTTCGATGAGGTTGGCAGTGCCGAAACTCCGCCATCTTGAATTTTTAGGGTCTTTTCTTACGTGGAAACACCTATACATGGGGGATTGGATATTGTTTCAGATTAAAAGGTTCCTCATCCATCAATTCAATTTTAAATTGATATCCCTTTACCGGCTCCCTTGAACTTCCAAAAATATCTTTATATTCATTGACTAACATTTCAATTGCTTCACTAGCATCTATTTCGTTTTCGTCGACCGCGCCCTCTGCTGCCGCGTGGATCTGGTCCCTGGTCTCTTCAATTTGTTCCGCAATATCGCAAATACACATATCTTCGCCCTCCTGGTCTTTGATCCCTAAACAATGTTGTTGCCCTTTGTCACATCGTAACAATATATTCCTGTTACCTATGTCGACCTTGGCGTCATACATTTTTAGGCCATCAATCCCCAAAATAATTGGACGAATCAAATTCTTCACTACAATTGCCGGAAACTGAATTGTCATCCCTTGGACTTCCACTTCCACCCAAATTTGCCGACTTCTCGTTTCGATGCGCCTTCCATTAGCTGTCCGAACATCCAAACTCCTAGTGGGTAGCTCCTCAATTTTATTTCCCTTTTTCTTTAACTGCTCATATAATTTTTCCGACACTGCACAAACATTAGCACCTGTGTCAATTAAAATGTCTACAGGTATATTCCGAAATATCCCCTTCAAAATTAAACACGTGCTATTCTCCGCCCGTTCGTCCGTATCTTCCCTTAATAAACCTTCCGCCGATACTTCAATGCTATTCAACTCCTTAAGAACCATCACGCCCTCATTATCATCGTTCGAAGTATCCCGCCCATTTACTTCGAACACTGGGAGTTTTCCTGTTCAATCGCATTAATTTCCACATGCTCCCGTTTATTGTCCTCTTTGAACCTCCGCGGATACCCGTTTCCTGTCTTTTTATTTTCCATTTTAGTACTATTTCCCCTGTCATCCTTTCTTTCTGAGCTATACTTTCCTTGGCGGTTGTAATTATTCATTGTTTTTCCCGTTCCATTGTTATTCTCGTTCCTGCTTTCATTATATTGATACCCGTTACTACGATCATAATCACGATTCAATGTCTGGTCGAATCGACTTAAACGTTCGACCAGATCCTCAGAATCAATAGGCATGGAGTTCCACAATAAATTTTGGATATTTACAGGCAACTGACGAATAATAATTCTAATTAATTCATTGCTATCCATTCTGTCTTCGCATGCCTTGAATGCTGCTATTTTACGTGTTGCGAAGTCACACATATTCTCGGCTCCACTCTTCTTATACCTTTCACTCATTAATTTGTATTTTAGATCAAACTTGTGGCTTTCGTTCCAATATCTTTTTAAGAATTTATCCTTCCATTCCTTATAATTAGTCGGTTCCGGTACTAAAGAGGTCAACCAATGATGTGCCTTGGACGACATGGCTTGTTCTACTATATGCAATTTTAATCTTTCAGGGATATTATTTATCATAAAATAATTCTCTAATTTTGAAATAAACGACCACGGTTGTTCTTTCACATCACCATGAAATTTTAGGTGGCTTGGTATTACAAGCGCCGATGCATTCATTGCTATATTTCCCTGCGAACGCCTCATGAATTCGCGTTCTAACTGTTCGATCTTGTCCTTAATGTCCGACATATATTTCCCAGATTCAGATTCTTGCACCATTTTAATGTTTCTAAGTCCCTCCTGTATTCGTTTTTCTAATTTACTATCCAAATTAACTAATTTAGATTCTATGTTTTCAATTCTTTCGCCATGTTGAAGCGACATTGCGTTTAAATTATCTACACGCGATTCGACGATTGTCAACTTTTCGCATTGTTGGTCATGTAAATGTCCCAATGTCACAATGCTCTCCTGTAAATTATTAACTTTGGAATTAATTTTGTCGCCAAATTCTTTTAATTCCCTCTGTATTTGGTCGACTTGATTATTAAAAGACTCAATTTTACAATGAATAATGTTGAATTCAGCCGATGTATCCATCCGTAATTGCACTATTTCCTCGTGTATTTCCTGACGAAAATTCTTCAATTCTAATGACATTTTCGATGTCATTCCTTCCAATTTAGCGTTATTTTTTTCTAATTTAGTATTAATATCTGAAGTAATTCCCTCTAATTTAGTATTCATATCTGAAGTAATTCCCTCTAATTTAGTATTCATATCTGAAGTAATTCCCTCTAATTTAGTATTCATATCTGAAGTAATTCCCTCTAATTTAGTATTATTATGCTCAAGTTTTGCGTTCATTTCTGCTAACATTTTAAGAATTAAATTATTAGGGTCCATATTTCCTAACGGTGCAGCCATTATTTCCTTTCTTGTGGTTCAATCTCAATAATTTCACGCGAGATTTCTCCCTCGGGATTAGTATTAGCAGACGCCATATCATCTACATTAACATTCTCCATACGCAATTTTTTGCTCCTAGTATCCATTTTGAATTCTAATACAAATTAAAATCTCTGTTAAATTATTTTAAAATCACACCAATGAAATGGTCTTGGCTCTTTCTTATAATTAACAATTAATTTCAAATGTCAATCCATAAATTTCAGATTCCCTTTGGATCACTTTATTATAATTTATAAGACTAATTTTATCCGTGTCACCAATTGTTATAAATTATAACAAATTATGCATCACGTTGGCGCGCCATTTTGAGATATACAAATTTTCTCTCTACTTTAATATCTCGCAAAGATCTTAGCGTCCGGCTTGCTGGGTCAATGGGTCACGATATATATAATCCTTATTGCCTTTATAATGGATTATAGAATCCGCAGACTATACAGCGCTGCTGGGAATCTGAAATTAGAATGATTCTAATTCCTAGTTCATTACTGTTTGGATTGACTAAATGAAAGATCACTTTCTTTTCTAAAGAACAAAATTTAACAAAGTTTATTGTTACCTTTTTGCAAACAATATAGTGAATTTAATACATGATTTTAATGTTAGGCCTTTGATCAAGATATCTTTGAATTTAGAATTTTATACCGCGGTTAACTTATCTATTCTTCGTTGATGTCCCTCGAAGACTTCTCAGTCGAAATATCTTGCGAGCTTGCCGTAGTCCAAAGTTCCAAGAAATCCTCTTCTGCTCCTATCCAAGATGGTGTCAAACTATCAAAATTATCAGTCCTGATTACGTCCTATGACATAGTCCCGAAACCTATAACTCGATTACCACTCCCGACGAAGTCCCAATTTATGCATCAATATTACTTTCACATGCAATATCTGCAATATTATTTGCTGTCCTTCAAATTTCACAATCTGATAACCCGACTCTGACTATCTGCACTACCTCGCTCCCTCTCACGACCCACGATCCGTTCAGACACGCGATGCCGGTCAGAATGAATTCTTCTTGCATGATTCACCCCTCGAAGCTTCCTATTAAACTCCCTTCTTTTTTTTCATAACATTTGACTGTCCTTCTCTCACCCAGCCAATCCATGCGTTCGTTATATTTTGATGTAGCTAACCTTTCGATCGTCTAAACTTCTTAATGCATATTCCACCATATTGTCTTCAAATAAATGTTAGTTTATATTCATGTGACATATCGGTATGTCACAGTATACATTAGCACTTTACATAAATATACAAACATTTGTAACAGCAGAGAAGCACAATAGGCTAAGTTCATAGTACCAGCAATTTAAAATATAATATTGACAGATATTATAGAAAGTAAGGAATATACATAAAACACGCCAATAAAAAGGTATTAATGAATCTCGTAATATCCTATTTATCTTATACTTATGTCCTCTCCTCCTCATTATTCTTTGTTCTTCCCCATCTCCTCTTTCTTCTCTTGTTCTTCTTTTATTTTTTATTTCTTCTCTTTTTCTTCATTTTTTCTTCTGCTTCTTCATCTTTTCCTTCTTCCTCTTTCCCCTCCAAGGACTTAGCGTCTTCAGTTCTAATCCTTGCCAGATCTTTTCAATCGTCTCCACTGCGCTTCGTCGGTTTCTTACTTTGAATGATCGCTCAGTGCATATGTAATATAAAGGCTGCACTTTGCAAACCTCTGTATCTCACGATTGCTATTTCCAAAGTCAATATTAATATCGCATACCGTTATAGTCAATGCCATTAATCAACATACTGCTAAAAATACGTCAAAATCTTAAAAAGTTAATCATATAAGATTCAACGTTGTAAACTCCCTCTCAAGCGCTTGTGAATAACCTATGACGCATATAATGGCCTTATTTGCTCACTTGTAAAAAAAATATCATTTCTACATCGTTTAATAATAAAAGAACAAATCTGGATCACTATAAATCAATACGAACTTTGGAAAAGATAAAAAAAGCAAAATGATGAAGTTTGAAACAAGTCGTACCAAATTATGTCTTGGTGTCATTGATTTCAAACTCCCTTGCTTTCGCTGTTAAACTCTTCTTGCCCTTACTATCGCAATTTTTCGAAACTTTGACAGATCTGTAACAAAACTGCCTTCTTTCTGTTCTCTTCATTATTTTGGCGGGTGAATAGGTTGCCGAGTTGTTTTATGTCAATGACGTTAGAAAAAGTTTTTTCTGCTTTCTTAATTTCAAACAACTTTAAAATAAGTGTAAATATTCAAATAAAAATATTTTATAGATATAATAAACGGATGAAAAATAAAAGTAGTATTTTTTCTGAAATTGTATTCGTAGTCTTTAAATATAAAAAAGTTATAACATTTATCATCCTTAGAAACTTTTCTAGATATACTAACAATAATAACAACCAGAACAATAATAATTACCAGGTAAACAATCATAATGATCATTCACTTACCTTTCCCCGCAATTGGCATTTTAGTCGGACAAAAAATTCCCTCAAAATGCCGTGGCACTGAGCTGATTTATGCCGACCAGACTACGATACCCTCAATTGCCACAAACACACGTCAGTCAGACGAGAAAAGCCGTAGGGATGGGAACTTCCCGGAACAATTGCGTTATAGGAGGGTGGCTACTACTATTGCCGCTACCACCGCATTGCTGCGGTGGCCGTTGCTGTTCAGCAAAAATTAGAACATAATTTCGCTTCTCTCAGATCCGGGGGGAATAAAAACAGGGAGTATTTTGCGGATAAATACGGCAAATGAGAAGCCGCGCGCAGGCAGGACGCGATTATGGCTTGCCGGACGGCCAGTCTCCGTCGCACAGCCCCGCTCAATCACTGTCAATGCAGGAAATGCTTCCTGCGTGGATACACGGGCAGCTGGCCGCGCACTTGCGTAGGATAGGAGATCGGGTTGCACGCAAATTCAGAAAGCGATTTTTGCATTTTTGCCCTCCCTTTTTACCGTTCGTCATGACGAAGATTGCCGCGATTACCAGGAAGTGAGGTCGGAGTTGCCAGCAGTCGTATCGTATGACTAGTCTAGTAAATTAATTTTTCGACGGAATATTGAAAAAATATTTTGTCACATGACATTTGTGCTTTAATAACCTGGGCATATTTATGCGTTCTTTCCTGTCCATATTGTTTTTAATAATTCTCGTGATTTTGTTATTTCAAATTTTAGTATTGTGCAAATCTTTCAGACGAGGGAGTTTGTAACAATAAAGGCAGTGAAAATGAAAATTATGGTGATTTATATCATTTCATTATTTGGCAAAGAGATTTTAGTTTAACAGATTTATTTAGTACAAGTGATTTAATTATTATTTAGTAATTTTAGATTGAATGAACATTAAAGTTTTCGTTTGTTATGCCGAAGAAGGGGATAGTTTGATTCCCGAAAAAAATAGAAAAAAAATCACATACAAAATACAACACAGGACCGTAAATTCCAATTGTGCCGTAAATCCCAAGAAATGAAGTTAAAATGATTTATTGCAATTGCTGATAAATACAGTGGGTAAATCCAAGGAGTGCACAGTGTGCCAATTTTATTCAAAATTAAATCAATGTGATAAAAGAGGAATATTCTAGCGTTTAAAACGCGTACATTGAATACCCTCTCTGAAATGTGAAACAAATAATTTCAGTTGATTAATTTAATAACGTTGTCTGTATTCCCCTTTTCAGTTCGCCATTATTTTCTAGAGATTTAGAGAATGTTTGAATAACTTGAAACACATTATGAGTTACATTTTTTCCTTTGATTATTTTCTTGAAATATCTTGAATCTTCAACCTTTACGTCGCACAATCACCCAACTTATTCTCAGAGGGAGAATAAAGGTGTACTTACAGGAAGTCCTGAACCGAACTGCACATTACTTGGGACCGGTTTCTGGGAAACGCGGTTTCTGAAGCCGTTATGACGAGTGGAGTTGTGTGGCGAAGGAGGCAGAGGGCCGTATTCATAGTCGTGACTTACAATAAGGAAAACCTTACGGAGTTCCTTATAACGTTTTCCAATTCATAGTAGCAAACTCATCCATCCGCATAAGAAGATCCTCATAGCTATAAGGAAGGTCCAGCCTTCACTTATAGCTATAAGTGAACCCTCTCTTGATGGTTGAAAATTGTCGTAATTTGAAAGAAATGGAAATGGAAGACGATTTCAAAGATTATAAGGATTTTTACAGTGGCATCTTTCTTTGTAGCAACAAGTGGTATTTACGTCATATGCAAAACCCGTTGAAAATGCCCAGCGATCTAGAATTTAAGAAAAAATATTGTTTTACTAAGACTTTTGTTGTACAGTTTTTGGTAACATTGGTGACTAAAGCCACCTCTAACTAATATATATTTACTGATTTCACCACCATTTAAGCCTTTGTTTAAGATACTGGCACTATTTAAGAAACTGTGTAGGTTAGGTTACCTCACGGACGCAAGCATCTGATAGTTCACGGCCAATTTGATGGTGCGCTTCTGGCAAGATTCAAGAGGCTGTGATACAGCCAATATACTGTTGCCACACGAGACACTGCTAGCATCGTACACTGCTAACATCGTAAGTATCGTCTATGAATACCAAATGTGTAAGCACATCCTTATCAAAAGTAACTTCTTATAGCTGAAGTATTTTCTTATCCTATAAGTGACTACTATGAATATGGCCCAGAATCCTTGAGCGGGAGACGCCGTAGCTGCAGGGCCGGGGCGGTCGGCGGGGAGGAGGCGACGGGAGAGAGAGAGGAAGCGACGCACAGTGGGGGATTTGACGCCCAAAGCGCACAACGTAAAGACGGCTCCACACATTCGATATTCACCGAGCAGCGAGCTAGTGATCGCTCAATCCCGAGCATCTGACGTGTTCGCTCCCTTTCTTTTTTCCAAAAGACCGAAACGCGGTGGGTAGAGCGAGCGGCGAATGTTCGTCACTCGGCAAATAGCAAGCAACTCATCCACACTACTCGGGATTCGGCGAGCGGTTGCTCCCTGTTCGCCGAATAACGAATGTGTGGAGCCGCCTTAACTCTTTTCAGGCATTCCTCTTTCACATGCATGCCCTGTTGGTGTAATGCCTCTACTACCAATCTTCACAAATTTCAAACAATTCCAATTTCTTTTTTTGCATCGCAAAATTTTACACGCTCCCTGATTTATATCAAACAAACAAATTCACTGAGAACTTAAAATTAATTCTTTCAAATTGTTTATTCTAAACTTCACCAAAAAAGTCTATAAAAATTATCAATTTCACCCATTTTCCATAACCTGACACTAGGTGAAAACTATGTCCCTCATCCTCGAATTCGATCACATTTTCTGAAAAATATTTTTCGTTGTCCGTAAATTCAAATTTACTTTATTTATGTTTTCAGTTTTCATAATTATTTTTCAATTACATAATTAAAGTTAGTGATAGCACTTTTATGAAATTATCGGTAACTCTATATCTGTCGATTAAATTCTGGCTTCTTTCTTCTACGTTATTATTTTCAACTCTCTTAAAAAGTGTAATGCAATTCAACAGGTAGCAAATAAATGTTTAATAAAAGGTATTTACAAGCAAAACAGGATTGTCGACTCTAGCTAAACAGCAAGGTCGAGTTCAGATGCTGTCTGGAGGGCATTTCTAACGGCCGGCTGCTGAGAACGGTACTTTTTGTGATTTCTCCGAACAACATCAGGCGAATGCCCGAGTAACATCGCAACAAGGGGATCACGGACTGCGCGGGATCTTTGCTTTCTCTTCCTCTACCTTCCGGCATACATTCAGAGTTAAAAGATTGGCAGATATCTCTTAATTGTTTTCTTACGCATGTAAATGAATGACCATCATTATCACCTTCTATATTATTTCAGTATTATATATACCTTTTTCTCCTCTCACACGCAACCAGTCTTTATAAAAGAGGTCTCGAAAGAAAGAGAATTTCGTGTAGACGTGACAAATTGCACATTGACTTTAAAAATATGAAGGATTTGTCGAAAAAACGCATCTAAATATTCATGTCAAATGCAATCCGCAACACTCGATCAGCTGTATCGATAAATAATTCCTAAACGAAACATTCTAGAACCTTAAAAACTAAAATTTTGAAGCCAACGGCCTCAAAGGAGCATTTCTCACACCTTAATCTACAGGATGAGATATTCTTAGACATTCTATTAAACTTTTGTCGGATCGGTGCTCATCGATACTACCAATACCACCTAAAAAGTGGAGGAATACAGAAAATATTCCTCCATTACCTATATTTCAGCCCTTGGAGCTGACAGCCATCTTTGAGACGTCATGCTTAGAAAGATTAGATTTCTTTACCTTTTACGATTTACGCTTTCTGTGTACATCGTGTTTTGCGCAGACTGACGAGGTTTATTTGCATAATTATTAATTCAAGATACGCTCTCGCAGCAACAACTAGAAGTACTCTTAATAGTTGCTTAATACTGTAACGTTACTCTCTAACCTCATCTATGATGGCCCGACGTTGTGGTGCCACCTGTAACGTATCACTCTTCCTACCTTGTAATGGATCACCCGCACTCTCACCTAGTAACCTTATAAGTGCCCGGAAATACTACCACTTCTTACTACTTATTTTCACCAAGTTACCATCACACCATTTCTTTGTGCCCAGCTTTCACCCTTAATTATGCCCGTCCGCTAGCTGCTTTCAGAGAACCTCCTATTTTTATTTACTTGAACTTTCTTATATGGGCGTGAGGCTGTGGCTGCCCTATACAGGACCTAAAACAAAGTATGTGGGCACGTGGGCGTAGGTCTGCATCTAACTACTCAAAAATCAGAATACATTCTGTCAATTCGCTGACGAACCTAATGATGTCCGTCATTATTTATTCTTTCCTTAATCAAATTCTGAATTATTGTTTTCGGCTACTTTATACATGAATGGGGTTGCTGCCCTCTGACGACACACATGAAATTACCCCACAAAACAAAACACATAAACAATACAATAACATACCATAAATCACCATAACAACAAAACAAAAATACTATTCATTCACACTGACAAATATATATATATATATATATATATATATATATATATATATATATATACATACACACAAACTCATTCACACTGAATGCGCATTCTGTCGGCTCAATTTTAAAATTACTTATTTTACGACAGAACTTGGTCTTCAACAAATGCGTACTTGGCTTTCTTTTCTTTCAAAACATGTGAAACAGATAAATAAATAAAGTTATCAGTCACTTCCCTTTTTGCTGGCTGGCTACTGCGACCCGCGATACACAATTGTTGCCCTCGACCAATACCGCATACCATGCGGTATTTTCCAAATTATGCTGCGACTGCTCCTCTTTACCACGTTGCACTGCCGAAATTCCACCGACACAATGGTATCTTCGTCGTGCGCCTATTCTGCCATTCTAACATCTCACTTTCGTTATAATATCAATAAAACTATTGCCTGTCCATCGCGTACTTATATTTCTTTAAAACACTCCATTACGCGAAGCATAATATTATACGCATAACTGCTAATATTCTAACACACATTCTCACTACGAATGTTTACTGTCAGATAACAATATTAAGTAAAAATATTAACTGTTCCTCGAGTATTTTCATACTAAACAATGTCTTACGCGGAGCACTACATGACACGTCTGACCATCAGCGTCTTTACACACCATCTCTTTCTCATTGTTGTCAAGATCCTTCATCTATTTTCCAACGAACATTCACCGATCGCTTGCATGTCTCCACAAATAATATCATAACTTTTTCATTGAATTCTGTCTTTCAACGTCATTTCACTTCATTATTAATTCCTCTTATTATTTTTAATCTCTGTGTTATTTATTTTATTGCTTCCCGATATCTAATAACGCTAAATTAGCTTAATTTTGGTCTTGTTGCGTCGTGACGTAACTGTGACGTCATCGCGATGCGTCATTATTCTTGTATTAATTCTAATTACATAATTTGGATTTTAATTTCTACTGCAGCTCCTCGATATTTCTCAAAGCTGCGAGTAATACCGTAATTTTCTGCGAAATTTCCTCTATCAATTCTAAAAGTTTCGTCGCGATAGCTTCACGCGTTTTCTTAATATTTGAAAAAAATCGCTCTTTCACATATAATAATCGCCCATCACATAAGCTTCCCATAGTAACAATGGCTCTTGATTTCCAATTTCTTCGCCAAAAGTGCAATTCTAAATTTGCTTATATCTTCCGAACCCCTAACGCGATTTACTTGAAACAACTTTTAACTGGTTCCTAAAATTGTGTACTACCGATTAATACTGTCTATTTCGGTTTTTCATCGTGCATTCTTTTAATTTATAAAAATTGTTCATGCGCGATGCCGCCCTCTCTTGTCTTCTCACCTCCCACTCTTGTTATTTTCTGCTATGTTTACATTTTAAACCAAAACTGTTTTGGGGGGATTCTGGATTATTGCATACCGATGAAGATTGTTTCTCAAGCGTATAGTGCAATCATTCATTTAACGTTTTCCCGCTGTCTAAAACTGCTGTGTACCTAATTGTGGAAGGAAATACGATCGAAACGGACCACATGTTCCCATGTTTCAAATTTCACGATTCCCTAAGGAAACATTGGGGTGGGGTTTAACAAGCGAGAGTTCTCGCCCGGGTACACTAGTTTACTTTATTTCTTTACAGTAATATATCAATCTTGGCATTGTACTCTTTAAAAACAGTGTTACCTGTTCTCAACTTTCCCCTTGTCAAAATTCTGCCCTCTTGGACTATGCAAAGTTCTTGTTCCCATCACAGTTTGACATGCTCTCATCAATTGCTTTCCACTAAATCCATTCCTTCACATACGTTACCAAAATTTATCAAATCTAAATTTAAAATAAATATTCCCAAGTATGTTACACTTTCGGCTTTACCATTCTTCCTCGCATTAAAAGTTCTAACTTCAATTAAAAAATAAAATATCCCTGCAAATATTCTAAATTTAGACCTGAACTCATTTCGGCCCCTCCGCACTGTCGCGCACCCCGCACTCGGTCTCTAGCAATGCATATCGTGTACTGGTCGACTTTTACCAATGCGACGCTGTCGTGCCAAAAACTCGTGATTTTCACACCACGTATCATTTGTTGTATGAATCCTACAGTATCATTTGCTAGTCTATTTCTAGTATGAGATTACATTATTCATACGTAAATAAATTAAATTAATGTGTCTTAATTCCCACACTATCCAAATACTTTGAGAGTGTAAAGGAAGCTTTCATCTATTATTTTCTACTGCTCTCCTTCATTGTTTTATACGTGTTTTTTATATATTCTCATATTTTACACAATGTAACTTATATGGCTATATTGTTTTGTTTCTAAATAGATTTTTCAAATCTAAAATATTTATAAAACTTGTCCTGGAGATGAATATAGCTTGATATATAATCAAACTACAAAATTACATTTAAATAAAAAATCATTATTTCTTTCCGTCCACAATAAATTTATATTTCATTTAATAGTCGATTATTCATTTTATAGTCATTTCGTAGTCGATTTTGCGATATTTTTCTTTGGACTAAAACATTTCCACTTCTAGACTGGTCGTGTCGCTTTTGCCCATTTGGGAGCAGTGCTCGTGGATGCGCGGCAGGGAAAGGGCCAGGTAACGCGAGGCGCCCGGCACAAAGGCCGGTCTTAATATCGAGGCGCGGGGCGCGTCTTGCGGCGCTGCGGGTGGTGGCAATATCAGTGGCGCCCCCCGCGGCGCGCAGGTGGCGGCGCGTCCCGCCCCTCCCCCTACCTGCCACGCCCCCGGCGGCAACGCCAACTTCGGCATCGCTCACGCCACACCACACAACGCGCCTGACCAGGCCACGTCCTAAGCCACACGCCACGCCACGCCACACACCACCACCACCACACTACATCCCAAGCCACACGCAACGGCACACAGGACGCAGAGGACTGGGCGTAGGGGACTGGACGCAGGAGACCGGACGCAGGGGACTGGACGCAGGGGACTGGACGCAGGAGACTGGACGCAGGAGACTGGACGCAGGAGACTGGACGCAGGAGACTGGACGCAGGAGACTGGACGCAGGAGACTGGACGCAGGAGACTGAACGCAGAGGACTGAACGCAGGGGACTGGACGCAGGGGACTGGACGCAGGAGACTGGACGCAGGAGACTGGACGCAGGAGACTGGACGCAGGAGACTGGACGCAGGAGACTGGACGCAGGAGACTGGACGCAGGAGACTGGACGCAGGGACTGACGCAGGGGACTGGACGCAGGAGACTGGACGCAGGAGACTGGACGCAGGAGACTGGACGCAGGAGACTGGACGCAGGAGACTGGACGCAGGAGACTGGACGCAGGAGACTGGACGCAGGAGACTGGACGCAGGAGACTGGACGCAGGACTGGGCGCAGGAGACTGGACGCAGGAGACTGGACGCAGGAGACTGGACGCAGGAGACTGGACGCAGGAGACTGGACGCAGGAGACTGGACGCAGGAGACTGGACGCAGGAGGCTGGACGCAGGAGACTGGACGCAGGAGACTGGACGCAGGAGACTGGACGCAGGAGACTGGACGCAGGAGACTGGACGCAGGAGACTGGACGCAGGAGACTGGACGCAGGAGACTGGACGCAGGAGACTGGACGCAGGAGACTGGACGCAGGAGACTGGACGCAGGGGACTGGACGCAGGGGACTGGACGCAGGAGACTGGACGCAGGGGACTGGACGCAGGGAATATATAGCCACAGTTTCTTCATGAACCCGTGAATTTTACCGAAATAGTCAATATTCTATTAATACATAACACAGCTCAAATATTAAATCGTTAATCGTGTACAGGTTCGGTATTGGAGTTCGCCATTGTACGGAAATATCGGCGCATGAGATTACATACTCCCAAAAATTAAAGTGTCCGTAGAATATTTTTTAATACAATAAATATATTTTAGTTTTAAGATACATTCATAACAGAAATTAGCAGACATTTTTAATTGAAAAATATGTCATATCTGCTTAAGATAATTTATTTCTGCGTACGTATGTTTAAATCTCGGAGAGTAATTGCTTTAATAACGATAAATCTCTGGAAATATCTGGTAATGAAGAATTCCTATTATGTTCGGATATTAGTATTAATTTTCAAAGCACGATGACGTAGAAATCTAGTTAGAATTTCACGTATATATTATTCCATATGTTTGTACATAATTAAAATGTGGATCAAAAATAATAAAATTAAGAATCGTAAATATACAGATATTTAAATTTGAATTTTGAAGTTAATTACTGCCAAGTCAATCACACGTTTCTTGGGTTTTGGAAAGTAATTTCATTCCGCTTACTTTCAACATGAATCTTGAGAAAACGCGCATTACAATCGACTGTTAGGGAAGTAAATTTTAGCAATAGCTATTATCTCGTCTGTTGGCCCAACACGCCCTCCGATTTTTCCGCTCTGTGGAGCAAAAATATCAAAACCGACTAGGCTCTGACGTTTGGTTAGCGGCTTGTGTTGGGACGCGCACCGGCTGAGCGGTCGCGTGGCGCGAGGGAGGACGCGAGGGAGCGCGGCGCCGGACAGAGAGAGAGGGAGCGCGGAGGAGCCAGGAGCGAGGGGGATGGAAGGCGCCGCGTGGTCCACACAGCACAATGGAGGCGGCTTAGCGGCGCTGCGAAACGTCACACGGGGCCGCCGCCCTCCCCGCCTCGCCTCGCCGCGCCCTGCCCCACCGGTCGCCGTGCCGACGTTCATTATCTGCGTTAATAAACGGCAAATTGCTCATCACAATAGCGCGTTGCCCGGCAACGGGCGGGGAGCGAGCGCCCGACGGCGGATCGGCAGAGCGGCGGAGGGGCGGGGCGGGGCGGAGCGACGCGACGCGAATCAGGGCGACGGGTGGCTGGGCGACGCGGGACTAGCGATGACAGAGCGGTGACGGGGCGGTGACGGAGCGGTGACGGGGCGGTGACGGGGCGGTGGCTTGGCGTGGCGGTGGCGTGGCGTGGCGGTGACGGGGCGGTGGCGGTGGCGTGACGGGGCGGTGACGGGGCGGTGACGGGGTGGTGACGGGGCGGTGACGGGGCGGTGACGGGGCGATGACGGAGCGACGCGGTGACGGCCCGGCGTGGTGACGGGGCGGTGGCCGTGCGGCGCTGGGCGTCGTCGACCAGGACGGGTCGGGTCCGGGACGCTTCGGAACATAACAGCTTTCCAAGATACCGTGGAAGATTTGCAAGAAAGCAACATGCAGTCAGTTGGTTTAAGGTCCACATAATTCATGTATACTTACAGTCCAGTTTTCGCGTTTTATATTGCACCTGTAAATTGAGTAAAAGTTAAAATGTTAGAAATGCAGTTCTTTAAAATATATGATAAAAATATATTATAGATTCGCACGGAAACTGGTTTTCAAATCAAACAATTTCGCAAGTAAAGAATTTTAGTTAACTCTTTCTAATTAAAAAAGGACACTTTTGTAACGTATGTATTAATCATTATCAAGAATTAGACAGAAAAATATCTGCCATGCGTCATAAAATTTGAGCTGATAAAAATGACGTTTTCACGAGAGAATGCACCCGCGCATTGTAGTATTCAAACTACAGTAAACTGTTGCAAACGGTTAAATAAAATGTTATCTTTCGTTGAAGAATCAAGGTGGCTTCATGATAAATCTTATAAAAAATCACATTATTCTCTAATTCTTCGGCTCTACACTAATTAGCTCGCATTGAAAATACTCTTTCGTCGGTCAACTCGTATCTTCTCGATGACGTAAATTGAGCTTGCCATTTTGTTCCTTTTCCTATTTCACTTTATTGGCTTTCGATGTGTCCCAGGCTTGCAATGAGTAATAATGAGAACGTGCAGGAAATCATTATTAATGGCATTGAAAGGCCGACCACATCAGTCGGTCCTTTTAGAGCTATTTCGCGATGCGGCTCTAAACACTTCGCCCGCCGCATCGGTTCATGAGGCACAATTGCCTGGGATGCCACGTGTTCGACGAGTTAAAACCTATTCGATCGGCGTGAAATGGTGCAAATGCGGAAATGGATAGTTGATGAAAATGGATCGCATTGCTAATACTCGCCGCAGGTAATGGCAAACTGATTGAAACCTCCAGCGCGTGAGTGGCCATTCAAAGGAGTTTGAGCAAATGATTTTAATGTAATTTGAGTCAGTAATTTTATGTCAGTTTGCGTACTCATATCTGACTGGCCTATGATGTTGTGTGACACAACACAAGCAGAAATCATTTATCTGAAGGAGTTTGTAAAAGGTCTGAATTCAAGAGGCAAGGGTTTTCTCATAGACGTTATTTTATCATAAATAAGTACTTCGTGCAATTTTGAATGCACTGTGAAATGAATGCTACAATTCCTGCTCGATTATTTTCTTAATTGTCAAATTGGAGCACATTGTGCAGAAAGGAACTAAGACACAAAGAAACTGAATTGAGAAAAATAGACTTGAAGTTAATTAGTAATAAAAATTTACAAATAAAAATATATGTGCTGACTACTTCAATTAAAGGACATGTATTTTATGCAAAAATGGTCCCTCTAACATTTTCTAATACTGATATATTACAAATTTTTGTGGGTTGCTTCCTTTATACAGAGTTGTAGATACGGTATAATAATGGTAGATACGGATATGGTGGTACAGCGGTGACAAATTATTATCGAACAGATTTGAAGATGTCCGACCACTTTTTCGTTTTTTGATGTTAATCTCAGAAAACTCTCCTGCAAATGATTTCCTAATGATAATGGAGTGTTGTTTCTCATTTTCTAGCATTTTGCGTGTCGGCAACCAGGAATGTTTTTCGTTATTTGAATACTTTTGTTTGATATCATTTATTCAAGGTATTAAATTCCACTGAACCTTCCCATTTTTTCAAACTTTGTGTCGGGAATTTGTATTTCTACATATCTTCATAACTGCTATGTAGTTTGCTCCCAGAATGGTTTGCATTACTAACGTCACAAACCAGAATTACTTTTCTGTTGAAAGGAACTACACCACCTGGATTCTTTCCCCGGAAAGATAAATATGACATATTCATTCAGTGTTTTCATAATCAGTTCGTAGATGGCATAAGCATGTGAATGGATAGTTGGATCATTTTCGCAGGACATAGAGTGATACTTAAGGAACAATAATATATCATTTACTCCTTCTTTTCAAATTTGAGACCTTTCTGCAGAATTTGGGCCAAATCTTAATATTTTATTCAATTTGGAATGGACAAGGAGTTGCCATGTACTCGCCTTTTGTAATGAATTACTAGACGTTTTGCTCCAAGATTTGCCACAGAATGTTTAACAATAAATGCCATTTCACACGAACGACGTCCGATCACGTCGCATTTAGACTACCAGAACGGATTTCTCAATATCAAATACTATAAAATAGGTAGACTGTAGTGATACCGCTCCGTTAACTTAGCTGCTCACATTGTATCCGCCACTTCATCAGTAATCGCGTGGCACTAGCCCTTCAGTAATCACGTGGATTACCATTGTAATCCATTCGTATTCATTTGCTGTTTTCAGCGAGAGTTGACAAACTTTTGGCACGGACTTTTCAGTACCTTTCGTAGAAGGTATCAGCTATCGAATAATAGGGAAACATGACTCAAGTGATAACTGTTGCACTAGTGATAAGCGCCGGAAACATCTTGGATTACAATAGCAATCCACGCGACCACTCGCGTTTCAGTTTCTGGCCTAAGCTGATAACATGAATATCGCTGCCATTGATACTCTGAACTTTCAGACAAAGTACTACAGTGGAGAAAGTTTGAACAGAAGGGGATTTGTAAAGGATCTTGCTTTGTCCTTTATGAAACCAGGGATAAAAGAAGAAGATTGAGAAAAAAAATCTGTGTCGACAGCAATAAGAACACGTAGGAGACTACTTCTGGGAATCCGAGAAGGGGATAAGGGTTCAACGGAGTCATCAAAGGGCAATGATGAATGTTGTTATCTCTGTAGACGTCAAAGAAACAAGATCACTCGACAGTACTGCGAAAATTGTGTCCAGTGGGAGTGTCACATTCAGAAAATCTTTGAGATATTCATCTGATTTTGACATTGAGCCACATTCAGAATAGAGGCTCCAGATGTTTAAACAATTTTATCCAACTGCTTTATTTAATAATTGTAATTCAATCCATAACAAGTACACAACACATATAGAGCACAAGAATTTTCAAAAAAAAAAAAAATATATCTCCTCGCATTATTTGACTATATTTGTTTAAAGACAAAATACAGGCATTTTTATGTAGCATTTCATAGACTTGGTAATATGTCTACATTCTAGTAAATTATTTAGTAATGTGTAAATGTTCAGTGTTTTAGATACCAATACCCGTCCATATTTGAACCAAAAGACGAATTGTTTGAAAAATATTGTTAATAAGAATTTTTTGAAAATGGATTACAATTGTAATCCACGCGGCCACTCGCATTCCAATTCTGAGCGCGACTACTGAAGGGCTAGTGGTGTTAATTTTAAAAACAGTTTGGGTGTTGAAGGAGCTTAAGAGTACCCTATTCACATCAGACCGAGTGAATTGTGTTTTGTAGTCACACGCACAGCATGACGTGTTCTTACAGAAATTCCTTCAATTCATTGTCCTCTAGGTGCGTATGTATGTGTACATTTTGCCACTTATCTAAGAGAATTTGTGGTACATTGCAATTTTATCACCATATACACTTAGCTTAGAAACGATTTTGGTGATCAGTAACGCTTGATATCGGGATTCTTTCTCGGCCTAGTTTTTTCTTTAGTTCTAAATAAAGACGTTTGACTTCCAATACCACCAAAAACCGACGTAATTGATGTAATTGACAAGTAAATAACAGATGTTAATAAACAGTAATGTTTCTCCATTTCGTATAATCAACCTCTATGGAAGCAATCTATTTATCTTCATCGCTCTAAAAGAGAAAGTGGGAAGCTGATCAATAATTTCTATCTTAAAAAGGTTAAAGCACCTAGTTATTTTGATCGGTTTTACTTTCTCGCTTCCGCTTACGCAGTAGAGAGAAAGTCACGTAATGCTGCGCGAAATCAACGGCGAATTTTCGGCAGAAAACTCTTATTACAGGGCTCTGATAACGAAAGAGTGGATAAATCCAGTTGCTAAATTTAGAAAAAAACTCCAACATGTGGTGTATCTAGAATCCATGTTTTGTAGGTCCTTGCTACCGAAAAACCGAATGACGGCCAGATGTCAGTTTGTCCGTCCGTCCATCTGTCTTTCCGTGAACAAAATTAGTGGCTAAACTGTTCAGCTGATTTTCTCCAAAATGTATATTTCCCAATCGGTCTGGCTGATGTCGCAGCCCCTTGAAACCGATATTTTGATTTTTTTTTGGGGGGGGGGGTACTTTACTTGATGCCAGTGGGGCATTTTCCAAATTTCAACAATTTTGAAATAAGGTCAGTACAATGTGTCGAAAATTTGAGTACTTATCACGTGATTTTATGAGAAAGTATGACCATTAGTTTATATATTTGTGAATTTCCGTTCCGCTCCGTAAATTTTTGTGGAAGAATTTTGATTTTAAAAATTCCAAGAACGTGTATGATAACTTAATTATTCATTTTTTACTTCTAACAATAGCAATGACTTTTTCCCATAGTTCTTATCGTAAAATGTTCGTAATTCATAATGTTCGTAAAAAAATTGTAAAATGGTTACTAATGTCCCACTAGGTGTCTCTAGATGCCCAGTTGCTTCAAATTGTAGTTTAACTAATTGTACTATTTTTTCTCAAAAGAGGAGCATTTAAAAGCTTGGGGACGTATGTCATTGGGGACTTATTTTTGTGCTTCGATAATTCTACGAACTTGTCTCTTCTGCAAATAATAGCACTCTTCATAAATGGAGAAGCGTATTAAAATGATTTAGGAGTACCTACTTATAATAAATACTTTTGTGTGCAATGGTAAAAATCAACATTCATGATATCTCAACCAAATTACCTACAATAATTTGGTACTATCATATATTTTGAACATTGATATTTTACAACGTAAGATATTCCTTTCTGAAAGAATAGATAACTACATTCAAATCATTCAAATTATAAGTTTCGAGAACAAATTATTTGTCTCATTCGGTCGCTTTAATCCACTCATTTTGGAAGGAAAGGGGCCAACATATCGGTCGGGGATCGACGTGACACACTGTCTCCTCCGCTCTTTTGCCAACCACTGTGCAGGTACCAGGCATTCACTTTCCCTCTCCCAGAAAACGCGCGGAGGTAAATTCATCTCTCGTGAGAGGGCACTCCAGCTTAGCCGGCTTGTCGCGCACGTTCTCTCCGCAGTCATTCCGCCCCCGCTTATCCTCCGCAGGCTCCGCCGCCGCCGTGCCTTTGCCGAACGCGACAGCGGGCCGGGGCGGGGAGGGGAGGGGCGGGGCTGAGCGGGGAGGAGCGGGGCTGTTGGCGAAGCGCGGGGTGGAGACGAAGCGAGGGCGGCGTGCCGTAGAAGGCCACCCGTGCCGCCGCCGAACGCCATTCAGCGCCGCATTACGTATTCAGCTGCCACGGCGGCGGCGGGAGCGGGCACGGTGGCGGGAGGAGGGAGTTGGGACGGGCGGCGGAGCCCAATCGAGTTACGGCGCCCACGTCTTGGCAGCGGAGGCGGGGCGCGGAAGAGCGGGGCGGGGAGGAGTGGGGGGGGGGCGCCGAGACCCGACAGCGGCAGACGGGCGGGGTTAGCTTATTACAAGGCTGGATTGATGCCGTGTAATCAGATTTGCAGGCAGCGCGCGGCGGGCGCGGGCGGGAGGGCGGGTAGCGGAGGCGGCGGCGGCGGTGCAGTCGGAGGAGGAGGAGGGGAGGGTGGCGGGCGGGCTCGCTCTTAACCCTGTACTTACCGGGTGGCGCGGCGCAATCGAATTAGGTGGCATTTAGCGCGGCCTAAACACGCTATTCAGCGCTCCAGCGCCTGCCCCGCCCTCAGACCCTGCTGCCTGTCCCACCCCGCCGCTCCCCTCCGCGCCCCACTCCGCCTTGCTTCGCGCTGCCGCGCCGCGCCGCGCCGCCGGGGAAGCTGCGACCGCGCGATCACCCGGAGGAGCAGCCGGCGACCGGCAGCTTGGGTTGCGGCGGCGCGGGCGCAGCGGAGGGGCGACGGCGGCAGCGGAACGCGGCGGCGACGGCGACAACAGGGCTGGGCCTCCCGAAGCCACTTTCTGCTTACGTCTTTCGTGTCCTTTGCTTTCTCCGGGTGACGCTTTAGCTCTTGTATCCTCACTTAAATTCCATTTATCCGCACCGGGAGCGCTCAGTGCATCAACTGATGTCACTACAGCGCCTCTGACCGGGAGGTCCTAGGTTCGAACCCAACGGTGGCAGGATTTTCGACACTAGCTAGGTCGTGTTCAGTCGCTGTCTAGAGGAGAATTCTAGTAGCCGGCTGCTCATCGGTAGTTTGCCGTGATTTCCCCTATCAGTACCAGGTGAATGCCGGAGCAGTATACAAACAAACTGACCACAGCCCGTGCGCGATCTTTCCTTCCTCTTCAATGTCCTATCCCTTACTTATACATACTAAGTCTTACATTCACTACACTACCACACATCCTGGGAAACCGGTCGGGGACTTAGAGCTTGTCCCGGCTAGGGCGGTGCCCCGCTGGTGGGAGATACCCTGTTGGGGAAAGCCCCGTTAGCCTACGGTAGGCTACCGCCGTATCTGGCCATCCACCGCCCCCTCTCGATCACAAAACATACATTACACTTACGGAACTAATGACTATAATAGTTGACGCGCCCGGAATCACTAGCAATCAATCAATCCACCCATCCATCCATTTATTCGGCAACATCACCTTGGCATACTATCTCATCTCCTCTCAGGTCATAGTACAGTTCAAAGTTTCCATTGGAGACAGAGATCTTCGGAGACATTCTTTTATAATATCGAATATTTTTCTTTTTAATAATCACGTCCATGAAATTTCAACTGTAATGAATGTATTACTGTGTTTCAAGTATTTTTTATTTGGTTTAGACGACGGCATTTTATCCCGTTGATTGATGCGCGCTGGTATTGCTTGCCTCTCTACGCCCCGCCCCCTTCGCTCGGCTGACCGCCAATCGCGCACGGCGTCGCTCGCGGCCTCTGCGGTTCCACACGAAGCACCGAGCAGCCGTTCTGATCACAATTGCTCGCCATTGAGGAGCCGCAAACAGTTAATAAAGCTTCGCGAGACCAACGTCACGTATCAAAAATCTAAGTACTCTGCACAATGAATTAAGCAGACATTCAAGTATAAACGGCCTGCTGGAAAAATCTCTGAGATGTCCTTGTAGGATAATTGACGATAATAAATTAAAGAAATTGCCTTTTCTCCGGAATAATTATGGCTGTGAAGACTTACAAGTTCGTGAGCCCATGTCTTTCAAAAGATGTTCTTTTAATATGATTTAGTTATACAAAGTTCTGAAGTTTATTTTTTTATACGATTTAAAAACGTAGTCAATAGATTATTTACGGTTTTAAATTCACATCATACAAATATGAGGTAAGAATTTATGAAAATTAATGATTCAAAATTGAAATTGGAATTAAATACAGCATTGCCAATAGATGCATTAGGTAGAATTCTAATTCTTAAAAATGCATTAACATATTTATTTCCAAATAATATTCACAGAGCGATGGTTAGAACTTGATTTTCAAAAATTTGTTGCGTACATTTCTTGTAATGTTGAGTTATTTTTATATCTGCTTCTTTTTAAAAATAGGTATTTTAGAATATAAACGAAACATTCTGAATTCATATACTTATTATAACATCCATTTTCTTTCTCATTCAATGGAAATAATGATCTATCCACGGTGTATTAATGCATAAACAATGTGCGTGCTTAGGGACCTCGTTGGATAAGAGGTCCCAATTAATATTTTAATAAAAATGCTTATACTAATTCATAAATATGCAATGTAAAATTAATTCTTTTTAATTTCACAGATTTCAGTATGTTTTTCTGGTTCATTTTAATGACATGAAGTTAATATTCAATAATACTGTTAAAGGGACTCAGTGCTATTAGAGGACCTGGTCCATGCTTAAGGCTCTTCACAACATTAATCCAACTCGGGATTCGCTGGCATATAATGAGTTAAGAGGTATTCTAATGAGCTGATGTGTGTAAAACTACAAAATTTATGTTTTCATCTTATTTATTTCTCAAATTGTTTTGAGTTTTTACGTCTTTATTCGTAATTAAAGTATAATAAATCCACGAGTGCATCTGGAATTGTCAATAAGTCCATAAATTGTCTCGCGGTTTGAGTTACGTATGATAAAAAATGTCGTAGGTATATTTTTTGACAAAAGCTTTAGTAATAAGCTCCTTTTAGTGAAGCCATGAATTGATACCTGCTGGCAAAGTTCGCCTTTCCCATAGGGTGATAACGTTACTCTGAATTCTATACGTCACGAGAAAGAAATATTAAATTTTCTTAATTCGCACAACGAAAAATTCCAAGTATTAAAAATCTATGAATTGGGATCAAAAATCCGTCTGTTCACCGTAGCCGTCTTTTAAGGCGCGACGTACCCCGGTGCGGAAAGCCTACCTTCATTCAACCTTCGACGAATTCATGACGGCCCTTAAAATGAGTGTTCCTTAAAAATTGTTTAACAGTACCATTCCGTTATCCGAAGAACATCAATGAACCCGTGCCGATATGAGCTCTACGGGTTCCTGCACACGACCCTTGCATTGTCGCGCACTAAGTAACGCGCGTCAATACAACGCTCGTGTGACACGCCTAAATTTAAATATGAGATCTCTGATTTTAAGTTATGCATTGGGTGAATCAGTGACAAAGAAAGATCGACGTGTACTATTTAAATGTTATTAATTTATTTATATAGGTAATTTACAGAAAACAGTTCGACTGACTAAGTATTTCATATATTTTCTCTGCAATATTTCCTTTTAACTCGGCTAGAGCCTTCGATGATCGTGCATATGGCACGACCCAATTGCATTTGCTCTTTATCTACTATCAAAGGTGCACGAAAACCCTTCATTGTTTTAAAACTCCTCTCCTAAAATTAAATAAGTTTTTAATATGTTCCTAATTGAAATGCTCCTCGAACGGTCTTCTACCGTCTTCGATACCATTGATTTATCCCCACTTTTCTCTGAGAGTCCGTTAAAATGTGAGAATTGCTTGTCGCCTCATTTTGTGCATTCATGCAGAATTAATTCATCGATTACAGAAAGGAGAAACAATACCTATCTCTTCAACTGTTCCTCGAGTTGAACGCATGCTCCCTTAGAACAACCAGTATTTGATGCAGTTGTGTCACAATGTTTCGGAGATGTCGCATTGTCTTTACAATGTTTTGGAGACTCTAGCAGACCAAATAGCAAGCGCTTGCTTCTCTCAAGAAGCGTTTGGTTTTTTTGGAACACTTATGTGTTGCTTTTTGCCTCTAAATGAGACTACAGGAACCTTGATTTCTTTACTCTCTGATATTAAGTTCTGGAAACAGTTTTCTATGTTCGTGAACAGCAAGATCTGGAATGATGCAATTCTTCAAGGCAAAATATATTTGGAGCTCGTTCCTTTCGGTTCGTTTTGCACACTCGATGAATTGACACTTTTTTGACAGATAAGCTCTTGGATATCGTGACAAAGTGTTTCTGCTGTCACTGCAAGGGGGAAAACAGATTCTCTTTAAGATACTTGGCATCTAGCTAAAGCATATTTAGGGATAAAATATTTCGTAGTTTATAAAATATTTCGTACCTCACCTTAAACAGCCAGAGTTGAACCATTGTCTTTAAGATGGCATAACAACTCTCCTTTACTTCTTTCATTTGAATTAGGGAATTGTTTTGTCTGCATCTGCAATTAAAGGCATTGAAACTGCAGCAGAAGACGAAGAGGATGCTGTTTGAAATTAAATGGTCTATTCTAAATGGTCTATTCCTGTTCTAATTTTCTTTTCCTTCCCTCGTTTTCAGTAAGTTTTCCAACTACACCGGCTAAGAATACTCTTTGATCTGATTCAGCATAAGAAGCCTTTCTTAAATTGTAAAATATAACAGCAAGTACTTGCATGTTTGAGGGTAATTTATATTCTTTTTTTATACATTAGTTCTCTGATTAAAAACACACATTCTTGGCCACACATTCATTCACACACACACACACACACACACACATTCTTGGAGTAATTCGCGTAACAGAATCCAACACTTAAATAATACTGACACAAAACACAATTCCTGGGAGGCATCCGTGTTCGCCTAACAAGCATACAGAAGTACCTCTCGATGAGTTGTCAGGGGGTACTATGTAATGAACCGTACCGACAGGCTACCCGCCTCGGCGCGTCATGTTTGATCTTGGATCAAGCTCAAGTCGGCACGGGTTAAAGAGATTCGATCATCTAGAAATGTTTCGGGGACTTCGTTTACAGTAGTTCGAAAATATTTAGCGGGTATGCTTGCAAAATTTTTGAAGTCGGAAAACAAGGGTCACCCTGATATCCAGGAATCGTAATTTGGAGGTAATTGCTTAGCCGTCAGCAACAAAATTTCCCTATTCCGTCAGTCTATCCTTGAAAGTTCAGAAATGATTAATTTCATCGACTACAGTTGGAATTCGTGTATTTAATCTAAAACCTGTGTGTTGCACCCTGAGGGAGAGTAATTCCCTGCAGTAGAATTTTACAGGGACGATGGGGTCTTATGTCTCCGGCACACTTACGTAGTATGGCACGTCTTAGTTCATACCGCCTAAACATAAATATGGTTTAAGTTTCTATTTAGTTTAGAAACGGTGAGCGATGTGGATCGCTGGCTGAATTGTTAGAACGTAAGGCTTATTTCTTTCAAAATGAGGTAACATTTTTCTCCATTTTCATTGTAATTATTTTCACTGTTCAAGACTTGAACATCCCTTATTGCTGGGGCGGTTTTATTTACTGTGGCAAGATGTATCTGAAGAGCTTAATAAAACTATTTCAGAATGCTTTCAGAAAAATTAACTCTTATTCAAATGGCAGAAAATGGCATCGAAAAATCATGAATGTAGGTTTAAATAGCCCAAGTACCAATGTACAAATGTACCAATGATGTAGATTGTAATTGACATTGTTTTGCATTTGCTTTGTGATTAGGTAACCCTTTCTGAAATATAAAACTTAAGTATATATTTCTATCCAAATTAAACTGTATGAATATTCTTTAACTCTCCTACAAAATCATAAATTTTTTGTTCATCATATGAACGCTGTTTGTCCCTCATCTTAGCTCCTTAGGCCAACTTTCAAGCCCAGGCGGTGGTTTTTAGGTGGGAGAACAAGGCCATTTCAGCCGTTGGAAAATGGAATCGCGAGGCGTTTACTTGTAGAAACAAAACTTTCTTCTTACCTACATTTCTATTTTAATATGAGGTAACTGGGGATATTATGGCACGGCTGCTAATATGACCAACATCTCTCTGTTAACGTAGTTGATACTGAAGTTTATCTCGCAGTTACGGTTCCCAGCTTTTTAGTGACACTATCACTAATTTTCGATGGCACTTTCTTCTAATCATGTGCATACTGTAAATATAAGTCAATTATATTAGTATTATTTTCAATTATGTAAATACTGTAAGTAAATGTAAATAAATCAATGTAATTAATATTGATATTTTTTCTTTAATTACGTTTATAGCTTCATAAAATGAGCCTCAGTTATGACGTTTCCTCTAAAATCCTTCTGGCTCACAATTTCATTAATAACAGATTTATGTCTGATGACACAACGAAAATTAATAGTGTGTCATAATAAATGTTACAAACTTCTAGGGCATGTAGAGGAGTCGTCAATGAATACTTTCCTAATGAACATGTAGAGGGAAATTTCAATTAACTCGGACAAGTCCATCTCGCATGTTACAAATATCGCTTGTGAGTTGCACACGTGACATGTCCCCTTGATTTTTACGCAATTCCAAAAGCACCGATGTTTAGCGGGTAGCATTCTGGTACAGTCAACATCATTTTATACAGGTTGCCTAAAATTCAAGGGGGCAAATGCCACATGTACAAATTCCATCATGTGTAATTATTAGAAGACGGATTTTGATGACCTAAAACATCATCATCGAAAACGATCAATAAAATGCTCTTAAAATGTTTTAAAATGCCCTAAAAATAAAGAAAAATTACGAAAAAAAATTAATGAAAACCAGTTCAGATGAACAACTCAAGCTGTTGGATATGTTACTGATGTAATCGAGGCTTCTTTCATTCATATAAACTCAGCTTGCAAACTTTCAGTTTGGACTGTTCTTTACCAAGGAATCTATCTTTAGTTATCCTGAAAGCGGCCGAACCGGCAATGGCGCTGATAGGCGTCTCGGGAAGCTTACAATACATACCACAGCTGACGTAACAATTTTTGGACGAAGTAATCAAACATCAGAATCGAAAGAAATCAAAGTAATCGAAATCTCAGAAATTCTGCGGAGATAATTTGTTGCATCTCGTAAATATTATTATTTGAAGTAAGTTCTATTAAAATGACATTAAAATCGATTAAATCAACAAAAACAATGCTTTAAAAATGATTGGAAAAGGTAAAAAATGACTTATTAGACAAAATCGTCGAAAAATGCAAAAAAGGACATAAAAAAGGGTCATTTCTGTTTTTCGTAACATAAAAGGAAAGTGTATACTGAAAAGCATTGTTTTAAAGAGAAAACAAAAATGACATTTCATCGAAATCCGCCCCCTAGTAAACACCCACTACATGTTAATTGGCAAAATGTTATCATTTTCGATCTATCTACATGCTCTAAACGTGTGTTAAGTTTGTATCATTTGTTCTTAGACATTCTATAGTTTGATGTAGCGTTAAATACTCAGCAATTACATGTTAACACATTTAATTTCATTTATGGTTTGAATAGAATTTTTAGGATTCCTTGTCGCCTAGATATCGCATATAAGATAGCATTATAGACGAAGTACATTCAACGGTGTATGTACTCCATTGTTGTTAAAATTGGGTTGTTGGTGTTCGTTTCATGAATAAAAAAATATGATTCCAATTGTATCATCAACCTGCTTAAAATGTGTAAAAATAATCATAGTGTAATATCGTGTATTATCGGTTAAGGACACGGGATATAATTCTTGTGGGAGCAATACTGGCTTTTCCATGGTTAAAATGGCTGATGCAAGGGGCAATTTGCAGAGCATCAATTGATGTCGCTCCTGTGCCTCTCACCGGGAGATCCTAGGATTCGAGTGTTGACGTTGACAGAACGTTCGACCGTAGTTACATAGCTAGGTTGAATTCACCCGCTGTCTGGAGGAAAATTCTAGCGGTCTGATGCTCTGATCGGCGGTTTTCCGTGGTATCTACGTTCAACACCTGGTGAAAGCCGGAGCAGTACTCTAACAAACGGGCAACGGACCGCGCGTGGTCTTTCCTTTTTATGCCTTGTCCTATTCTCACTCGTTACTTGCACACACTTACACTTACTTCATATAACCAATAAACAACTTCTTGGAGAACTAGACATAGAACCAATTGTAAATTACATTTCCTTACTGTCATCCAAATTATTTTGCAACCTCCAAACTGCCCCTTGCACCTGCCACTTTAACCACGGAAAAAACAGTATTGCTCCTACAAGAATTATATCCCATCTCCTAAAAGATCTGTTCCGTCCCCCACAACTTCAAGAACATTTTATTTCACCTCTCACTCTCAATCTTGCATTTTTCACAAAACTAACATCAATCATCATGGAGGTACCCAGTTGGATGTCCTCGATCAAAAGTAGAGTTATGATAACGGGAAAATTTACAACTGTAAACGTGTACTACTCAAAACTGTTACGTGTAACTTACGTGTAAGTTACGTGTAACACGTAACTTCGAGCCACTATCTTTTATAGTACATAGTTAAAACAAATACTCACCTGTAAAGTGGTGATCCCACTGATCTGATTAAATTTAAAAAAAATCTTGTGCTACATCATCACATAGGTCTGGAGACCAGTCGGGAACTTGGAGCGTGTACCGACTGTGACGGTGCCTGCCTGGTGGGACGTACCTTGGAGAAAATCTCGCAAGCCGACGTGTAGATCGCCGCCGAATCTCGCCAACCAGAGGGGAAAGTTCACCGCCACCTCTCGCGATAAAAACATAAACCACACTGACAGGACTAATGACAGCAGTTGCGCGCCCTAAAACACTAAATCAACACCGTGTTTTTCATGAAAAAAAGTCGTATTTTCGGAAATAAGTCTAGAATATAAAAAATTTCAATATCGGATCATTTTTGAAAACTTCATGCAGATTATTGTCAAGATGCGCTGAAAAAGTTTACACTGTGAGTGAAGGTGACAAAAAATTAAAAAGTGCTTGTCATACAAGTCAAATGCTTTCGTAAAAAGATGTTTTTGAAAACATTTTCGATTCTTTGTCTGGATACACTATAAATAAACAGTTTTCCATTATATTTTGTTTTCTATAATATAGTTCTCATAGTTCTATAATATAGTTCCTTAGTTATTTAACGGTGAACGTGAGCTATTTCTCCAAATAGCTTATCGTTTATCATGATGACTGCGAGTTAGTTACACACTGATTTAGCCTTGAGACATTGACCATTAAATCACCGAATTTCATCAATAAATTGGTTGACCTGTTTTGAATTGTTCTTTGTTGAACCCAATACAACTACAACTCATTCTCTACCCCATTTCTTAACACGACCGAGTCACATTTTATTCCTAAAGCAATATCGGCAGTTGTTTCATGTTGTGAAAACTTATATTTGCCAAATTCCTCTACATTCCAAATTATAACTTCTAGTTTCCTCCATTAAAATCAATACAAAGTTGTATCTGATATAAAATTATTTAGACTATCCCACTCGTGAAATTAAAGCCAATGGTGTTTAACTATACATGCAAAATGCTCCAATAAGGGCGGTGTATCACAAAACGTTTATCGCTTTTTCTGTCCGATTTTTCTTATCGTTTCTTCCTACTGGCCAATCATAAACTGCGATTCTTCTATCTTAGGAGGTGGTGTACAACGATTGCTATGTGGATGTCCAATAAATCGCGTATGTACTTTAACATAACCTCTTTTTATTTTTATTTAGCTTTTATCATAGCTTTAAGTTATTTTCAATATTTGGTGCAATTTAGAACTCTGTTGGACATCATTTCGCTCGTGGAATAGTCCTATAAATACTACTGGTGCTTTGTAAATTCTCAGATAAATTCCTTCCTCGCTTCGCGAGTCCACAGCGCTCGTGGTATTACGTATGACAAATCAATCCCATCTGACACAATTTTCTCATTTGCTCCAATTTCGATCTCCACTTCCCATTCGCATCATCACCACTTCTTTCGCCAACTTAGAACTCTGCAGAAGATCATTTTCTTTTTTACTGCACGCCATCTAAATCGCTCATCCTTTACGTTACATTGCCTGCACTAGACACCTCACCAACATATTCTCCCACCTCTTGCGCTTCGTATCTCACACCATTTCCTCCCCGCCCCCTCCCTCACCCGCAGCGCCGGCAGCGAGCCAGCGCCCTCCGGCTGGACTGCGCTCAGTTTTATTGAAGTTTAAAATTTGCAACGATGTGATGGCGCAGCTTTTTTCGTGTTTATTTTTTGTTTGCTTTTTTCGTTCGCTGCCGCTCCGAGATCGCCGCGTCGTATATGGAACCTTTTGTAAGCTTACCCGGGGCCCGGAGTTTTATTATACCGTATGTATAGGGCAATTACACATCGAAAATTGCCGAACAATCTAACAAAACACGCGGTCCGAGGGTGGGCGGGCGAGCGGCGCTGCAAGTTATTTTTCTGCTGTGCGCCGCCGCCGCTGCCACCGCCACCGCCGCCGCCACGGCAGCCGGGCTCCCGTTGCTGTGCGCCGTAATTAGACTCGCGAACGGGGAAAGAGGACGGGGGACCAGGCGGACGGCAGAGCGGACGGACGGTCGGGCGGGGAGGAGGAGGAGGAGGAGGAGGAGGAGGACGGGTGGAGAAGGAGGGCGGCGGGCGGCACGCGCGGGGCGGGCGGTCACTGCCGCCGCCGCCGCGTGTCCCCAATTACGCGCCGGATTGGATTACTCTCGCGCGCCTTATCGGCGACTGCCGCCCTTTGATTCGCAATTACTCTGCGCAGACGCCCACACCCCGCCCCCGCCAAGCCCCAGAGGCAAGGCTGAAATGCCCGGCCAGCCCCGCCCTCCTCGCCCCGCCCCGCCCCGCCGCTGCGGAATGGAGCAGAGGCCCCGCGGGCGGCAGGTCTGGAATGCGCGGGCGAAGGGAAGGATTTGGAGTGAGCGGTGGTGACCGTCAGGGGTTGAGAGGCTGGTTATTGAAACATCCGTGTCTTTAGGGATTGAGAGGAAGGGACTTGTGGTAAAGTGATGTAGTAGAAGGGAGTAATAAACAAGAGGGATGACGCACTGGTGTGAGTGGTTCAATGGTTGACGCAAGCCAGGCGATGCTGGATGAAGAGATGGTACAATCACGCAGAAGATGCTTTTCGGAGGACCAGTGGCCACTGGAGGTAAGTGGGCAGTTGTGACGATGCATAATTTTAGAAAAACTCTGGTAATAGTAAATAAAATTTGCCGATATTCCGTATTAAGAGTAGCGAGTATGTGACCCATCAACACATTCCTCAAGCAAGCACCTTACATTTCGCTTCGTGAAGCAAACTTGCCACATGTCCAATGCCCACGACAGTTTATCGTTGTTTGTTAAACACATCGTAGAATTTGAGAAGTATAATAAATCGTGAGGTTATACATTGTTTTGTGCAAAACAATGTGTGGCAACACGTTTGGATGAAGGATTTTACGGAGGAACTTCTATGACCTCTGGCGACGATCGCTATGGTCAAATGAATGGAAGCAAAACAAGAGATGCCAATTAATGAAGCGGAAAGAGATTTGGGGATCGTGTGCGTAGAGTACATTCGGTATCGTTGAAAGGAGAGAAACGATTTTGTCAAGACCACACACATTATCGCCGTCCGCGAGACGATGGGATGATGACGATGATGCGTGATAGAAACGAGGAGCGCCGTAAAATGAGAGGGTGCAAGTAGTATGGTGTGGTATGTAGGAAAGGTACGATGCCCACGTAGCTGTAGCAGGGAAGGAGAGAAGAGGCAGGGGTGGGGTGGACAAGACGAGACGACCGGAGGCAGGGAGGGGAGGGGCAGGGTGGAGTGGGGCGAGTGCGCGAGGCCGAAAGGGACAAACACGAGCGGCGCGTTGCGGATCGTCACGTGGCGTGTCTCCGCCCCCTCTCCCGCCCCCGCCCCGTGTGCGCAGGTGCGCGACGTGCCGAGCGCCCCTCGCTCCGCCAGGACGAGCTAATCCACGCGCGCCGCTCGGCAGCGCGGTGCGGAGCGGAGCGGAGCGGCGCCGATGGCCGACAAAGACGCTAACATTCCGCGCGGCTGCCGCCCCCGCCCGGCCCCCGTCCCCACCGCTGTCTCCGCCGCCGCGCCGCGCGCGCCCTCGGCGGCGCCCGGAGCAAATTGCATTTCGCCGGCAATAAGGGCGGCGGCGGCAGCGCGGCACCGCGCGGGATGAAGAGGGAGAGCCCGGTGAATCCGTAGACGGAGCAAGAACGACGTGATGGCGGAGCCGGATGGCGCCGGGCGTGGGCGCCCCCCCCCCTCCCCGGTCCCGCTTTCCACGCGTTCCTTCTGGTGGTGCTTTGCGTCACCACACAGCCCCTTCATCACCCCTTCGCTTTTCGCATAGCCCCAGGTTCCTTCTTTCTCTTGTCTGATACTTTTTGTTGCTCTGTTCTCTTAGAATACAACATTCCGCATTTTATCCTTTTGTCTTACCTTTGGACAATCTTCTCGAACTTTTGTGATCCTCTTTTTTGTGTCTTCTCTAATTTCTTATCATTCTCTGATTCCTCTTTCTCTTCTTCTCTTCTTTCTCTTTCTTCCTTTCCCTTCCCTCTTCTTTTCACCAAATACCCTCTTTATTTTTGTCTTCCTGCCTATCTCGCTCGTTCAGCTGTCTTGCCTCACCCCTGTTCCGACGTCTCCGCGCGTCGCCTCAATGCCTGTGACCCGGCTCCTTCCGCTCATCCTTCATGCCCCATTCTCCCAGAGCGTTTTCTCCGTCCTTCATACCGTCTCTTCGCGCCCCTACGGGTCCTCCTTACGCCTTCCGAACCCCCTCCCCGGCTGCCCTGCCCCCTCCCTGTTCCTCGCCCCGCGCCCCGCGCCCCCGCCAGCACCCCACGCCCCTCGCCGCGCGCGCTGTGATCAACAACATATTGTGTTTTCGCCGCAAGAGCCCTCCCCGCCCGCGCGGCCCAGCGATGGCTCTGATGAAGCAGTAAAGGCTGCCAATTTGCCCTATTACTGCGGCGGGCGGCGCTTCAATCAATGCGACTCGCTCAGGGCGCGGAGCGGCGCGGCGGGCGCGGGGGGCGGGGTGGAAGGCGGGGTGGAGGGATCAGCCCCGCGGGACGGAGACGCGCCGGGCACGGGCGGGGCGAGGGCGGGGCAGTGCGTCGCTCGGCGCCGGCGCGGAGGCGGGTGATGCGGTGGCGGGGAGTGGAAGGGAGGGGAGGCGCCCTGGCTCCCCAGGCACGAACGTGGGCCCGCGGGGAAGTTACAGAAAATCGACAACAAAGGAGCTAACAACCGCGCCGCGTCGCGCGACGTCTCCGCCCCGCTCCTCTCCCCTCTCCTTCTTCCCCGCCCCGCCTGGCCCCGCCACCACCTGCGCCCACGTCGCCTAACGCCCGTGCGCCTCGCACGCGACGCGAGCACGTCTTGGGGACTTTTTTTTCTCGGCCCGATTTTCTTCCCGGATTTCCAGTGACACGTTTGGTTCCGATTCAGCCTTCGTGCAGAATGGCAGCGGTTGAAGTATGTTTTGGAGGAATTATCCTCGGAAGTTCGAGTTATGGAGAAATAATGTGTATTCGATATCAGCAAAAATAATTGCAAGAAATTACGAGAAAATTCTATAAATACAATACGTGAGGGGAGATCCCTAATGAACAAAGAATTCTAAAGAATTGCATGAGCACCTCTAAGGCAATTTCCTTGAAAAAATCCATGACTGCTGTAAGTGCCTTGAAATGGTATGCAAATTCTTTCTGTAAATCGGAAAAGTGTCCTTGATGTTTCGTTTGGTTTCATGTTGACGTACACAACGCAGGGAGGGTAAAACGTTTTTGGACAAAATTTCAACAACTCACTGCTAAGGAAATAACTTTGAGAGCAAATACCTCCTCCCTCAAACCTTTACCAAATTCTATAACTGCTACCTCACAGAATCTTTATGTAGATCCAAAGTACGGATAGTGTGAACCATTCCCAGAAGTTCTCCATTCGACGGTTGCGTTCACTATTAAGATTTTTGGTTCACTATTTTAATTCTTAAAACTTATTTAAATTATTTTATTTTACTTGTTAAAATCTTATAATCACACGCCCGCCCGCCCACCCGGCCGTCCGCCCACACACCCACTCACATCCCCAACCCACCCACCCACTCATCCACACACACACACACACACACACACACACACACACACGCACACACACACACACACGCGCGCGCGCGCGCCCGTCCACCTCTCTTTCTGTGGTCAACCCTAGCGCCTTAACCATTCACATGATTTGTCCAAAATTGACAGTCCGCGATCGACGTAGCAGAACTGAAGGCCTTGCGAATTTGAACCGGATATTTTGATTTAAGGATAGACCAGAGGCACCAGCTACGGCCACATTAAACTAAATTCACATAATTAACCCACTGTAGTAAAATATTCTTTCAGTGTTAATTTCAAATTTAGAATAGTTCCAGCACTGTTCTTTACACATTTTAGAGTGCCGTTCTTTATCATTCCTGTCACAGATTTGGAGAAAAAATGGAGAAATAAATTAGATGTCATTGTTCTTGTTCTGCTTGAGAAGTAATGAATCATATTTAGTATATATTTACCTACTTTATTAATTTGATTGTGACTGAAGTAAAGGAATACCTTCTTATTCTTCATTAGTAGTAAAAAGCAATCATTCAACAACAAAAATTGATTCACATGGCTTTAAATGGATAGAATTAATTAATAAATCTCTTATTACAGTCACCAGGTGGTCTTACGTCAGGCTATATAAGTTTTCAATAATTATTTTCAAATTATTATTTCTATGTAGTGTATAGGAAGTATTGTAATTTTACGGCGAAAATTGCCGACTTTTTTTACGGAAAACGGATACCGAAACGGGTCCTTCATACCAAAAAGTAGAATTAGCTTACTCCTATTTATAGTAAATCACTTTCCCCTAACACGTTGTGTAGTCATAATATCAATTTTCAGACCGAAAAGGTTCGTCTGTGAACAAATCTGGAACCTAAACCGTACACAAGTTTTTAATCAATTTAACATTCTCTTTTTTCGGCTGCTTGAATTTGAAACGAATATATTTTAATTTTCAGGAGTATGTTCCATGAAGACCCAATAACATTTTCGGAATTTTCTTAAAAGTGACACAATTTATTTCTTACAATTTTTGTTCGATTGAAATCTACGCTAATAAAAACAGTCCAGTTCCGATTTTCATTGAATACTCTGAATTTTCGAATATTCCAAAATCTCAATATTGTTTTGGCGTCTTCTTACAACTAAAATATTGAAAATATTAAAAAAAACTCTTCTACAAAACTATATCTTTGGATCAGGCCATGTACAATTTCTCGAAAATATTAGTAATTTTTGCATTATTTAGCGTAAAACACATGCAATTTTTTAAATCAATTTTTCTCAAAATCAGCTTCAAATTTTTGGATTATTTCTTCAGAAATAGAACAAAGTACGCTTATAAAAATGATGCAGGTGCCATTTCCGGTGACATTTGTATTTTTGAAAATTGCATAAGTTTAAAATTGCAAAATTCCTCGTGTTGATAAAGATTTTCTTCCTTAATGAAATCTATACTTCAAATTTAGACCTTTAAATAGAAACATTTTTTGAAAATGAGTAGTTGTCGCATAATTTTGAGATTAATAATGAAAAGTTTCAATTTGATGAACAGTTTCTTTGAACTCTTGGTGTTTTTCTTTTCGTGTACATTTTTTAAAGTGTCATGGTGAACAAAACACAGTTTCATGACCGGCAATGCAAATGCACATTTTGTTTCCTAATATGCTTTCCTGAAGTAGAAGAAAGCAGGGTGAAAATATTTATAAGACCGATTATCATTTAAATTAGTAAACTTTCGAGAATACTGAAAGAATCCATTTATATTTAAACGTTTGAAATTGCATGAAGATCACTTCAATAAGAAGACTGACGCGAATTACATTTTATAACGAGTGGTTTGGAGGAACGTTGTATTTAATTTCCATTCTTTATAGATTTTTTACGTACTACATCCGAGTATGAAAGAAACCAGACAATTGCATATTTAAAGTATCTTTTTGTCTTAAAAGTATCTTTTAGAACTTTCTTAGTAGAAATTTTTAGCATCTAAAAATATTTTTAAAACAGTTTAAAGGGATGGCAAGACCACATTCAGCTAAAAAAAGGTGATTTATATGTATAATATATAGTCCTCTGATTTTTTGGCCTTGGACGTAGTACGTAAATATAATCTTATAATCTATTAATAATAAAAAACACAAACAAATACGAGATGCAACTTCTCTTGAGGGATATTCTTTAGTCCTGTGGCCATTACTCATCCCACAATGTGGTTTTGGAGTATCTATTCTGAACACTCCCAGAAGATGTTCTGAAGACTAAATTCTTTCATTGTATTATCAGGCAGCTTATTGAAGAAAATGTATACATTTGGAAACTTCTATTCTGTAACACACCGTTCAATTCTTATAGATTTATATTAGAACATAATTTTTAGTGGAAATTATCCTACGAAATGGAATTATCACTTTAGCACCATAATATATGCTACACATAAAATCCTATAAAAAGATAATTATTTTAAAGAGTCGCAACGTCGACAATTAACCCTTTTCTCTAGTTACCCAACCACCAAACCGCGTACAGTAAACAGTGATGTCCGAGCCATACAATGGATCGAGCAATGCAGCACTATTGCTCACATTTAGCTGTCACAGCTGGCTATCGTCTTTCGAGGCGATAGAGCTGGAACGATTGGTTCGCTCGGTCACCGCTAGATCGCAGCGCTAAAACACGCAAAACCGCGTTTTCCCAGTAGAAGACCGAGACGCGTCGACTTTGTCTTGATTGGTGGTCGGGAAAGAGTCTAACTGTGAGTGATGAGCGGACGCACTCACGGATCCAGGATACTCGAATACTATATAAGGATATGAAGCAATGGTAAAAATATTACGCTAAGGTTAGAAGAACGAATATGAATTATATCCGAATTTGGTACAATGAGTTTAGAAGAAGCAATATGAATTACTGACGAGTGTCAGTAATTTGCGCGCACGAGATAAGCAGTACCAAGATTCTAAATGAGGAACAATGATAAAACATTTTAACGAGCCTAGATGAAAGAACACGACGAATTTTATCCGAATCTGAATTGCTGACCAGTGTCAGCAATGAGCATGCACCTAAACCGAAATCAGTATAACTAAAGTGATTCGTTTTGAAAGGGACAAGCTCGTTTTGGGGAATTGTTCCGGCCGTCATGTATTTTACGATTTTCTCACATTTAATGAAATTTATCCAGTTTACCCCGATTTTCGGAAACTTGTTCTTTTTATCCTGTTTTACAGAAATCTGTTCCGTTTTGCCCCGTTTTACGGACATGTATATTTTCATTTCAGCAGTCGTGAACTATTATCGTTATAACAGATCGGTAGACGTTTTTTAACAGTACTATGAGTAATCAAAGGTGGCCCACCAAATGTCCAGCGATAATCTATGAACTTGACGAAAACACTTGGTGATAGCGTAAGGTGATGGATGCTAGGGTTCATTCTCATAGAAAATGATGAGCCTCTTGAGTTTGATCAGTATACCCGCATAAACTCTATAATTATAAGATAACTGAAGACAAGGAACACAGTAAATATTTCTGTATCGAATGGGTGCAGATTGTTTCAGAAGTGAATGAAAAGCAACTATAATTTCTAGACATTTGTAATATACAGTTTATTATGTGACTTCCAGGAATCGCAGCACCCTCTCAAAGAAATTTTCAGATTAAAGTTTGGAGTAATTATGTTAGTTGTAAAGAAATATTCTGCTCAAGGGTGTGAGTTTTGTATTAAGATTTTAAAAAACAAAAAATTGCTTTATAAGACTTCATCACATAAGTATTCATGGTACAATAGTAGAAACAAAGGGGAAACAGGTCCCTTCTACTTAATTTTTTCTTCGAATTCGACTTAATTTTTTATGAATTTTACCTACGGAAAATACTTACCATGTTATTATGGTTATGTAATTATATGTTGTTCTTTTCTAATGAACAGAGGAAATATGGTTGGCTTAATGACGAGTGTTTGACTACAATAGTGCTAGATTATAAACTATAGCTGTCTCGACAATGTGACTAAATAATGTCGGAAGAAAAATTGATATCAAACATTCATCCCAAGTTGAATGAAGCATGGATAAATAGAGTGGAGCCAGTTTTCTTTTAAGTTCTCCAAAACTGTTTCTACCCCTTGCGTGTTTTCCCTGTATATTTGTCTTGAATGTAAACTTTTTTTTGTCAGAACAATACTTAAAGCTTCAGTGCCATAGGTTTTTCGACAATACAAGGTTTCCAGGAGTGCTTACACATGAGGACTATTTTGACAGTATTTAATCAACAAAGAACGAATTTCTTTAGCTAAGAAAATTCAAAATTTTTAATTGTCCTTGAAATGTGAAGTGTAATATCGTAGACGTTTATGTACCTTCGATAAAACTTCGTTACTCTCTCCTCCTCATGCTCCCTAGGCCTTTAGCAACTCCTTTGTACTACATAATTACACTTCCCCGACAACCGCGGAAGACATATACCTTACCTTGGGAAGTAAAGCTGGTAGTCGCGTATCATGTGATACTATTATTGAAACACTTGAATTGTCCGGAAATTTAAATAGTGACCTCTTGTGCACGTGAAAACAAAGCAACAACAATGAATTAAGAGAGATTGACGCACACAGTGAGTGATTGAGCGTATTAATTATACACTGTTACCAGACTTTCCCACTCCAAATTGAAACTACGAGCTATGATTGCAAACAACGTCGCTAAATATTTTAAAGTACGGCCAGCTAGATTAGAACTTATAAAAGTTTTGCAATTGCACATTTTACTTTCTTGCAAACTCATATAGATGCATTTCGCAAGAGCCATATTCAATCATATTCATCTTAATGCATTATTATGCATACTCTTAAGCATATTACTTTTTCGTCGCATATTCCTCTACGGCGCATGAAAACTTTAAATTGTTCGGAAATTATAATCATACTGTCTCAATAAATTGGATATTGCTCTGGCTTTTATTCCAACCACCTATTATATAGCTAGACTGCGTGACAGTTGCCCATGTTTTGCGTAAAGATGTTTCACACTAAACTCTACGCATCACTTTCTTCACGTATTTACGTGAAAAACACAAGGTATAATCAAATATACCATTTGTATTGAAGATATATTTTAATATGTTAATATCCAACAATATCCAGCTTATCCTGCTCTGCTTTGCCATAACAAACGGGCCACGGACCGTGCGAGATCTTTCCTTCCTCTTCCTTGTCCTACCCTCACCCTTCACTTACACACACTCCCACAGTCACTACACTACCGCACATGCCGGGAGACCGGTCGGGAGCTTAGAGTTTGTCCCGGCAGGGGCGGTACCCCGCTGGTGGGAGACACATGATTGGGGAAATCTCCGTTAGCTGGCGTTAGGTCGGCGCCGGATCTCATCATCCAGCTGAAGAAGATCACAGCCACCTTCCGAGGAAAAAACATGCACCACTCTTACGGGATTAATGACCTTGGCCATTGACGCTCCCGGAATCACCAATCAATCAACCAACCAATTCGTTTTACCCTTCCCTCACGACCTCATTTTCTCAGTGCCCTGCACCTGCCTTCCATCTCCCTTTCGCTGTCCCTCTGGTTGTCTCCGCCCCCGCCTCCGCCCCCACCCCCGCCGTCATCCTCACCCCACCTCTGCCCTCACCCCCGCCCTCATCCCTGTCCCCACGTACACCCCCACCCCGCACCCACCCCACCCCTATCCCGCCCCACCCGCCCCCACCCCCGCCCCAACCCCGCCCCAACCCCCGCCCCTGCCCCAACCCCCGCCCCCATCCGCCCCAACCTCACCCCGCCCCACCCCGCCCCTACCCCCGTCCCAACCACCGCCCCGTTCCAGCCGCCGCCCCCGCTCCACCAACCGCCGCCGCCCCAACCACCGCCGCCATCCCCACCCCCGCCCTGCCCCGCTCATCCCTCGCGCGCGGCTCCGGTGGCAGCGTCGGCCTGATTGCGCAGTTACGCCGGCAGTTTGCCTCTTAGCCGACGCAGTTGGCTTCTTGAAGGAGCTCCGCGGCGCGGATGGGCGTCGCGTTTCTGAACGCGCTCTTGTGCGGCTGATCGGCGCTGTTTTCGAAAGCAGTAGCGCTCCGACCAGAGAGGCGATTTGCGCCCATTAACAAGATGATAGCGCAACCCCGCTCTCCACGGCTCGGGTACCTTCTCTGATACTTCCCATCTTCCGCGCTTACACATTTCCTATCTTGTTTCACTAACTCAAAGGTGTTTTTAGAGTTGAAAAGAAGCAAGTTTTTTGCTGGAATGAAATATATCTATAATACCTTCACCGTGTATTTTCATAATTCCTTAGAAACGTGAAAATTGAAAAAGAATCAATATTTCAAACAATGCTATATGTATTTTACTCTTTCTCGTACAATACTTACGTATTGTAGAGAAAGTATACTGCGGCCAAACAAAAAACACTTACTGAGGGACCTAAATATCGAAAGAATCTTGTAGAGGATAGTGGATAAGTCTTGTTATACTTGTAGTGAACATTTTTCTCTACCATGTGCAGTCAGAATTCGCGTTTTGTACTTTCGTACCGAGGAAATAATTGACGGCCGTCCGTGAACAACGTTTTCAGCGAAATCATTTTAAGAATTTTAGCCCAAATCAAAGCTCCGCGATCGATCTGGCTAATGTCGCGGTCTCTTGAATTTGAAACGAATATTTTAATTGTTGGAGGACATTATAAGAACCTTTAGTAACATAAGTTTTTTCAAAAATGGTTCCAAATTTTTCTATTAAAATTTACATATGGAACCGTGTTTTACACTTCTAAACTATTCTTAAAATTCTATTTCATTTCTACTATTAAGGTCATTGAAAATTGAGAAATGTAGAAAAATTTATTCTAGGCGCCTGTAGCTAGCAGTTGGGAGGAAGGTGGAGTAAACCCGTATAACTATCCCAGACAAGAAAGATTAGGACACTAACTAAAGAGAGAGTCTATGGTGTATTGTAGCACCATTCATTTATCCACGTCGACCACCTATCCTTCAGTTTGTAAATACCTACCTTTATAAAGTTAATTTCATCACAGAGCAGTATAGCTTCAAAGGAGTGTCGTATTAGTAGAAGTTTAAAACCAAATCAGACTGCCCATGGAAGTATCATTCTTACCGAATGTCGAAGTCTGTAATGTCTAGGTCATCATTTAAGCAGAATGCGAATTATGGCAATTAATTAAATTTCTTCATTTGCACCGACCTTTAAAAAAATCGTATTAACTGTAAAAAATGTACAGAACTGATAATTTGCATTCTTACAAACTGATCGTTGTAATGAAATATAATTTTCAGAGGCACAATACTGAGTGCACAGGAAGGCGCTGGGTTTCAATATTTTCTGGATCACTTTGGAGTTTATTACACTCGTTTATCCCGATCGAATAGAAAACTCGTTACTTTAACACGAGTTTTCACTTGAATGGAAAGAAAAATACAAGTTTTTTACTAGAATTAGAAGTGGAAACGATTGCTCTAGGAAAATAAATTTAACAGAGAGGATTTTGTTACATTCATAATGAACAGTAGTAGTAGAATTTGATTTCATTTTCTCAAGAACTCTGTTGTTAAACGAAAGTGATTCAGACAAATGTTGGTATTATTTGATCAGATTCGGGGTGAACTCTCGGATTGCAAGATAAATGACTGACAATTCGACAGTGAGAATTGTTATTAAAAACTACCTGAAGTATCCTGCGTTGCCCGGGTATTTGTTAATCTTATTTCTATATTAGACAGGAAACGAATGCATTTTATCTGTACTCCTGTTTGATCCTGCCCGGTCACCGGGAAAGGTGACTCAGGGCATCAACTGATGTCTCTGCAGTACCTCTGACCGGGAGGTCCTAGGTTCGAGTACCGACGGTGACAGGAATTTCGATATTAGCTTCTCACCTACGTCGAATTCAGTTTCTGTCTGGAAGAGAATTCTAGCAGTCGACTAGCGGAATTCTAGCTAATGTCATCGGTAGTTTTCAGTAACTTCTCCTATTAACACCAGGCGAATGCCGGAGCAGAACCCTAACAAACGGGCCACGGACCGCGAGCGATCTTTCCTTCCTCTTCCTTGTCCTATCATCACCCCCTTACTTACCACACTTAAACTAACGTGCACTACACAACCGCACATGCCGGGACACCGGTCGGCAGCTTAGAACTTGTCCCGGCTGGGGCAGTGTCCCGCTGGTAGGAGATACCTGGTTGGTGAAAACTCCGCTAGCCCAGGGTAGGTCGACGCCGGATCTCGCCATCCAGCGGGAGAAGACCACCGCCACCTCCCGAGGAAAACTCGTGTAGTACACTTACGGGATTAATGACCTTAGCCATTGAAGCGCACGGAATCACTAATTAATCAATCAATTAATCTGTACCGCCTCCGTCCTTTTCCCGTCTCCCCTGACTTCACCCTACATCATCCCCACCTACCTCATCCCCACCTACCAACCCCATCCCCACCTACACCCACCCCACCCAACCCAGCTTCGCTTACCCCATTCCCACCAACCCAGCTTCACCTACCACATCCCCACCTACCTAGCCTCACCTACTGCATCCCCACCTACCGCATCCCCACCAACCCAGCTCCACCTATCCCATCCCCACATACCCCATCCCCACGTGACCCATCCCCACCAACCCAGCTCCACCCTGCCCAGCGCTGCCTCGCTTTGCGCCACCTGGCCCCGCCCTGCATCGACCTGCTGCGTTTTCTATGATTATCGTTGCTAACACCAACATTACGATGGGCAGCTGTAAACAGGTGCACCATTGCATACTCCTGCCAAACATCCTGTGACAATATGGACATTTAATTACTCTAATCGGTATTTCGGTATCTGAATTATTAAAAAACAGTTAAAAGTAAATATTATCGTCGTTAGAAAATATTTTATTCACTTTGACCAGTTTCCTAAATGTTTTCGAGATGCTCGCGAAAAACTGAAAGAGTGCGCACGGGATAGGGGCATTTTTACAAAACCTCATGCACAAAGAAGTTTTTCTCTTATTTTGAATTCATGTGTACAAAAATTATTAAAGATCGAAAGAAAACTGATGATTTGTATAAAAAAGCAATAAATCAATCTTCCTTTTTATGTAAGAGAAAATAGTAATCTGCAAAAAAGTATAGTAAATTATGCCCAACAAGAATCGCAACGAAATAGGATCGACGATTCCCGAGATTACCTCAGAGAGTCACAAACAAAACACTTAAAAATAATTGAAATTGTTTTATGTCATCTAAATAAGTATATGAGGTTATAAAAAACCAGTTAGTGAAATTTTATTTATATAGATAAGTGGTATACATTATACGAGTATAATTGACTGAACGCTCTCTGTGGGGATGAACTTAGCCATTGTTGTAATAAAAATACTTGTGTAACGGCAAGAAAACTTTCGTGAACTGGCCCTACGACGCTTCCCAAAATATAAATGTAACACGGGCGGACGGGGGTTTGAGAAAAACTACTTTTTCGATATCAGAGGTCCCCAAAACGTGTATTTCCGTTGAAATCTCGAAAATGATTTTCTGCAGCATTACATAACTTTCTCTATACTTCGTATATTATTCCCGTATATACGTATGTATACGAGAAAGTAAAAATGTCACCAAATATTACTTTAAAATATTTTAATTTAATATAATATTTTCTATCTCAATTCTCTCTCAATAACATTCTATCTCAATAATACTCTCTATCTCAATCTTAAAAGACAATATTGGCAAGTATAGACACGTGTGTTTATTTTAAAATGTAATGTCACCACCCTTCACTCCCTATCAGACCTGCGATTACACAACTTACACGAGATCCTTGGCGATAATATACGAGTATAACGCAGTGTATGCAGGTATAGGGGTCAGAGCAACCGATGCCGGGCATCAAACCCGCCACCTTTCGAGTGCGATGCAATTGTGCTAACCACGTCACTACCGCGCTACTGAATCATTAATGATCATCAATTTCCCGGCGCATATCGGTACTGCGGAGTATGATTTAACTCAGTATAAATGCTGCTGGACCAACGATGATAATCTCCATAATAATAATAGTCATTATCGTTAGAGCGCAGTAGCATTCCTCGCAAAAGCCTACATGCCAATCATAAAAAGATGCACTCTCTGTATCATCAGTACGATGCAATCATTAGAGGAAAACAATGAAAGGAAAGAATGTGATAACATAAAGGGAATAAATGAATTATACGAAATATTATCAAATTCCAATTATTGCACAAATAAATCAACTCGTACATGGAATCTCGTAAAAGACATCGAACTGTGGGATTGAAGTCACACATTGAAAAAAACATTCAGTTTTCAATATCATGACTAGGGAGATGATTTTTATGCCCTAAAAAAGCTTGAAACATTAAAAGTATGCGTTTATGACCAAAAAATTCTGAAATATGCACTTTAATATGCAATCAAAATTAACAATATTTCATTTCCTTAATAAACGTTTCTTGATAAAATTCAGGAGAAGCATGCTTGGAATGAAAAATACATTTTGGTGCAAACATAATAAAACTTACTCTACTTTGCGAGAGAAATAATTGAAGTACACATTCACCTTAGTGAAGTACATTGTATATATTGTTGTATTTCTTCTGACTGGTTTAAAAAATATGTTATCAAGAAATATCCTGCATTTACATAAGAATTTTATCATCTATATAAAACGAAAACTGTGAAAAGCTCTTTCAAATCAATTAACCCTCGCAAATAAATAGATTCTATGCCAAGATCAAACGTTTTATAGATAAGTCTTTATTTTAACAAAAGATGAAAAGTATTCACCTATAATTAGGCTAATAGGCACCAACCGGAAAAAATCGGCCAAATATGAACAAATATGCACTAACATATTAATCTACATAGCATCATATTCTAACGAAATGCCAAGAAATTTGACTTGGCTATGCACTGAAGCAACGGACAAAAATATGCAAAATCATAGAAATCCGCTCCTTAATCATGATAAAGTAAGATATTTCATTATTTGTTATCAATGTATTTTTCATAACATTATGGGCTGCCTAAATCATCAGCGCATGTAAATTGGTTTATGATATAAAGTATTGCTTTGTTACGTTCGTTGGCAGAAAAATGAAAAATCGGATCATTTACATTATTTTTTTTTAAAAACGTTTTGAATGATACTGAGGGAGACCAAAACAAAGAAAAAAGGAATGAATGACGCACACATTAGACAACATCAGGATAAAACAGATTCAAACAAGAGCAGTTAGAAAATGACGCAAGAAAAATAGGTAGAAAAATGCTAGAAGGTGTGATAAATGATGTAGAGAGCAATAAGAGAGGCTGTGGTGCACGATGAGTTCAAGAACAAGTAATGAGAGAGCACGATAAAATGAAAAGATTAGTATTATAAAGGAAAGTCAGAACAGAGATAGATCCACAAATTATTTCAAAACGGGGGGGGGGGGGGGCAATTACAGTCCGGCCCCCCCACAAATATGTTTGAAGTATTTTTTTTTAATTATTAGGTTGAAAAAATACGAATATATTCATAATGAGAATACTGCTTTGGATGTGATGTCTGTACCTAGAAATGATTTTGAGTAAATTGAGTAAAATTACAAAAAATGTTGACTGAGGAGCATGACCTCCCCCCCCCGGATCCTCCACTGCATCAGAAGGATGAGAGAATGAGAGCTGGGAGCGCAGGAGACGAGAGCCGTCAGCGCCCCTCGTGGCGAGGCCGATGGATCGAACGCAACCGAACACGCGCCTGCGTCTACCTCGGCGCCCCGCCCACCCTCGCCCCACCACACCCCCACCCCCGCACCAACCCCCGCCTCCCCTCACCCTCACTCTCGCCCTCGTCCACCCGTTGCGCAACCGAACTGCAATTTCGCGTACTTAATTTCTCAATTAATTTTTATAATACATTGCTCCATCCGGCTAATGTACCTTACAAATTAAACTTCGTTACGCAAAATTTGCGAAGGGTAATAAGCACAGTTTAAAACTTGCAATTCCGCGGTCACGTTACCGTTAGTTCCACGGTCGCCCGCCCGGCTCGCCCGGCCTGCAATTAACGACATGTGGCAAGAACGCCGAACGCTATGCGACGGATTCGAAATGCGGCTCTGCTTTCACGCAGGAAGCTGCGGCGACGAGCGAATTAACGAACTTCCAGCGCACAAACTCTGACGAATAACGTCCTTTGGAGGCGAAGCTCAGTTCTCAAGAAAGTTTAGGGATCGTCTAACTGACGCCCCGAATACTGGTAGAAAGTTAAAATTTTAATTCTGAAATAAATTGTTGTTCTTGTAATAATCTTCAATCAACTCTTTAATATTTCAAAATTAAATCCATATTTTATCTGAACAAGATAAAATGAATTAAAGTTACGGTGAGAAAAAATGTTCTAAATAATGAGGTATATTGAGAACAAATGCAATCATTTATATGCTCTAACGTGTCCGGCGTTAGAAATGTTTATTTCTTCATCTCTCGTGTAAAATAATTGTACTGTATTCACTGCTAGATAAGTTGGTTACAGAATTTGTTAGTATTAATGGTACTGCCCATAGGCATTGACAGTTAATTTCAAAAATACGCAAAAATACGTCGTGGAAACGATTTGTAGACATACTGCCCTGTAAACTTCCCTTTCAAAATTGGAACCGACTTAGGTGGCTCAGGGCATCAATTGCTGTCACTGCAGAGTCTCTGACCGGCAGGTGGCAGGATTTCCGTATAGCTCAGTCTAATTCATCTTCTGCCTCGAGGAGAATACTATAGCGGCTGGCTGCTCTGATCGATAGTTTTCCGAGTTTCCCGATCTACATCAGGCAAGTGCCGGAGCAGAAATCGAAGAAACGGGCCACGGGCCGGAGGCAATATTTCATTTTTCTTCCTTGTCCTATCCTCACTCCTTAGTTACATGCACTTACACATACAAGCACTACACTACAACACATGTCAGGAGACCACACGGGAGCTTAGAGCTTGTCCCGGTCGGGGCGGTGGGAGATACCTGGCACAGCTGGTGAGAGATATCTGGTTGGGGAAAATCCAGGAAGCCGAAGTGTAGGTCTGCGCCGGATCTCGCCATCCAGTGGGGGAGATTACCTCCCCCTTCTGCGATAAATCATGCACTATAGTTACAGGAGTAATGACCGCATTGGTCACGCTAGAACACAATCAATCGATCGATCGAAAATGGTTGATTTTTGTTTGCTCTCAATTCATCTGTTTTTCGTGAATTAATAAAAATAAATACAAAATTAATTTTTAACTAGGGTTTGCAGTTAAGTTGTTCATCTATTGATCGATACTTTAAACCACTAATAAAAACATTAGATTCATTTTTCGCGATGGTGCTTCAGTCCTGTTCGGGTCTTGGGCTGTCATGTGAGTACTTGCGGTCTATGTGGTCCCGAAATATAGAGGCATCAACAAGAAACAGTCATTTAACGGTCATGCGGTCCTCCAATGATGAAATTCTAATACACGCACATACGCGAATTTTCCTCCTTTTGTTGTATTTACATTGTTTCAATTTCAAGGCGAAATCTGTTGAAACTGTGTCTGATCTACCACCTGGTGTTTTGCTTGGTTATTTGGTTTATGACAAAATCTTTAAGACTTTTTACTGTTCCACTATTAGGGAATGTTGCTTATTTCATAAATACGCTGACTGCCCTACTGCGAATATGATATTCTAGCGCGAGTTAACGTTCTAAACTATGACATGTTACTAAAAGCTACTCCTAGTCTTGGTCTTCAAAAATAAACACACTTAATTTCTTAAAATAAAATAACTTTACTGCATTTAAAACTGTTCACAGTTCGATTACAAGAAAAAATATATACCTCGTTTTATCTATAACACAAAAATCATCGTGTTTCTCTTCACTGTTCACTGATTCATCGAATCTACAAGTGTAGTATGTATAAATGTGATAATGTCATTGGTTAAGTTCAAGTAGATCGCCAAAATAATATATGCTTTGTAAAAGACCATGTTTCGGCAGAAAACGATGTGTGCTTTAAATAGATTTTACCGCCATATTTCTTGTTAACTATAAACGTGTTGTCACTCAATTTCAGAGAGACAACTGTCTGACTGCAAGCTGATCTAACACTGAAACATGTGTGATGCAATGACACAGGGCAACCAATTGTAACTTTTTTGGCAACATGAATAAAAGTAACTGTTTTTTACTAATTCGAGGTCGATGATTTCAGATATAAGCTCAAAAACCCGGCCACCATTTAAGGTTTCTTTGTTTTCATAACCTTTATTTTTATCTTTTAATATGCGGACGCTATAATTTATATTGTCGTATACGAGTGATTTTTGTATAATTTGTTTTATATCTGCAAATTTAGAATGAAAGTAGTACAAAAATATATATGAAATTAAAATCAAAATTAAATCTTAAATTAGCAATCTAAAGTAAAAAGTGAAATGAGAAACACGTAATTCATAACAATATTTCAAAAGGTCTACTTGTGAATGCTCTTCCGTTTGTGTGGTGTAGCGTCCGCCTGCTGTAAAAACCAACAATAATCTCCCATCATGACTGGTTCCCATCTTCCTTGGTAGCAGTCTTCTATAACTCTAATTCTAATACCTTGGTGAAATATCTCACCTTGTTCATGGCTGACCTCACCCAATATCTTAGGGAAGAAGTCTGAATGTGAATGAAGAAAATGTGTGTTCAAGTCCATTCGAAATCCTAATTTCTTATAATTTCGCAAAATATTCTTCACTAATACAACTCATAATTTTCCTCCTTGTGATTTCCAAGGAACCCCTTCACAACAGGTACAAAGATTTCCAAGCTGCAAGTTCTTTAGGAGAAAGTATGACTTCGAAATTTCCATCACTTCACAGTTTTCTGATTTCATGCTCAACAATAATTCCCTCTTTTCATTTTGCATCACTAATCTCAAGAAAATTTTCTCTTAAATATTTGAACCCATCGCCTCCTTTAATGATCGCTTTAACAATACTTTATCATCAGTGTTTCTCTATTGCTCTGCTATCCCACATGCAGAGAAAAGAGCAGTATTCAGTAAATCCCCTTTGAAACCAAGTAACAATGATATCTCTTTGAAATCTGTGCAAATGTGTCATTCGTGATTTTCGTACCCGATGTTCCTGAGGATTACATCCATACTTTCGTATGATTCTTTTAAAGTGGCCGATTGTGCTAAGGGAATAGATTATTATGTTGTACAAATAAAAGATATTGGTTTCAGACCTCATATTAACAGTGCTTTTTGAGAGACTGTAATGGACTTCAGGTAAAATAATTGTGATTAGAAGATTTATTTGTTATTCGTGTAGTATTTTCTTTGTAGGCTGAAACCTATATGCGTTGAAACTGCTTGTTTTTGCAAAAATATTTCCTTTTCTATTTTAAATGATTATTAGTTTTTACAGCTTCACTTTCTTATGGTGGAACAGCTACATAATAATAAATACAATATATACTTATTAAATTTGTAAACAGCTATCGAAGAGTCACCAGACTACATTTAATATACGAATCTTTTGCTGTTCAACATGCCTGTCTATTCGTCCTCACCGTTCTTTAAGAGAATGTGAAGACATCTAGCGAACAATACAATCATTGCTCGTGCTTCGCAAAGTTACTAGCGTTTACCAACGTTCCATCGTGCGCGGCCTGGCTTACAACTGGAGGTCAATTAGAGAGCTTAACTGGCGCTTTTTGTTTTCAAAGTTATTACTAGTATCGCTATTTCTGCAATATTTCGACTATTGAATGACATTAAATGGAATTTTTTTATTCCTTATATATGATTTCCATTATTTGGCGGTTTTGCGACCTAAGCACGAGCCGTCACTGGTGATGAGTTGGCTTCCATTCTTAGGTCAGATTCTGTGATAACCGAGACCACTGCGCTAACAACAGGCCGTTATGCACAACTGTCCCATGAAGTCACTCTTAAATATATTTCCCCTTTTGCCAGTTATTTCTTTTTGTTGTAAGTTATTGTACATCCAATATTTACCGAAGTTAAAAACTACCCTTACTTTCTAAGATGCTTCAATCTTAAAAGTGCCGAGATCTTCAACCCACAGTATAACCTCATTCTGACAACTATTTGTATTTGTTGAGGGAGGTTTACACATTCTAGAATAATACAACCACTATTTACTATGAACACAGGCTTCAATATGTTTCTTAAAAAGTAATGATTTTTTTAAATATTTATTCAGGTCTCTACACGTATGCTGTAACGAATTATTGGCAAAGGAATCGTACTCTTCACCTTAACTTAAAAACGTAATGCTCATCATACAATTATTTTCAATGAAATATTTTTGTGAAAGTACACGTCAGACAGATGCTGGAGGTAGAGGTGTTCTTCCTCCGCTGGTTGAAGATCTGGCGCCGGCCTCGGCTCGTAGGATTTTCCCAAAGAGTCTCGCAGTGTTTTCCCAATGGGATACCACCCCAGCCGACACAAACCCACTGAAGAATCTCAGAGCATCAACTGATGTCACTGCGGTGCCTCTGACCAGGAGGTCCTAGGAATCGAGACACGACTGGTGCAGGATATGCGATTCTAGCTAGATAGCTAGGTCGAATTCAGCCGCTGTCTGGAGGAGAATTCTAGCGGCCGGCTGTTCTGATCGGTAGTTTTCCGTGGTTTCCTCCGATCAACACCAGGCGATTGCCGGAGCTACAAGCAACCAGGTCACGGACCGCGCGCGATCTTTCCTTCCTCTTCCTTGCTCTAACCTCATTCCTTACTTACACACATATACGAGTACACTCACAGGCACTAAACTATCACACTTGTCAGGAGCTTAGAACTTGTCCCGCCTGGAGCATTGCCCTGCTGGTGGGTGGCACCTGGTTGGGGAAAATCCGGCAAGCCGACATGAAGGTAGGCGCCGGATCTCGTCATCCAGGGGTAATGAATACTACTATCTGTGATAAAAACCATACCCTACGACTCTCGTAGGTACTAATGACTAGTTGACGCGCCCTAGAGCACGAAGTAACCAATCAACTCAGCCGTGTCAATAAGCTATAAGCTCCCTACGTAACTCCCGTCATGTGTGGTAGTGTGGTCCCGGTCAGAAGCACTGAAGGGACATCAGTTGATACCCTGAGCCACCTCAAACTGTCTTTTCATAAATTGAAAAAGTCATAACTTTTTCAAAATGTTGAAAATGTCATAGGGGTTTCGTATAAAATACACCCAAAAATTAAAATACCTTAATAATTTTCACAACAGCACAACCAATTTTCAGGTACAGAATTGCGTGTATCTCCTCTCCACCCGTACCACGTTCTTTGAAATAGCGTTTCTTGAAACAGCGTTTTTTTAAATAGCGTTCTTTGAAATAGCGTTAATAGAGCTTAATTCTGACATGTGTGAATATTTACACCCGAACAAAATCTTACCATAACCGCGAATTCTATGACCGAAAATTTTGAGATCGTATTGTAGAGGTGATTCCTTATGTATAGTGAAGAAAAGTTAAAAGTTTCATATACTCACCCTTTGCTAAAAAATTCTAAATGTTTCCAAATAAAATGTGTCATATTTAATTTCATAAAAACGACGATAGAACCTTGTTTGCCTGGTGTTTCAGATGGCTGTTGTGGGTGCAATACTTTAATTATGTAATTCTACTCATGGATGCAATGATTCAGAAAACAATAAGTAAACCAAATAAGAGTAAATCGTAATTGTTGGAGAAAAACAAAATCTAAAAACTTAAAATATTAGAATAATTTACACGCTAACCAGTAATCAAGTCATGGGCATGAGAAGATTACGAGAATATTATTTTGAATGTACGAGGTGGATGATAGTGTAAATTTGAATGTGCCGTCCCAAGTCGGACATAAGTTTCTCAACGGATCAAGAAATTCAGCGCTAAGCAACGACTACGGGACTCGTATATCAAAAAATCTTGGGCAAGCAAAGCCAATTCTATATTTTATTTTCGTGTAGAAAGTAGTTCCGACACTTTGAAGAGAAATAATTCTTCCAAATTTTTATTCATTTTCCTTCCACATGCGAAACAATGTGCTAGATTTTAGTAACAACAATCACGCAATACTGGCCATAAGCAAACGCGTATTTATTTCTAAATTTTATTTTCTTAAAAAGATACATAATTGAATATTGGCGGCTCACAAGAAAAGTAAGTCTCAAACCTTTCACATTGCAGGAGAGCAGTGTTATCCTGAACTGAGCAGTTTTTTCGCCGCCAAAAGAGAGCCTGAGCGTTTTTTCGGTTTATTCTTTACACCGATTGACTCAAGAACTACATTTATACAAATGTTACAAGTAAAAATAGGTTAAATTCTAAATATATTTCCTCGCTTCACTAAAAACTACTTTTCAGATGCGCGCAACTTGTCATGCGCACTAACTATGTACATTCTACAACTCTAACCATGTTTAACGTATGTAATCGTTGCAAATATGGTGGAATTCTTACATAATAATTGCAACCATGTGAAATTTAAATAACGTAACGAAATTGCAATAAATTATCAGGATAAAAATATCGTTTTTCAAGGCCTGGTCAACGAGAAGTAATCCAGAGATAAATTAACTGTATTTTTTAATACACGAGATATCTGCTAAAAAAATGGTAATTATCTTGAGTAAATTTTAAAATTATATGGTGCACGTAAATTGCATAATTCAATGTTTTAAAACTGATTTTCTAAATAATGAAAAATTGGAGCTAGTGAGGATTATAATTACGCCTTCCAAAAAGGTGTAATTTCTGGAATTGTATAATTTACTCTATTTCCAACGTGAGAAGTCTAAGGATTCAAGAGTGTCTTCATGAAATGTCTGATTTTCGAATAATTACTTGAAAAAATATGAAACTCTAGACTTTGTCATATGAAATAATGTAAGAACTACTTTCTAATTCTGTGACTTGATGAATTCCGGAAATTGTTTACTTTACATTATCTACAACCGGCTTAAATCCTACCCTTCCATGCAGTATAGTTCCCTCGAAAAGTTAAATTTCTGCAAGGACCTCATTCTTCTGAATATGGGAGGGTGGACGAGATAAAAGCGTCGTTTAAGAGGCGAAACCTTTCTGCCCTTTGTTCTTTCGTGCCAAAGGAAAGGTATTGCCGATGGACATTGCCGAAGATGAAAGACGCTTTCCAGGAAATGGGCTTCGATCGATGAATAGTAAGCATTAATCTCTCCAATTTTGAGTCCCGTCTTAACTTAATGTTGCTTCCCTTTCAATCTAGTTAAATCTCCATGTTGTGCTTATTTTTATAAAAAACCTTTCCCGAGAGCTATTATTGCCTTCTCAAATACCTGCAATGGAAAAATTATCGTAATTCTGTAAGTATGTTTTAGTCAGAAATTTACTTTCTCGAAGTTACTGACATCTCAACTGTATTCTGATATTTAATAAATTACGCTCGTCCTTCTGAGAGCGTCTCAAACACCTGCTAACAAACTGTTAGTCATAAATGCATTGAAACATTTCCACCAATAGTCCACCATAAATTCCACCATTTCCATCACAAATTTTCGGCGAAATAAAATGCACTCACTTTTCCTATAATAAACCGATCTCTATTCCCTAATGTTACCAATATCCAGATTATTACATTCATATTCTTTTCCTCACATTCAATGCGCAATTCATGACAAAGCTCTCTGTTTTGATTATGGTACATTGAGTACCGGAGAGCTCAATAAGGCCATAAATACGTCTATTAAGATCTTCGTTTCCCGCCAATTACCCTCTTGGACAATGCTGGGTTCTGTAAGTGCTCGATGACGAAGAGCAAGCTACATATTACAACTCCCCCCTCTTGGCCCGAGTGTGTCTCCCAATCGCCCCTCGTCAGAGAGAACGCCGACCTGCCGTTTAATTATCCAATTGCGTAACGCAGCTGAACAACATTGCTCCGCCCTCGTCTCGTGACTGCAGCGTTTCGGGGCAGTTTATTCTTTCTTTTGTGATATCGTTCTAGGCTACAGATCTCTGCAAAACACAATTAGATTTTCTTTTAAAAAAGGGTAGAAATGAAACACTTCAGAAGACAAAAATGTGAAATTGAAACTCCTAAAGGAATATTGTCTGTTATTAAATATATTTTCTTGATTACACAGGGTTGTGACGATTTCCCGCTTTTGATGGCAAAAGGTGATTATGAATAAGTTTTTCATCTTTTTTACATATATCATTTTCGTTCTTTTATATCACGGACCGTTTTTGCAAAATTTTCGGGTTTTCATATTTCAAAGCATGCGCTATGTCATACGTATATGCGGAGCTGAGAAAATTCGCTGCTTTTGATTAAAAGCAGTGTGACAATGAGTCGGTGTCGTAACCTGATTAAATATGTGGATTTGGTTTCTTCATACTGCCCACAGTTTATCCGAAATTTACAATTGATTAAATTTCAAATGAACGTTGGCAATGTATTACTACAATAACTTAGGTCAGCCGTTACAGCCGTACCACACGGTCCTGGCTTTCCTACACCAAACCCACCACAAGACCTACCATCTACTCCATCTTCTGATTATTCAGACTGCTGTGATAGTGAAATATACGTTACTGATTTCCCCAAAGAAGATAGAAGACCTTAGTTGTTTAATCATGAAGAACTTAATGATTTAATGTGAAATCTTGGCCTCAGCGGAAATCAGCGCAGGTTTTAGGTTCACGGTTGAAAGAAAAAAATATGCTCGCTCTAGGCACAACGTTTTACTAGTATCGAAAGAGAGAAGAAACGTTCCGTAATTATTTCACGAAAAAACTCAGCGTGTATCCTGCAACAACATTCACGATGTACGAGTACTTTCAAAATTTGGTATAATATGCCAGTGATTAATGGAGGTTGTTTGTAGATTCTTCGAAACGCAGCCTCAAAGCTGTTCTGCTTCATAACGGAAATCAATAATCCTCAGTGCCATTCGGTCATTCTGTTCATTTAAAGGAAACGCATGAAAACATGGAAAAACTTTTAAAAAATTAATTATGAAGAACAGCAATGGGTTGTCTGCGGAGACTTTAAAAGTATTGGAATATTTGGGACTTCCCCTAAGATCTACTAAGTTCCTCTGCTTTCTATGTGAATGGGATAATAGGGTTCGTGAATTGCAAAATGGGTTGGTAAATCTAAAGTACGTTTAATCCTGTAGATCAAAATGAAATAAGTTTGGTTAATCGTGAAAATATTATTTTGCGACCACTCCATATCAAACGTATGATTATCATGGTATAATTAAAGTTTGTCAAGGCTCTGAATAAAAATGGAGATAACTTTAAATATATTTGTTCAACTTTTCTTTTTCTTTCAGAGGTCAAACTAAAAAAAAAACATATTTGTTGGACTAAAAATTGGAAATCTAATGAAAGATGAGCACTTTGAAACTTTAATGAGTGATGAAGAAAGACTGGCCTTGTCAGTTTCAACACTATCTTCGTGTACTTAAAGGAAATAAACATTTCAAATCTACGGTGATGAAATGCTGATTTCCATGAAGAATTTTGGATGTAACATGAGCATCAAACTTAATTTTCTCCATAACTATCTTGATTTCTTCCCTTATAATCTGGTCTGGGAAATTTCAGTTATGAACATGGAGAGAAGTTTTATCAAGACCTAGAAGGGTTGGGAAAACGTTATCAGGGCAGATATTTTGAAGTGATTTTGGCAGAAGATTGCTTTGAAGTGTAAAGATTGCTTTGAAGTGTTTCAGTGTAAATACACTGAAGTCTCCTTAAAGAGAGAAAGTGTAGAATTGCACAGAAAACGACCGATGAGACAAAATTTCAGCAAAATGTGTTAGCAGAGTCTCTGACATTGTTCGTATAAATATAACATTGCTAATGTAAGTATGTTGGCAATAAGCCAAAGATGTGAACTACTGATATACATATTTATACTTATTTTTCCTTCAGTAGAATTGTGTATATCTAGTTTTAAATCGTTTATTCATCGTGTGTTTCTTTAAACTTCCATAAATCAACAGTTTTTGTTTACCGATCTTTTCTTTGGAATTACAAAAAAATCTTAGATCAAAAGGATTTCAGATGTATTAATTATTAGCTTAAATGAATTCAAATCACCTGTCAGAACCAAAAGCGTCGAGAATTTACTTTTTTCGCACCTCTGTGTTAGCTCGAACTATACTGGAAGGATTTGAAAATGAAATCGCAAAAGTTTCTGATGAAGTTAGTTTAGTTAGTTTCATCATGGTTCATCAAAAAATGATTAATTGACTGCTTTCTGTTCGAATTAGATTATATTTTACAAGATATATTACGTCTAGGAACCCAAGTTCTTTATGCGTATAATATTGCACATTGTCCAATATTGAGACAAGAGTCCGAACATTCTAGAGGTTCCGAACATCTACACTGAAGTTCACTGAAATTTTGATATTTACTCATGAACTGATATCTGACAAAGAGTACGTTGTTGATAATAAGATTTTCTTAAATTCGAAAAAAAATGTCCTCTATAGAAATTCTTCCAAAAAATGAAAGTCGTTTAAGATCTTTTCACAGTAAAGGCTTTTATACCGTGTAGCCTTCAGCAATGTATTTCTTCAGTGCGTAGGTTTCCGCGCCCGGAGTCAGTAGCTACTCAGACCATAAGACGCCGCGTTCTAGGCCTAGATGGTCAGCACACCAGTTAATATATGGCTAGATTCGAGTCAACACACGAGTTAATATATGGCTAGACCGGCCATCAGCCGGTCAACTGGTTGACATCTCCGCGCATTTCGACCTGAGGAAGGTCGCAGAATGGCGGCCGAAACCTTGGCACCTGTGCCTAGGTTGCGGCGTCTCCCGGACAACCAGGTGGCTGATGTATTACATCTATCTCCCGCTCACCCAAAAAATTAATGTTCTTTTTTCTTAAAAAATAAATCTTCTAAAAACTAATTAAATTCATATAATTCACGTTTTCTGAATAAGTTCAAGCAAATAATGTTCTAGACTTGATTTTAGTAAAGCAAAAATATCTGCTCTCCGGAAAGTAGCTAATTTGAATCCCTTTGTATAAGAGTAATCGAGTAATCTGCGTCCTTCACGGTTAAGACCCCTTCCGGTCTTCCAATCGAGACAAATGTATCATTCGACGCCTCTCGGTCTCCTGGTGGTGAACTGATATTTTTTAGATTCATCCAGAAGCGTCTAAGAAACATCTCTAAAAACCGTGTTTCTGTTGTTTTTTCAAGTAATGAAAACGCGTTTTGGTTGACATACGATACCTACAAAGGTGATAAATTCGATTTCTCTTGCCAAGGCAAGTCAATTGAAACAAATCAACCCGATTCCCTTCAGAATGTTTTGGAAGAATTCTAGAAAAACAGGTGTTTTGATGGTTTCAATGCAGCTACGAGTACGTTCGTGAAACACTGTGGATTGCTCAGTTACTCTGTGAATTGCTACTCTCAGTTCGGCGTTTACATGAAACGTTAAGATTTGATTCATTAGATTGACGATCACTAAAGATAACTTTGGAAAATGAAAACAAGTAGTTTAAACTATGCTTTTTCTAGTTACATTCTATGCCCAAAAATGGTCGAGTCGCACTATTGTAATATATTTTAAAATTATTTTCATTATGAACTTGAGAGCACAAATAAAACTTTTTAACAGATAACACCAGCCGAAGACACCACGTTAAGCCAGTACTTTAGTAAACGCGTTGTTGCAAATGAAAAGCCCTCGAGAACTCAAGATCCGACTTGGCCATGGCTCATCAAACACCGGCCTATTCCAACAGAAGTGACATCTCGCCGGCGCCCCGCCAAAGAGGGCCTTTCGCTAGCGCCACGCCCACCATTATACCCGCTGACAGCCCTCCTCTCCGTTGGGCGACAGGGCCTAATGTTGTACTGGTAGAGGGACGACAGATGTCCTGCAAGTAACAATGTGCTCCGAACGAGCACTTACTAAGAGGAAACGAACGAGCACTTACAGAAGAAAATTGCACCGCAGGATCGATTTCAGGAGGCCTTCACCTTCGATCTTCTGGAAATAGAATTGTCAATCAATTTTCTATTTATCCCATTTTATACCATTGTTCATTGTGACGATCAACTAGGGGTGCTAAAACAGCACGTACTTTCTCGCCCGTATTTTCATGCAAAATTACGCAAAAAGTACTAAAATTTTCGAAAAGTTGTGCATGACCTTATATAAAAATCGATTGAGGAATAATTTTCATTAAGGCTATCTTCATAATTGCAGGTGTTGGAAGAGGCCAAAAATTTGAATTTTTGCAATTCTCGAAAAATCAGTTTTCGACGAAAATGAGCCCTGCACCATTCTGTTAAACGTCCTTTACACTACCCAACAACAAAATTCAATCAAAATAGAACCATTTTTAGAAAATTTTGAAAATGTCCCAAGAGTTTCATGTAAAGTACCCCCCCCTAAAAATTAAACTATCGGTTTCAAATTCAAGGGGACAAGACATTAGCCATATTGAATGGGGAATATCAATTTTGGAGAAAATCGGCTGCACAGTTTAGCAGTTAGCGTTGTTTACAGACAGACGGACAGTCACACGGGCAAACGGTTTGCCGTCATACGATTTTTTGGTATAAAGGAACCTCAACAAAACATTGATTCTGGATACAACACGTGATACAGGAATTTTCTAAAATTTAGCAACTGGATTTATTCACTTTTTAGTTACCAGGGCCCTGTAATAAGAGTTTTGCTGCCGAAAGTTCGCCATTTTTCCGCGCAGCATTACATAACTTTCTCTCTACTCAGTAGCGAGAAAGCAAAAAAAATCAATTTCTCCCTTCGCAGAGAGTTCTCCCGTGAAACATGCCGTGAAACTCGCGCTGCGTCATTGCCAACAAAATTTAATTTGGCAATGACCATGGATATTTATAATTAAAATTTAACTGAAAACAAAAGTTAAAAATCCGCCTTTCCAGATTCCTTATGAGGAGAGACGAAGGAAGTACCGGGGTAGCAGGTACACCTCGGGCGAGGGATAGTCTACTCAATGAAGGTAGTGCAAACCGCCATCGTGTGGTTCGAACACATAAACAGACCATCAGTTATTTCATATTTTCACTTTTACAAAAGTTTGATTATGGAAATTTTTCATCTACGAATTAAACAAAAAGTGTCAAAAAGAGTACAAAACATCGATGTTCAAAAAACATCCACTTGAGTACATCGATATTTAAAACATCGATATTTTTAAAGAATCATCGATATTTTGAAAGCATGGACATTGATGTCGCATTCCTACAAGCTACGCTGCTCTCGCCGTTCTTCAGGCTGGCGGCCGCGACCATCCAGCCCCCAGCCGTACCCTCGACCGCGCATGCCGCCAGCCCGGCCTCACCTCTCCAGCTCGCCGCCAGAGCGAGCGACGATCCCTCCCTCCCAGGGGGCTCGTGCAACATATGCGCCCCGCCCCCCCGCGCGATCCGCCCTCCGCCTGCCCCCGCCAGGGCGGTGCGGCGCTCCGCCGGCAGAAAGCCGCCTCGAAATGAGCGCATTACGAAGTTATACTTTCAGGCAAAATTTTTAAAACGCTTCAAAATGGTTTCCAAACTCAATTTGGCGCGAAGACGAGTATCGCTGGCGCCGCGCCTTCGCTCCGCGTCTCCACCCCGCCCCTCTCTCGGTCCCCCGTCCCTGCCGCGGCTCCCGCCCTTCCGACGGCGTAGCGTCGCTTGCTGCAAACGCGCAGCTCAACCTTCCCCGCGTTGAATTGTGTCACGCAGATTTCGATAGGCTGCTTTCTTTTGCGCTCCATCAGGGTTGAAATTGTCAATGTAAAACATCATAAGTTCCTTATATGGATCTCCCTCACCAGGTTTCTCAATTTCATCGCATGAACACAACAATCGCCTACCAATACTATTACAGTTCCCGGAGAACACCAAAAGGGGAACGACGGACCCAAGAATAAATTTCGATATAATTGAAGTTCTATATTTAAGAGCTAGCGATAGATGTATTTAGCAATATATTACAACATTTGTCTGTACTTTGTGTTAAAATATTTTCAGTTTTTGAGCTTTGGCAAGGGCATACATATTTTAAACATTTTCTGTTCTTGCGATTCTTGAACATATAGCCCTGTCCCTTTTTGGAAGAACTGGGTCACATTCGCAAAGTTACTCCAAATGCACATTAGTTATTTACATTTACAAGTATTAACATAAGTTAGCATCGTATTAATGGACAAAGCTGGCTGTAAGAGCGCTAAATTCCACGAATCGATTACGCCTCGCGGCGGTTTCGAATTATTTTCTGATCATCCGATGAGCGTGGAAAGACGAAACTATCACTTAGGGTTAAGTAGTATTTTCATTTTATAAGCCATAACAGATTAAACGGTAACGCCTTACAAAGATAACCAAAGATAGAGGGGGAAATACGATGGGGACCATCATTGGCGCCCACATTGGTATGCGACTGTTCAATATTCTCAATGACTGCGTCTCAACGTGCGTCGCCGACAATCATCAAACCTCACGGCCGTCAAATCGACACATTTTTGTACTCAAAGAGGAACAATAAAGAAAAATTAGTAGTGCTACAACAGCACAAACTTTCTCGCATTATATCTAACTGCTCCTCTATATAATACTACTACATAAGCCTGCAAAAGTGTTTTTAATTAGCAATTTTTTTCCGTACCGAAACTCGAACTCAGGTTCTGTGAGTTCAATTCGCCGTGAGCTTTACCTCTATGCTATGGAAACGCGGGCCGACGTTTAAAAATGTAATTGTCTCAAAAAATATTTTTCAAAAAATTGTACATGGCCTTTTCTAAAGAGCTGAGTTTTTTAGAAGAGACTTTGTTAAAATCAAAAATCGCTACCTTCAATTTTGTAGTTTTGAAATGTTGCAATTTTCGAAAATACGCAGTTCCCCGTAATTGGGACTAGCGCCATATTTTTATCGTATCTTGATACATACGAGGAAAAAAATATTTTAAAAGTTGTTGCCATTTTAGGGGGGGAAATGTTAAACAAATTAAAAATTGCCTAGGGCTACAAATTAAAAATTAAAAATTGCTTATGGCTACACCACATTAATATATTAACATTAATACATGGCTTAAAACAAATTAAAAATTGCTTATAGCTACACCACATGTTAGAGGAAGTAATTTACTTTATATAGGAACAGGATTTATCCACTTTTTCTTTACCATGACCCGACAATAAGAGTTTTTCTGTCGAAAATTTGCTTTTTTATGGCGCACTATTACAATATTTTATTAAATTCGTAAGAACGAGAAAGTAAAAATCCAATATAATATCCAATATCCAATATTGTTTTTGCTTGGGAGCAGGTAAGGGTTCGGTTTCTTACCAGACGCCAGTGCAGGATGTGACCGGTCAGAGGTCCGAATGGACCCAGAATGCCATCTGACTTGCGCACCGCTAGCTGCGACTATTTCAAAAGCCATCACACAACGGAACCTCGGTTAGAGCAGCAGCTAATAAGTTTGATAACATGTCGCTGAAAACTTTTCGCTATTCTTGGATAAAGAGCAAAGATCGGCGGAAGAAGACTATGTCGTCACAAGAGGCTGGAGCGAACCATGGCCAAAGAAAGATGAACCTTCTTTTCTGTTATGGCAACGACTTGAGGTCGATATTAGTCTTGTATAAGACTCGTACCGATAAAGGCGGCTCCTCACATTCGTTATTCGGCGAGTAGCGAGCAAGTGCTCGCCGAATCCCAAGTAGCGTGGATGAGTTGCTTGCTATTTGCCAAGCGCCGCTGGTCGTTCAACTCGTCGCGGGTTGATCTTTTGGTCACATCAAAGGAAGCGAATATTCGCCGAGCACATCGGCTGTTCCAGATTGGGCTCGCTGCTCGGCGAATGCCGAATGTATGGAGACGAAGTACATTCTCCAACGGAAGGGAAAGCTGTCATCTTGGTGGATACGCACCGCAATAGCTCGAAAAAAGTGAATGAACTTCTCTTCATGATTTTATATTACTTACCAGAGGATGTGTGTAATATAAGATACTTGTGTATCCTTGTGAATCGCTTAAGCCATGTTGTGAATGTAAGAACATTTAATGCTTCACGACGCGCACCGATGAACTTAATCATACTTGTATGCATAATTGACACTAATGGGCTGCCGTTCTAATCTTTACTACTCTTATTCCTTTTTATTTAATTTTCTTTTGTATTTCTACTGACAACACTTTTGTAAGTCTACTGATAAGAAGAAATTACCTCATTGGACGTACGAAACTTTGGCAGCATCACTTCGTGTGATCATCCATAAAGCGAAGCGTGGGAGGAGAGAAGACGTGTTTTTTCATCGGGCAGTAACCGAACTCCGCGGTGGCGGCTGGTGCCAAATAAACTGGGGTTGCAGCTCCAACGAATAGCAGAAATGTAATTTCCAAATTCAGAACACTAATATACAATAAAACATAAACAATTCATGTAAGTTAAAACTTAAGTTTAATAAAAGTCGACATTAAGACATTACTTACGTAACTTTATGCATTATACCCGCGTCAGGCTATCGTCAGTCACCTCCCACGCATATGTTTCTGGCTTTGATTTCCACTCAGCTCTCGATTTTTTGTTTGAGACAATTGCCGGTAACAGAATTCATACAAAACAAAAACAAATTAGATTTAGAAAATACGGTGATCGCATTCCAGCACTTTGTAACAAGCACTATTGTTTGGACACGTTTTATAGTTCATTTCGTAATCTCAGTTGTTATTGCTGCTACTAGTGGTGTTGATAATGAAATAAAATAATTTTACTTCTGAAATTTCACTACCCTACAAACAAATATTGCAATAATGAAATATTTGTAATTTTTCAGGGATGTATTCTCACTCAAATCGCTACAGATTCTTACTTCCTGGAGAAATACAGATGGTTTGTCGGCAGCAACAACAACCACAAACAACACATACAATAACTGCCACTCGAGATCTTTCACTCTCTCTTTCACAACCAGTTCCCTCACCATGACCGTTTACGACGCTCGCGATGACTGCCGGCCCCGTGTGAAATAACAGAGACAGAAAGAGGAAATTTCTTCCAGAACTGACAACTTTACACATAAGACTCATCAATAGGACATTTTGATTCAACAAACTTAGCATCAAATGAAAATAAATTTTCTAAAGATTCCAAAGATAACGCATTTAATACCGTCAAGAATTGACTGCATATATGTACTTTCAATCATACACGATTCATACAATGAAGTTGCAACTAGTTTCAAACGAAGACAGAAAATTGGTATTCCTCTCTATTGCCGCGCGAGCACGCCGTGCAAGTGGGTGACTCGTTGTCTGCGAGCATATAGTTCATTGCTGTGTGAAAGCAACCCGAGATCCGTATGTTAGAGCCATGGAATACGCGGCCAAAGAGTAAATTCAGAAAAAGAGCTTAAGAGCGTGAATAGTGCACTGCCTTAGAGAACACCAGACGCCGGAGAGAGCGCTCGTCACGCGCTCTTTGATTTTAAATGTTTTTCATATTATATATACTTATATACACACACACACACACACACACACACACACATATTGTAATTGATGCAATATCTTCAATGTTCAATATCATTAAATAGAAAATAAGTATTCCTAATGTATTATAAGATTTTTTCGATTATCGGTGGGTTATGCACTCGTGCAACCTAAGTACTACCTGCCATTGGGCAAAGGGAATTAGAGGCATACTTAGCAATGCGAGCGATACGATTCGACCAAAACTCTTACCTTTTCAGGAAAAGGTTAAGTGAAACGCTTACGTGTCCGTGTACGATAACAGCTAGAGGTTTTTATCCCAACCAATAGTAGGATAAAGTGTTAAATATTTATTGAAATTTATCATTGAATTTAAGTCAAGTAACGACGTACGATGTGCAATTGAGTTGTCAAATCATTAAAGGATTATGGTGTATAGTTTAATGTACTTAATACTCAAGAATTAGTCGATGTAAATATTTCGCGTAATCTGCAAAGTCATTTGAGTGGAAGTGATTTGTTTTGAATAAGTAAAGCTTGGATTGGCCCTCAACGTAATCGCATGCTATATCTAAACTTGTTTAAACATTTATATTGTAAGAGTGCATACTGTTGTGTTCATTTTTATTTTTGTTTTCCTTTCGTTATTTTTTGGGTGTGAGGCAGTTTTACACAATCACTTACGTGTATTGTTTTTCATAGAATATACTAGCGTACTGTCGCATGTTAAACCCCACGCTCTTCCATATCCTTCCATTTGCATATTAAGAGGAAAAGTTGATAACGAAACGAGTTTATTCGTTTAAAAAATTCTAACTTCGAATGAGCTTACAGAATATCAAATAAAGAAAATGCAATTGATGTTAGAAGCAAATTTTCTATAAAGGCTTATTCAGATGTTATTGGAACAATTCACACTTCCTTAAAAACATTTTAAATAATTGTGATATCTTTCTTGACAGCTTTTTGCTTACCTTGTTATGTAGTCCCAAAAATATTATAAAAGCTTTTTACTCTTACTCTAATACATGAAACTTATTGGTCTAAAATTGTTAAGATCATCTCTTGTCCCTTTCTTGTGTTGTAGAATAATTGTTTGTTGTCCATTGCTTGGGTATTTTTCAGAAGTGATTATACCATTGAAGACATTTGTGACTGTAATTAATAGAGCTAGGAAGTTTATGCAAGCTTTTAGCCCTTAAATATGCATGCAAATATACCACAAACATGTAGAAAATGCCATAAATTGTTAATATATGCAGCATTTGGAGACGGAAATGTATATTACAATGATATTACATATTTTTGTCACCTAGACAAACTGATCACGAGCAAGGGAGAGAGAGAGATGCTTTTTGTGGGTGAAGGTTTAGGAAAGAGGTGATCTTACCATACAAGATCAATGTGAGAGTGCCAAAAGAAAGTGTGAGGTGTCAACTCCTGGCGATAAATCGATAACAGCAGATATAACTTCGGCGGCGTTAGCCGTTAGTAGCCTGAAACTCATTGTACTAATGAATTTTAAGCAACAAGAAAATTCATGATTCGTATTAATAATCCTCTCCTGGTGACCTGTTATTATTTTTAATCTTGCTATTGCTGTTCTAACTTCGTTAATGATTACAGCATATTTCTTCTTCTTGAGGGTCAGTGTACTCTGTATAATAGTGACACCGTTTGCTCCTGTATTCATTACATTTGCGCAAGTATTCATTACACGGTTGTAAATGAAAATGGCGCTGGTAGACGGAGTCGCTTTGAAGCGCCATCGCTATTGCGACGGCAAACGAGGTAATGCGACGGGAGGATTTCCCGGAAGTTACATTAGGAGCCTTTTTAAGCGGCGTCCTGCGCATTTGCCTTCCACATATGTCGGGCCGCCATCGCCACTCGCAGCATGCGCGTGGTTCCGGTCGATCACTTCCCCTTTGGGTTCAGGGCGTGATATGGGGGGTACTCGATGTTCCGCGATTCACTAATGATACGACAACATCAAACAGTGTTGTAACAGCCACCTTCATCGATGATACTAACAACCAGCGAAGATCGCAAAGCAGCATCAGAAGCACTAGAAAAACACTTAAAAACAATAAACCAGTGGCTTTCTCGTTGGTACATTAAAATAAACGAACTAAAATCTAAACATGTAACCTTCGCTCTACGAAAAGGCGGCTGTACAGCAATAACGATAAACAATAAACAGATCACTCAAAGTAATGAAGTGAAATACTTTGGTGTTCATTTGGATAGATGGTTAATGTGGAAGGTCCATATGAAAAAAAGAAAAGAAAACTAGAATTACAAACAAAAAACTACCAATGGCTAATCGGTAAACACTCCCAACTATCATTGTCAAACGAAATACTTATACACCTCTTTTTACCTTCTAAGTAATGTATATAAAATAAGTAGTGTAGAAGATATGTAATGTATAGAAAGTATTGTATTGCTACAGAAAAAAGTTTCGTTCCTAATAACAGATGAGTGGTACTAGTAATGTAAGTACTAGTAATGTAATAAGATGTATAAGGCACATTAACTAACATCCTCGAAATGTTATTTTTTGGTGATATGAAATATTCTAAATAACTTTCTTTCAGTATGAACTATTCTTTCATTTTGTACGAATAAATCATTCCAATAAGATTATGCAGTAGTAATTAGATAAACACTCTGTTTTGTTTATCTGACATCATATTGACAAATGACTATTTCAACGCATCTTTTCACTTTAGATGCAATGAAAATTATAAAATGTTTCGAATTCTAGTTTGATTCGAGAACTAGTAAACCATAAAGTTTTGTATGCACCACCGGCGTTACTAGATGTTTCTGTCCCTCAGGCGTCTTCCAACCCCTCGGAACAGAATTATTGGGTTTATTGTTCTTGTTGCTGCTCATCCTCGTTTCCCTCCTTTTTTTAATTTGTTGCGTCTACAATTGACGCACCGCGTCTCCAAGCCCCTTAAGGGGCGTTGAACGCTTTGCGCTGGGGAGTAATCCTCCATTAACTTCGCGCGCTGGAGACTAATCCTCTGTTAACTTTATCTGTCACGTCGCAGTCAGTTGTCAAGAAGACCGCCAGATAGCATCTCCACCTACGCGCGTCCTCTCAGGCGCCCCTGCGTCACTACCCAGCGGCCAGAATTGGGAAGGAATAATGATTGAATTGAATGTGCCTTATTTTACGTGGCGAGACTCAGGCCACGAGGCCACTCTTACGTCTGACCACGCAAATTTCGCTACGCTCCTTTCACCAACCATGGGAGAAAGAAGGTATTACTTGGGCGACGAAACAGGTGATTTGAATTTAGCTCAGATGCATCATTTAGGCTTGAGGATCTTTTTACATGCAGTAAATCTACTAACATGGGACGGCCGGCTTTACTCCGAAGGAAGGCGTACGAAGGATTTTTTAGCCTTTAAGAATCCACGGCTTCCATCGGGTTCGAACAACTCGCAAACTTGGGTATAACAGTCCGATACGCTAACCGTTACACCATCGCCGCCGCGATAGGAGTAGGGTTTAGGACACTTCACAGGGGTTGGACTAGCCCTTGTGAAGCAGCCAAACTCGTTTTGTTGGAAAAAATTGCACATATTCGACGGGAATCGAAACCGGACCTCAGTGGTGAAAGGCTAGCGACTTCGCTATGACTTTGCTGGTCAACAATCCTCGGGTTACCCCTCATGTACTTGATTTCACTTTCACTTTCTGTTTAATTGTCAGTTGTTCCCTAAGATTTTTTCTTCTCTTTTCTCTACAGTGGGGTAAGATCATGGTTGACCTTCATTCCTGTGGGTAGTTTTTTACTATATCTCAGAATGCTTTTGGCCAAGTTGGTATCTTTCATGATTACCTTAATAGGTCTGGATTTTGAATTTTCCTGGCTATTTCCCAAGTCACGTTGTGTACATCACACGGCCCTGGATATCCATATCCAAATTAATCAGAACGCTCACAACAGTTGTTTGATCTAGGGTTTGACGCTCCTTCTTATCAACATTCTCTGCTTCACCTACTCCATACGTTTCTCTTGCGCAGATCACGTTCCTCTACCTAAGGAGACCAAGATTTGACTTCGGAACCTTGCCAGCCCATTTAATATCACGCAATATTTCTCCAACCTCATTGGTGGTATCTTTTTGTAGTATTCCATTGTATCACATCTTTTTTCAAGTTTTTCACATTTTTCTCTACAGTTATCAATATCGGATGACAGCTTTCTCATCGCATCATCTAACAGTCTTTTGATGTCCTTCTTGATATTCTTCAAGCTTTCTTTCTGATTGTTTGTTAAATCTCTTTCAAGTTTAGTGATTTTTACACTCAATTTCTGAGTTTTTTCTATTTCTCGTTTGAATATTTGAATCAATTCATTGTTATCTGACATGGTTAGTTTTGATTCACAGTACTTAAATTCTTCCGTTTCTAAGGTTATCCTCACCCGCTTTGCGCAACTCGGGTGATATGACGCGTTGCAGTTCTTGCAGTTTATTATGGTTTTCGATATAATTTTTTTGCAATACTGGCAGTTAATTGCATCAATTTCGCTCTTTGTCTCCATATATACGTATGTTTATTCAGTTACAATTATCCCATTAGATGGATTTTTCACAGACCCGTTATAAACAATAAACATCAATTGTTCGATCTTCCCGCGCACGATGAGCGTGGCCTTCCGCGAACGAGCACTGTCGCCTTCCGAGCTCAGGCAGCCACTATATTGATGTCATTTTCAGTCCAAAACCTCGCACTTTTGGGAATCTCTCCTTGGACATCAATTTGAAAAAAGTATGACCCTTTTCTTGTCTGGTCATTAGGATCATGTCAGCGTGACGATCAAACAACTCAAGTTGTAGGTCAGGTGGATGATCTTCAGTGGTAGCTCCAAGAGGATTATTAAGTACACTGCTTTTGAGACTTTAAATTTCCTCAAATTTTGTATTGAATTCGTCAATATTTTTTTGATTTTGTGAACTTCAGCTTGAAAACTCAATAGTTTCCTCAATAAGGTCCTTATTTTTTAATTATTCTGCTAGTTGCAGACAGCTAGGAAAATGTGTCAAGTTTTTGATTTCCAAAGCATGTTTGAAAACTTTCAGCTTATTCCGAAATCCATTTATTATTCCAATCAAGTCTGAATCCGTCTGGTTTCTTCCGTGAAGATTCAAGTTTAAACTATTAAGTTGATTAGTCAAATCTGTAAATAAAAGCTAACTGCCTTAAAAATTATGAATCTTGAAACTTCACTTCTATTTCATTTGTGTCAGATGAAACACTTCTTGAGGTATGCAGGAATGTCTTTTCTTATGGTAAAAAATCGTTCCATGTACTTTCCTGCACTCAGCCTCCTTATCTAATTGTACATAATAAGTCTCTATACTCTACCTCAATTTCCAGAAAATCTGACTAAATTGCCTGTGTAAAAGGGCTCGGTTTCCACCTCTAATCAGATTTATAATCTTAATCACGAATTGAAAAACTTGATCTTGCTTCATTGATTTTTCACATGATGTTCTCTGGTGAATAATACAGTGGATTGTCGGGCAAGTAACTCCTTCTACCGAAGCAACCCCACCAATCCAGAATTTGTAATTGTAATTAATGGTGCCCCACCTGTTACAATTGCACAACACTTATTAAAACCTCCAATTCTGTCAACAGTTTTCTTCAGAGCCTCGCATGTCTTTTCCTTTCGTTGTTTCATAAAGAGGACAAACATCAAATAGTTCCCCTTTACTGCAAAAGTCTTCTAAGGTAGTACGTACAAATATTAAGAGCTGAGTAACCTTTGTTTGATCAATTCTTTCATCCAAAGAGAGAGATATGAGGATTTTTTATCAGCCTAAGCAACGATTTTTGTACTTGCTTATCTAAGACAACAATCCTTGTATGGTTTGATATGTAAGTGTCATTGATTCGAATTTCTTGTTTAGAATCTTCAACAGCTTTTCCCATTTCAGTGATACACTGTTAATTAAACTGGCATTAGTGAAAGGATTTTTGCCTTTGCTAGCTCAAGAGACACGGTGTAAGATGCATACAAAGAACGTGTTTGAGAGTGTAACAATTTACTAAACACCAATTTGTTGTTTAAGCTTTTCCTTCACATCTGTAAAAACTGCACGCCAACTTTCATCTGTATGTATAGAATACTTATTTTCATGCATTGTTGAGTAAAAATCGTAAAAAATTGAAAAAGAAATTAGAACTCGAGAAAATCGATATCGTAATTTTATAAGTCGCAGTACAGTAGTCTGATATTTCATACAATGTTCAATTAATGTTTAACCTTAAATTGTTAATTATAGTAATTAATTACAAAGAAGGACAAGAATTGAAAAGTGTCAGACAATTCTGAAAAATTTACCAAACAATGCTGTCATTGAAAGCTTTTAAAGCCTTCATATTTTCTCCCCTTAACATTCAAGACACTTTAATACACATTTTTGTAAAATTATAAATATTATTCCACATATTGGCCATGATTTTTCATTGTAGTTTAGGACTGAATATTCTGAATTGTAGATAGTGAATGTTAATAAAAAATTTGCAGGTATGACGCAAACAAAGTTTTGAATGATGTATTAATTGCAGTTTTACGCAAATTACGCTAACATTAATATTGGTTCTTCTGAAATTCATATTTATTATTTCATATATTTAACTAGTGATTTTATTAATCACTAACTAAACACAACAATTTTTTTTTAGTCTTCTAAGCTCACCGTGGAAATTGCATTGTTTGATCACTAAATATTTTTACTGAAAACTATTATTTAAAATACATTTCCAAAAACTTTTTCTTGCTTAAAAGTCGTAATTCTTTTATTTGTTGAAATAAAATAACTCTTGGCACAACTTTCACATTTCTATTGGGGGAGAGGGGAGGCTACATTTCAGCATTGCCCTGGGCCCAAAATTGTCTAGCTCCAGCACTGCCCATAGCTCTCCATAAGATTCTATTCCATGGAAGTGATATAATGAAAAGTCTCTATTGGATAATGAAATATCTCCCTATTGGACAATTCTCTGAAGAAGGCCACAAAGGAAGAAAGAAGAACAACAGAATGTTCAATAAAGTATTTGCAAGGAAAACGTCAAATCTAGACACTAACACACACATAAACAGACTTCTCAGAATATCTGATCCATACGTTGCAAGTTTCTAGTATTCTACAAAACAAAACAACAACAAAAAGCAATCAAAAAATGGTTAATTTGCTAGACATTGATCAAAAAGACACTGAAGAAGTAAATGTCTTTACCTCATTCGAGGATTCATTAGATGAAGATTGAACATTTAGTGATTCATAAGTCATTTTTTACTTGAATTCTTTTAATTTTTTCTGTATTGGCTATCTATATTTTTATTTTCTCTCTTGTCAGTTCACAATTAATAATATAATTTTTTTAAATTTGTTATTATTTACATACTTTCATTTTATTTCTGTTTGCATTTTTCTTTATCAGTTCATGAATTGTCACTCAACATTTTGCACATTAACATGTTGCTCAACTTTTTATTTTTGCAAAACAACATTTACCATCAAATGTTTTCAAAGGAAAATTGTTCCACATATTAACACTATAATTTACTTTCAATATATGATTTGTGTAACAGTAAACAATTTATAGTTTTATAGATTCTGACTTTTGGCCACCTAGACTGCCAAAATTTCACACTGCGAGCAACTGAATTTCACCTAGCTATGTATTATCCACACACGTTATTTTGAGCCTTTCTTTCGCTAATATCAAGAGGAGTGAGGAGTTTGGATATTTTGACAAAAGGAACTTTGTCGAAGTTGTAGTTCATTTTTCCAATGCAAAATAGTTTCTTTTATTACCAGGTTATCGTATTTTGTCTACAACACTTATTGCTATCATTTATTTTTAAATCATCTAATGTTGACAAAGGAGTAGAGGTAGGTATTCCAAGGGCTCAAAAAACTTGCGCGTATAATAAGCTAGTGTTGAAAATTCTGCCATTGTTGGGACTTGAACCCTAGGACCTACCAGTCAAAAGCACTGCAGTGACATCAGTTAATGTCCTGAGGCACCTAAGTTTTAACAGAATTCTTTTTACAGCATTTACACATATTTAACATAATGTTCTCCCAAATTCCCCAACCGGTCTGGCAGATGTAGCAACCCCTCGAATTTGAAACGAATCTTTAATTTTTTGGGGTTATTGAATTGAAGTCCCAACATTTTCAAAATTTTCTCAAAAATTACCAATTTTGTCTCTTTAATTTTGAATCTGGTGTAAAGCAAACTATGCCTATAAAAGTGACAAAACTCCAATTTTCAGTACAATCTCTAAAATTCCTCAAATTGGGAAAGTTCAACCTTTTGTTAATTTTTGAAGATGGGGATTTATTTCTAAATTCTGTTTTTCAAAATTAGGTATTTAAATTTCATACAATTTCTTTGTAAATATAAAACATTTGAAAATGGCAAAAGTTAAAATTTTTTTGAACTTATCCTACAACTTAAATATTGAGACTAGAGATTTATTTCAGTGTTATTAATAATTCTTTATAATACACGTATTCAATACTTAACAGTGCAGAATTAAATACTTGTTTATTTTTTAACATATTCATATAAAACAATTCAGGATCTTGTATGGTCCCATCTGTAAATATGGGAAATTTCCACTAATTATGCATAAATTATAAGCTTTTATTGTTTTAGTTTTGTGTGGTGCCATTATTTAAATATAAATTAGAATCCTTTTCACTTGCATTAAATTTAGTTATGGATGAATACTCGCATTGCCACTTTCCCCCATGAATGTTTGGGGAAGAATTCAAAGACCCCAAGATGAATATTTGAATATGTTAGCAAAAATGAATATTTAAAACTGCACTGTTAAATATTTATTGTCTGTATTATAAGGTATCATTAGTAATATTGAATGAATATTGAACAGACAATCACAAAGCTTGATATTAAAGATTTCTTTCTCAATCCAATCTACTCTTCGTTATTTGATGTTTAAATCATTTTACATACATTCACATAAAAATTTGCTGCAGAGTTCGCATAATTTTGAGTTAAATAGTTTTATTTTTCCTCGTTATGACTGATGTATTACTATTGAGATAATACGAGAAATTACTAATAACATTAGCATTTTTGCACTTGTAGCACCACTAGTTTAATTGGTTTTAATTTCAGTTAATTTTATTTTGTAGCCCTGAACGTGTAATAATTGTTGGTTGAGAGTTCATCATCATCGTCAGTTGAAAATTGTTATTCATTTTCTGCTGTGATGTTCGCTGCACAATTAAAAAGTACCTTAATAAATTAATAAACTAAAATATACCCAGACAACATTGATCTCTTTCATAAGAAGCAATAAAGCATTGAACCTTAGGCATGTCCTCAAAATCTGTTTTCTCTCTCATCTCTCACCAACTGTCAAGAATCTGTCCTATGTATTACTTTTTGAAAAGTATTTTAAACTAATTACAGTATTTAGTGATAATATTTAATGTTGTTTTTTAAAATTCCTTTTCAATATACCTTGGCGGTCTTCAGAGGAAAAATTCTGTGAAGGATATTGATTTATATAACAGAAGATTTTTACTCACAATAATTTGGCACAAGTTCTCGCTTCAGCCTACTGTAAATTTATTTCATCTCATTCTGTTGTGCACAAAATATGAAAGTCATCACTCTGTGTAATATATGTAATTTTCATGGCCTATTATCCAAAATCATCAAATACAAAAACAGAAGAGACTTCAAAGTAACTAATTTCAAAGTGTTTCAGAAACAATAAGAATCAACATTTTTAGGCTTAATGTTCCATATGGACTATGAAATCTCTTGAATAATCATCTAGATTACATTGAATATTAAACCATCAACAGCGTGCGTATTACAGCAACTTCTCTGTCAAATTAAACTTGAGTAAAATTGATAAGTGATCTGATGCTTTGTAATAGATCTTTGAATCTAATGACATCTGAATGACATTTTTCTTTAATATTAAATAATACCTCTTAACAACTTCTAAAAAGTATGTTATTAAATATCTCTCCCTTTTGCTGTTCTATTGAAGTTACCTGATTTTGACAAAGTAGCTAGTTTGTAAAATAAGAGTTGTGTTGTATAATACTTCTGTGAATTAACAAATAAAAGCCCAGGAATACTGTTCTTAAATTTACAATTTCAATACTATTGTTTTTACCGAGGAAGCTGTGGTTATTATTGACTATACAATTATAGATAAAATCCTACAAATAGTAATCGGCTAACCTGTGAGTGTCCATCCATTGGTGATTCTTGACACTTTTTTTTGTTTTGTAATTATTACTATTATTAGTTTCATATATAAAAAAATAGAGAGCAGGAAAGTACAAAAGGATTAATAGGAAACATGATACATGCGAAGCATCTACTACAAAGACCACTTCAGGCCCATTTGAGGTACACAAGACATCATTTGATGTGTCCCAGTCTACTGGAAGAGAAGTCGCCATTTTTTGGGATATTCTTTAAATACAATTAAAGAAACTCAAACTAATAAATATGAAAATACTTTTAAAATGTTTGAAGTATCAGGGACAACACACTAAGCTAATTATTATGTTAAACAAATTAATATAAGAGAAATTGGGAAATAAAAATAACTATTAAAGATTACATTGTTATATTTCAATATTTACACTTTTATCTTTCATCAAGACATAATCTCACATTAAATCAATTACTTTGAAACATACAAAATCTCGTATGAAGAACTTATATGTAAAGGCTTTTACTAAATTTCTCAAATACACATATTTTCAGATAGTTATGAAACAAAATGAAAGAAACATGGGCACAGCTCTATTGTTTCCAAATTGAAATACAAACTGCAACAGTAACAATACATGGACAATTACATAAACAAAAAGAAAACATATTTGTCCAAAATCTTTTGAATATAATAAAATATATAACATATGCTTTATTGGAGATTTAAATCTTAAATACTATATAATATTCACATTTAATAAACATTTTGTACAAGTAAATGCAATGCACAAAATGTACACTAATTGCTAATTGAACTAAAACAAATTGGAAGTCATAGAAACCAACTTCTGAGATAAACTCACAAGGCAAATTCATAACATTGAAATGAACATTTGAGTTTGTTAAAAATTATCACCAATATAAATCAGTCGCAGTTAATTAAATACAATAGAAAACATCCTGATTACCAGTAGTTAAGTAACAAATATTTCCTACATTAAAGCACAAAATGAAAACAACATAATTTAAGAAATATGGCAGAGCCTTCTGAAGCTCTTATATGAAGATCAAGTTATCCTTTATACACAGCATCAATGTTAACTAATAAAATACTTCCAGCGTTCTCCCTCAATGAGCAAAGAAAATTAATCTCATTTATTTTGAAATAATACAACTAATTTCAGAAATTATTTTCTTTTAATTTCAGAAAACATGTCCTTGAATTAGTGGCATTAACCTATTGACATTTTAGAAAGAATTTATGGCAGTGTCTTGAACCAATTTTCTGATGTGCCTCTAATATTTTCATTGCACTACTCACATTACTCACATCGAACTTTGAAAATATACTTATATTACACTTATTCAATATTTATTAGCTATTGACAAGTGCCAATACTGTATATTGCATTGTTATTTATTCAAAATAGGATTATCAATTAATGTAATTCATTTATGGAATTATCTAGGAGGAAGATTTGTTGAAATAATGAAATCAAAACGCTCTCTAATTAGATGAAAAGAAAGTAGTTTACCTTATAGCAGTGTAAGTGCCAAGTAAGGTTTCTACATTATTCATCCATTTTTTTTTCTTTTTTACAGTTCTCATGTACAAAAATATAATTAACTTACTGGAAACAAAATGACTAACTCCTTTGGAATGTATGCATGTATGTGTGTATGCATGTATGTCAGCATGCATGAAAACATATACTTTCACGAGTGTTTCTGAACATACATAAATGCATACAGGGTTTAACATATAAATGCATAAATCCAAGTATATGCATGTAGATGAGTACAGGCCATTTTTTTCATGCCAGAAACTTTGAGCCTATTGAAGTACAATTTAATGAGTCATGATTGATTAAAATCTTTTGGTGATTATAATTTCTTTCAAGTACGTTCATGTAGGCTATACAATGTTATATCAGGTAGCAAAACTACAAAGTAGAATTCAAAAAGATTTGCATGCTATATTACATGAAGGATTTACAGAGAGCTCGATCATGTTCCATAATCTCTGTATACTGCATAAATTACATATATGTGACATTGAATGACATAATGTGTTTATTGTCTCCAACAATACCAATAATGTATGTAGTATGGTTAGGACTTAATCTGGGGAAACATTGGAAGTCATAGTACAAGTCTGTATAAGAAAGTGTTGAACAATCTTACTGCTAACCTAATAGTAGTTGTGTTTCTTAGATGTACAAGTATTTGTTGGCTATTTTGAACATATATTTGTTATGTATATGCTGATCAATAGTATTTAGTTGTTGTAATCACTAAAGAAGTTATGAAACCTCAAATTTCAACTCTCAAATGGATTCAAATTCTAATTTACACGTGTAGAATTCAATTACATGTACTTTGGCCCAATACATTAACAATACATCTTCACATTACCTTTCAAGTATAATCTAACTCGACCATGAAATAGGATGGAAAAAGCACAAGCCATGGTAATAGAAGGGAAATTAATGATTGATGATTTTCCTTATATGTATTTTAGAAGTCAAGCCAATCTTACACTTGTTTAAGAGTCTCATTTTCAAACAAAATGACATAAGAAATAAAAGGGTGGGAGAGAGTAGAGAGAGAACTGTTGGGAAAATTGAAGTTAAATGTTAAAAAAAATTGAAACAAATTAAATATTTACTTGAAAAGAAAGACGATAAGTTGTCTCAACTGTCCACATTATGTGAATCATTGTAATGCACTCACAATACATTTCTAACGATAGTAAACATTTCTAATGTTAGTGTTTGTGCATCTACAAAAATACTACATTGTTCTCTCATGGTGTGATTGTCTTGTAATTTCTAAAGTTATAAATTTGCCAATTAGGTTTTTTAATTATTATAAATGTTTTCCTACACATAACTGTAATATATTATTTCTAATGCAAGGAAATAGGTGAATTCCACATTTTCACAGCTACAAATTTGAGATGAAGCTCCTTTATATGATGTTGTTTGAATATGCAAGTTTATTATGTAAATATTTTGCAAATTGAGTGTTTTTGTCAATTTTTTAAAAATTTATAACAAATCACATTGCAAAAGCAATGTAATTCACTTGTATAAATGAAGAATAGTGAAAAAGGAAAGAAAAAAAAAAGAAAGAAAAAAAAACATTTATAATGCATAGTGGGTATATCAGAGAAATGGGAAAGGAATTATCCCTCTTTTGAGCAAAATTAATGCACCATTTTTCATTACTGGTTGAGGAAGACCAGAATTCATAAATTGTTTCCATTATATCCAACTATGAGAATTACATAAGAAGCCATAAACTGCAGACAATATCATACATAGGACAGTAAGACAGATTATGTGTAAAACAAGACAAAATACATTGCATTTTCAAGGTTATATAAATGAGCAGACAGAGATGGTGTGCATATATTTTGGTAACAATGTAATCACACTTTCTCTCAGAGAACTTACAAATACACAGGAGGAAATTCACAAAGATATGACACCTGACTTCCATAAAAAAATTAGAATACATTGCACGTAGAACAAATAAAAATGAGGCACATAATAGTCCAGGAGTGAGGAATTTCAACATGAGTCATAGGTAGGTAATCTATATCACTATTTCCTCAAGATTCCTGGTGTACATTCCAAAGAAGAGAAAAGAACAGCAATAGTAAGACTGGAATTATTTCAGTATAAATGAAATGCCTCTGATGAACAGTAGTACCAAATGCAGGTAGCATGTAGCAATTGATTCCTAAAGAGTTCCTTTGGTCCTGGAAATCTTCCAGTTGCAGGAAATCATACTGCAGAAACAGCTTCAAGCACCCAGCAATTCCTCTATCACTTGTAAATGTTTATGTATAATCAGCATAAAAAATACTTGAACAGTACACTTCATAATGGCCTTCAGATCATTCACAGAGAAAATTTCAAAATTTGGAAGATCTGAATACAAAATTAATAATTTACGAGTAAGAATTTTTCTCTCTGGTTAAGATAGTATCAAATGTAAGAGAGCTTTCCCAACAATATGCCAAAACCACAACACAAACATTAGCATTCATAGCCACTTATTCATGATGGAATGCCAACATTTGCAATAACACATAATCCTATGACAACCCTCATGTCTCCTCACAGCCAATTGGCCCAAGCCTTCCCAGGGCATAACACTCTCCTATGTCTTGAAGCAAAACTGTTCTTATTATCACAGATGCTAACATTTCTTTGTATTCTGGTTATGTCAACAAACAAGCACACATAAATGCATACACACACTTGCTCACAGACAGGTCAATTTTAGCACCGCTCTAAAGCAAGCATAGAGAATATGAGCACTTCAGAGAACCCAGCGCCACAAAAGGGCAACAAGCAGGCATCATGAAGCTGATTAGACACTTATAATCATTCCATCACACTCCAAATTTTACTTATTTACATTTTATACTATGAAAATGAACTCCATCCACTTAAGTGATGGCTTACTGAATGAATGTGTACAACAAGGCTCAATGACAACAAGTCATCATTGCTAGGCACCACAAGTTCAAGTGGAAGACAGTTTTCCTGATGGAGTTCGACTTGGTGCTGTATTATCCACATCACGACTTTCAAAAAAAGCAGCCATATCTTTAATATTAAAAGAGGGTGAGTCAGAGGCTGCTCGTCTGCGCGGACTATCCCTCCGATCAGAAACAGGAGAACGTCCAAGAATGTCGCCCTTGGGAGACAATCGCAACTCCACAGATCGCCCCTCAGGGTTGCTGCGTCGTTTCTCTGGACCTCCAAATCCTTTTCCTGTCACTCTGATCTCTGGGAGTTCTACTTCTAGCCTTGAATTCAGCCGTTCACTACTTGAATCACTTGTTGGATTTGCAGTTGCAGTCCCAGAGACATTATGTCGTGGTGACTTTGAAGAGCCTAAAACCCTCTTTTCCAATTCCGCTTGTAATGCAACAGGATCTGCATCTGAAGTTTTTCGAGGAGAGAGCCTCCTTTCAATAGAATGTGTAGGAGAAACACTCTTCCCACCAGTACTTCGCTTGTTGTTAGAACTCAGCCCCCATCCTTCTCTTGGAGCATTTGACTTATGGCCAGATTTTGTTGTGTTGCTTTCATCACCCACTTGACTTAGACTGAAAAACCTTGATCTCCGTGAACCTTCATCACTGCCTAATAGTTCATGAGGAATGTTCTTGGACCCTTTTGCTTTCAGTTCTCGGTCTCTATCACTTAATAAGTCATCACTCAGTGACACATCACTTTCACTCGCAGTGTCAGCATGGTCACTCTTATATGAGCGCACGCTGCTACTTCGTGTTGATTCTAACGATTGGGGTTCTCGCTCATCACTAGGGCTTGATAAACTTTTACCTGTCTTCAGTTTCAACCTCTGAAATATCTCTTCACGCTCTCTTTCTCTTTCTCGGAAGCTCTCTGAACGATACTTTTCTCTAAGGAACATGCGACGCTCTTCTTTGTACTTTTCTATTCGTTGGCGGCGTTCTGGATCATCAAAGTCAACAGTATTCTGTACATTTTTTAGTATTGTTGTATCTCGCTGGTCTGATATTTTAGAAGGTTCATGTTGACTAGGCCCAGTTTGTTCTGAATGTCCACGAAGGTTAATGTCAGGAGATGTTTGTACACGAACTAAAGGTTTGTCACCACTGGACTCCAGAAAGCGGTCTCCATCTAATGAGACACTGAGTGAAGTGAGAGTGGATAAACGGCCACGAGCAGCCTTTGCTGCACGTGCACGCACACATGGTGGGAGTGATGCAGTATGTGCAGGCCGTGGCGTTGGGTCAGATCGGCGAGTAGGTTGAGGGGTAAGAGTTCCTAGAGAAAGATTTCTTAATGCTGATGATGCTGGACCAAGTTCCTCAGTAGGAGAAGACTCAAATTTGGATAATAGCTCTTTCACATTACACTTTCCACTTTTCTTTGCAGGCTGCCTATTTGGTACAGGAGACACTGCACTTAGTCCTGCAAAAAAAGATACAGAATATTATAAATGAAATGAATAACATCATTACTCTCTGTGTCAAATATCATCTTCAATTTTTCAATTGTGTAAACCAACACATTCAATAAGTAATAAATCATTGTTGAACTTTCACATTTATAACTTTGTCATAATCTGCAGGATGCGTGAAAAAATATTAAGAAAACTATGACAAGGAGAATTTTCATGAAAATGATTTTGAGTTTTGAGAATTCATTTGTAATGTCATTACAGAAGATTCTGTATTTGTTAAATTGTATCTTAATTCACATGTATAATTTCACAAAATGCAGCAGTAAATCTGATGGACAAATACTTGCTCTTGATCTTTATATAAAAAGCATACAAAATATGAAAATTCAACTCTGGTCCTGAATCAGAAAGCTCAATTGTAGAATTTAAGTAAAATGACAAAAAGTACATAAAATTACAAACGTATATTGGACAAAACAACTAGTATCCTTTATGGATAAATAGATTGATATGAGAAAATCCAATTTCACAATTTCAAAAAGATTAAAGCTTTTCTATAAAGTTTCAAAATAAAAGAAAAGTAGTTTTTATGCAAGTTAATAAATGGATGTAAAAAAACAAATTCAAAAGAACAATTTTTTTTTTTTTTAATGTAAGAAATTAATATTTTTAAGTCAAACAGTTTAAAGATATGCATCGAAGGGTGTGAAGTACATTTACAATGAACTCTTACTATTTTGATTTTTATGAATCTATCACGGTTTTATTTGTTATTTTTTTTCTTTTTGTTACATCTCAATATTTTAAACAGACATTAAATTATTATATTAGCAGGTTAACAATCACATATTTTCATTTACAATGTTTTGTTTCACAAAAAAGTTTCAGAGGCCCATTGTGGCCCCATCATCACGTATAAACTGTAATACATAAAAATTACACTAAAAATAACAAAAAGATAGATGTACATTTTAGGTTTTTAAAGTTACTATAATAATAAGTTATAAATAGTTATGGCAATAGGAGACAAGAAACAAAAGAGAGCCAAAATAATAATAATTGGAAAATTAGTGGAACAAGTAAATAAATTTTCATACCTCGAAAATATCATAAGTGTATTCAATGAAACTCAGGAAGGCATAGAAAACAAACTTAATAACGACAATGGTGGAACAATTAAGAGACATTTTGGCAGAAACACGGACCCAGAAACAAAACAAACTCCACAAATATAGCTGCTAAATCTAGAATTATATATGGTTTCTGAACCGTGGGTAATGAAAGAGACAGTCGAGCAAAAACTGCAGGCAGCACATATGAGATTTCTAAGACACCTCATGGGAATCATTAGAAGAGACAGATTGAGAAATAAAGATTCAGAAACAAATTGAAAACCAAGAAGGTTTAGTAGAAGAGATAGAACAGTCTCAAAGGAGAAGGATAGATCATTTACAGAGAATAAACCACAAATTGCCAAAATTAAACTGGAAGTACAAACTAAGAGGGATCACAGATAGAGACATTTTTTTAAAAAATTAATTTATTGCGTTTTCAACGAAACAATGTGTCTCTGAACCCTTGTTAGGCATTGAGCACCTGACATGGAGTGATCCTCGATTATTTTTGTCAAGTCCCATCATGTCAAAGTCAGTCAGTGTCTTTGATATCTTTGGCCAGGGGCTCAGCACTGTTAGATTCCAAGATTCCCAGACCGTCACCCAACCAGGAACTTGCTAAGTCTGAAAATTGCTAAATCTCCATGACTTCAAAGTGCGTAGTTAAAGAATTTGGCTATTAAGGGTGACAATTTCTGGTCAATTCATGATGACTACAATGATGATGATGATGACGATGATGATGATGATGATAATCATAATAAACAAATTTTGTGACAAAATAAGTTAAGTTGAATGACAACTTATAGTTTGTGCTCTCCATTATAAGTTATCATTCAACTTCACTTATTTTATCACAAAATGAGTTTATTATTATTGTAAATTTAAAAATCTATTATCTACTGTGTATGTTTTTGTTATTTTAAGTGTAATTTTCATGTATTACAGTTCTTACCTCATATTCCTTTTATACATATGATAGAGCCATGATGTACCTCAAAATGTAATTTATTGTTAACCTGGTAATATAATAATTTAAATGTCTGTCTAAAATACATAACAAAAGCTCCTATTATTCCTTTTATGTACACTTTAATCTTAAGCTTTTCTTCTGGCTTTCATGAACTAGTTGACTTTATGCAACTTTATGTAACAGCACTGAATGCAAGTTACAAATGCTTGTATTGTTTGAGTGAATCAAAAAATTAACAACAATCGCTCACCAACTGAAGATGATCGCAGCTCCTGAAGTTCCTGCTTCATTTTCCTTTCATGCAGTATATCTCGACCAATTTCAGATTCAAATTTCCTCCTATTTGAGTCTAGAAGTGAGCTGGTACTTGATCCCAAACTACTGCGGTGCTCAGGAGAACTCACTGGAGATTCGCTGACAGTAACAGACCTCCGAGAAAAGGAGTAGTCGTTTACAAACTCTGGACTAGATCCCACCATTAACTTAGGAGTCATACAGTCTTGGATGCATTGCTTTGGCATTTCAGTAGATTGATGTTCAGTAATTAACTCCTTTGACACCAGTGGTGAAGAAGATGAACATGTGGAAGGGATGGGGGCTGAAGGCATTGGAGATATAGATTCAGGAGATGTACGTGAGGGTGAAATTGGCAATGGTGATGGTGATGGGGATGATGATGATGGCAATGATAGCAATTCTGGGTTAGGTGGAGATGTATCCTCATTTTTATTCTCTTTACGCTCTTCTTCTGGAGGGGGTTCTCCCACAGAAGGCTCTCCAGCAGCTTGAATTTCCATATCCATTCCTGAATAGGATTCTTCCTCTGTCCTGACTTGCTCTTCAGTTAATATTTCATCTGTTTGCTGCATCTTCAAGTTATCAACAACTCCAACATCCACAGAAGTGCATACTGCTGAAATATCAGCACTGATATGCTCAGTGGCCTCTTGATTTGAGGTCTCTGGTTGGGAGATGTCTTGAATGCTGTTACCATCTATACTACTTGTCTCTCCATCCTCTGGGGCAGAATCTAACAACTGATTTACTTCATGTACTGATTGGCGAAAGTTTTTGACTTGCTGATAGACTTGACGATCAGGATCCAGGTCTTCCATGTTGACTGATTCAGATTCTGTCTGAACCGGTGCACTAACATGATCCTCACTTGTAGCTCTAGTTACCTGCAAATAAAGAATGTAAGTATAATTCACTAAAATCCAAATACATTTAAATGCTAAATACAAATACATTACGCTTCACTAACATTAAAGTTTTCAGGTGGAAAATCTAAAAAATTAAGTTTCTTTTGAAACTTCAATTTCATAAAGAGCTTCAAAGATTTATTCACAATTGCTTGGGAATTTTTCAAACATTTTTATGTAATACATTCACAACAAAGGATTATTGAGATTGAAAGAATCTTCAAAAACCAACCTGAATGTCTTCATACAAGTGTTCTTCTTCTTGCTGCAAGTCCAAAGCCTGAGGCACATTCTGATAAACATTGCTGCTCTTCTCAGAAGAATAGTTTGAAGGCTGCTCACTCTGAGCATCTATTGGTTCATAATCCCCTCTGTCTCCACTTACTTTGTCTTCAGTACTTTCATGGACCATACTTTCATATGCCGTAGGGGAAGCAGACTTTTTGGGAGAAAGAACATTTTCATACACTATAGTTATGTGACATTCCACAGGACTTCGTGTAGGAGAACTAAGCAGTTCAGTACTTGTAGGTGTAGCAGCCATATTAACATAAGAGGCCTCAGCTGATGGTAAATCTCCACTTGCTGCAGGACTGGCCAAAGGAATGTTCTCATATTGGGCAGTAATAGCAGCACAGTCATTCCCCACAGAACTTGATTCTGTCACACACTCTAATCGTGGTGGTACCCCTGTAGGGGATGGAGAAGGAGTTGTTAGCCGTTCGTAGGGTCCACCAGGTACAGCATCTGAGCGAGGGTTGGGGCTAGGAGGCATCTTATTAATATGCAAATTCTCGTAATCTGGAGTTGTTGTGCTACTGTTTGTATCGTCTCGCAATGGAGTATACACCAGTAATGGAGTATCTGGTGTTGTCAAACCAGAACTGAGGACAGTGAAACTTTCATTATCAGACACAGTAGCTTCTGCTAGAGATGGACTTGTTTTGTGAGTGCAGCCAATACTGGTTGGAGTAGATGCTGAAAATTTACGTTCTGGAGCAAATTGCTCATGTACATCTGCTTGAACCAACATCTGAAAATATTAAATGACATTATGACATTAAAAGAAAAAATGTGTTATTGTAATCAAGTAACTGATCACAAATGAAATAACAACAACAAATCACAACTAGGAAATTAAACCTGTCAGGAATCAATACCTGCTGATTTTCTGGTGACTGGCTGTCAATGTAACGAAACTCTGCCGCAGGACCTAACTGTTCCTCCAAGCGAGAACGCTTGGAACGACTTGAACCAGGAGAGCCACATGTTTTCTGCTTTTTAGGAGATGGATCAGTACTAATACAACCACTAAACGAGTCTTCAGGTCGAGCCCTAGGTGGAGGAAGCTCTCGCATTGGGAGTCGTTTAGCTGCAGTCTATAAAAGATGCAATCATTTATTTATATTGCATTACAAACACTAGAAGACAAATCTTACAACAAATTATTAAGAAAAATATCTGTGATAGTAAAAGAATGTTTAGGTATTTTACTTTTGAGAATCAGTAAAGTCATTTATAGAACATTTTGCCATACATTAGACAAAGGAGTACGCAGCAAAGGAAAATTAGAATTAAAGTCATTGGTAGCATTGTTATCAAGTATTTTGTGTATAGTCAGATCTCAGACATTTGTGAGGTTAAGTTTCAGAACATGTTATAAACGATAACATGTTCGAACGATAAGGGTGATTGGAAATGTCATTGAAACGGTAAAATCTGAGAATTCTATAATTTAAATGTATTAATTCTTATCTCAGTCACGCAGTCAAATACTTCAATTTCATTTGAAAATTAGCTTCAAACATTAACTCTTAAAAGTAAATGTTTGATGTAAAAATAATATAGTATTGTCCAATGGATATTTGTCACATTAGCACATTTACAATACAGCACACTAAAGTTACCCTTACTAATTCACAGAGCACTGTATTGTCTGCCTTTCCTTTTCACAATAAGGTAAAATGCCACTATCAGAACCAAAAGTTTCTATTTTCAAATGTTTCCAACCACACTCATTGGTACCTTTATTCACAATTCAACTATATTTAGTTAAAAAGAGGGGTAGGAATTTTGGAGCTCAAGAAAACGTGTGCAGATTATACTTTTCCCCCATATGTCACATACAGTTTTCACTGTTTCCCTTTTTTTGTTGATAAACAAGTAAATAATTAAACAAACAAACAAACAAACAAATAAATAAATAAGTAAATGCATCCTTTAATGTACAATATACCAAAGAAGGAAAATTTCCATAAGAAATATACATTTTTAAAGCTAAATTTAAATGACTTAAAATGTGTGTTTTGATCTTCCTCCAAAATAGATACAATTTTCTTATTGATTTTACCCTTAAAATCAACATAATATATAGAGTTATGTACCTAATGTTCAATTCTGATTGTAAAGCCTCCAAACCACCTCAAGATGTATATGAAGGCTCTTTCAAAAACTTGGGAACTGAGTCAATTTTTACATTGGGTCCTCACCCCCAACAGACTGGAAGGGGACAGAAGGGAACCCTCCCCTAATTAGTGGTGCTGATTGTGAAACCCTCAGACCACCAGAAGTAGTTAAGGGGTTGGGAAGTCGTTTCATGTCAATCTTGGTGGGCTAATTAAAACATACATTACTATGGAAACTACACATGAACACTTCTATAGGGCTTTTCCAAAAAAGGATTTAATGGATTGAAAAAGTAAAACAACAATCAAAATAACAAGAAACATTTCAAGGATATGAAAAAAAATATGATTGCAGGAATGCTGAGGTTATAGATTTTCTAAATCTGAGAATTCACAAATCATGAAGTGTGAACACACAAGGGTAGACTATACTTGTTTACTCAATGTAAACTAAGAAAGAGCACAATCCACATAGCTACATGAATGATAAAGATTGTCAATAAAAAATATACAATCAGAGAATTATATTTTTCTCAGATAGTTCTGTTGATATTGGGTTCAATACATTTTTAAATTCCATAAACAAATGCAACATAAAGTGAGAAAAATAAAACAATTATTTCAAGAAGCCATTGTAGCAAATTTGGATTTGTAATTGATATTGTTTAAAACCAACAAACTGGGACTCTGCACTCACATTTTGTTGAGCTCTTCTGATAGCACCTACACGGGGAGAACCTTGACTCACAAAGCTCCCGCTTCCAGCAGAAGTTGACACCAGAGTTTCGTCTTCAGAGAATATGCGCATTTCAGATTCTTCTAAATCAAAATTCAAGTGAATTTCACTTAAATCCAATGACGAAGAAAAATTTTCTTCATTTTCTTCTTCAGGTAACTGTGATGGCCTGAGAACCATTAATGATCAGTGATCAGTGAGAGTTCATAAGTTTATCAGCAAAGCAAATAAAATTAAAACTAATGTTCTAAATTTTAATTATGATTATAAATTGAAACACTAGACCTACATATAAAAAATCTGATTGAAGATATATTTCTTTCTGGTTTCTATCAGAAAACATATGCGATTATGTGAAAATAATATATTCAGAAACAATTGAGTACTCTTTAAGTAAGTATTTATAAATTGGTTTATTCCTACTATCAAAACAAAAACCTGTCAGTAATGTGACCAAAACACCATTAGATAATTTGTATTAACATTGATTCTGTGCCATAATAAAACAAACAATACAATGATTGGGATGCATTTATGTCTGGACCTTTTCAAAATTAGCTTCATACAAGTACATATTTCAAGATGGCAGATTTCATAACATGAAGTTAGGCTATCTATTTTCATACAGAATAAAGAAAGCTTCAGAAAATATTTTCTTCGTAACTCATTTCCAACAACTTAATAATTAACGTATTACTTAACTCACGAATTACTAATTAACTTACTAACTAACTTATAAATAATTAGTTTTATTTACCATTTAACCAAAATTTTGATTTACCATTTCACACATTCAAAATATCAAAATTCTAATATGGCTGGATTCAATTCAGCAATTTAGGTTCATAGTGTAATTAAAAATCAAATGCCTCATGCCACTTGATATCTTCATATATGCAATGTTTATTATTACCTGGAAGTAGGACCTGTGCGCATTGGAGTTTCAGCCAGACTATCAAAATATGAATCGTGGGATACTGAGCGATTGTGACCACTAGCCTTCCCATTGCCCCCATGAGTAGGAGAGGTCACATCATCAGGAGTTGTCAACTCAGCTTGCTCTAATGCAGCTGAATTCCGACTTGAATTTGCTCCAGATGCCAAAGATTCTGCACTTTTCACAGGACGCAGCCTCCGCCGACCCTGCGCCAGGTCCATTTCTGTTACTGCTTTTTCCTAAGGAGGCAAAGAAACCAAAATCAATTGAAGACACATATTAAATGATAATTTCATATATTTTGTTTCTTAGCAAGTATTAAAGGTTTCAAACATCAAGCATTTACTAACTACCACTATGTACATAAGAACCCAATGCAAACTTAAAATTTTCTATATGTGTGACCTTTTATCTGCAAAACTAGTCCATTCACAAACAATTTATTACTTATTGTTACATCAGTCAATCAAATATTTTATTTATGGAATTATCAAAATAAAGATCATTATCCCACAAGCAGGCCCATCATTGGAGAAAAAAAAGAAAAAAAACAATCTGAAGAGAACAAAATTTTATCATGTTTCAAGTGAATCACCCAAAAGATAGAAAAGGAATTGAGGTATACAATTTATTTAAAAATAGACAAAAGATTTTTAAAAAGAAAAGCACTAACGAGAAACTTGTTAAACCGGCTTATCATTATACTACAGAGAGAATTTTTGAAAAAGACTGAAATAACCTGATTCAATCCTAGTTCTGAAGGAGTTGATGCTTTGCGTTGTGGTGCTGAAGAGTTGTTTTTTCGTCCTGATTTGCTGAAGAAAGATTTCCAACCCAATGGGGAACGTTTGGATCCTGAGCGCTTCCTGCCAGATCCTGGTAATTCTATCACAGTGTGATATTTAGCTGGAAGATTTGAAGGACCACCACCTGCAAAAAACAACATTCTTGATCAAACATACAATAAAAACGTATTTAATTTCCAATATCACCAGCTTCTCGTGGTAGTAATTGGATTTCAGAAGAATGTCTACGTCACCCACTCTCTTCTAAAAAGGATGAGAACATAGAAATATATGCATACATTATTCCAAATACATACAGATACAATCTTACAGATTCTGAAGCTTATTTCAAAGACAAAGCAAGCATGGAAATGGATTACAAACAAATTATTTACATAAGAGTTTTTAATGTTATCTTCATAAAAATACAATGATCTACAGAGAAAAGAGATGCATTGTTCCTAGAGAAGGTAAATCACAAATAAAATTCGTGAGTATTGAACTACCAAACACAAAAATAACTATTGTTCTCTTTCTTTACTTTCGCTCTTTTAAATTTCAATTTTTGATCACCATACAAGTGTTTAAAAATCCTTCTGTAAGGTGGAGTAACTAATCTTTTTTAAAGAAATATAAAATCTTGCAAGAAAAATTGCAAAACCTGACAAAATAAGTGAAAGGAGACACACAAGCTCTCTAATGTGTTCCTTATGGTCACTCATTCATTATATACAATCTTGCATATTGGAGTATGTTATAATACTCTTAGTTAATGGCTTCATTCCCTATTACAAGCTAATAGTACACAATTATCTCTGTATGAGTACAGTGTTTCTCCACAACATCAGTGGCTTGGTAGGGTTTGTCAAATCCAATATAAAATATTCAGCTTGCATTACACTCTTTCAGAAATGTTGTGGCAGACTTGTAGAACATAATTCTCTTTATTAGGATGTCAAAAGCAGACATTACAGTTTTCAACCATAAAGACCTACCCGTGTACTGGTTCACAATCAGAAAGAAAACATGAAATTCTTGGGTGGATGAAGTATTATGAGAGTATTTGACTGCAATTCCTCCTCATATAATTTTTGTGAATGATCAGGCAAGGGCTTGTAAAACTTAATTGTGACCAAATTGATTTCTTAAATGATCATCAAGTTATAGGAAATAATGTGCAAAATAATCATGACTGAGAGTCATTTGAAAGGATACAAAGAACAGGATAATATGCAAAAATATCAAATTTGCAAAACTGTACCATCATAAACTCTGGAGTCTGACAAACACCACTTGACCAACGAGAGGTTAAATAAATCAACAAAACAATCTGAACACTCATTGGATGATTTACATTTAGATTATGTTTATCTCTCAGACAATTAGTCATACTCAAATTAAGAAAAATTAAAACGTGCAGGTACAACAGCTACATGTATGTCTTAATTAAAAAAAGATCTATAATCTGAAATACTTAAAAAAAAATTTTAAATCTATGAACACACATTCAGGCACACATTGATGGATAGAAATTTAGGTAATACATTAAGAATGATAATATATTTGACTTTCTTTCAAGGCTTGTGAATATTGTTCTTAACAGCAACCAACTGTGTTTATCATTCAACACAGGTATGTTTATCATTCAACAAAATTACAACATGTAACTTACTTTTCTTTACTACACAGGAAGGCTCCTTTTGACCCATTTAGTGAAACTTACTTATATATTACAAAATTTTCAAATGTTATAAACTTCAGACAAATTCTATTTGATAGCAAATTTGAAGATTATACTCCAGGCACATGCAACATTTATTGGCCAACAGAGCTCTCATTTCTGACTGTTTTTTATATATATGTATATAAAATTTCAAGTGAAATATTTTAAAAACATTCATTCAGTTTTAAGTGAATGAAAAGTTACTTATTTTCCATTTAAAATAAGACAGAATGTTTTCATACAAATAACTTTAGTTTTATGTAATATCCATCAGAGATTATGGAACATATTTGACACATTGTCACTATTATAATTACGGAAAAAGATTCACACAATAGACTTCAAATTTCTTCACACAAATTATGATGAAAAGACACTTTGTCAAATATTTATATCACGGTCCATACCAAGCACTCGCTCAAAGAAAAGGTCAATGAAATACATTTTTCCCGAACATTTTCTGAGCCTTCTGGAATTCCTTGACTTCTTTCTCTGAAACCTGAGTAGCCACAAAAAAAATTTAAAATAGAAGCATATTTGGAATAGATTTATCTTTTCTTAATTATTATTATTAACAGCAAAACATTCCATCTTCATTTGTAATTTAAAAGCACAATTCTCTACCAGAATTGACATTTTCTTTCCGCAATTAGATTGTGATTGTACTCATAAAGCTATTTCCTAATTAAAATTAGGATACGTAGAATTTGGAATAAATGGCATATACTGTCGTGAACTAATCATGATTTTCAAATATAATATAGAAATATATAAAATAATACATCACATATATAATACAGAAAAAACAGTGAATATATGACTTCTGCAATCTATGAAACTACCTACAAAATGAATCTTCAAGAATTATAAAGGAAAGTAAAATGATAACTCACAATAGTGAATGATGGATTGATTTGATTTATATTTTTTGAATATGTTTTAGTATTAGGAATGTAAGCAAGAACATTTCTCAAAAACAATCAAAGAGCACTCTTTTGGCTTACTAATTACAAATGATTGACACTGGCGCAACTAAATGAGAAATTTTTAAAGTTTGAATCGTTCGTTACTGTGGAATAGGACTTGCCCGTGTACTGTAAGATGTCAGAAGAGAGATAACAGAGACATGGTAAAGATAATAATTTCAAAATATATACCAAAGACATTTCTATAATCTACATACATTACCACTATATTTACATTCATGTACTGTAACATGCAAAATGTAAACAAAATTTCAAGTGAAACAAATGTTTCACTTGGTGTAAAATACAAATTTATTGTATTTAATATTATTTTTTCAAACAAATAATTAAAAATTGAACATTTATACCTACTTTGTTTCTTGTAATTACTTAGCTTGAAGGCTTATTTTAATATTTTTAACAAAATTAAATTTTAATAAAAGATAAAGAAATGTAATTGAAACTTGAAAATAACATTAATTTTACAACTGCTATTTTTAACAATTTTTTAAATTAGATGCTCGTAAATATAATTGTTTTGATATTTTATCTACAATAAAATTACTCAACTTTTCAGCATTTTCCCTTTGATATATTTTAGAAACTTCTAGTAAGAAAATATACACATACTAAAGATTAAGGAAATAAAATTGTGAACAGTTTTGAATTGATTCAGAAACTTTAGAAATTAGATTCACTTTCAAACAGAGATTTAAAAAGAAAAGGGGATTTACTTATACACAACATAAAGAATGTCATATTTGATAGAACTGGAATAATTTGTGACAACTGGAATAATATTTGGACCATTTTCAAATATTTCAAAATTAACTTCCTTTCATACATGAGTATTCATCCCTAAAAATGTGTGAATGACTGTAATAATAGTTCTGTTGTTCTATAGTTAACTATCACAACAAATTCAAAAAATTTCTTCCATTAAAATTATAAAAATGGTTCTTGGTTAGGTTTTGATAAAAATTATTTTGGAAGTGCACAAAATTCTAATAGAAAAATTTCTCTTTTGAATAGCAGGTTAACGGGGCTTGGTCAGAAAAAATTTTCACTTTCAATTTTTCTGACCAAGCCCCGTTAACCTGCTATTCAAATCTTAATTTATGGTCGTTAAGAACTCTTCATAAGAAAAATTTCTCAGTTTCTCTCAGATAATTCTTTTCTTTGTAATAAATTTCAAATGAAGAGGCTTACAAGGTAATTTTTCAAACAAATCCCTCAAAAAATGTCAATTTGTTCTGAATCAGCATTTCAGGAGAATAGAAGTAATTAGATGTTCATTGTGTTTTATTTGTATTTTTAACTTTCTAACACCTTTAATTGACGGTTTATTTTTAATTTTGTGAAATCGTTTTGTTACATTTTAAGTGTAATATTTAGAAATGCATTTTTATTACCTATAAATATTAAGTGAAATATTATGTACATCAAGAAATTAGTCTAATAATATATACATATTTTACTTCGGTGACCCTAAAATAAGTAAAAATGCAGTATTTCTTGATGAGTAATGATAAAGAGAACAATGAAAGGGTAAGACAAGGAGATAAGTCCATTTTCAAACTAAAATAAAATGTGTTATGCCTTGTGAAAGACCAAAATTTCAGCTTTGCAATAAACTCATCATAATGCACAATGCAAGTCTAAATGAAAATTAAAGAAAAGATGAAAGGAAAAGAAAAAAAGAGAGCCACAAGTGGAATGAAGATGATCATTCCTACTTCAAAATGCCCTCCTGAAATATTATAAAAGAGGACTTAACCCTTGTACTTTTTCTACCCTTTAACTGATAATGAAAATGTAATTAATATGGGGAACATCAAGCATACACTTACATACTCCCATAAGCAAACTTCTACAGCATTATGTTCAAGTGAACCACCAAAACTACATGGAAATGGAAAATCACTGAAGCTGAACAGTTAACATGGAGAGGAAAGATGGGAGAAACCACTTACCATAACACATGGAAGAATGCACAGCAGGAAGAGAAACACACACAACACTGAATATTTTTGAAAAATATAAATTTAGCCAATTGTGAAAGATTTTGAAAGCAGGCAAAAAGAATGAATACATCAAAAGTTGGCACAATGAAACAATATTTTTTTCAGGCAAAACATACAGTATGTGCTCAGAAATGAAAATGTTAACAGTTTATTTGAAGAAAAGAATTCCTTTCAACTGCAAAATATGTCCACAAAAAAGTAATTAAATCACATTTAACTATAGCATTGAAAGATATACTGTGACGTGTGTGGTGTGAAGTACCGAGAATGGAACAGGTTCACGGCCAAACTCATAACAGAAGGAAAAGTATTCTGGAAGACAACAAAATTTTAATAACGCTATTTGCATCTCTTCAATTATGATTTTTGTTGGTTTTTCTTTTTTCCCAAAAGTACAGGCATTTACCTTTGAACATACTGAAGAATTATCAGATCTGTTGAAACAAAGAGGAAGTATGGATGATTTTCTTAGAATTACTACGCAGTTTTAATTACTATTTGCTAGAAAATTTTTAGGGTAAAATTAGTATTTTCAACTTTGGATCAAACAAAATATAATTTGTAATAAAAAGTAAACAAGTATTTCAGTACTTTGCAAACATTATCATTGCTCTTGTCATGCGTTCTTTGTATATAATAAAATGTTTAATCTCTCTCCAAGATCAAATCATTATTGAATCATGATGAAGACAAAATCTTGACTGTAACATTCTATAATTTTCAGTTTCCAGAGAACTTTATAATTAATGAGCTGAATAACAATAGACAGCATAAAATGTACTGTTTAAAAAGAAACTTTTTTTTATTATTTAGAAGTAAAAGGATCATATTTAATCCTCAATGCAATATTTCAATACAAAATGTTATGAAACAAAAGAAAAGGGATACACGTTCACAAGGCCAAATATTTTTAAATCACCATTTGTTCACAAAAATATCCACACTGTAACACTACAAACTGATATCACAATTATTATTCTATTCACTTTCGGAATAAAATAATGAAACAACAAATGATGAAGTAAATATGATTAATTCAAAATGCAAGCACTCACCAACTTCTATGTATTCCTGTTCCGTCTTTCCAGCTGAGAGAGCACGAGATCTTGCCTCTTCCAAAGACAACAACTTGGTGGGAGTGGAGATGGCTAAAGACTTAGGTCGGCTACGCTTAGGTGTAACTGTAACAGAATTATGTAAAACTAATTCTTTTTAAAATCTGCATATGCTATTTAGACAGTGATTAGTGATCGATATGTTCTAATAGAAGTGAAGGAAAAAAAAACAGGTACGCTAATAATTTTGAACATTTTTTCTTACACTACCCTCGGATAAGTCAACTCACCTTCGGTCAGAGGCAGGCTAATGGGTGGGAGACCATCGCTGAATATAAGGTCAGTGTAGCATACCAGAAATTCTGTGACAACTGCTTGCACACCCACTCCTTGCAGAGCTGCTACTCCACCAACTTCAAGTTCTTTGCAACGCAAGAGGTTGGGAGCCCATACAATTGCCACATTACGTGGTGTCATGCCTGTTGTATGACCATGTTCAGCAACCCGAGCTAGGTGCCGCATTAGGTACTCCAGTGTTCTGAAGAGGAAAACAAAAGTAAATAAATGCAATAAAACTGTGAGAGATGTTTTTTCCCATTTTACTTTCTTGCCCTTAAGAAGGTACTTCTTAAGAAGAGAAAGTTATGTTATGCTGCAGGAAAAAGCAGTGAATTTTTGGTAGAAAACTCTTATTGCCAGGCCCTGTTTGAATATGGCGAAGAGAAGCAAACTATTGAAACAATACAATTCATACTACGAAGCATCTTGAAATTTTACAAAATAAGTATTGGCAACATGAAAACATGTTGATATTAATCCATGATGTATATCATGAAATATCAAGAAATGAAATATGACCGAAATCTGTTAGAAGCCCAAACAAACTAAAAAAAATCCAAGAGTTCAAGAAATAAACAATTTCACTTTATGACAGAAAACATATACCACACCATAATTCTCTTCAGAAACAAAAATCCTCACAGAAGTACATAAGCATTAACAGAGACATATCTGAATATGACCTCTTTTAACATGATACCTGATAAGATTAACAATTTATGTGATAAATTAATGCTTGATTCTTAAGACCGACCCTTAGGATGAAAATGATCTTGAAAAAGCGAAGCCAATGATAAAGTTTTCAATCATTTTGCACGAAGAAAGAGAGAGAGTAGTGATGGCGCTTCAAAGATGTAATGTACCTGTAATGAGGAGGAGGGAGTTTTTGGACAGCATCTCGCATCCGCAACAATCTGTAGCCTTCTTCTTGAGAAGATTGCACAGCATTAACAAAAGTATGATACAATTGATAGGTGCATAGAGGGTTAGGTAGCTCTCGGAAGTACATCTTCAGTAGAGATGCCACAGAATGAATATCCTGCAGAATGGCTTCATCTTCATAGAGTGCAGGCACACGATCTTCATCAAATGCATTCCTGTAAGAGTATTTCCTTCAGTTAATTCAAATATATTGTCTTTGAAAGAACAGACATCAACCATAGGCATTGTATCAAATTTAAAACTTGCCGTAGTTTTTGAATATTAGAGTTTACTCCAGACAGGCGATATATTCCATCAACAATTCCATTAGTTTCAATAAACTCCGCACAGCACTTGAGCACCATGGGTACTGCAATAGAAATGAAAAGATTACAGAGTTTAATGCCATCAACAAATAAATTTTAGCTCATAAAGTAAAAGATATTATTAAATTTATGCATATGGCTGTGTGTAAAACAGTTATCTGCAACAACACAAGTATCCAAATCAGAAAAATGTGGCAAAAACTTACTCTCATGGCCTGAATTAAGAAGGTGCTCCCCTAGGTCACAGCCAAAAACACGTTCTTTAAGGATACCAGACTGCTTAAGCCTGCGTCGAGAAGGTCGAGACAAAATGAAAGAGCGGAAGAAAGCAATGAGTTTGCCATGCTTGCGTAAAACTGGCTTGCTAGGTTGATCTTCTGGAGGAGGAGTGGGTAACTGTAGATTGCGAGGCACCTTGTCACCAATGACTGCCACACACTCACACGGAAAGAAGCCTACTTGATAGCTCCTCTTCCCACGCCACCAAACCGATTCCTCAGGAGGTGGCATGTCAATAACTGATATCATCTCACCCACCTGAAAGCATAACAAAATACAGCAAATGTCTCTCTACCACACAACATAAAAGAAAAGCAGTTTTTAGATAAATGAATTTATTTGATAATCAATTAAAGATAATATTTTTTAAGAGCAAGTGAACTTGTATTAAATCTATAATAATAATAATAATAATAATAATAACAACAACAATAATTTGTTAATAGTCCTTTGATTGTATGCCTAGTGTCATACATATGTTTAATAAATATTTATTCAGTAAATTCAATCATCATGCAATAAATATGGATGTGTTAACAACAGAGTAATAATAAGTTACTATTTGATTTATTTTTTCTCTTTTCTTACACTGACATTTACATATTTGAGATTCATTGGGGCAAACCTGTAGTTTATTATTTTATGGCTCTTCCTCACAGGTATTCTTTTATTTTAATATTATTGTACTTGGCAACAGAGGGTAGTATCTCCAAGATGTAATATGGCAAGACTTTTTGTGTCTTTCTCAGTCCAGCCACAAGATGTTGCATGATCGCGACCGTATCAAGCAGTGCTGCAGATCAAGCGACTCTAGTGGCACAACCGAGAAAGACGTGAAGAGCTGTGCCATATTCCATCTTGAAGATACTACCCTCAGATGCCTTGTTAGAAAAATTCAACTATAGTTCTAATTAGAACCGAGTACCCTGTAATCATTTTTAAGCACAGAGTAGTTTAGTTAATATTTTTACCCCATAATGATGAGAATTTTTGTTGCTTTTTTCAATTTGTTCTTATTATGTTCATTTGGTTGTAAACAAATGCCGTAAGTACATATGTCTTGCTAATCTATTGCATTTCTCATGATATTATATGAATAATATTGTATTGCATTCATGAAGTCCATTGACTTCATGAATAGCTGCAATATTGACAAAATTTTCATTTTGACAGTTTTGCAGCTATTTATCCTTTTCATTTAGTATATTGCTCTTAAATTGTTTTATTTTCTGGAGTACTTTTTTTTTACTTTATACTTTTTATATTATTACTTTTTATATTTTATTAAAATTGCAACCTAAGCTGTTTTCACATTACATACAAACAATAAGGAAAATAACTGCAAAACTGCCATGAGCAGTTATGAATTAAACAAGTTAAATTAATAACTGTTAATTTGCACTTGTTTAAAAAAGATTATATACCATATACATACAATATATAACATACCTCAAAGCTTATTTCATCTCCTGCTTGAGCAGTGTACCTCTTCACTGCATATGCTGCAGCTACAGCAGGAGTGTTGATTGGACAGTTATCTCCATCAGGAACCAATAAACGTCGACCTCGATTGTCCAACTCAAGCCAGTTAAGAACAGGTCCACAATTAATGAGATTCCCCGCAATATGAGAAAAGCGAGTCAGGTAGTCAGTAAGCAATTTGCGAACACTCTCCTAGGACAAAACAAATAATTTGTAATTTTCTGACAGTTGACAATAATATTATAAAAATATTGAAATTATCATTTTACGAAACACCACTCCCAGGAGAACATCACACCTCATGATTGATGCCTTGTACATTTTCTTCAGGAGGTAGTTCAGGAAGACCAGAAAATTTTCGGTCATATATGCACCGATGAAGCTGTGAATCCAGCATTCGGAAGTTGTCATAAGATCTTCTGAGCACCCAGGTCTTGCCCAAAGATGTCACTGATACATGAAAATACTTATTTTCTGTATCTTCACAAGCAAGTGGTTTCAACTCTTCCTCATACAGTGACACCTGAAGAAAAAACACAAGGGAAAAGTTGACAATAGAGTAACCATCAACTACAGAATGACTAGTGAAAAAAATAAAGGAAGTAAGGATCATTCACCAAAACAGCAAATTATCTGCATTTGTAAATATTATACCATGTAAGAAAACCAAGAATAAAAAAAATGAATAAATCTTCTTAATCAGCCCTTAATCATTAAAATAAAGAAAAAGGTTTGGTTAATCTCCATAAAAAAGTGTTACTAACAATTATTCATTTAAATTGAGATGATTACTCAGAAACAAAGAAAGACAATAAAAAATCAGAGAAATCATTGAGGAAGTTACAAAATTGTCTTCAAAGAATGATATGACTTGTGTCTGTTGTCTGCATAATGTGATGTTATTTAGGAAAACACAAAACTACTTTGTGTATCAGAGGTTGTTCATGCACTTTTCTTAATATAGAAAAGACAAGTCATTTACATAAACTAGAATGCAGCATTTTAGGTTTCATGTGTCAATTTATGATGGGAGAGAGAAAGAGACGAGAGAGAGAGAGAGAGGAGAGGAGAGAGACAGGAGAGAAAGAGGAGAGAGACGGGAGAGAAAGAGGAGAGAGACGGGAGAGAAAGAGGAGAGAGACGGGAGAGAAAGAGGAGAGAGACAGAGAAAGAGGAGAGAGAGAGACAGGAGAGAAAGAGGAGAGAGAGACAGGAGAGAAAGAGGAGAGAGACAGGAGAGAGAGACAGGAGAGAAAGAGAAAGAAAGGAGAAATAGAAAGAAAAAGAAAGGGAGAGGAAGACAGAGGGAGAGAGAAAAGGAGAGGGAGAGAGAAAAGGAGAGGGAGAGAGAAAAGGAGAGGGAGAGAGAAAAGGAGAGAGGGAGAGAAAGAGAGGGAGAGGGAGAGAAAGAGAGGGAAAGGGAGAGAAAGAGAGGGAAAGGGAGAGAAAGAGAGGGAAAGGGAGAGAAAGAGAGGGAAAGGGAGAGAAAGAGAGGGAAAGGGAGAGAAAGAGAGGGAAAGGGAGAGAAAGAGAGGGAATGGGAGAGAAAGAGAGGGAATGGGAGAGAAAGAGGGAAAGGGAGAGAGAAAGAGAATGAATGAATGAGATATCAGTTTGCCCTTTCAGGCAGTGAGCCTTCCGTGAGCCCACGTGAGATTATACCATGCACTAGCTGCTCTCTCTCTCTCTCTCGCTCGCTCGCTCGCTCGCGCGCGCACTCTTCTTTTTCTCTCTCGCTCACTCTTTCTCTTTCTCTCTCGTTCTCTCTCGCGCACTCTCTTTCTTTCTCTTTTTCTCTTTCTTTCTTTCTCTCTCTCTCTCTCTCTCTCTCTCTCTCTCTCTCTCTCTCTCTCTCTCTCTCTCTCTCTCTCTCTCTCTGCCCATGCGAGGATGCATCCTGGTAGGCCTTTTTCTGGCGAATATCATCCCCATGTCTCCTTACACGTTGATATAGTTAGAGACGCTAGTAGGAAGCAGAGGAGTTCATCTTCTGAATTGTGTAGCTCCATTAATAAAAGTTTCCTTTTTTGGCCACAGGAAAACTGTGAGACGTGGTCGATTAACACAGAGAATGCTATTTAGTTCCTTTTCGGGGCGATTCCGAATCGATTTCGCTGCATTTAGAAGTGCACGTTGTTTAAAACTCGATTGGAGTACATTTCCTTACAGCTATCAAATAAAAAAAAACGACATTTTCCTGTCAAACATCAAAGCAAATATTGTATTTGGTACTTATATTCAGAAGAAGAAAATTCGCGAGGAGGTCTGTCCCTCTTCTGAGATACCGCCACTGGGTGTATGTTCAGTTGCCAGTACTGGGACTATAATTTCCTTTTAAAAAAATCCTCTCGTCATGAACTAAAATTCCTTCAGAAGCAAAACCTCAGTGAGTGCAAGTGGGTGGTGGTTATGTGTTATGTGACGCATGTAGCCACATGACATTAACACAGATGCCAGAGCCAACAGCTATTTGGCCCTGAGATGCCCTGATGCATGTTTCAGCACTTCCTCTAACACAAGCCCAACACCCCCAACCCCCAAAAACAGAACAAGCAATTCATGAACGGCAAAATATTGTATGGATGATCCTCAGGTTTTAACTTAAGAAAAGCACAACCACTCCTTTAATTTAATAATAAACAATAAATTTTCGTCAAGATTTTTTAAAATTCAGCGCTTGTGTTAGATAAGCACGGCAACGTGACGTATGTAATGTAAGTTTCCTTAACTTCATATCTACGCTGCTATTTCTAAATTGATTACTGAATGAGTTTTGAGGCTACTACATGTGTTGCCATAACTTAAGTATAAACATTTGTCGCTCTCAGGTAATATGTTCACTGAAACAATTGACATTCAGGGCTCATTTGGCAGCTAACTATTTATCAAGAAGATCGGCAAACAAGCGCATTCCGAATACTTGCACGCCTGCCTCCCACCCACAAGCTTCCATCTTATTTTTGCTTGCCTGCTTCCCACCCTGCTTTTTGCTGGCTGAGCACATATGTCTGCAACTTCTCACCACATGCGGTACCCTGACAGCTCGCTTATATCTCGTTCATGCACTGCTTGTGGAACACGGAGCAGGATAAATATAGAAGAGATTATTCATGAATCAAAAGTTCGCAAATCTTAAAGTAACAAAATGCTCCCAATTGGGACACTGCCTCCCAACTGACCAGACCATGGCCAATTCCACTTATATTGTAATCGTAGAATTCAAGTGCATAACGAATATTTACGGCAAAAGTCTTTAGTTCATTTTTCGCCAATCGGAGATTTCAAAATCCAGAAGGGGGTGTTGAACCTTTGTTCTCATGCACTTGAATAAAACAATGAGAGCATTAGAGATTCTAAATTAGGTATTTCAAAATTCGAACCCTTTTTAATTGCTTCATTTTTCTTTAAGAACTTGCTATTTAAAGTGTAACAATTCTTATGATATATGATTCTGGACAAGTGGAAATAAGCATTCCAATTATCATTTCCGTCTCGTTCAAGACTCGACTTTTCGTCTTCCTCTTATGTCTACGCTTGGCTCTACTCGTCCCACCACGTCTCCCATTTACAGGGCGGCTATTCATTTCCTGGAACAAATTTCCCTGAATTTTCCAGGGTTTCCAGAGCATTTCTAAAATTTTTCCCTGATAAGATTTGTAGAGTCCTTCACACTACTTAAAGAAAATAATAAAGGAAGTCTGAAACTAATTTGTAGCTGATTTGGCTATGATAAAGTACAAACTAAAACAAACTCAACAAATAGAAATCGAGAAAAAAATAACGAGTGCTATTTTCTTAGGAATAATATATGGTTTTACAACCATCTCTAAATTTTCCTTGACTTCTAACGATTCTTCCACAAAGTCCCTGATTTTTCCCCCTGTTTTTTTAAGCAATGAAACTCTCTTATTTTCCCCTAGTATTCCGTAGTTTATTCCCCCATTATTATTCTCTAGTTTTCCATGTTTACCAGATTGTGGCCTTGTAATAGCCCTTTACCTACTCGCCCGGAAGTGCTCCTGGCCGAGTCTTGATCTTTCGTGTCTCCTATCTGCACGCCGCGTCGCATCGCGTCGGCGCACTCGAAAGGCGAGCGAGCGGCTCGGGACGGGAAGGCCCGGGGCGGCGCAGGGCGGGGCGGGGCGGGACCCGGGAGGCGAGGGCGGGAGGGGTTCCGGCTGTCACGCGGGCGCAGCTGTCGCGGCCCGATCGTCACGCAAAGGCGCCCGAGGCGCCGGAAGACTTGGGAGAAAAAGGGAGACGGGGCCTTCCGAAGGACCACTAGTGTGGGACCTGCCCTCGGGAATCGCACATCGAGGAGGATGCACAGCAGCGCGGAAAATGATTTACTTCTCGCTTACTACAAATAGTTGTGTCGTCACGAACAGACGATTTACGAATACCATCGCCAAATTAGATCGCGAATAATAGTACATAAGTACAAAGAAAATGACAGCAAAAGTTTGGCCTAGCTTTCACTTCTTTCCCATAATTATTCAAGAAATAGTAAAACAATTGGCAGACCTGTATAATGAAATTGTGATTTTTCATATATATTAATTTAATATATTATTATTATTATTATTATTATTATTATTACTATTATTATTATTATTACTATTATTATTATTATTGAGTTTTGTAACCGTACGTCATGTTTTCTCCAAGTTCTCATATTAGTGAAGTGTTTTAAACTTTTAAATTTTAGTTTTCAGTGAGTAAGAATTATTTCATACCAGTTTTGCAATCCGATTGGACTCTGAATTCTTCGAATAAACTTAAAATCTATACGTAAATAATAATAATAATAATAATAATAATAATAATAATAATAATAATAATAATAATAATAATAATAATAATAATAATAATAGCATTCTTGCAATAAGACATTTCTCCTTATTTGTGATCTTAAATTCCTTTTTTTACGACCTAAGTCCTGGTAGTCATTCATAAGAGTAGGGATTCAGAAACTCAAGAAAGCGTGCGCAGATGATTTTCTCCCCCATACGTAACATACAGTTTTTTACTGTGTTTTTGTTGACTGAATAAATATCAAATAACAAAAAGGCTAGTCAGTACTTAAAACATAAGTAGAGAACATTCCCAGGGAGAAGCATATTCCGAACTCGGTTCAGATCAGCATGCCAGAACGGTGACCCGTGTTTAAGGAAACCAAAACACCGGTCAATGAATTTAGCCTTCTTGCTGTCCTTTCCATCTCCCTTTCCCTGGAATACAACAATGGTTTCGATTCTTCAATAAATATTTTGTGTGTTTCAAAATAAATGGCAAGTAAAAAAATGGCTTACAAAGGAACCCAACTTCGTATGGCCATGTCCTGAACTGCCCTTACATTATAAGTGTCGTAATTATGATACAAATGCATTAATTAACTTTAGTGTTCAATATTTCTAAACCATGCCTGCCCAACGTAACGCGCGAGTCTCAAAAGAGTTCCCAGCCCTCCAGGCAAAGAATACGTCCTCTGACTTGTTTTCGTCATACTAATTACCGGATAATGCACACGATAGGATGTATGATCAATAAAGCTGATCCTTTTTTGCCGGTTTCTCATGCAATATTTTCAGTATACTCTTTCAGCTTGATCCCAGGATTACAGAGGACCGTTCTCCGCTCAGCGATGCCCACTGAGTTGAGCAAAGAGTTGAAGGGTGAGGGAAGATAATGGCCCTGTCAGTGCCTAGGACATTTCCCGGGCCAAAAAGTCGTGAATCCAACTCGTAGGGTAATGGTAAGGGCACATTCCAAAAGAATGAATTTGTCTGTTACAACTACAATAATCAGTTTCTTGTTCAATGGCCCCCATATCGGTGGACTGATGTTTTTTAGGGTTCTTTGATCGATTAAGCAATGAAATGAGATGGCCCTATGTCTTGCCATTCAGACATCGCTGTTTTCGTCGTTCAATAAATAAGTCGGCTCAGCAATGTGCGAGGGCAAACATTCTAATATTACCAAACATTTAATAACAAATAGAAAGTCGTACCGGGATATCAAATGGCCAATTTAGTATCGCATAATTTCGAAATCCTGCATTTTTCTGACCACTCATTCAAAAAATGAAGCAGGGATACCTAGATGTGCTGCTCTTCCAAAAATATATCAGAAGGTACAATTTTGGAATTACCTTTTTAAGGAACGTAAATTAGTCCTTATCAAAAATTTGGGTTTTAAGGACCTCGAACGCATTGTTACGAGTTACGCGATAACGAGTGTTGCAGTACAGTGCGTGTTGCTGGTTGAGTGTGCGCCTGATAAATCCTTCAAAGCATAATCTTTGTTCTACATTTTCGTCCTCAATGTGATTGTCCCCCCCCCCCTTTAGGGGAGGATTCCTATGCCTTGCCTTCCTATGCGTCTTATGCCTTGTACATTGCACACAGCAGTTAACTTTATTAAAAATCGCCATTTTAGCGCACAATTTAGCCAATGGCTTACGCCCATTTCACTAATATTCTTGAAATTTACAATAGTATTCTGTTTCGTACGGCTTCATTATCGATTATCTGATATATTTAACATTCAACTATTCTGAAACGCAATCTTCCTTAATGTTTGAACCTTTTTAAAGGCTTTAAAAATTCGAATTAAATTAAATTAGAAGAGAAGACAAAATCAGTAGCTGATTCAAATATCTGTAAAGGCAGGAGAGAATCACTTTTGCTTGGAATGGCAAGCAATCTTCTCATAGGAATACGTTAAGGAAAGATGTCGATTTTGTATTATTTATAAGAAACCATCAACAAAATCCTCAAGTATACTACTGTTTAATTCGAATTGCCGTCCAGGTCTGCATTTCACAAAATGAAGTCAACAAAATAGAAGTAGGTAGATGATCTAAGGAGAACAGCACCGGCAACCCGCAAAACACATTACAGTCCCACACACGTTCCCACCATTCACACCTCGGATATGACGCGTCCCAGACTCTTAAAACCAAGTAATCGTGTCCTTATGGGACGGAAGTTTCATTTTTGCTAGGCTTTAACCAACAAAATTAAATCATTTTGAAATTTATATTATATTTTTGGAGGGTGGTCTCACTCCGTAGTACGAGATATCAGAACGTTCCAAGTTTGTGGGTCCAGTTTTAAGCTATTTTCACTTTTAAAACAAACATTTAAAGCGTGTGTCGTATGGATTCAGTAGATTTTATCACATTTTAAAATGAGATGAGAAATGTAACTATCTTAATAAGTCATTATAAGATTTTAGGTAGGCATGTGAATAATTTTACATTTAAAAAAGTATACAAGAGGTGCAAAGCTCCGTGTCTTGTCGGTTCAATTGGCGAAATAAACTGTGAATAATTCAAACCAGGTTTTTCTGGTACATCTTTCCATCTGATTAAAACATATTCGAATAATATAAGTAGTCTAGTAATTGTTTGCTATTTCATTCTAGCATTAAACCATTTTGATAGCCAGAATTATATTACTACCGAATTAATTACTCAAAGAGTAAATTAATATTAATAAAAAACACATGGTTTGCGATTTTTAGAGGAAGATAAAATTGGTTTATTTCCGTAGCCGATGTCTTATAAACTTGAAATGTTTCTCTTTCAATGTACATGTTATTCACATACAGTGCGTTGAACTCTAGCAGGAACGCGGCCTCCACTATTGTAGCAATCCTCCCCCCCCCCATACATACTGTCTCGTAAAGTTAGTCGTCAACGAACAAAGTTTAAATTCTGTACCAACTCTGACACAATATAACCAACCTTTGCTAGTTTGTACGCCCCACCTTTCAGCCTGCGTCAGTTTGGTAGCAGATTTGTCTTTTTGATGCGAAGCATTTGCGTAAAATAAACATCACCGAGCACAAACGACCTAACAAGTTTCATCCTAGGTTTACATGCTCATCCAGCGCCACAGCAGAACTCGGAAGTCCGAAGAGCACTAGAGAGGAACAGGGCCTGATGACGGTACAGATATGGATCGACGTGCAGCCCAAGAAACTCGAAAGGAAAGAAATGGGCAAGAAAAGCGTCCTACAAAGAGCAGAGCGTTTATAATTTGAAAGAAAAATTGGAACCAACTAGAACTAATAATTAAAACAGGGCCGGATTAATTCCGCACGAAACCCTAAACATGACGAAACAATGCCCCCTAATAGTATTTAAACACGGATCATAAGTTAGTAAAAGTAATATGAAAATAAAATTATTACTGTACGAATTTATTATTTAAATAATAAAGACAATATAAATATAATTTAACATAATTTTTGTCTACATTGAGCAACATTTTTTAGAAATGTATTGGCTACGTTTTAGAACCTGAATTAAATTTATTTTCTGAATAGTTAATCGAATAATTAAACATTAATTTATTATATTTATGTCAAATATAACACTCAATTAAAAAAAACATTAGGGGGCCTCTCAGCACATGCTTAGTTTGGTTATGTATTACTTCACCCCTGTTAGATAGTATCGTACAGTGTAGTACAGTATAGTATAGTGTAGCAGTTAAGAGTGGATCGCACTAAGAAGAACACCAGAGAAAATATTTAGTATTTTACTACCTCTCCTCTTTATATACACATGGAGTTGTGGGGCGGCCGGACTCACCTGCAGCGGGCCGAGCTCCACGAGGTCGTAGTGGAAGTGCGCGCACTCGTCCAGCTTCGGGAAGCGCGAGCGGCCGTCGGGCGGCTGCGCGGAGGCGGCGGAGGCGGCGGCGGCGGCAGCGGCGGCCGTCAGGTGCTGGATGCGGATGCTGGTGCCGCGCGGGGACTCCATGTCGCTCGCCTCGCACAGCCCGCTCTGCAACAACACACACGCTGGGTCACTCCACTGCCCGCTGCACATCGCTTTGCACACGGCTGCTGCTGCTGCTGCGGCTGCTGCTGCTACTACTGGAAGGAAGCGGCGAGGGGGAGGCGTGTTGATGTAGGTTTCACGGGGAGGGTGCAGAAGGTGGTTATCGAAAGGTGGTGTTTATTGGAACTTATAGATAAAATTATAAACTAGCAAAGATGACATATAATCCATAATTTAAACAACAATAAAGTGCAGAAATCAAAATTATAATCCATAATACGGAATCGAGCTCCGTTGGATAATTTAAAGCTGGCCGGTGAAAAACTGTCAAGAAAGAATAACAAATCGTCAGAAATTGAAGTACATATTTTTTACGGAACTATTGAAGATCAAATCCAAATTATACGCAATCCAGTAATAAAGAAATTAAACATAACTAGCACGATTGAAAAACATATCTACCTAGAAAATCTTCGAGACCTAATTTTAAATATTCGAGGCCTAAACTTCTATTTTGTAAAGTGGCCAATGACATTAGGTCATTGTTCCATCTTCTGCCTTATAAATGAATATTTTTAATTAAATCATATACGTCCTTCTCAACGAGGCTCGTGGTTTACCGCTGTTAAAAAGATTCATTTTATGAGGCAGGAGGTGTAACAATGACCTAATGTCATCGGTCACTGTAGAAAAATCGAAGTATAATTGGTGTTATGAAGCCGAACGGTGAAGATTGAGAAGTACTTTGATCACTGAGAAGAGCAATAACGCCCGTATTAAACGTTTCAGCGATCAAAGCTGGATGCCTATACGCGATTGCGTTCAGGCGATGTAATTTCGGTGAGTTCGCGCTCATCAAGGAAAGAACAAAGTGCCGTGATTAAACGTTTGCAATTATCTTTCATCATTCTATATTTGTTTATAAAACAATCATCACCGTAAAAGTTAATTAACAGATTAAAGAAAGTGTAAGATTTTATTCGACGACATGATTTGTCATTTGACAGCGACTTTGAAAGCTGATCTCCAATACTATAATAAGATTCTTCACCTTTACCTGATTGCACCTTAACAATGGGTTGTTTTGCGTAAAACATTATAACGATACTTTCAACATGATAATTTTGTTTTGTATTAAATAGTTGCTATCTGTGAGCCAATTCAGACCTTCACAAGAATTAAGTCCTTCACGAGAACTGGGAACGGTGTTAGGAATATTTGGTTCTCGTGGTAGATCCTTATGAGGCGCAATCAAGGAAAGAAAAACATTGACACTTGATGTGTTGGAACTATATAGTTGACGATAAGACAATCGTAAAAAGAAATGTTAACATTGTAGCTGAAAAGTAATCTCTGTTGTAAAAAATACTTGGATTTCTTCGCCATGAGTTAATATGACGTGTAGCTAAACACTGCGCTGCTATTTTTTTAAAATATAAAATCAATATTAACTTTCGTATAAAATATCCTACCACTCTGACCCACCTGTAAAAGTCGCCAGGGTCTGTGCCTGTACGGACAAAAACACGGAAATTCATTGTACATCATTTAGTACTGTACTTGTGACAATCACACATGCAACAAGGGTAACTACCACCAAAATCATGGTAACGTGGCTCGTGGCACTACGAGGTCAGCACATGCAAGTATGTCAGCATGTATTCATTTTATTATTATAATAAGAAGAATACAATACCCACAGACAAGATTTATGAATGGCTATCAAAATGTGTTGAAATGTTATTTCCATATCGTTTTCTGCAGTTACCCCAATATCAAGGTATTTTCAACAGCACCTGTGGATACTACAAAACATTAGTGGTTATTAATGTTTCTACAACTGCACGTAAAACTGTAAAGAAGCAACATGCATTGGAGCGTTTGGAACGGCAATCGCCTTCTCGAAGATAACTAGGATCGAAGAGTCGGTGCCTATTTCTACAAGCGAAGGAAAGAGCAGGCGCTAGCAAACACTGAACATGTCAAATATTGTTTAATCGCCCGAGAGCTATGACTCAACTGTCGTAACTGATCACGTATCCGATAAAAACATACCAGAGATGACTTGTATTTGTAAATTTACAAAGGCTGTATCATATTTAGCCGTGTGCTAACTGAGATAATGGAAGCTTTTAAAAACACAAAGAAATAACAGGATATTCAACTAAGATTTTTTAATAATATGGAAGAATCTAACTGTTTAGTGTAATTGGTATATTATTGTACTTTCATTTTGAAATTGTAGACAATCACATTTAAAACATTTATTTCATATAGTTACATATGATACACGTAAGACGTTTCGGAAAATTTTCGTTTCCATCTTCAGGAACTGTAAGGAATACATATTTATACTGAATTTCATATATAATAATAAGATAATTTCTTACTCTGTTTCAATATCAATTTACATAGAACAAAGTACAACATAAGAGGAAATTAAATAAACAATAAATTAATAAAATCTGAGAAATATGCCTAGAAAATACGAATGAAATTTACGCCTCAATTGCATATAATGTTCACACTTACGATCCAAATGTGTCATATATACATTTAGAAGTTTTAACAATAAATAATTCCACAATATTTAAGGACTTCAATTATTTTCCAGATGAGTTTTTCAGCTTCGTTAATTTACTTGATTTTTTAAAATATTTTTTATAAGTTATATACGATACCTTAAACTTCGTCTTGATACTCTAATACAAATTGAATCAAAAGAGTAAGAAATTATATTTTTATTATTATATATCAAATTTAGTGTAAATATGTATTCCTCACAGCTCCTGAGGACGGAAATGAATGTTTTCCCGAAACGTCGTATATGCAACAACGTGAAATAAATGTTTTAAATGTAATTGTCTATGATTTAAAAAAAGGAAGATAGAACAATAATAACCAAATTATTAACAATATAATTATATTTAATGCAAGTTCATCTCACCAATTTACAACCAAAGACCACACATTCAACAAGTGTGTCTTCTGACGTGTTTCATTTTAGCTACAACGAACTCAGCCAACCAAGGGCCTATGCCAGTTTTTTTAGACGTGTGACCTGTGTATCATCTCCCATGAAAGCAGCCACTGTAGCAAGAGGAAAACGTCGCCTTATCTGAAATTAATATGTACTCCACGAAATAACTTTTTTGTGACCTCCTTCGACGAAGTCTCATGAATACGATATTACGAAAGTGCCACATCGATCGCCTTTTCAAAGAAAAATGAGACTTCATTTGCGGTCGACTGAGTCATTTGCAGAGCACAAGAGTGAGACCGCCAAACTACTCGTTTCCTGCTTTCCTTAATTCACTCGATGATTCTTCTGACCGCTTAAATTCCAAAAGCATAGAAATATCAAAATTACCTATTCAGGACTTTTTGAAACAAGAAGCAATAATTAAGTGATATATTATTCATTTAATTCAACACAACCAAAAAAGAATGAGAAGCATTCGTGTTTATACACTGAGAAAAATATTTGTTCGCGTCAACAGAGATATGTACGCTGCTTGCAGGCAGTTCGGGAAAAACTGTCCTAAAGGTATTTAGTGTTGTAGCATGTTTATTACGTAACTGCACACATAATAATTAAGGCATCAGATCAATCTATTATTTTCCTTTTTCATTCAAATGTGTTCATTCCAATAGTACTAACGCTGTTGTGAGTTAAGGAAACATTTTTCTCAGTGTAACTCGGGAGCAAATTATAAAAAGCACATAAATAGCGAAAAGCATGCAATATGCGATTCGTCATAGAAATGCCTATCTAACAGGAAACAATATTCAGAAAGATATCTCCGTGAGAAGATGCGATGTTATACGACAGGTTCCAATGGAAGGTCAGCATGGAAGAGAGAGGAAGTAACGACAAGTCGGAAACTCTTAGGAGTGAATAAATTTGGATATTCGGCCGCCCCCGCTATTCTCCACGCTAGGTTCTATTATTCCTAAATTTACTCTTCCGAGAATTTGCATTGTTTTAATAGCAGACACGGTCATCGGCAGCTTTCCTTCCAATGAAGATAAAACAAAGAGAATCTTGGCACCCTTTGCTATAGTGAACGTCCAACAAATGGATGGAGCTGAGTCATTTTATAACCCCGAAATATAAATTTTTTTTTATGACCGACCATTATGCAACGAAGCATAAATGCCTCAGCAAAATGCAGCAATTTAGTATAATCCACTCGGCTTAATTGCATTGTTCTCAGTTTTTTCATCTCCATCTTCTCGAACAAGAACTAAATTATTTTGATGAAAAAGTAGATTAACATTTCTAACATCAAGAACATTTACGCTGACGTTAATCTAGTGCACAGACTTGCTCCTGGAAACGAAAAGGAGTACCTTTCCACAGAGTCCTGCAAGAAATGACCCAATCGTGTTCGTATGTGCTATTCAGATCTATTCGTATAATTCCCTTCTCATGACTTCCCTATGTCCTCGTAAGCATTCATATCTCGCCGAAAGAAAAGCAACCATCGACAATCAGAATTGCAAAACCTCCTGCGAATCGATTGGTCATGGTAACTACTCTGCGATGTATTTGTTGCAAAAATTAACCATTTACATTTCTTGCTCGTAAAAATATTTTTATTGATGTTTTTGAATAAATAAAAGTTAAAATAAAACTAGTACGACTATGTTGAACGCATTAACAAACTTATTGCTTATATTATTACTTGGAACTCAGACACGAGTCTCAAGAGGACAAATTCTTTAGCACGAAAGTGCGTCATAAGGTAAATCAAAACATGCAGAGCCTTAGTCATGCTTCTATTCAACAGACCTAAATATTTCATAATTCTCTTTGTTGTTTTCCTTTTATTTTAAACTCTAGTTTCACTGATACCATCACATCACACTCTGTTCTATGTGAATGACTCTTGGAACTGTCTGTTGACCTGGCAACGAAAGTTTTAGCTCGCCGCAACGATCTCTGACATATTTAAGTCATTAACGAGTCCGGCAATCAAACGCACTTTCGAGAATAAATTATGCATTTGATAAGAATCCATTAAGGACCCGCGTATATTAGAGCCGCAGCCCTTTGAAGGACTGAGTCATGAAGTCTCTGCCAACTGGTTTATATCAAGAGCATACAAAAACAATGTACATGTTACACATATTCATACGCACATGTTCTCTCTTTCATAAAGACTTTCCTCTCTGACTCTCTCTCTCTCTCTCTCTCTCTCTCTCTCTCTCTCTCTCTCTCTCTCTCTCTCTCAGCATTCACAGAGACATGTTAAAAATGAGCATACCATAATGTACGAATAAACTTGAAATCAGCGTAGGCGTGGCGAAACCTGTCAAACTCTCCAGCATCGAACCATAACCTCATCGGATTTTCACAGCCCGGCAGGAGGCTATATAAATCGACTTTTGGGTGGCTGTGCCATTCACCACCCGTTCGCCAAACGAACCACACACGGACACACGCACGAGCACTGCAAACCAAACAAGAGGAACTGCAATCCTTTGCCCCAAAAGCAATCTTCTCTCCACGCCCCACTAAGGCGCCTGGGAGAGAACTCGTCCAACAGGGCGCGTGTCCCACTGCTTTACACACGGCCGTTTGTCGCACGAATCACGCCCGCCACCGCCGGGCCGGAGGCGAGGTCAAACACAGCACGGCTCGACTGCGAGGGCGGACGCGCTCGGCTGCATAACGCCTACACACACACACACACACACAAAGCCTTCCCCGCCCGTCCCGCTCGCATTAGCGCCTGTGTAAGTACAGATAACGCGGCGCGGCGCGGTGCACAGCCGAGCGAAGCGGAGCAGAGCAGAGGAGAGAGGCACGGGCGACATGGGCGCGGGTGGCGGCAACCCCATTTCATCGAGCCAGGGCGGGGCGCAGGGCGGGACGGGACGGGGCGGGGATGGGCGGGGCAAGGCGGGACGGACACCATGTGCGCGAATTGGCCGCTCGAACGCGCAGTCTCGCGCACACGCACTACGCACGCACGTACTCAGCCCCGCGCCACCAGCATTCCGACTCCTCGTGACCTGAACGAATTGCCGCTCCGGATTCGTTCCCTTCGTGAATGGACTTTAGAAAGCAATGCAGAAATTACGCGTGCGTAAAACCGAAGTTCACGACGTGTTAACTTTCTCCGTCGTCTAATGAATGTTAGCAAGGAGAACTACTAGATTACATCACTACCACTTAATGCGAGTACTAATGTGCGATTTCGAGTACATGACAAGAATTGGATATTGTGAACGAACGAAATGCGAAGGTTAATTACACGTGTCGCTCACGGATACAGCAAATTAAATACTCTGGGATTAATTTTTAATGCTTAAAAACATGACAAAATACGGTTTGAACTTTCTTTTAGTTAAAAAGACGACAGATTTTATTCATAATCATAACCATAAGAGGCACTGAAATACAAATAGATAAGCTTAAGGTTCAGTTGGAAATGGAAAGTTCATAGATCTTAAAGGGGAAAGGCTCAATAACTAATGATGTGTGCGTTGAGTGTGGACGTGAAGCAGGATGAAAGTACATGTACCGAAAAATATTTAGGAAATGCTACTTAACCTCCCAGAGCGATTCCTAGCCCTGGTCCTTCGTGATTTCATCGGTCATCCCGATAAGTTAACTTGAATTATTCCTGCTCAAACCAATATGTAACATTTATTGTAGCAGCCATCATCAACCTTTCAACAGTACACCAGACGAGTATTAGAATCCAACTCGCATCGAAAGCTGTAAAAGACGCAAAACACGCCCAACCACTAAAACTACGGTTCGCGCGCTAAATCCAGAATCGCTCTCCCGAGAAGGAGCATTCCGCGCAGAACTCAGATAAACCAGGTCCGTGAAAATTTCTGCAAGGAAAGTTTCGCTCGCGACTCGGTCGGCAGCCGGTTCCTCGCGCGTTTTCAAAGTGCGACGTACGCTTCCGAAGGGCGGCGCGGCGCGCGTCTACGCTCGGGTCGAGGACCGGCCTTCGACGACGCGCTTGTCGGCGAGGCGCTGCGGCCACGCCGCGCCGCGTTCTCACAGCGATAGCGCCACGCACGCACGCACTCCGCCCGCGCCCGCCGCCGCCGCCGCCGAGAGAGTGGGCGGGCGGCGCGCGGAGCGATATGTAAACAAACAGCGCCGGGACCTCCGCCTTTCCCCGCCTCACCCCAATCCCCCCCCCCCGCGCCGCCGATGTGCACTAAACTCCCGCGCAAGCAGGGCAGCAGTGGCGGCAGGGTGTGAATAGTGAAGAGTAGTGGAAGTGCGAATAGAGGTCTAGGACGAGATGGCGTGCATATGGGCATGCAATGAGACAGCATATCCACTAAAGCGTCCAGGTAGTTTTATCGAGTTCTTAAAACACTGGTTGTTCGGACAACACTACATGTAAAATAGTGCTTCTTTGAAGCTAATAAATGTGCCCTTAAATTTAACAAAAATTACAATTATTAGATTATCCATGAACTTGACATTCGCATTTTTTTTAAATCTTCCAAGCTAAATTGCCGAAAGATAAATATCTATCTCTCTAGGGGTTACAACTAAACACATTGCCAGGCAAATTGTCAACAGAAATGACGTGCAACCTCGAATACTCGCGTTACAGCTTTCAACTCGTAGCAATGCGCCTTTCAAGTTTAATCCAACATTGTAGCGCGTGCCGGCAGAGTTGCAACGTCGCTCACTCAAAAGAAAAAAAAGCGCGTAGGGTGCGTGACAGAGGGGTGCGTAGCTCGCGCAATATGGCGCTGCTGGCGGGCTTCTCGCTGAATGAGGAGAGCTTCCTTCAGAGCGCTTTGCTAGAGGACGTGGAAAGAAATATGCCGGCGCCGGTGGAAGCTAAGCCAGGGTGTTTCGAAGAGCACGAAACGAGAAAACGAGGAACGAGAACGTTAGCTACGGCAGACTCGCATCGGAAGCACAGGTTGGCAACACTACGCTTTTTGCAGGATCGCGAACCACATCACTCTCCCCGCTGAAAAACCGGGCTGGCGGCGCCTCGCAGCGAAGGCCGGGCCTAGCCGGCGTCGCGACGCGACGGCCCCGCGCCCCGGGGGGCGGTCGGGTGCACCCGTCGGGGGCGGCCAGGAGGGAGGCGGGGCCGGAGGCGGAGGCGAACGGAGGGCGACCACACCGCACGCGATGCTGACTCACCATGTAGCAGGCCGGGCAGTACTGGTCACACATGACAACACGTCACAACTCTACACAACACACACAGCGAGGGCGGGTGCGTAACACACACAGGCGGGGGTGGTGGTGGTGGTGGTAGTGAAGGCAGCGGCGGCGGGTGAACACGACACAACAACGACAAGGCGGCGGCCGGGAGGCGGCGGCGCTGAGGCGGCGGTTACCCCGTAGCACTGCCAAGCCGCATCCCTGCACCCGTGCAGCACGCGGCGCATGGGAGGCCGCGCGGCGACGGCGGCGGCGGCGGCGGCTGCGGCGGTCACGAGCCGCCCCCGGCGGCGGCGGCGGTGGCAGCGGCGACGACGTCGACGTCGGCGGAGGCTGCGGTGGCGGGAGCTAGTCGGAGGCGGCGGAGGCTGCGGCGGCGAGGCGTCGGTGGCGTCGTCGGCGTCCCGGCGCTGCTGGCGGTGACGGCGGCGTCGGCGTCGCGACGCGGTCACGGCCGCGACGGCGGGAATGCGGCCCGCGCATCGATCGCTGGCGCCAGGGATGCTGGGAGCGCCCCCGCCTGCCTCGCCGCGCGCCGCCCCGCCCCGCTCCGCGGCCACCGCCTCCGGTCCGCCTGCCTCTGCCGCCGCCGCCGTTGCCCCGACCTGGCGCACGGCCCAGTCTGCAGACCCTCCTCGCCGCCCGTCCCCCTGCCCCGCCCCGGGGAGGACAGGCGAGAGGGCGCCGCCTCATTCAAAGGGCATGCGAGGAACGTGCGCTTGTCATTTTCTCCGTGCTGCACCCGCCGCCGCCGCCCGGTGACTCGCGGCACGACGAACACGCGGGATGAAAGGATTCATAAGGTGACGGCGGCGTTCACCGTTCACTGTTCCAGATTCTCGAGGCATTCGAACTTTCACACAATGGTACAAAAAAAACTCAATTCAGTCATTCGTAAACAATTCCTTGATATTATGGTTTCACCAACATGAATCTTTGTTCTATTTGTTGTCGTCGTTGACGTCGACGATAAACATCCTCCAACTTTTAGAAAATATGGGTCTTTCTGTTTGTTCGTTTTTACCTCATTCTAACCTTAGCGAAATATATCTCAACTGTTTTCGTTTTTCTCATGTTTGCGCCATCGAATTAGAATTGTTAAAGAACTTAAAGAATTGTTAAAGCCACAATCAATGAGTTTCCAAGATTGTAGGTCAATTCACATTGCCTACATACGCATTCTTAAAATCTGACATAGCTCGTGGAGTTTAGTACACGTCAATTTTCCGCGCACATGTCACTTTCTGGAAAACGTTTTCACCAACCATTAAGAAACAGTAAGAGCGATTGTGAGAGAGGGGTTACTGGCTCATGGTGTTCACAGCATTGACAGTTTCAAAAGAGGTGAAAAGCATTCAGATAAAAGACATGAGAATGAAGTGGTAAAAAATATTTAAATATGACAGTATACAGGGCTGGCAATTCGCTTCTTCTACACAGACAAAAGGCCAGAGAGGTATGAAAAATTGCGAAATCAAGCACACATTGAAATGGAGCATTTGCACCAAAACTTACGAGCATATCGCTGCGTCAGTTGCACGAATATGTTACAGCGAACCGACACATCTGAGACTTATTTTCAAATTAACCTTTCAAAAGTAAAAAAAAAAATCAACCTGCACTGGCTCTGTTGTCATCAACAAATGCCCAGAAAACGCTATGATCCTGTAAAATGAAATATTTAAAGTGAAAGGCAATGTCACTTGGTCATACACCGTAAACCTTTTAAAATGCTTATTAAATAAATAATAATTGTAGACATGTTAATTTGTACATTGCTTGACAACACCTAGTAAAGGAAAACTAGATGGATCCAACATCCTAAATAACAAGAGGGCATTGCACTTACTTCGTAGAGTATTGACGGCGTGTTGATCCTAGAGCGCCCAATTTACTCTCCGATTTATAAAAACCCTCAGGGAAGTGAAATCGGTAATACCGTGTCATAGATTGACGACTTAAAAGCATTTCTGACGACAATTTATTCTGTCAAGCTCCCATTACTAGCAGAAGCCCATAGACACAACGAACGAAAAAGGCCGCTTGATTCGCTGATAGACGCTACAACAATAACGAAGGCAATCCCACTCCCATTTCGGGCGCGAAAGGCGACCCGTGCTGCCCGGTGTCACCTGCCACAGCAAACAAACGCCGCACGACGCGACGGGACGCATCGCATCGCGCGCGCCGGGCGCCTAGTACTACGCGAAGGCGAAGCCGTCGTGAACGGCCGACGGCGCGGCGGCGGCGGTGGCGGCTGTGCACGGGGGAAGGGGCGACGCCTTTCACAGCGCCACCTGCCGCCTTTCAGTGGCCTCGCGCCCCACCCCCACCCCCACTCCCTGGGCGGCGGCCGCGGCCGCAGGCGCCCCGGCGCCGGCGCAGCGACAGCGACAGCGCGACCTCGCCCGCGGTGGGCGGTCGCGTAGTACGAGGCGGTGGCGGCGGCGGCGCATGGCGTGCGCGGAAACCAACTGATCAGTGCGCTCTCCACCCCGCCTCGCCTTACGGGCGGGTGGGTAGGTTGACCAGAGAAAAAAATCAAATAATTGTTTCGGAAATTCATGTGGTATTATTATTATTATTATTATTATTATTATTATTATTATTATTATTATTATTATTATTATTATTATTATTATTATTATTGTTATTATTGTTATTATTATTGTTATTATTGTTATTATTATTGTTATTATTGTTATTATTATTAATTATTATTATTATTATTATTATTATTATTATTATTATTATTATTATTATTATTATTTAGTCGTGCAGTACAGGAATAATAATATGTTATGAGTCGGTTATATGTAAAATCTATTCAGAGTTGCATCCAGCTTCCTATCGATCTAGGGACCGTCGGTGCCTCTACAATACTTTGCGCAAAATGTGCGTTGTTCCAAATAAAGCAATATGCAACACTTTAAGCAACACAATAAAGTCACACTTTCCAGTCTTTTGAATGACCAGGGAGTTTAGCGAAGTTCTCACAGAAATTTTGCGGAAGAAATCTCAGAGCTCCGATAACTATCGGGACGACATGTGCTTTTACGCCGCACATTCCGGTGATCTCGATTTTCAAACTCTTGTATTTAAGACGTCTCTCTGCCTCCTTGGTTACGATTTACTATTATTATTATTATTATTATTATTATTATTATTATTATTATTATAACCTATTGAATCCTTGCGGGCAAAGGCCTCCTGAAGATACTGGGACAGCTGTTGTGATACAGGGAAAAATAATGCGATTGATTACCAATCAAGCAAAGGATTAAGATCAAAAACTTCTCTTGGCACAACTTTTAAAATGTCACGAAACTAGACATGAGAATATTAACTTCAGTAAATAGAAGTGAAGTACACAATGAGATCGAGAATTACACCCTTGAAAAATAAAAATGCAAAATAAATTTCCCAACAATGGAAATGCGATCGTATATTTTATCCTGTTGAAAAACAAATATTTTTGTCAGCATGCCAGAAACCCGTCCAGAGCTCGCAAGGCTGTAAAAGAGAAATATATTCTGTTAGGAAGATTCGTGGAGTTAAGTTTTATTGTTCAATTACCTTCGCAAAAAGAATAAAATTCAAAGCGTTGAAAATCCCTACTGCATTTCTCTTCCAGAAGAGGATTGAATCCATGATAGCAAGAAGTACATTTATATGCAAATGAACCTTAAAACCTTTATAACGTATTATACATACGTGAAATTTGAGCAATTTTCAGCAAATTTCGCAGAAAAATGTTGAAACAAGGAAAAGGGATTTGGAAGATGTAAAGGAGTTTATTAACGTCTTTGGCATATCTAGATCAATAGTAAATGAAAATGGCATCCATAAAAATGGAAATAAATTGTGAAGTTTTTTTCTTTGCTTGTTGATTTGCTCATAATTGACAGCAGAAGCGCACATAATTAGCAGTGTTCGGTAAAATAATTTCGTATCGATTGGCGAATAACTATAATTCATCAACGCATTACTTCTGAATATAACTTCGTGCACATGAGGCATATTCATTTCATAACTATTTCTCGGAACACTGTAAGAAAAAAAGTGGCGTGCAACAGAGGTTTCATAGCAAACATTCCAGAACCCTTAAGGGCAGTAAAAATTCTGTGTTATGTAACAATTTTCATCATTGTAAAGGACGTTTTACCTCGTTATTTTCTGACATTATTTTGTATTTGATGTGCCAGTCCCGCGAGTGATTTGTTGCAGATACTACTTTGGTGTCCGGGGGCGAAATCCTGACCTACTCGGTCCTTCCCCACAAAGAATTCTAAAGCCATTATTATGTACTGAAGGATGTCGAAACACTTTTTCTGTTACTCATGGTACTGAAGAATAGCAAGAGTGTGAATGTGCTGAATTAGAAATTGCTCCTTGTATGTAAAAAATTGTATTTTCAAGCACTATCGTAATAAGAATCATGTCACCAATGCACTATTTCAGTTCGTAGGATTTCATTGATTAAACATATTATTAGTGAGAACAAAATGCATTAGAAACGACGTTAGGTTTCAATAATATCCGCTTTATTTAACGATGTGGTCACTATGACGCTTGTAACGTCCTTTCGAAAGGGAATATTTCACCGTAAAAACAACAGAGCATCACTAGCCATAAAACGAGACTAAATCGTTGCAATAATACTTAAAGTATTTCGTTTTGTTCAACAACACCCCTGTGAAAGAGTACATTTCATGGAATGTTAATATAATAATAGGAACATTTTTGGTGAATGGAGGCAATTCATTCATCATGACCCGGAAAAAGTACAGTTCATAAAAACTTTGGAAATGCGATGTTTAAGAAAAAAGGCTCCTAAATCATATCTGGAATGAAAGTATTCGAAAATACCTAAATATCTTCTCAATATTAAAAACGATAGAAGAGAAAAGTTCAATGTCGACACAACACCTACTCCGAATGGAAGACAAGACTTCGAGAAGTAGCCTTTGATTTGCAACCGATTTGACAAATATGAGGTGAAGCGAAACAGCACGACCTTGAAAGGAAGAAGAATAAGAAAAAATTAAATAATTGCATATTTCATTCACTAATCAACCCAATAAAATGATTTCAGTGACAGTTTTCTACTTAGTGGCACGCCACGACTTGGTGCCAGTGGTTCCACGCTCCCGATTGATTGGTGGGGAACGCGGAGAGCCGAGGGCTGGCTTCCCGATAGCCGTGGAGCGCGGGTCGGGCGCTCAGTCTGACAGGCGCGCGCGCGCCAACGTAAACAAGGCAGGTCCACTGACCCGCTGCAACTCGGAAGCGCTACGCCGCGCTGCGAGACGGAGGGCTGCTTTGCCGAGGCACTGACAGCCGCGGCGATGGGCGTGGACGCAGACACCCTGGCGACAGGGCCAGGCGAAGGCGAGGGCAAGGGCAAGGGCATGGGCAAGGGCCAGTCGGGGCAACCAACTGGAAGAGAAGTTGGGGCGACTTCTCCATACATTTGGTTCCCGAAGGAATCCACTGCTCGGATTCATATGACGGTGTCTTCGAAAAATGGGCGACATAATAGGAAGATTTACGACGGGTGCGATGAGTGCTGATGACATTCTTTATGATGCGCTTGTATAAGCTCCAAGAGGTGCTATTGTTGTTACTATTAACATTAATGTTATATTTTATAAATAATTTTACAACTGTAACTAGTACAGTTGTAAAATTATGTATAAAATATAAAATTAATATATATATATATATATATATATATATATATATATATATAACATAGTTTATTGTATACAATATTTCAATATTATTACTATTTATGTTTGCTCTAAGACAATTCTTCGAACAGAAATTTCTCCCCGAAGGAAATGCAAGAGGAAATGATGTAGCCACACCTAAACGCACGTAATAATTTAATTACGTTATTAATAAATAAGAGGACATTTAATTGCACTCTTTAAGATCAAAACTAGTTGTGGAAAATGAACTCTATTTCCTTGACATGACATTTAATTTCATGATCGATAGACCAACTATAAAACTAAGTGCAGCTAACGAAAGTGGGAAAAGAAAACAAATAAGAAGGCGCAAACAACAAACCTCGACAATTTACACAACTAGATCTGAAACTGAAGTACAATGGAACAGATAAAATCTTATTCATTATTCAAGCGAACTGATACTAAAATTCTGTTGAAGATCGATGCACGAGTCATAAAAGACTGTAGGACAAATAAAAACAAATTAGATATTGTAGTATGTTTCCCACAGAACGGAACATGATGGGAACGTTGTGGAGGAAATCTCGAAGCTGGCGATGGCGTCAGTTTTGCGCGGTCATTCAACCCACACTTTTGTCCTTGAATAAACACCGCAGTATTTACCACTACTCAAAATTTAAACTGTGAGAGTTATCAAAATTCCTATTCCGGGAACCAAATGCATTGGGGGGCGGCGGAGCGTAGCCACATATCCAGACCGCCCCCCCCCAAAAAAAAAACCTCTCCAGGGGTAGGGTTGCCAATCGTCCTTCTTTTGAGAGGACAGTCCTTCATTGACGTCAACTGTCCTCTCGCCCTCCGTATTTTAAATGTCCTCCTTTTGGTAAATTTTTAACATTTGTTGTCATTTATTTTATCACGTGACTAACAACAGTTAAGTTGTACCACTTATTGTTTAATTTAGAATAGAAAACATGAAAATTCTTTTTCTGAACACTGACACGCATATAACGCACACACGTATATAACGCATACACGTGCCTCGGTCTGTAGCGACTTCAACGAGGGTCACTTAAATCACATGGTTTAAGTGTCGCTCTTTGTAGTGAACTTGTGTTCATCTGCAATTTGTGAACGAATTTTTTCTCTTGAATCGTAAATGGAGAGAAGAAAGAAATAGAGTTGATTTTGTTCTAAATTAACAATTGATAAAAATAAATGTATTGATGCTGATTTTTTTTTTTTAAATCGACTGTCCTCCCTTTTACGTGAACATTGTTGGCAACCCTAGTCGTGGGTGTCGGAAAAGTGCGCGTCCTTCGCCGGCACAGCCGCTTCCGAGCGCCCGCCGCACGCCCAGGAAGGTGACGCATCGGAAACGCCGCACCGCGCCGCGCTGCGCTCTTCCGCGCCCCACGCGCGCCGGCAGGGCGGGCGCGAGTCACCTCTGTGCGCGGGCGCTACACCGGCGACCACGTGGCGCCGCCGGGCATTCGACACGCCCCGCTCCGTGCTTCCCCATTGACGCCCATTTCCTCATCGGCTCCCCTTGCATTCGCAATGAAGATTCCCGGTAAAGGGCACCGAATGACTGAGAAAACGCGCATGAAAAATCTTGGCTGTTACTCGCAATTCGGATCATTTTAAGAACAAAAGCTACGGATTCACTATGTGATGCAAAAACATGCAAATGTACAATATTTTACACGATGTACTAGATACATGCAGAGAACGGCCAGAGAACAATGCTGAAGATTACCGTGACTTTACTCAGAGATAAAACAAATAACAACGCTTAATGTTGACATAATGAGAGATAAGGACGAAGAAAACTGATCACAGAAAGTTCCAATACAGATAACTCAGAACCTAGGGTAACCATTCTAAATAGAGGTCGTAAAATCCCAGTTTTTCTCTCTCTCTCGTATTCGTTTCTTGTATTTGCATAGATTTTTATTAAGAAAGATTGTTTTACTTCGCTCCCGACGAACTCGCTATTAAATCGTTTTCATTCAGTCTAAAGTTCCTATTTTGTAGAGACTGGACAAACTCAATCGTCGAAAAATAGGATTCATATTTTGTATCATCACTTCAAAATCATTCTGAATAACAAAAGTGAATGGTAAATAGATGTTGAGGTCCCATCTAGCATTGTAAAACGTGATTAGCTCGTGCACGGGCATTCAGTTGAAACTTTTTTCTAACTAAAATTAATTATTTGCAAACTTTTGATAATTCCATGACCACAGATATTGAGATACTAACAGTTAGTAAGAAACGCCCCCATTCACTCGTAGACATGCAGTACAAGGTGTATGAATCTCTCTGACACGGAAGAAACGTTCAGAAACACTATGAAGGATTGATGGCTTTGCGTATTCTTCTATAGCAACAGACTGCATAGTGCGTTTAACGTGTGCCTATGCATATACATTATAATTTTGAACACATTTTGTTGAAAGTGACGAACTCAATCACAACCCCTTTGACGCCGAGGAACACTTTCTGAGCACGCGCCGCCCACCGTTCGGAGGCGCAAGCACACGGGCACGGGTAAGTGTGCGCGAGTGCGTGAGCGCGCGAAGGCGGTGCGTGCTGCGGTGGCGGCGCCGGAAGCGTGGCGTGCGCGGGCGCGCACGCGTGTCGGTGTGGCGCGGCGCTACCGACACCTGACCGCCCCACGTCGCCGCCACGCGCGCGCGAAGGGGCGGCCAACCCCGCGCTGCCCGTCGATCAATACGCAGACAACCCTCGCGCCCCCTCCCGACCCCTCCGCACCCCCTCGCTGCACCCCTCGCGGTGGGGTGCCGCTACCCCGCGGCGGGGGCGGCGGCGGCGCTGGCGGAGCGCTGTGGAGGGGCAGGCGACCGCCGTCGGGCCCGCGCTCCGCTCGTCTGTCAAAGGCGCCTGCACTCCTTTACCGCCAGTCACTCCAAGCGTCGACAGTCGCAATCACTACTACACCGTGCTTTTCTCGTCATCACTGCTACGTCAACAGCCAAAACTATATCTCAGACTCATAAAATGTAACATACTTTTTTGTGTGCCTGGACATGGAAATTTCTAGAACAAGAATTTCACTTTACGACCCATCATGTGGGAGTAATTGAAGTATTCTCAAAGTTTAATGCACTAGAAAATAATTTCATTAAAAGCAAAAACTGAACCTAAAATCATCAAATAGAAGTTTTTTCGGCTTTTCCAATGTATCTACTGTTTGTTTGGTCATAGAAACCAATCGTGGCCAGCCAAACCGATTGTTACGGCATCCCCTACTCTTTAATAATCGACCAAAATGAAACCGTCGTTCTTCCGTCAAAATGGGCAACTTTAGATCTACTGAAGACCGCCTGCAACAGATGAGATAAGGCATTGCAGTTTAAAAAACTTTTTACTCCTTTTCTCCACTGTAATTACAACGAGCGCGGAGCTTCATTTACAGAAAAACGCAGTAGAGCAGTTACAGTGCAGCGGTGGCGACAAGAAACTTGTCAGCGGCTCCTGCAGTTCGTGACCTTATGCAAGCGGAATAAGATAGAAAAAGAAGATAGGAAAACAAAGAGTCATCAGTAACTCGATGTTACGAAAGTACAGAAGGTCAGGAAGGCGAAAAAAATAACAAAAAGGCGGAAGTAACGATTGAGAACATTGAGTAGTACCAACGAGGGGATAATAGGATGAGAAAAGGGAGTAAGTGATGATGATGATGATGATGATGATGAAGAAGAAGAAGAAGAAGAAGAAGAAGCTTCACAGAGTAAGTGAATCTTATATCAGAGGAAATTAAGACATCCTACCACCACCAAGAAACTGAAAGCTAAACTGACAAAAAGAGGGGACGGTAACTTCTGGGGGCAAAATGGTGTTGTGAGTAGTGATGCGACATCGACAACAAAACATCGATGTTGCCAAACATCGACGTTTAAAATTAAGACATAATTTTAATAATATATCAACCAAAATCCATCGAAGGTTTTGAACATCGATGTTTTAAAGTAGGTTTACTAACTTCTAACATAAATTCGTGCGCAACAAAATATAATTGAACTGTGGACTTGTTTATTAATTTATAATTAAAATTTAACTGACAACAAAGTTAAAAATGTCTCTCCATCGGCGAAATATGACGAAAGACCAAGTAAATACCAGGAAATCAGTAAATCAGGGTAATCTGCTCGATAAAGGAAGTGCAAACCGCGTTCGCGTGGTTCGAAAACATAGACGAACAAAACATCGTAAACGTAAAAACACCGAGCACAAAACATCGACGTTAAAAAATCATGGACTTCACTACATCGATGCCTAAAACATGGATATTTTTATAGAAACACGGCTGTATTGAAATCATGGGCGTCGATGCGGCATCCCTTGTGGCGAGGGAGGCAGCGGGGACAGCCAGGATCATTACGAGTGCGGGCGCTGGGCGGTCGCCGCGCCCCGGGCATTTCGGGGGACGGCTCGGGAGGGTGAACTTTTCCAGGAGAACTCCCGCGCATCGTTAAGTCTCGGAAGAATCGACCGTGGTATAAAAGAGTTATAAAGAAGCAGCTTCTCTTGAGTGCGAATCGCTAGCTCGGTCTCGGAAGCCCCGCGCGCGAGAATTATGCTCCGTATACCTTGCGTTTAACGGGGGATTGCTCGAGAAGGACGGAGCAAGTTCGGAACTTTGTAATTAAAGAGGAAATGCAATAACCAATAGTTTCATAGGCTCCCGAAGGCGCATCCTCTGCACTTGTGTCGGGTGGGGTTGACGGTTGAGTCCTGTGCTGTATACAGAGCGAAAAATATGAAGTTATTTTCAAAACCCCAAGTTCCAGAACACTAATATCTTAACTTACTATTAGAAGTGGGCCAATTATCGGTCTGTATCTTTTCGTCAATTATCTGTTAGTTGTTTTTTTTCTGAGATTTATCGAACCATTTCGATGAGATTTATCGAACCGAATCGAAGCGTTTCGACGTTCTCTTACGATAGGCACAACTCGCAAATGTGAACTTTTCACTTCCAATAAATACAATGATACCAAATCACCTGCATTAAAATCATTCTCTTCTGTACAAAAGTTTGAAGAAGTAGCTGAGTCAACCACACCATCTCGAAAAGCCCCTTGGAGAATACTTCCTACATTACAATAATAAAGCGCTAAATGTGCGTTTATGGAAGATGAGGCAAAGAGTCATGCAAACCTATTCACTCACATCGCGAACGGAAATGTCCGGTAAAGGAATAAGAATACTTTTCTGTATTCTTTCTACTCCCTGAACAATCAGGAATGTGCCTATCGCTTTCCTACTTCAGTGAGATTCATCAGGTTCCATTTGCAAGAACTCGCACTACTTGGATTTTTATGAATTACTGATTTCCTTCAAATGCTTTCAACTGACGTCCTCAGTGTCCGCAGTTATCCTCCCTTATCTTATCACATGTGAAGACATACTTCCTTTCAATTACGGAAAGCATCTGACGTTTAAACATTACAATCGCCTCCCTTCAAGTGATCGTCAAAATAATTTCATGTAGTGCATGAAGATAGATAGCATGAGAAATGTTGATAAAACATGACAATGTTATCGAAGAAGCTAAGTTTTAACAGATTCAAACATTAAAGTGATATTGTAATCTTACATGCATGTTCTTACCAAATTAGGTTGGTCAATCACAAATAAAATTATAACACCGAGATGAAAACCAAAGCTTTCACTTTTTACTTTCTCACCTTACTTCGTGAGAAGAGAAATATTGTACTCGTGCGTCGGAAAACGGCGAATTTTCGACAGAAAAGCTTTCATTGCCGCGCCCTGGAAACGAAAATGTGGATAAATCTTATTCCTATACATAGTAAATTACCCACTTTATAGTAGTTTACTAAAAGTAAACTACACTATCATGCTGCGTAGTCAGAATCCATGTTTTGTGGGTCCTTGATACCGAAAAATCGATTAACAGCGAAAAAATCTGTCTATCTATCAGTGTGTGGTCAACGCTATCGCCTAAATTGTTCAGCAATTTTCTTAAGAATTGATATTCCTCAATCGATTTAAATGAACTGGAAGCTCTCTGAGCATGAAACAAATATTTTGATTTTTGGGGTACTTTACATGAAGTCTAAACATTTTCAAAATCATCTCAAAAATTGCTCCAAATTGTTTATTAAACTTTGTCCTCGCATAGCGTAAAGGACTTGTAAAAGAATGGCACAGGTCTCATTTTCGTTGAACTCTCCAAATCTTCGAAAATTGCGTGTTGGAAATAATGGTTGGACAGGCAATTAGATTTTTAAGTCAGTCGGCTCGAGTACGTCAGAGCGACTGCCTGGTGAATCGGTAAAGCTCACGACAAGTTATCTCCATGGACCTGAGTTCGAGTCTCGGCGCAGAAAAAAGGTTTGCTGGTTGAAAACACTTATGCAGGTCCATGTAATAGTATATTGCGGAGCCGTCACAAATATTGTGAGAAAGTACGTGCTGGTGTAACACTACTGTAGCCCATCGCGCTTCATTACCTGACAACCTGGAGTAGGAGAGCGTATGATCCGACTGCACATTGGAATTTTATCGCGAATGTTCCCACATCATATTGCAACGTCAATAAACATTATTAGATTTAACTGAACGCGATGTACGAAAAATAATTCGTATCCGACACGAGTAATTTGCGGTTGGAAGCACAGGCAGCAGCTGAAGTGAATCAGGGGTGTTGGCGCGGGCAGGGGCAGCGGTGGGAGCAGAAGTGTGGGTGGGAGCGGGGGGGGGGGGCGAGATGAGCGAGGGAGGGGCGGAGAACGAGGGCAGCGGGGAACGGTGATGGGCGCCGAGCGCTGGCGTTGGCGGGGGGCGGGGCGCTGCGGTCGCACCGTGTCGGAATCGCAGCGACCGAGAGCGCAGCGCCGCGCCGCACCGATGGGAGCGCGATAGGCAAACGCCCTCGTTGCGCAAGCGGCAGCCAATTGTTTCAGCCCGGAGCCCGTGGCTGTGCCAAGGCGGGAGGGCGGACGGACGTTGCGCGGCGCGCCGCTCGAGCTCGCGGGCGCCCGTGGATAGGCACGGTACGCTGCTTCCCGCCCTACGCTTCTTACACTCATTTTCGAACCCTCTGTTTTTTTGCGTAGGAACTCAACATTATGCAAAATATATTTAATCAAAATATAAAATACCCCTCTCTCAAAAACATACAGGCCAAAAATCTGGACCGCGTCGCCCCGAAATTGAGCCTGAAATGAGACAAAATATACCAAACAGGTAAACTGTTCTCATGTTTTCAGCATACTCTTTCAGCTACTTTTAGGTTTCAAATCTAACATCTCAGAATTATTAAAAAAGTTGGCCTCGAATAAACAGGGAGTCTCCGTGAAGGTACAGTAAAATTTATTATTCTCGAGATCGAACGGGATTTTAGCTACGAAGCGAAATTAACCACAGAAACCAATTAACAAGTTTGGAAATTAGGTTCTTTCCCAATAGAGTGATTAAGGAGCCTTTTCAGTTCTTTTTTACCCAACTCAAAAATGTTTCACGTCTCTTTATCACAGTTTAGAGCTCATACGCCGAAAGTGTGATCATGCAACTTAATACCAGGGATAATCTAGATTAAAATGGGGATTACTTGGAATAGGGATTAATTAAAATAGGGATTACTTGGAATAAAATGCGCGTTGATCATCTTTGATCGCGAGTACGCCTCAAAACAAAGCAGATCAAAACACTACATATCTATATTACTAATTTCGAATGCGCGCTGAGATCGAGACGAAATTAAGTAAACTGCAGCCACGAGAGGAGTATCTTTGATTTCGTTAGATACTCCGAGGAAAGTAAAATAAATAAATAAAAAAATTTAAAAAAACAATCGCTATTTCCGAAGAACGCAGAAGTTGAAAATAATTGCACCCCCTGTCATGGGAGAGGTGTCTTTACTTCCGTTAGATAACCAAAAACCAAGAAAAAATTCAAAAATAATTAAACAGTTTCTATTTTGACTGAAAAATGCATATATTTGATTGTGTTATTTCACCTATTCTCATACTGCGCGTGCCGAATGAATTCTCACACTCAGTGCGCCACTCCTCATGATACAGCTCATGTCATGTGATAGCACGGCTCATAGAAAGAAATCGTTCGCCATTAAATATTTGTAATTTACGTGTTTCGTTATGGAACAGCAATTTTTTAAAATATATTTCGTATGTAAAGAACTGTTGTTCTGTGTATTCGTATATACAACAACACATTATTGCGGTATTTGTGAAGACAGTTTTTGTTAAAATAATTAATTTATTGTAGTGTTATTCCAGAGTAATTTATTTGTTGTGCTTGAGCAGTGTTTGAGCTACTTTTTCGAAAACCATTTTATGTGATTTTTTTTCGGGAGACTTTCTGTGCCACATGCAACCGTAGTCAAATATAATGAAGTGAATTCTAGTTCTCTCATGTTGCGTCGTCATCTCTCTCAGCAATAAACCGTAATTTCGAGAACACGATTAGTTTACTTATCGACTGATGGTATCTCTTTGTTTTGTCTTCTATCACCTAATATAAAGGGAGCATTGTTACTGTGCAAGGGTCAGGGGACCCGTTATTACGGCAGGTCAATTTTCATCACGAAGCGATGTACTTCGCTTTAACGCGCTTGTCGATGCACTTTTTGGAACATTGTTCAAATACAAAATGTGAAGCAATTCGCGCTTCATACAAAAGTAATCGCGTATGTAATTCGGACCTTTTTGAAAAACACTACATGCGATATTTCACGCTTGAGAAAAGAGCTGCCGTCCAAGACCTTTCATCACTGATAAAAAAATCATTCATTACAGATATTGTCACATTCTAGATTATAACAATTTTCGGTTCGTAATGATATTCCAAGATAATGATTCATAACCGGTCATTAAGACATGATGTGTGGAAAGGTCACGGCATAAGTGTTTTTGAACCTGTTTGTGGCGCCAAATATTTATGAGAAAAATATGCTAATACATCTTACGTCTGAAACCCTTCCTGCAATACTCTGTAATTTTCTTCTCGTAAAGCGGAGCGAATTTTTGTTTCTCAATGTACGTCAACTGTGTAATAATTTTTTTTCTTTCTTGAAACCAAAATTTGCGCTGCGTCCTCAATTCGTAAATGCAATCTCGAAAGTATTTATCCCAGGCAAAAGTACCAACGTTTTATTTAACCAATCTAGCTTAGACGTTCCGATGAATTTTAGCAGTGCTTTGTAACACTTACCGGAGCATCCCTAACATGTTCTAAGTTACGATGCATCATTTCACTGGGACGATCCAACAGCGGTAAAAGCTTTGATGAAAGCTTTGATGAAATTTTTCCTGTGTTAATCCACTTTTTATTATCGAATTAGCATACTTTTCATAAGTAATAAATGAATCAAAGAACCATTAGCTGCCTGGTAGTAAATGAGTAAGGTAGTGAATGAAATATGAACGGAATAAGCCATAAACCCATTTTCCACTCAAATATGGCTTTATGGCTAAGTACTTATAAACGAAGAATAAGTGGAACTTTCCTTATTACCCAAGGTGGAGGCCCAAAATCATAAGTTTCATGCGATACGCATTTCAAGGAGGTTCACAGGAAACGTCAACAATTACGAATCAGCATGTCAAAATTCGCATGTGCTCACGCTGATTTTCGATTACACGCCTAACAACGTTCGGACCACAATCCTTAAGAACCTGCGTAAAGCGTGAGGCCTGCTGTCAGTTCCGCTAGTTTAATGAGGCAATGTCATACACCGATTTTAAGACGAGGCGTCGGATCTCTGACGTAGGCGTACTAGAGACCGCAAAATTGTACTCCATGTGAGCTTGCCTCAGCGATTCGAAAGTCTCAATTTATAAACTAGGAGAAGCACAAAACACACAATGAGGAAAATGCGTGGAGTACTATATAAAAGAAAATAAACGTGAACAACAAAATTACCATTAAATTGGGTGTAAAGAAAACACTAGGTGTGCGACCAAAAACCAGCATAGCATTTATTGACTAATTCTGATGTCTCTAGGTGTGCTGAAACTGAAAAACAGTTTTGCTCAATCACAAACCGAATTTATATATATATATATATATATATATATATATATATATATATATATATATATATATATATATATAGTAAATTCGAAGACAGACGAAGTCTTCGTTTCAACGATATGAAGCTGAAAAAGAAGCTGTGGAATCGTTGAATCATTTCTTGAATAAATTTCTAGGAAACAAGAAAGTTTCCCACTACAAAAGCCGCTTGAAACGTATGCATACGGCATGCAAAACTCGAAGTTGTAAAATAAGTTTGAAAGTCCATTCGTTACATTCCCTCGAAGATTACTTCCCATAAAACTTGGGAGACTTCACTGAAGGGCAAAGGGACAGGTTTGACCAGAATTTAAAAGATGAGAGAATAATGAGAGATGTTACCAAGAAAACTGAGATGAGCTCGGGGATTACTGCCGTATAAAAAAGCGTGAAACTTCGAATACACCCAAAAACGAAAACGGACAAGAAGCGCGAAGAAAAATGTTTCTAAAACCACTATAGTAGATAAAAATGCTAAAAATGTAGCATTTCAGCTTCAGGAAACATTTTTTTTCTTGGAGACTTAACATTAATATTCCTAACTGACTTCACATTCCAGCTATTCTGTCATTTCTTGGTTTGAGCGCACCCAAATACGTCCTATCAGTTGAAACATTACATGAAGTTTTCCAGGTCCCTGCATACAGAGACCTAGAGCTTTTTTCCTGCTTACAGTCTCACTCACGAAATTGGCAAACAGCATTTACGAAGTTAGTAATTCAAAATTTCCTTTTGTTCATAACTGTTTGGGGTAAATATTTACCTATTGATAATTAATACGAAAGTTAGTATAATTCAAGATATTTTGTTAAGATATACTTTTTTGTTCATTTTAATTTCGTATCTTTAAAAATGTCTCTCAAATGCAGTCATACAAATGAAAAAGGTTTAATTGATTTATTGTTTCTAAATTATCCAGATAGGCTTTTTCTTTTTTTTTTTTATTCAGAACTATTGTTCCTCTTTACACGAAAGTCTATGTCAACATCAGTGTCAGAAAAGTATGCAAACGGTGCCACAATCCTCTTAATCTTGAGATTAAAAAAACCCATGAGTATTTTCTCAAAAATGCAAGTTTGTGGAGGAAAAAAAGTACATACGCACCAAAAAAATGCTATCTGAACCACAATTTTAGTGAAGTGCTTCCATTAAAAATGCACGAACGGAAAAAGTAAGCAAAACACAACTTTTAAAAATTTTCTTCGTTTAAAAGCATTAGTCTAATGTTTCCCAAGAGAAAACACCTGCTGTATCACTTCGGTGGGCTGGGCAAATCTAACAGAGCATTTTGGACGTCTTACACAACCAAGCAGTGATCTCAACATTCCAGTTGAATGCACAACTGCAATGCTTTGAAGTGCTGAAAATCGTGACGATCGTTTTTCGTTAGGTTGGCTGCGGTGAACGTCTACCTACAGACTTTCTTACAAGTTAAATGTGTCTTGTGTGTTGTTAGTGACGCTTACAGTAGTTTCTGTCAACGAAAATTCCAAAGTACTGCGTAGCTTTCAGTTGCAAAGAACGCCAAGAAAGTGTAAACTGGATGCGAATGTTATTAGATGAGATATTATTTGGTAGCCATTATTTTTTTTTAAATTTTTAGGTTTCCGAGGACTAATAATATTGGTGACAAGTTGATCTAACGAAATTATTAAAGACACGCAAACCAAGAACACTCTCCTGCGTGAATATTAAAAATGTCTCCAAGAATTGAAAGACTGGATTTTGTTAAAGTATTGTAGGTAAAATGCAATTACAAAGAATTAAATATTGGTTACTTTCGACTTTTTATTAAGTTTTAGTGAACATAAATGAGAATATTTTTTTGAAATTGGAATGAGACGCTAATTCCTGCTATTGGGTTCAGAGATAACAAGAACAGAATAGACGTTCACCATCACGGAGGACCGTACGATTTCTGAGCACGGAGTGTTGCTTCCAGACTACACTAGAGCTCACTGTAACCAAGTCCTTTCCTCGGACTTCAATTGTTCTCCTTCGATTGTTACGAAAAACTTCAACCGCTGTAACAAAACACACGAAGAGGATTTTTTATACAATGAAAAAACTTCCAGAAACAATGGAGCTCATGGGCTACGCGCCGAGTGGGTCGAACTCCAAGCAAACTGTAGCCAATTGTCCCGGAATAGCAGTAACAGCGGGTTAAGTTTGGGTATCAGGTTTGATCTAAATGTGAAAATCCTAATTCGATTGTTTTGGGTGACGTGATCTATACTATGACGTAAGATTCAGCTCAAAAAATCTGTTAAAATTATCGGATTTTCACTCAATTGATAACAGTTAAATTCACATTATCCGCATATCATTTACTGAATTTTCACTATAAAGCCGTATTACAAGTGAGATATTAATAACAGCGTGAAACTAAAATTAAATGCACAATCTATCGGCTTTTATAAACACAGAATTAAAATTTTAAGCGTTTAAGCGTTTTTGGACAAATTTTGTATGGTTGAAATTCCTGTAACTGCATTCAAGTGGTTCAATTTTCAGAATAAAACAAATCATACGTTGCATAAAACTAACAAGTAAAACAAATCAACGTCCTAATATTAAATCTTCTCTGAAGAAATTATTCAAACACAACAAGTTAAATCAACTTGTACTCGAATATATAATAACTTTTTCGGATAATGGGGATTTCTGGTCCGTGGCCTCGTGGCGCATCTCGAAGCGCTGCGCGCCGCCCTGCGCGGGACCAGGGTGCCTCCCAGGGCGCCCGCCGCAAGGGTCTCTTTACCCTGAAATTAGCGCCCATTAGGCGGCATGCCCCACTTCTCTCATTAAACACAACAGCCGTTCAATTGAACGCGGGCGCGCGCGGCAGGGCGCGGCAGGGCGCGGCACGGCAAGGCAAGACGAGGCAACTCGAGATGAACACCGCCACCGTCGTCAAAGGAGGTGACAGCTCACTCGGCACAAGTACGGGAAGATGCCCGAGGCGTGGGAGATCAAGACACGATGGTTTAATTACAGAGAAGTGCAAAACTAAGTTGCAATGATGTTCAATGACGAGAAAGTAAAGAATATTAATAACTGCTTTTTTTGTAATTACTTAAAACGGCCACTTTAGGACCAAATATTTTCATTCCAATCTCCATCTCAAATGAAGAAACCATTATTTGAGAAACTATCGACTTAACTGCGTTTCGCGAACTGCGTTTACTGAATTTACTCTTTGGGCAAACGCTTCAACACGTCCTAACATGGGGACTTCGATGGCGCAACGAATAGGTGGAGGGAGTCTTAATGGTGGTGCATGAATAGAGGTACGGATAAAAAAAGAGCGTTCAGATTGACTTTATTTCCGGAGAGACATCGACGCTCCCTATTTGTTACACCAGAGGCTGTAAGACTAAGTTTGGGAACAGTCTTCACATTCAATCAACACTTTGAATTTAATGAAACTTTTTTTGGAGACGTATCTTCCCTAAATTTAACTTCATTGAAGTTCTTGCAGCTTTCAAAAGATAGAACTAATAGTTTCAATATGCAAGCAAGGATGCTGAAAATATGACTTTTACATTATTCACTTCTCTAAAATCCTTTTCTTCCCACAGCTGCCAACTAAACTGAATAAATGAAGCAGTCACAATCCAATCTAGCTTGACAAAACAAATTCCAACAGTATTTACATGATCTTCATACAAATTGTCTTTCTCATATCATGTTTCTATTCTCTCCGTTACATGGCAAAAACAAAGAGTTTGTATCCATCGGAGAATTCTAATATTAGCAATTTTAAAGAGATGCATGTCCTGGGGGCGCAATATTACTCTACGGTATTTCATATTGAGCAATACAAGTTCCGCCTCGGGCGATATTCTCATTCCTCCTTCTGAAAATGGCATGCACATTGATTCATGGCTGCACATCGAACTCGCTGCATTGAGGCTGCGGCAAACCTATTGGAAACTGCCTCGAACATTCGGAAAGTATTAATAGAAATAATGTACTAAAAACTCGCATATGAACTAAAAACGATATGAGCGAGACAAATTAATGCAAATATTATTTTGCACTACCGTTGGTAATAAACAAAACATTTACATGATTAGCTTTGCACGGAGCCTCCGGAGGATTTTTCAGGCTAAAAATATAAATTAATTGTGCTATATAAGTTTACAATAAACATTTGTCTACATCATTGCCTGGCTAAAAAGCCACCGGCATTTAAAAGTATCGATAAATCGATATTTTCGATAAAATAAATACTTCTAACATTTTCCTTTCAAAATGAGGTTTAACGACCTTCCATTTGATGATTCAAGTCACAACGATTCATGTTATGAGGGAAAGGGTTCATTGTTTCACCGAGACAGGTCCCTTGACACCGCCCAAAACGCTTTTTTTTTTAAAATTAATCCATAATATTCTAGAAGGATCAGGTTAAAAAGAGTGCCAATCAATTTCTCTTGTCGAGAGAAATCGCACTAGCTAGCTATTGATCATTTCTGAAGGTGCCTTAAAACCCTCCACACACGCGGCTCATACAGTGTCGTTGTCGTCGTCCTTCCCCCCACCTACCCATAAAAATACTTCTGTAGAATTATCTTGCACTGCTCTCAAAGGATCCGGAGGAATTTTCATATCCCCACCAGTAGACCGAGACATCGAATTCAGGCAGGTCACTTGCCCTGAACGGAGGTTAGGGAGAGGTCTACACGTAAGGAACACAAAGGCACACACAGGCTATTCCCGATAACTATTTGTAGGAACATTAGCAGGATTAATTCTCAGAGCCATTTTATCTCAACATCTGATAATAACATTAACTTATCTATTTTTTCTGCTAGCAGCGCTATCCTCTTTCTTTCCCGAAAGAATCTTTTTTTGCTGAGGATTTTCATCGGAACTGCAGATAATCGCATCTCTGAGAAATCAACAACCGTGGCCATGAAACCAAGTACCGGATGTAGGCCAATCTGCACTTTAAACGTTCCGCACGTTTTTAGGGCGAGTTGCCACAGTTGTATGTGCGGCGCATGAACACGAAAGAAACCTCCGCCCACGGGGCGCCCGCGCCGGCGCCGCGTCTTGAGCCACTTCGCCAGGGCAAGGCACCGGCTCTGTGCGGAGACTTGGGGGCGACGATGGCTACGAAGTCAATACAACCGAGAAAACGAAATCAATACTTGTCCATGCTTCTGCGTATGGTGGACTGTGGCTCATCGATACTCTCGAATTGTTTTCTTCGCGTCGACAGGGGAAAATGAGTAAGTATGATATTGTGAAATTTCACCCCTTAATTCAAAATAGAAGTACATAAATCCTCCAAACAACGGAGAACACAAACTCAACAGCAATTTCACTACAAAACACTTCGTCTCACACAAAGAACACATTCAGTAATATACTTAAATATTGGCAATTTTATTTTGAGAAACTGTTATGTAAATAATTAATTTAAAATACGTTGGCATACATATGAAAATTACGAAATTAAATTAGCAATATGTACATTTATTTTATCTTATATCTCCACTAAACATTTTAAGGAAATCTCTATTAAATTATTTGAAATTTGAAAAACTTTACATTAAATTAACAATTCAAAAGTAATTTTTACAATTGGCATAACCTGACTTGAATATGAGCAGCAAATATTGGAGGGAATATCTTGAGTTAAGTTCACTTTACTGAAGGACAAATTGGAACCTCATGCGATAAAAATGAAAATTACGGCATTATTCAGTCTAGACGGTAGCTGGAAGTATTTCAAACTGGAGAATTATGCCTGGCGACCCAATGGTCGCAAAACAACCCGGAAGTTATGCAGCAAACAACGAGTAAAATCCTCGAGCAAACCTTTGTTCGAATAAAACCCGGCCAAAGACGGAAGCCAGTCAACTTGAACTGGAGATCAAGACCGTCAACAGCGCTCCCGGCGTTCTGCCGCCGCCTCCTCCTCGGCAACGGGGGCGGAACGAGTGGCGCGGGCGATGGCGCACTTCTGCACGTCGACGGCGGCGGTGCTCCGGGCGACGACGCGAAGCACGGCTGCGGAGCGGCGGAGATAAGCATCGCAGCACATGAACTTAACGCGGCTGCGTCGAAGCATCGGCGTCGACGACCACGCACATCACGCAGCGAGGCACGTCGGAACGTCCACACCCACGACTTCCTTGACTCGATAAGAGGCGATGGGTCGAATTGGAGAAACACGTATTAAAGCATTTCTCCTTTGTTGTTTTTGTTTGTTTGTTTTTTCTAAATAATATTGGGTAAAAGCGGCGATGATGGAGAGTGACATCAACCGTTTTTCGCAGATGTTGTGGGTTCGAATCCGTTCAAACGGCACACGAGTAATCTTGTGACCGTGGCGTGGGAGGCAATGGCAAAAAAACTGTGTATCCAAAAATAGAATCCAAATTACTCAGATTTTGTGTAGCCAAGTATCACTGTGTATCTTGGTTACATGATCGCCAAAGACCTAGTGTTTCATTCAAAGAGGCAAACAACATTTTCAAATATTAGTAAACTTCCCAATATACCTTTCCCTTACTATCTCAATCACAATATTTTGCTTTCTGAGCAATCATTAATTGATACTTGATGGAGTGGCTGGTTCTGTGCGAGTGCGGTTGTAGCAAAACGTACAAATCTTGTAACTAATTTAAACTTTAGCTCACACCTCGGCAAACTGCACAGTCTTAATTTCTTTTATTCATATATGCGTAATCAATAAACTTCACAAAATCTCATTTTTCTAGGTTTACACACTGGAAAATAAAATGCAAGGTAGTTAATTGAATAAAACCTATAATTGTGTACTACGTAGAACTGGAGCACAGTTTCGTATCTCTAGGCCAAAAATATTGAACAAAAATTCTTCTGATTACTTCTCCATTTTTCCCATCTATAAAGTCACTAAATATCATATTTCCGGGTAAAGTAACCCAAGAATAACGAAAGGCCACAAGACACCCTTTCCAGAAACAGGCACGCGTGTCTGCAGAGCACAAGCAGTGGCGCAATCATAGATCACCGCCTGCATCGCGGTGCCGGAGCGCCTGCACTGACGCCGTCAGACGTCCGCCCGAGGCGGCGGCGGCGGCCAGGGCGGGGGCGGCGGAAGGCGTCGTAGTGCACTGCGGCAGAGCAGGGCGATTCTCGTCAAAAGTGCTTAAGCGTAACGAGCTCATAGCACGCAGCGGCGCGCCAGCAGAAGGACACGGCGCGCACGCGAAGAACTGCTTTCAAATTAAATAAGCTGCAGTGGAGTTCGCGTCCGTCTGTCCGTCCGTCCGTCGCGTGCACGCGGGTTGGGCGGCGTCACTGAAACAGCAGAGGGCGGCGGCGCGGAGAGGCGATGCGAGGCGAGGCGCCGCGTGGCTGGAATCGCAGGATGCGGGAAGCACGCGCGCGCGAATCGTCAGGGCCTGGAACACGGCCGCAGATTCCGTTTGGCGGGAGAGCCCACGGTCTGGTGGTTCAATGGAATAATATTAAAAGTGTCCTCTCAAGGACACACCAAAAGATTTTTGTGGCAGTGACGTTCTAGTTTTATAATTCACAGGACTTTGCTAATGGTTTAATTCATTATCTACATTTTAGGGGCCGCGCGCTGTTGCTCTTGGAGCAACGACCTAATTCTGGTTAACGTATATATCTTGCTTTTCTTCTTGCAACATACATCGATTTTTAACTTGTTTCGGAAGGAGGATTTGTGACATCCGTGGCCCGCCTCTGACCACGCAAGGATTTATTATGTTTAATGTCGGCGAGCTCGCTTGTGAGCTCGACGTACTCTTGAGACTCGCCGAGTCGATCACCATACCTCACGCAATGTCAGAGCATTCCGACTGGATTGAATAGACTTTCACGGTTATAAAAAAGTATCGTTTATAACTGAAAACTATTTATTTTTTCCTGATGCACATTTAAGTCAGATCTTTGGAGTTCATTGTACTCGCAGACTCCCTAAAGTCTCTTGCCATCTGTGGCAGATATTTTATTAAAATAACTGAAAAACAGATTTCATGATTTTCTAGTTAATAATTCGGTCATTGTAAATATAGATTTAATAATTACGTACAAAAGCAATATAACTACACTAGTTTTGGCAAGGAAGTCTTGGATGTTCTTATACATAACGTTCTTATATGTAACATTATAATGTTCTTATATATAGCATAGAATTAAACTAGTTTATAACGTTTTATCCGTCAACGACATAATTACTAATCACCGCAAGCAAAAATAGTACGTTTTGCAATATTAAATGAACTCGTCACTCCACCACACCCCTTTTTATGCTTCGTGTAAAATTTCTTCACGATATTTTCGAGCGCGATGTCAAATAATATAACTTTTTTTCTTATCGAAATTGAAAATAAAATGCCTCCAGTTATTTAAACTGTACAAAAGAAATAGCATTGCATAGAACAGACTGTCCAAGTTGTGATATATTTTCAATATCTATAAAGTTTCAATTAGAAAACCAGAAACAATTATTCACCGCACATCAGGTCTTTCGAAGAAACGAACAGGGATATCCCTCACCACTCAATATTATTTTCCATTCACTTAAATGTTGAAAGTAAATTATTATCAACAGTTACCACTGGCGCGCACACACGACGTTCATATGCGCTTTGTTCAACTGACAAAACATATTCATTCATCATGAAAATAATATGTTTATGTCCAGTTAAACTCGAAAACCGAAAAGATAAGATTAAACGTGTGACACAGGATGTAACAAATAAATTTTATACACATCGAATCAATGTATTGCAACACTTATCTCTTCCGCACGTCCATGGCAGATGTCATTTTACATATCAAATGATCAACGAACGCGATACAAATATTCAGTTGTCAAACAAAATGCACTCGCCTGGCATGCACTACTGATAGTTCAGAGTGAAAAACCGCCGGTGCCCTCACGCCTCGCGCGCAAATTGCAGTGAAGACCCCCATCGCCATTTATCAATTCCCCGACGCGGCGCGGCGCCCCCGCGCGCAACCCACCTTTAAAGCGGAGCGGTGCGGAGCCGGCGCGGCCACAGCCCCCTGCGGAGCGCCCGCCTCGGGGAGCTTGAGAGCTGTCGCAGGAGGCCGCGGCGGCGGCGGCGGAGGCGGGGGCGGGGCCGCCCGCTTGTGAAGAGGCGCGCGTATGAATATGTGAGCGAGACGGGCGCGCGCGGGCGCGCACGAGGGCACGGGCGCGCCTGTCAAGGGCATGCCGCCAGCCACGGCCCGCCGACCGACGAGCGGATGAGCGCGCGGTCACGCGGACAGACGGCCACGCCCCCGACCGGCGCAACGGCGCGACTGGCGCGCCGACCCGACCGACTCGCGCCGCGCCGCCGCCGCCGGCGGTGGGGGCGGGGGCGGGGGCGGCGGCGGCGGTGCCGGTGCGGCGACGCGGTGGCGGAGTCAGCGGCGGTGACAACGCTGGCGATGGTGGAGGTGGCGCCGCGGTGTCAGCGGTGACGATGGAGGCATAGAGGCGGGGCGAGTGACAGAGACGATCACCTTTCAGGAAGACACAATAGAGAGTTTTTGGAAGGCGTTGATTTGAAAGACGTACCACGACTTTTCTGTGGAAAAGTGAACTGCGCATGCGCATCAAATGACGGGATTTGGATTGACGGGCCCCGACATTCTCCCTGTTTTGTCGTGTGTTCGACAAATGTGTTCGTAGCTTACACTTTACTTAGTTTTCGCCGCCACCTCTAAACACGAATTCAACACTAACATACAATAAGCATGGAAGTAATGAAAAATACAATATCCATATTACCAATATAATGCGGTAGGAACGTAATGGCTATTTCTTTTAAGTTAATTCAAATATGTCAGAAATGAACTAACGTAGTTGATAAGGATTTGGAGGTTAGGTTTATATTGAGGCTCCTTTGATTTCATATAGGAGTTTATCATACGTTTTACTATCTTGTAATGCTTATAAAAGCAAAAATGACTCAGAGATACACAGATGTTCAATAAAAGCTTTTAGATCGTGTTAGAGGTATTCAGTTCCAATAAGCTCCTAGTTTTTAAGTATGTTTTCGATTTACGCCACACAAAAATCCATTTTTTTCTGAAGATACGTATTGACGAATTCGTATTGACGATAATGTTTACGTACTACGACAATGGATTTCCCGTCTTGGAAAAACTCTAATATCATGCGTATTGCCTTGACTAAGCTTCCGGCGACATAAGCCGGTGAGTTTCATCTTCCTTTTCCTCTTTCTCATTCCTTCAGTGTATCCGCAAAGTCAACGATACCCTTGCACATACATATGAACGGAAAAGAAGTTTCAAAGACAAAATTTACAGAAAAGCATGCTCCAGAATCATTAAACTCTGATTTAAAATCCATTCTAAACATTTTATCGATTAAGTATTGACGCGAGCTGCAAGTACACACCAATAGGGATCATAATTCACAGAAGAATGTTTACTATTTAACACGTTTCTAGTGTTATTTAACAAAGAATATAATGTATATTGTCGTGCCTAAAACAAAAAGAAAATCAACTTAGATACGAGTTATTAAAGTTCATACCTTTTAACTACATTGCTTTATACAGTTCCCGTAAGTAGCAAATAAATTCATATGATTTTCTAACATATAAAGAAGTAACTTCTTTTGTATAGATGCTCGAGGATGCAACGTACGCATTGCAAAGAAGAGATGCACACAAAATCCCTTCTATGTACGTCATGATTTTATGTAGTTTGTACTTGACACTCCCAAGAGTAGTTTCGTTAAGTAACATAAATTCACTCCCTACTTGTAAAAGGCCACGGGTAGCTCAATTCTATTCAGAAACCTAAGCAAAACATTAAAAGCTAACTTTGCTAATTCAATTTATCGAATTAACCTAAGAGAGTGATCGTGCGTATGCATATTGCTTCGGGAGAGTTTTTTTTTTAAATTTAACTTTTGCTTTATACACAATTAGTTCTACAGTAACTTGGTGTATTGTAATACATTGTATACACATATATGTAAGAATTAAAAAAATATGTTAGTACTATACGTTTCCTAATGACGTTTTAGTTTAGATTAGTGTACACTTTTCGGTAAGGAAGAACCGATTATCGTCATATCCCTATAGAATTACCGGTATGCTCGCTAACCTTATCTCCCGAGAGAAGACGATTAGATAAATCGATGGTGGAATGGATTTCAAGAGAAACGGCGCAAAATTCAACGGCTATTTCGTCTAGCCGACCACTGATTCCTCGCGGAGGGGCAGAAGTTGAAGAGGCAGCATCGAGGCGCGGACAGGCGACAAAACGTGTTCTAGCCAACAACGCGCGGGATGCCTGTAATAAAAAGCGCTATTGGACATCACGATGGCACGCCGCGCGGAATGTTAGCGCGAGAGTAATTCCACTTTCGCAAATTAAACAACCATCTCATGTTGCCGGCGCTGAAACACAGCAGGGCTCGCGCCTCCAACAGTAGCGACAGCGACAGCATTTCACAGCGCGCCCGCGAGAGGCAAGAGGTTAAATCCGGCCACGGAAAGACCCATTTCATTAATTCCCCCTCGGGGCAGAGGGATACGGTCGGCGGTAGCTAAGAGGGGAAAGGGATGACACCCATAGATGGAGGAAATCACCACCCGTAGCAGTAAAAAAATAAATAAAATACAAGAGAAAACAAGGCAGCGAACACTGCAAGGACCCTGTGAATACCCTGCACGAGCATTGACAAGTAAGTCACTGCTACCTTCTTGCATTACGTAATTTAGTGACGGTTCCTCTGTCCTTAAGCAGTACCGAGATACTCATTACGCGGCGGCACCTTTGATCCAACTAAGACCGTCCGTCGGCCGAACATCATCCGTCTGCATCACCACCTCTACCGTAGCCACTGCTTTCATCACAACACACCTGTCCTTCCTTCCTAATTTCCTAGAGTTCTTTCCTCGTTGCCTTCGCCCTTCTCCTCCGCCGGTGCTCTTGTTACGGGCGACAGCCTCCGCGAGCGCCCCGGCCGCAGTAGTCCTGGCCGCAACGCCACTGGATTCCGCAGCGCTGGCCCCTGCCCCGGGGTCGCGCACCGCCCGCGCCGAATGGGATGTGGCCGGGGCAGGGCAGGGGCGGTACATCCTGTCATATGACAAATTGGCGATGCCGGCCGGAGGGGAAATGGCGAGATGAACGTGCGCCGCACAGCGCGGTGGCTGCTTGCGGTGCTAATGTGGGTGCGGTGCAGCTGAATGCGGGAGTTACTACGCGGATTCACCCGCAGTGAAGTCGCTCGCGAATATCCACGCACGCTGATGAACAACGATTTTCGCAAATTGAACGATGCAAAAGCATAGTCAACAACACATTTACAAATCGTATAAAGTCGCAAGGTTATTTACAGCTGTTTGTCACTGACGTATTTGTGTGCTTTTACTACTAACATTAGATACCGCTGTAAAATTAATATTGACAACAAAACCCTTGATTACAATTTATCCCCAACGACATTCCTTTTCAAGTTTTGTTTCTTGTACTAAATATTTTTATCAAAAATCCCCGGTGTAACTGACACTCTTGAAAACAGAAATGGAAATGGTTATTCGATTCTATATTCTTACATTTCATACTTGGTATTAAACTCGAGTGTTCTCATAGTCTGAACCAGATACTATAAAATCTGAAATATGATGACTGACTTAACCACAGGTCGCTTAACGGAAAATGTATTAACAGAAAAAATGCACCGATAGTGTGTTCATAATAAATGTAGATGAATTAGAAAATTTCGCTGAAGCTTTCTAAGTATTATTAATACACCAGTTGGTTTGACCTTGCTATTATGGCTTCTAAAATATGTGGTAATTTTTCATTTTCATAGCTGCACCTGCTCTTAATCCTAACAAAAATTACAATATTTTTCACAGAATTGGAACCAGGCAAAGCGTAGGTACAGAGTCACTCATTCATTCACGCCTTTGCATTCAAGATTCACATATGTGTACACGTCGTATCTGATATCGAGCCCAAAAAGCGACTTTTCGGCAATAGAAAAGGAATTCGAGGACAAAAGAAATAAATTCAAAATTTTCAAAAGAAAGAAATCCTGAAAATTACACTCTTCGTGCAAATATTTTCCATAAATAATCTTCACTCAGGCAAACTGAGTTTCTAAAAGTAATTTCAACAAAAACAAAATTAGGGATAAACTTCTCTTTCGGAGTTGTATAAGAAAATAATTAATAGAAAAAATAAACATATTCCGTCATAATTATTCTGTAGTGAAGTGTTTGGCGTACCAAAATACAACGCGTCTGATTGAATTTTCAATTTTTACTCCATCCATGATTAACATTCCTTATATAATATTTCTTTATACAATTTTCATAATGCATATTACTCTAACATTAGTACATGGACATTTTTGGATCGTTAAACTCGAAAGACATCAGTCTATTTTCTCAAGAGTTGTAGTCTCGTGAGATATCTAGTGAGTAATCCAAACAGTATTTTTTACCATCTTCACATTTTAAGAATTACACAGAATGACGCGACTGTCCCTCTGCACGTGGATAGCGTATACTTATTTTAGTTTCATTTTTTATGGCAGACTGTTTCCGAGAACAGCACAACCTTGCGTGCAGACATTTTTCCGCTGGCGAACTGACTGTATGAATAAACTTAACACCGTGTCACACTTGTTGTATATACTTCGTTCTTTCTTGTTTACTGACGCCGTTCACACAGTGACAAGTTCAAAGTCTAAATAGAATTACTCATACATACTCAATCTCTCATTATTACGTACTTACGTTACTATTTACCATCGGAACCTTTTAAGAACGCTTCGTTCATCGAAATGTATTACCTAATAACATATATGCAGCCATCCTCACAATGATTGATGGTATCCACACAACCGATGGAGATACAATTCCATTATTCATTCCAGAGCATAATGAAGATATAAAGTAACAAGTCCACTCTCTCTCATTTTGTACGCGGAAAATATTAGAATTTATCGGATCCGTGATAAGTACTGAACGATGACATGAACTGGAGGGATAGGATAATAATGGACGATGTTCAAAGTTGGATTAATGAGTAAGCAGTCGTGCTAAAGGCAGTGCTATCCGCTGGTTAGAGATCCACCAACACTGACAACCAACATTTTTAATAACATAACCAAATATTATGTTATTCAAAAATACATGGTAATAATTTAATATCACATTTTTGAAATTGCAAATGTCATAGATTACTTTCATATTCGTTTTGATTAAAATCCTCAATTATAAGAAAAAATGCAAGTATGGAAAACTTTTGAACTACTAGAGAGATTGCTTTTAAATTTTATACAAATACTTTTACGCATCCGAGAAACATCAGAGGGGAAGCGATACCACCATTTATTACTACAGTAAAACTAGCTCAATTTTGTTTAACACGAAAAAAAATACTGGTCCTTTGAGATTCCGCATTATGCAATGTAATATCGATGAATTTATGTTTGCCTGGACTGCGATTTATGTTCACATCAGACAGATTTCCGCATTATTCATGTTCCGCATTGGAAAGTTTTACTGTATTATTTTACAAAATATAGTTTAATTGGAACCGCCAAGCACGACGTTATCGGCAGGCGACGCTGGGCAGGACCGGGCTGGACCGGTCGGCGGGGGGGGGGGGGTGAATGGAGTGGGTGAGGGTGGCAGATCGCGAGGAGAAAGCGCAGTGGGGCAGCAAGGAGGGATGGTCAGGACGAAGGAGTAGTAAATAAATATACGGGTAAACCTGGTAATCGACCACCATTTTAATATTACCAGGGAACGGATGTGATTGATTGATTGTTAGTGAGTCCGGGCGCGTCGAATTCTAAGGCCATTAGTCCTGTAAGTGTAAAGCATGTTTTCGTCCTCGGGAGGTGGCGTTTGTTTCCCCTGCTGGATGGCGAGATCCAGTGCCGACCTACCGTCGGCTAGCGCAGTTTGTGATATGCGACAAACAGAGCACGCATTACATTATTTTGACAACCTGGAAGATATTACTCTATGTTCATTGCAATATTACGAACAATAGGTACGTCTTCAGCAATTGCGAAATGATTCATGTTATACGTTTCACCAAACCAACAGATAAACTCGCAAGTTCTAACCAAATGTTCCTTATCCTGCATGATATACGTTTCACCAAACCAACATATAAACTCGCAAGTTCTAACCAAATGTTCCCCATCCTCCATGTATCAACTTCCATGAGGCTAATGCACAGCCAGTTGTTTTTCTTTTAAATAAATAAATAAAAAAGTATTAACAAAGGTATGCGTTTCAGCGTCACGGCACGTCTCAAATCAGGTAATTCAAATAAATTGAAATAATCCGTATCAAAAAATGACATGGTATTTAACTAAACCTAAGTACTTTAGAACTAATACTTCAATAACGCGTAGAAGATATTAAAAACAACTCAATTCCGGTAACAAATACCCTTGCCTCGTTTCAATTTCTCAAGAGGCCACTTTGCTGGAGCGAAACACTACACATCTCGCGGCCACACATTCTTGGAGCTTCCAGTCTCGTTTTAACCTGCGTTCCCCGCGGTTTCCAATAATAAGACAGCGCCCCGACAGGCACCCGTGAGGAAACGCCGTGTGGCGCAACGTGGCCGCCGAGGGACATTCATTCAGCCGCGATGGACGACGTAATGGACGACGCTCAATGGACGACGTAAAAGATGGCGTGGAGACAGGCGATCGACATCGCCCGGCGCGGCGGCGGGGGTGGGGGCGGCGGCGGAGGCACGCGACCGCACGCGCTCGCCGTGCCCGCATCCACCTGCCGCCACCGCCTCTCGGCACGTGTGCTGGCGACGCCCACGAGAGAAGCACCGACACCGATCCCTTCACGGTTTCGCACTCAACATTCGCGTGTGTGATGTGGCCGCTGTTCCTTTCACGGAACCTCTTTTCTAACAATCGTAAATCAATTTTACTTTTTTTCTTCATAACTGCGGACCTTGTCCTGAAACATTTACATTCAACAAACACATACCATTTTGCACTGCATACACCACTTGCTATACAGCAAACACACCGTATTACAACATAGCACTCGACTACAAGTTCATCGAATACATGGCCTTAGTAGGATTTTTAGTATTCTCTGGCGATGAGTTAAGAAAAAATGTGACAACCCAATGGGTCTTTATATTTTGTGTCCTTTTTCCTGTGCGAGTTATTATTCCTTGAAGTTCAGAGATTAGTCTTCGACATAACTGAAAATCCTAAAATATCTCCTACTCGCGAGTTGCGCAAGAGGAAAGCACAGAGAAGAAAATGAAATGAACACTTTCGCAGGTACAATTACCCGTAGTTATGCGGAAAATAATTAATTAATTTAACGACTTCCGTTTTTTTTTCACGATTATAAATACATGCACTGTTATATTTCAAATTGTGTGTTCCTTGCTACATATAATTGTAGTGATTTTTTCGTGTTAAGTATTTTTTTAATTCTAGTTCTATTGTTTTATTGTGGTCTTATTGTCGTATGGAGTAACAGCGGCCGCGTTCTATGTCGGCCTTCACTGTTTTTGTCGTCCGAGTGCCAACACAACAGCCAGGGGAGGCCGCGTCCACCTGTCGCTCGGGCTGAGAGTGACGAGACCGGAGGGGGAAGGGCGTCGCTCTCGCAGCGATCAACGCACAGCGCGTCGCGGCGCGGCGCGGCGAGGCGCCGCCCACCGCAGCAGCCACAGCAGCTCAGCCGCGGATTCGGTGCGCGCCGCCGCCGCCGAGCTCCCTTCACATTCCAGCCCACGTGCTCCCGAAACCGGGCGTCCTACAAAGCCGCTCGGTCGCAGCGCCCCGCGCCGCCGCCGCCGCCGCCGCCGCCGCCGCCGCCGCCGCCGCCGCCGCCGCCGCCATCCTCAGGGCCGCAACCGCACGCGGTCGCACTCCCAGCTACCGATCGGCCCCTCATTCTCTTTCACTCAATTTTGGCCACTCTTTTCACTATTTCCGCACATTCCTTTTTCTCTTTTTTGTTTCACAACTTACATTCGTTCCATTAAAATCAATATATTTTTTTCCGTATCGTCTAAGCATTACTTTCTTAATATTTGATTTTGCTATTTCTTTCGAGTAAATGTACTTCATTGACTTCCTCTCGTTTTATTCCTACTCTAAAAGCCTACATTGCCACTCCTAAGTGCCAACTGAAGCAACTTGGAAATCTGCCAGACCTCAGAACGCCATATTTTGAAACTCGCGAACTCTTCAAAATACAATAATTTAATTTGTTTAGTATATAATACATGTACCACGTTTTATAATGTATTATTTATATTTGCCTTTTAACAATTTATAAGTTCTACATCCATCAAGCACGAACACATTTTAACTAGAATGCATTTTCTACTTTTACTCTCCATTCTTTACCCAGCGTTCTATTATTAGTTTTCCTGACCTTGTTGAAACAAACATATGCATTTTTCCTTTCCATTCCCTTGGGGCGCATCCTTTCTACCGCTCCTTTCTCCACTGGCGCAGCCGGCTCCACGAGGACGAAGAGAGAACCCGCTCCCTCCCACGCGGGCCCGCTCCGCCTCCACTCTCTCCTCCATCCTGCCCCTCCTCCTCCGTGGCGCTGAGGACGAACCGGCGTCAGCTGGTCGCAACGGCCGGGGCTGCGCGCGACACAGGCCGCACCGTCCGTCCGCCCCGTCCGCCCGCCCGCCCGTCCGCCCGCCCGCCCGCCCGCCCGCCCGCCCGCCCGCCTCCTCCCGCCCCGCGCGCGTTCCACAGGATTCGCGGCACATCGATCTTGCCGCTTTGTGCGGCCGGGGCAGGTGCGCGCCCACGGTCTCTTCGATGCAACGCAGTCTGTATGACTTGTTAGCAGGCAGGTTCGCTCCTTCTCAGGGATGTTCATCTATGCTTGTGGTGGCCTTAAAAATTGCAACTTACCTCGACAAATGTTCGACATTTTCAAGTGAGCCCGGGCGACATATCCACAGTTCAATCTGATTTACGGACTCCAGTTTCCATTGTTTTCACTCATACGTTGTTTTTTTCCTATCGGGACAATGTTATTTCCCAGATATCCTTCAAATATTTGTGCTTTAATCCGTCCACAGAGAGCATACAATACCTTTGAGACTCGCCCCACGGATACCTGCATTTTTCTAAGCTAAATTACAGGAGCTTCGCGTGCGGAAATGAATGGATATTCATCCTATATACCACGGACTGTTGAATGCCTAACGCCACACGAATTATTATTTGGAGGCATTCCTAGGACGACGTTGCAACTGGAGGAATAATGTAAATGTAAATACTTAGCATACATTTACGATTGATTTAACTCTGGTTATTTGCACTATTATGGCAAGTTACATAATAATAATAAACGAATTTTCATGTGTCACAGACATCGCTCTTGACTTCTGTTACTCATTCGCTCCGTAAGCCCGTAAGCATATCAATTACACAAGAGGACAAGGAAAATATTTTAATAATTCACCTAGCTTGACGCCAATGTAATTACAATATCATGTCAAAACATCCAAATATAATGAACTTTTTTATTTTAGTACATTTCTTGCTTGCACGCTTGTTAAAATAATTACGAATACACTTAAATCGGGAATACAATCATAGGGGTACGTTTTGTTTCCCTGACAGTTCGGAAACAGCAGAGAACCACCAGTGCATGCGTTCTGGTGCTCTTTCCACTCCCCTCGATTCGTGGGCTTACTGTCCACCGCCCGCGGGGAAATGTACAGCTGTTGAACGGTCGATTGAGTTCATCCATCCGCTCCGGTAGACCGCAGCCAATTGCATTACATACGGGTGGTCCGTCCGCTATGGCGAAAGCTACCTCTTGGTCTGGCGGCGCCTGCGTCTGCGCCTACCATTACACACGTTTTATCTCCAAGTTCAGCGATCTCGCGGCGCTGCGCGGGCGACGCGGTGCAGCTTTCGCGCGAAACGAAACCGCGTGGCCACCGCCGAGGGCTCCGCGCAGCAGCAGGGCCCATCCTCCGGCCTCACTTTCCCCGCTGGGTGGGGCGACGTGGGCGGAGGAGAGGGGAAAGGGGGCATCCCCACAGGCCGATAGCTGCTGTACTACCTCGCCCACCAGCCCGACCGTCACCCCTCTCTGTCTTCCCACTTGCCCGCCGCTCCCTTCCCTCCCATCCAACGCTCCAAATGACTATACCACCTCCTTACTCCAAAGCACTCTTTCCATCCCATCCATATCCTAAACTCTGCCCGCCTCTCTACTCATCCCCGCCCAACATCCCTTCTCCTTTACCCACCCACTTGTCTTCACCCGCCACTCCTGTTCATCACAGTGAATTCGCTTCGTCCCGCCTCCCCACTCACCGTTTACCCATCAACCTGTCCCTAGACGACTCCCGTCCGCCATCCTGTCTTCTTTCTTCTTCTCTTGATTCCAGCCTGTCGACTTCCACACTCGTCCTCCGTCACCCGCTCTACCTCCGGGCCTCCGGCTGCCCGCCTGCCTTTTTTACGCCGGGCGGGCGGCCGGTCGCTCCATTAGCAACGAAAGTTCTTACGTAAGGTGAAGAAGAAGAAGAACGGGACCGCGCCGCGCTGCGCCGCGCCTCGCGTCGGCCGTTGCCGCTTCACGCTTTCATCGCGCGCCGAGGACACCGGCGCCCGTCGCCCGCCGGAGAAACCCTCTGATGAATCGGTCCATCGATCGGAATGGTGACAGCGGCGTTTCGTAATGTCACCCTAAGAGTGATGGAATTTACACGAATTACTAACGAGCACGAACGTGTTCACATCGTATACGTAACAATGGAACCTCTCACATTGCGATGTATCTAGCATTCGAGGCTGGTGACCTCCTCATAATTTATAGACATTTCTTCACCTGCAACGCTTTCACTTACGATGATGGATAATCCTGTAAACTTATCGCTCTTTGTGTACCATTCTCAAGATCACAACGGATAGTTTTTAAATACACATTCAAGATGAGCGTTGCCTCTCTTTTCACCAATCAGTATGCAGGCCAGACCATGACCAATTTTGTTCAGGACTCATTTAAAGAAACAGAATTTTATAACAATTATATGCTGAAAAAATTAAAATATCACATTAGGAAATGTCATTCACGGAATTTGGTCCGAGTGAGTAAAAAAATTAAAACATTAGTTTGCCGACATTTTGAAATATTTTTTTCCATCCTCAGGGCAGGTGTAAAAAGCAAGAAGACATCAATATAAATATACACTAACACAAATTAATAACATTATATGCAATTTTAATTTTTCTACTTACTCCGACAAATCCCGTGAACAACATTTCCTAATTCTATTTCATGATCGTGAATTCGAAATGAAAAGAACAAAAAAGTTAACAGAGTTTGAGAGGCAGCAAACCACCAGTCGTTAGAAAGAACTAGAGAATATTAAAAAAGGGTAAAACAGTAATAACCTATTAACAACAACAGAAATATCATCAATATCAAATGATAAAGACTCTTTGTCGACAATTATTTAATTTTTCCGATATTCAATCGTTACATCCGAAATATTAATTAGCTGTTCAGGAACAATGTATTCGGGGAGGAAGGAAATGGTTCAAGCCAGCACATTTCTCTAATATTCTGTGAAACATGAGAAAATGTTCATAAACTGACGAATTAAAACAAAAACTTCGTCGACAACACGCGCGTTAAAGTCAATAAACCCCACAGTAAAGTTAACCAGTTATGAAACTTCGTCCTTCCCATTTACACGTCACAGATTATCCTTCGTCACAGTTTGTGATTCGGTGCAATTTGCGTGAGTGTTGACCCCGCCTCGAATCCCAGCACACACACACATTCGAAAATGAGTACGTCAGAACTGTCCGAAAACTTATTATACAGATGTAAATGCCGTTTAACGAGTAATGCCCGAAAACTATCAAATTATACTATTAAAATATAATATATTATATACTATGCATTATTATAATTATGACATTAACCATTCAAAAAGCAACGCAACGTTCTTTGTTCTAAAATCAATAATCTTTCAGATGAAGCCCTGCATATTCTACTAGTACATGCAAATGCATATTGAATTTTTAAAGAAACCGGCAAAGAAAATGTGAAGAGAGTTATTCGACTAACTAATTTATATTACCAGAATTTTGGAAATTAAGTAATTAACCAACATAAAACCTTCCGGAGACAGAAACACATTTTATGAGCTCTAGTAAACTAAATTCTCGAATCACAAGAGAGGATGCTTAGCTTCTCACTAAGATGTTTCTTACAATCTAAACATAAATATATCCAGAGCCAGCATACACATTCCATGTTCTTTCACACTTGCAATAGTGAACCAACAGCTACAAACCATTTGATACTGTATTACAGTTAAAGCACAGTTGATAGTATATGACATGTCATGAACATTCTCAAGTCGTTTACCCTCCTCCAATTTAAGCTCTCCAGTAGGACACCCCGTCACGTCGCCACGCGGCCGTGGTTCGCAGGCCGCTCGGGGGCGTGAACGCCGCGCCGCCTGTCCGCCTTTCCCTGATCGCGAAGGCGACACCTGTCACGCGCCGCCACGCCGCGCCGCTGCCTCTCCCCGCCATTGTTTGTGCCCTCCGGCTCCGCGTCACACGCCCAACACCCCGCACTCCGCGCCCCCGCCCAACTCTTCGCGCCCCCGCGCCCCACCCCGCGCGATCAGGGCCCTGCGCCCCGCGCCCGCGCCCGTACTCTCAAGATCGAGTAACGGCGCTTCTGCGGCCGGCGCTGTTCGGCCTCCGACGGGAGAACGTTTTTTCTTGTAACCGATATCTGTCATAAGCAGTACCTAAACGCGAAACTATACGCTGGCGGTGATGGGAACTCGACATGGGCGGAATGTTCGTTTGTGAGGGAAAATGGCGATGGGCACTGGTAGCTCAGAGACAGCCAATAAAATGCATTGTGTGTGTGTGTGTGTGTGTGTGTGTGTGTGTGTGTGTGTGTGTGTGTGTGTGTGTGTGTACGTGTTTGGGGAAACGTCTTCTCCTCAGGCAAATATTGGTTAAATATTTGCTATGTCTAAGGAAAAATACATTAAAACAAGATAAGTTTTATAATATGCAAATAATAAACATAATTCAAGAAAAATGTAATCAATCACAATGTACTTGGCAGATGAAATGGAAGTTGTATCTTCAGTGACCTTCGATACTAAATGAATCATCTCTAATGGCCATGCCCAACGCTCATAAAATCGTAGGAAAATTTTATTTAAAAGAGGACGATATTTGCTTGGAACTGTGCATAACGACAGTGATCAATGATAACAATGATTATATTAAACAATGTGCCTTCATCATTATTCATTTTATAAAGGATATTACTCCACATTTAAAACGCACCTCAGTCCCTCATTTTTCACTTACAAATATTGAACAAATTTAATTCGAATACCTAACACTACAAGCAGCAAGCACTCGGTTGCAGTTTATTGGGGTCACGTCACAAGTGTTCGCGTTGACTGGATAACACACTGTTTACGACAGACATTGGTTATGGAAAACAAATCAGTCCCCTCTCTTTGAGAACTGTCAAGCCGTCCTGCTCACGTTTCTCCCGCAGCCTAGCACTTTAGGAGGAACGAAGGATCCATTTTGACAGTTAATTGCAGGTGTAACAACCGATTGTCAGCATAGCTTGTCCTTCCACATCCACCTATGGATTCACTACTTTTTCATTCTTTCGTCAGCAACACATACGTCAGTCCGACGTCAGCACACACGTATCTGCCACGGTTGTAATTATCCATTTGAGTTGTTTGTTGTTATAAACGTGTGGCTATGCTTAAATTGTGGGTATACTTAAATTGCAATAATGTTTTCATAAAGACCAGCAAAATAATTCTAGGATTATTCGCATGATGATCAACGAAATCACAAAACCTTGAGCACAAAGAAAACATTATGAAAGACCCATTCCACCCCCCGAATCTTACCGAAAACTAAAAATAGAAACGATTTATCTACGACTTAACGCTGTGGATAGACATAGAGAACGAGAGAAAGAATACAACTATTACGGAGTAATAGTACACTAATACATAAAAAGGATGATAATAACACTTAATTATTCTTATCGTATCTTTGAATCTGTGACGATGATTGTCATTAAAATCATGAAACTTTACAGTGAATTCGACTGCAATAACCGTTTGGCGTTGACAACTTACAGGCGAACGCGACGTACTCACCCGATCGAAGTATTACACGGCCTTTTACTTGTCAGCTGCACCGAAGGAAGCACGAACGGAGCGAACGGGACCCGAGTGGCGCGCTGTCGGAAAGCGTGGATGCTCGAGCGCTGTCATGCTCAACGAGCGTACACAGACGCGACGCGACGGGACGGGCTGGTCGATTGCGAAACGTCGCGAGACGGCTCCACCACCGCCCCGCCCCGCCCCCTTCGGCCGGGACGCGATCGGAGCGGAGCGGAAACACTAGCGTGCCTTGACGAAGAGAAAGTCGAGATAAAAAAATACATGACATCTTAGATACATATTGAGTTTACTGTTTACTTCCTTCTCCCTGTTCAACTTCTTTCGCTGATAATGAAGAACCCCTCTCGTTTCTCAGAAAGAAGCGGTCAACAAAGGGATTCGATGCTAAATGTGGTGGTAACAGGGGAACGATGGACTTCGATGCTGGCCCCAAAGGCCGCAAATACGAGAACTTCTGAGTTAATATCAGTACACACGTGAATCTGCTTATAGGAGAATAATTTAATAGCGCTTGTTATGTAAATTTGTAGTTACCTTCTGTTTGATTGGTATTGGTCGTGTTCCCTGTCTAGTTGGCTGACAAGGATAAGTTATCTCTGTTTTACTTCGTTCTCCAACAGAAGTGAAATTACATCAATCCCAAGAATCAACCATTTGGGATCAATGACCTCTCCCTTTCGCCTGACCATCACACATACTGGGTGTTAATATCTGCAAACTTTCACATTTCTTACTTTTACGAAAAAAATCTTGTTTTCATCCCAACTAAGTTTAAGGCATCATTCAATCACTTTTATAACGCGTAACATCTACATTTTCAATAAACGCGAGAAACAATCAAAACCTCCAGTGTTTATGAGAAATGCACGACTAATCACAAATCACGTATAACAGAAGACATTACATTTCATGATGAGACACATCTTACAGGGAGGAGCTTCGAAAGCATGTTTCTTTGTGTCCTACTTTTGACAAATCAATGGAATAAACGGTGCGGAACATACTGATCAGCCAGTGCGTACGCGCCTTGCGGTGAAAGTTGACAGAACTGCCAGAGGCATCATTCTAACGCTCACAGTAGGTAGGGAGTAGGCAAGGAAATTTCTCGTTAAAATTCCGACCTTGGAAGAACAGCACCCAACCGCAAGTGAGCACCGGCATTCTTCTGCAATGTGTCTAAAAGGTTAATAATTCGTACCGGTATGAGCTTCCCAGAGATCCTACGAGTAGTCTTAGGATCGTTTTCTTTTATTACTTGTTAACAACCTCTCCAGATGCCAGCATCTCAAACTCGATCGTTAATTCACAACATCAACATCGTCATTTCGTTTAATATCTAGGAATAAATAAAAGGACCGATCTTGATTGCACCAGTTGCCAACCTGCTTTCAAAATCAGAAGGTTACAGTTGTGGTCAATCAAAATCGAATTTAAAATCTCTCTCTCATATTACCCTCAACACTAGATCTACTTAGTATTTACATTATAAGCAATCCTTTAGTGTTTTCCATAAAAAAGCAAAAAATTCGAAATGTTTGATACGTACGATTATAACGTCCAAATGAAACGACAAATATTCGCTGGCTGTTCGACTTCATTTCTCCTTTGGATTGATGAACGTAGGTTGGTCACGGTAGAATATCTCAAAAACTTTTTTAGTATTACTATTTAGTCCAAAAAGAAATTCAATTTATATACTTTTTTGTATTTCTTTTTCTTTTTTACTATCTTTTGTTTGTCAGAACGTCGAACACTCGTTCCCGTCACGAGTCTTACAAAGAGACGGTATCCTTCTAATGCTTAAACGACATTTTGGAGTAGCTTTAACTGTCTTACGAAGAACAAAACTGCAGGTGATAAAATATGCACCCACGCACCAGCTGAAGCATCAGACACACAAACCTTCGAAGCTCTAGAGAGGCGTACGATTCGGCAGAACTCATTCGCAGAGGTCGCTTCGAACGACCGCACCGTGTGGTCGATGAACAGGCGCCGATGGAAAGCGGAGGCGGCGCCGGCCAGCACCTGGGCGGCGGGGGTCGGGGAGCGCCGTGCCGCCCCCGAAGTGGCGCGGAGAAAGTGTCAACAACGCGGCTCGAACCGCGGCCCGCGGGGGCCGGGGCTGGCGCCGCCGCCGCCGCCGCCACCGCCGCCGGCCACCGCCGCGCTTTCGCGCTCCGCCGGACGCCGCCGCCGCCGTGGCCCCTTTTGCAAGAGACCGCCCGCTCCCCCCCCCCCGCGCCACTCCGCGCAACGCCGCCGCCGCCGCCGGACGAGCCCCGCAGTGATGCTGCGCCATTGGGCGCGCGCGTATTCAGGGAGCCCATCCAAGCAAAATTACTTCTTTTGATCGGTGCGCGGCCGAAAGGACGTGCTCCGCGTACAACATACAAAATTCGTATTTCCATTCCTTGCTTGTTCTCCTATTTTGCTGTGAAGACTCTGAACGCTGAAGATTTTAGGTTTTTGGTGCACAACCAGAAAAGTCAAATATAATTCACGAAAACTGCATGGAGCAATCGGGAACTTTCATCTGACATATTCTTCCTATAGCTATTTATGTGTTCATGGGCAATTTAGATGAATACGCTAAATTGAGTCTTGCTGGAGAGATATTTTATACGTGACCCACGTCTGTCATTTGTTAAATTTGTAACTTTGAAAAATGGGTCTATTTTAGAAATATGTAACTAAGTTAGGTATGACTTCTTGATACAAAAGTAGAATACAGTACTTAATTAAATGCCGTTGATTAATTGCAACGATAAAAATATGTAGACACATGTATTTTAATTGAATAATTTAGATTTGCGTTATATCGTAAGATCAGCCGCGATATTTCATCATCAGACATGCCTTTTCTAACAGAGATACTGACGAATCGAAAACGAAACGATGCCAAGGTCTATAAATTGTCAATGCAATTTGGTAGTGACATGGGTTCATGTTCATAGCGTTGAGCTCTAATGAAAACTTTGCGTCAATAAAAATGATTTGTTACATAATTAAATTTTATATTTTTTTCTCTTGGCAATAGATTTCGTAATAAATCGAAAGATGTAATCAGATGATTTATCTCATATATTCAGTGCACTCTAATGGCTATGTTTTTGGCACAGTACAAATGCTAAAGAAAGATTTTTCTGAATTTGAAGTGCACAATTCCATAGAGATTTTCCGGGAGCTATTGGGCCCATATTCTTAATAATAATAGGAGTTGCAGGTTTTTTTAGAACAGAATTCTTCGATCAATCAAATATACGTCAATATTTTTCATGTTCAATAAATTTTTGAATTGTGAGCAACTCTACTTAAGAAAGTATGAATTATTTCACTTTCATAAAAATTATAATATCACTGTGCATCTAGTGTTTCATCGACGTCCGTATGCCAGAACTAGAAGAGTTAGACTTGCTTGCAAGCGTATTTAAGTAGAAAGGGTTGCATGTAAACGGAAAGTAAAAAACTAACGGACCCAACCACTAAACAGTCTCTTGTAACTGAGCACACATGAAGGTGTTTACTTGACACGTGGGATCAACACTAAATACATATTAGTGAGAGAGAGTGATTTCTAGAAGCACTCCGAGATGGCAGATACAACACTTGACCGTATGAGTAATCAACCGACTTGACCGTGTGAACAATCAACCCATTTGCCCACACAAATGCAAACTGAATGAAGAAATACAATTCATCACAGTGTACCCCAACGCTGAAGTAAGGGATGTTTCAAGTCAATTTAATCATCATATTTCATTCGTTCATTTTCTAATACACGTCTAAGTTCTCACAGTAGCTTTTTCTAACGTTATATTCCGGAAATGTGTTGCAACGTGACTTAGCTTTCTTCAGAGTATTCGACATACTACAACGCTTCAACGAGGAGTTTGCGAAATAAACAACATTGTTTGTTTTCCGTCTGTCTTCTATAAGGATAAAGATAAAAATATTAGGCATCTTTGTGCGCGTGTGTAAACAAATATTCCACCACAATTAACTGACATGAAGTGGTAAATACAATTTGTTGAGACGCTCACCGATATTAAATGTAGCCGTTCACAACCAGCGAGAAACAAAGGAACAGTTGAGAAAGAACCACGAAGAGTTTGCATCTGAAGCTTCGGCAAACGTCCACGTTTAGTTCTCTCGGCACCCGGTGTGGTGCAGGTTCTCCAGAAATATCTCTTTCCTCGGGCCACTGGAAATCCGTAATTTCTGCGAGTGGTCAAGTGGATCCGAACGGCACAGCCACGATTTCTCTCGGAAACAACGTTATGCACTTTTCGCCGTCGCCGTCGCCGCCGTCGTCTTCGACGCCGACGCCGCCGCCGCCGCCGCCGCCGCCGCCGCCGCCGCCGCCGCCGCCGCCGCCTTCTCGAGAGAGGCACATCCATTAGCGACCGCCCGAACGGCTCGAACCGGCGGGCGGGCGGGCGGGCGGACGGGCGGGCGGGCGGACGGGCGGGCGGGCGGACGGGCGGGCGGGCGGGCGGGCGGACGGGCGGGCGGGCGGACGGGCGGGCGGGCGGGCGGACGGGCGGGCGGACGGGCGGGCGGACGGGCGGGCGGGCGGGCGGGCGGGCGGACGGGCGGGCGGGCGGACGGGCGGGCGGGCGGGCGGACGGGCGGGCGGGCGGGCGGGCGGGCGGACGGGCGGGCGGGCGGACGGGCGGGCGGGCGGACGGACGGGCGGGCGGGCGGACGGACGGGCGGGCCTCGGGGCGCCGCGATATCGCAGCGGCAGACTTTCCATCTCAATCCTGCACGGCGACTGGCCTACCCACGCGACGGACGAATGGACTGATGGATAGATGCCGCTCTCTACACGTCGAGTGAGCGCCTGGCAACACGTGAGCAGGAGAGGCACCAAGATGTCAGAGGAGAAGTAGAAAACAATAGTCCGCTGCCAAAGTATTTATAGCAGAATGTTTCGACAACGGTCCACGCATCTTTCACATCAGAAATAGACAATAGAACTTGGAATACTAACACGAATAGTGGACATGGATTAAAGGATTTTATGGGACGTAATAACATGGAATATAGGAATGCACCTATACGATTACACCATCTAATATTATTGAATTTCAAGCAGCTTTCAACATCGCTTGAAATGAGTCTGTTTACAATGTGATGTAGACACTTAAAAATGTAAATAGATAAGTATGCAGCACGTGGTGAAAAAGTTGAATTAGAATTGTTTGAAAAATATTGATAAAGTATCATTCAAAATTATTTTCAAATCATTTTCCTCCAGCTGTTTATATCATCCGTGTTACGTCGCCAACCACAACTAACGCTGCTCCACTCCGGTAAACGCCGTTAAGTGCTGAGCGCAGCAGTATCCCTTACGGGAACGACATTGTTCAAGCCTCTGTTTGTATTAAATTGCGGTTGCCGAATGTGAGCGAGCATCCCAGCCCAGAAACAATCTCGCTCCCCTGTGAAGATGACTCGAAGGTACCGTAGGATGGTAAACGGGGCAATGCTTGCTTTGCCCTGAGTAAAGATTTATCGTTCTGTGAGGAAAGTAATTGGAACAACAGGGATGTAATGGTAGGGATCAGTTAAGCAAGGAAATGTATAGGCCTGCTTATATAATGAATCGTATAATTATAACTGCATTCATAACTCCACTAAATTAGACCAAATATATCATTAATTTCGTGCATTTCGCAATTCTAAGTATTCAACATGTTCAAGTCTATTAATTCAAAAATTATAAATCAACCAAGATGTTGAAGAACGTCAACCAGATGTTTTGGCGTTTTGCCGCAAATACCTACAAAACTTCAATATTGTATAAAAATCACGGAAGTGTTCAATATATGTCTGATACTGAGAGCACGTAGTCACACAGCGCTTTCTCAAATAATCCAATTTCCCCTCGTATTTAGCATAAATAAAGAGTCAATGACTTCGCAATTAGCGTAAAAGTTCTAAAAAGAACAACATATAAATTCTTCAATATTTCCAGTAGAATGTTAAAATAATACACTGGGGCGAGGATCTTCGTCCAAATTCAACTGCGAGTACGTGCTTGGAGGCGTCTCGTGAAAGTCGCGACTGATTTCTCTCCGCCGTTTCGATCTGCTCCCCATCTCCGGCGGAAAAGCGGGCGGGCGGGGGGCGGGTGGATTCAATGCAGTTAAGGGGGCCGGGAAGAGGAACGGCTTCTCAGCGTCAATCACACACCCCGCGAGCGCTGCACGCGACCCCGTGCTCGGGCCGGCCGTGGGTCGTTCGCTGCGGGCCGGTAGGGAAGCCGTCGCGTGCGGGCGGTCTTCCCGAGGGCCGGTTCGACTCCCGGCGCATCCCGATGCCCTCGTCCTACGCGCGCCCCGAGGCGCAAACGGGCGGGAACGAGGAGTGACGTAACTCGGTTACGGAGTTAGCCGGGAACTCGAGGCGGAGGGCAAAATATTGCACCATCGCGCGCGATGGCAGAGGGCCAGGGCCTCGGGCTCGGGAGCGTGGCGATCCAAGTCGCTCGGAAGCAGGGCTCCTTTGTGCTCCGCGGCGGAATGCGCGGCTTTACTTGCGTTTCGTGGAAGGGGTCCTAATTAAGAAAGGAGAAGGAGGTCTCCGTTCTACAAATGAGAAACTTGTTTAATTTGAACTGCATTTGTGATTCTTGGAAGCCATCTTTGGAACAAGTGCTCAAGAGCAAATGATGAGGAAACAAGCTTAACGTACACGGCACAAAAACACGACGCTCCCGAGGAAGGAAGAAAGTATGTTATTATTAGATTGTAAGTAAACCAACCGTACGGCGTACACGAAATTTCGACTTCACGCAGTTTAAAAATGTCACATAATGTAACAGGACCAAAAGAAGGTGACCTTTCAGCGAATTTCCAACCATAATTTTCGAAGAACACGCTCACGTTCGAACATTAAGATGCAATGTAGCATTATTAGTTTTCTGAAGTGACAAACAATACGACACAATGTAATCGCTCCGTGATGACGGGCAATGGAGTAGATAAATGAACACATCGGGCATGCATAATTTGGTACATCTACATAGTTTAAATAAAAAGTGATAATTTTACAAAATATCTTCTGAATAGAACGAAAGATGTTCGCAAAAACCTTTTTCTGCGATCTTGGCAGTTCGCGAGTTTTCACTCACAATACAATGTTCACTTACGATTGTTCAACTCATTTAAAGCTTTAATAAAACTGAATCATTCAGCTCCTCTCTCAGCATTATAAAACATATGTATGAATGGATTGGTGCAGAAACCCCTCATGCCCACATTTTTTATACCTTTCGATGCGCGTATATATACTCTTCAGGTCCGACACGAACTGTGGGTGTAAAATTTGGCTTAAGTTTTCGTTTGGAGCAGAATCCTGTGTAACGTAATTAAGTTTTTCTTCTTTCTCCTGGAAAATCGTGGAGAACGGGCAAAAGGGGCTTCTGGACCAATCGATTCCTGTAGCAAACAACTTCTCCGTCTCGGAGTTCGCGCAGCCCCCGCGGCTGGGGGAGGGGGTCGTACTCACCTTGGCCACGTACTTGGGCGCGATGTCCGCGAGTCCCCTCGAGCGGCGCGCGGGGCCGCCGGTGGCTGCGCCGGGGGCGGGCGCGGAGACGGCGGCGGCGGCGGGCGGCGGCGCGAGGGCGGAGACGGCGGCGGAGGAGGCGGGCGCCGGGGCGGGCGCGGGCGCGGGCGCCGGCGCCGCGAGCACCGAGGCGGGGGCGCCGCGCGGCTGCTCCACCGGCATGCTGCCGCTGTCACAGCGGGGGCGGCGCCGCTGCAGCAGCCGCAGCCCGAGCCGGAGGCGGCGGCGGCGGCGCGGGCGGCAGGATGGTGGCGGCGACGGCGCGGCCGGCGGCGGCGGCGGCGGCGGCGGCGGCGGCGGGGGCGCGGCCGCCTGGTGCCCCGGGGACAGCGCTGCAGGAAGAGAATCGGACACAGTTACTAACGACCATACATCAATTGAGGCGGTAGCTACAAGATGGACCCAAAGGACTATGGGCCCTTCTTCCGGAACAACGAATGCAGAAATGAATTCTGAGTACTTTAATATAGTATATCCAAGCAAATTTTCATGATTTCTCTATTCGTTACGTTGGTTGAGCAATATTCCGTTACATAAAGAGAGTTCCCCAAAATATTGCACTTTAACCTGCCATTTGAGTTTCACTTAATCCTTAATCTTAATTATTAAATAATTAAGCAAAAATACGGAACTTATATGGGTACTTCAAGGAAGAAAGCAAATAATTTTACCAAAACGTTTTTGAAGAGTGTACTACTCAAAAAGCGTTCACTAGAAATGTCGAAAAAAGTGAGTCCGAATCTGATAGTTCACAAAATGAATTGTGAGGTAAAAAAAGTAACAAACCACATTTTGATTTGCTTTAGTAGTTTATAATAAAAGCAAATTAAAATTTAATATTTATAATTTACACCATTTCAATAATAAATATAAGAAGTTCTCCAGAAGAAGGGCCTAAAACGCATCAAATGTCAAATTTTGGCGTCAAATGTTGGAAATTAAGGAGAATTTAATTACGTTCTAAATGAAATTAAGTTTAAAAATAATTATAATATATTAAAATAATTTGTAATTTGCAATTAAATAGACCAGTATGTAGAATGTTCTGATCGAAAACTTGCAACGCATTTTCTCAAAACACAAGTTTTGTAGTATAGGCTCTTCTTCTAGTCTTGTTCGATAAACCAATGTTTCTGCTCGCACAAGTGATGCGGGTAAGTTTTATTGGATTAGATATGATTTCCATGACACACTTAAACATTCAATCACTCTTTCCGAGCTACTAACTTTCATTAGCACCCAAGCACAACCTGCACCTCCACAATTCCGATTGCGAATAAAACGTCTACCAAGTCAACTGAATTCTCTATTATATCTGTCTAATTATAATCCGTAAATAATTACCACATCAACGCAATATATCGACGCAATAAATTCTAAACGATAAGCCCGTAAAATCGTTCTGTTATACACAAGAGTTCACTGCAACTTTATTAGTGCTGAACTGAAATGTCACCAATGGTAATTACAGACAATAAAAATTGTCTCTACGTTGACGCTGCTTCAATCATCGTAATAAATGAGACAGTAAATTGCCTTTACCATTATGGAATTGCCAGTAATAGGCCTTTTTACGAATGAACAAATCAAGTTGAAATAATTAAAACGTAGTAACTTCAAGTGAGTTCGCTTTTGGTACATAAATGCATACTCAACTTTTCGAAAAATAGATACACCTCAAATAATTAGTACTTTTTATCAGTACATTATTCTATTCTCAGTTGGTAATAGAATACATCTATTCTAAAAACTCATAACCCAAATCCCTTTTAAACGAAATTCTATTGCACGATGTTTTTTTTTTCATCTGAGCACGCAAACTATGGAATACTAAAATCAGGATTTCCAAGAGTTACCTACGACAATAAAATCAACTATTCCTGTTGTCATTCGTGCCATTCACTTCGAGTTTATTTGTATTGTAGTGAGAACCCGCGGAGTCATTCCCGTATACGAAGGTGACGTCGTTCTGTGAGAAGAAAAACAAGAGATTCTAAAACTTCTTTTATCACCTAATAGGTAAAACAGTTCCCTTAAAGCATTCTGAAAATTCATACATTGTAACCACCCATCTTTCTGGAAGCTATATTCACCGTTATCGACGTAATGCGAAATTGCTGTTACAGCACGGGGATAAATAATAAACCCAATACCGTTTTTTGCGGATCTCGAGCAGCGGATCTTATGACGTCTCAAAACCAAGTTGGAAGGGATCCTGTTAAGGTGCAAACATCTCCGAGACACTTCGTGATGGAAAATGTTGTATCGGCGAGAAACCAACACATGAAATTAAATTGGTTCGAGCATGTGTGGATGTGATTACATGAGCTGTTTGTGTGAAACGACAAAGAGCCTTCTCATCTTCGGCGTTAGGAGCAACTGGTGCCGTTAGTGACAGCTGACAAGCACATCCAACAGTTCCCACACAACTCTTACAACATTATAACAGCATTTGCACAGCAGTTTTAACTCGTACAGTGACGTTAGTAGATTAATTATGTACGTTATTGCGTTAATGAATGATTCAAAAACTATTTCAAAAGAAACTGTATCTTTCGTATCTTATAATGGCAAAGTTTAACTAACTTGAAAAGTTTACAAATTTTGCAGTTTATACAAATTTAAACTAGACTTACTTTAATCAGAGAATAGATAACGTCTTATTGGTTGAAGTACTGATGCGCTGCGAAAAGTTCACCCCCCGAGTATTTTTCCATAACACCGCCGATCTCGCATGCCAAACTAAAATATCCGGCGTGACGCCTGGAAACTTTCTATCTAGTGTGCACCCTGGCAGGACGAGCTTACGGCGGAGCTGTCAGAAGGTGCTCACGTACGCGCCAACGTTTTACATAGCGGTGCCGCAGCCGCCGCTCGACCTTCGGGAGCCACCAGCTGCGGGATACAGTAAGAGTAAGCGATCTGTTTACTCCCCGGCGTGTGTACTTTCCTACTTCCGGAGCTTCACGCGGGAGTGGCGCTCCCAGATAATGGCTGACTCATTTAACGTCTCAATACACCTGTTTGCGGGAGACTAGGGTACACACGGGCGCGAGGCGCGTTGAAGTTCCGGCTTCGGTGCGTCACGACGGGTGAGATTAAACAAACAAGAACCAAATATCGTACGTTACGGACTTCGTGATTGTGAGGCTTTTGATTGTTTGACTATTAAAAAGTAATGATTTCGCATGTGCATGAGAGGTCCTTGAAAGGAAAAACCTGGATCACCAGATTTTGGTTTTAGTTAATTCAACTACTATGAGCATTTTTTGACGTTCATTGCAATGGTCTTGTTTCTTCCCTTTCCCACGGGACAGATATACAACAGCAGAAAATTCTTACGCAGTTAACATTTTCTTATTGTACTTTAAAGAAACATATACTTTAAAAAATCATTTATTCATTTTATCGTAATTCTCAATTAATCTTAATTTATCACCAAATAATCTGAAAGATCAAAGATGAAAAAAATACGTAAGCTTGTGTCAATGAATCTTTCGCTTTAATTGCACAGGCAACATACACACACACATTTGTCAGACTCAAAGACTTGACACATATTTCTATACGTATTTGGACGCGCTGAATCCGAATCTAAAACCTGAATTGTACCATCACCCTCCACATTTTTTAAATCGCGAGAAAACATCTTGGTTTTCTATTTTTATTTTTGATGGGTGTTGTCTGACACAAAGACTTGACACATGTTTCTCCGTGTATGTCAATGCACTGAATCCAAATCTGAAGCCAGAATTGCGCCATCCCCATATTTTTTATCGTGAAAAAAAACTGAAATTGTAATTGTGAATTTGAGGATGTTTTTTGTTATTTAAAAAAAGCTGGAGGGTGGTGGCGCAATTCTGGCATGCGATTCGGATTCAGCGCGTCAAAATGTACAGAGAAACATGTGTCAAGTCTTTGAGTCTAACAACAACCCCTGAATACAAAAACTAAAATTTGTCGATGGTTTTTCACGATTTAAAAAATACTGGAGGGGAGCGGCAAAATTCTGGTTTCAGTTTTAAATTCAGCGTGTCAACATATATAGAGAAACATGTGTCAGGACTGTGGGTCTGACAACAACCTCCGAAAACAAAATTAAATACAATTTCACGATTTTGCGATTAAAAAAATTGGAAAGTGGTGGCGCAAATCATAGATGTGTCAGAGTTTTGGGTCTGACAACAACCATCAAAAACAAAAAATACAATGTGACGATTTTTGGCGATTTAATAAAAATGTGGAGGATGATGGCTCAGTTCGGGCTTCAGATTCGGATTCAGCGCGTCGAAATACAAAGAGAAACACGTGTCAAGTCTTTGGGTCTGACAACTTTTTGTGCGTGTGTGTCCCTGCGTTGTTATTAAATTCTTTCTTCATACATCTCCACTACATGTTTCCGCTCTCTGCTAAAAACATCAATTCCAGAGATACCGTTTTTAACGTTTCAAACATAATTCCAATATTTCTCACTGGTTCACTCTAAGTAAATTTATCTGACCTATGCCATTTTGGAAAGCACACAACCAGCCGAACACAACGCTTCGAACTCGCTGAGAGGGAGTGCAGAAGTACCGAAGTCCCATCCCGCGGCAGCTGAAAGCGCGCCGTCATCCCTCGCCTGCCTGCGTGACACAGTGAGCGAGGCGGTGGGCCTGGGCGCCGCCCGCGATGCATATGCATGCGGAGGCACAGAGGCGCGGGCTGTTGCGACGCGTGTCGCCAATTCCGCAGTAATGGGCGGCGGCGTCGATCGGGGACGCGGCGCCTGCCAACTACACTGGTGACCTGCCAGCCGCCCGCAAGGAGAGTTCCGCACAATCAGAGGCCACGAACGCACACATTCACTCGCAAACGAGGACGCGGGAAGGAGGGGACGTATTGAGGTGAGGGTGCGGATGAATAGTGGACGGTAGATGAAGTGTCAGATCATGAAATACGAATAATTCTTGTCACTTATCCAAGATGAAGACATCTTAGTGGAAACGGGAAGTACTCGCGAATGAGAAAAAGTGAGTGTGCGAGAGAGTGAGCGAGTGTAGAAGTGCATGAGCGAGTGAGTGAGTGCACGAGAGAGTGAGCGAGGGTAGAAGTGCATCAGCGAGTGAATGAGTGAGTGAGTGAGTGAGTGAGTGTAGAAGTACATGAGCGTGTGAGAAAGTATGTAGAAAAGTGCTTGGGAGAAGGAAGGATGCGGAAGATGAGAGACCACTCTGACACATGTGAAGGAGATAAGATAAGTCGGATATGTCTCGGATATGAGAACGGTGGATGTCAGTGTCTCTTTCAATTCTCTTCTGATCACCACGTAAGCGAGGACAGAAAAAGACAAGTAGACAGAAGCAATGACAATTGAAGGAAACGTAAAGGATATAATTGATTGAAAATAGAATGGCTATTGAATATGGTGGACTATTGAAGTCGCGATGATGGATATTATTAGAAATGAAAAGAAGTGAAACGGTGATTAGTAAATGACAGGTGAAGTCGTAATGTCGCAGCTACTAGAAATTCTGAAATCTGTTGGAATAAATAAAAAGGAAACAGAAATGTATTGTTGGGCGGATAGGCAGGCAACTGGAGACGTTGTACAAGCCCCAGGGAAGAAATGAAAAAGTTGAAATATAGGAGGAAGAGGAAACTTCAGATCACAGTTCAAACTTGAAGTTTATAAATACACTAAATAAAAGTTCAGAAGTGACAATGGGGTTCATTTATCGCCCACATTAGCAAAATATATGAAACAGAAATCAAGTAATATTTCCCAATCTTTTAGTCCACATTGCATAGAAAATAGGTGTTGACTTCCTTAGTAAGAATGTTTAAAATAATTTGTCGTACGATACAGAACGAAAAATAGTGTATTTCAGTATGGCATTTATGCATAAACTAGAACTTATCATCATGAGAATTTCCAAGTTGCTTACGCTGAGTCAATAATTCTTTTTTATGATTATTATGACATTTAATACAAATTAATATTAAAATATCTATTCCACAGAAGTTTCGCAAAGTTTTAGATCACAAATAAGAAATGTTCACTTGAACGTGATACAGAAGACGAGGTCATGACATTGTTCACGACAGTACGGGTACTCATCGGTCTAATTCACTTTTTGCACCACAGCAAGAGTTTATTCAATATTTTTTAATACCCACTTCTATATTTCTAGGGCCTGGCAGCCTCGTATAATAGGAATGAACAGAATTCGCCAAATTCGCTTCCAACTACTGAAAAATGTTGACTGACATTGATAAAAAAACATTTTTGGAAAATACTAGCATTCTAACTATCGATTATATTATTAAAATAACACAATTGACTAACATTTAGGATGCTAGTATTTAGTTCTATTATAGAAGAATAGCACACAAATAAAAAATGAAAGTACTGATACATTATCCCAGCATCTTTTGGATTTGTAAAATTTATTGCGGTACAATAGCTAGCTTACACTTATTTTACTTAAAACAAAGATTCGGAAACAAAAAAAGTGCTAACATATAATGAATTATAATAAATCGAGCAACATTTACGAAGACGCAGCTAGCCGCATTATAGCCGATTTTTACATAGCTACGTTTGACATTTGATCAGCTGTTACGATGCCGTCCAATCGGGACCTTAAATGTCACTATAGTGACATCATAATGGCCTTCCGTTCAACCTTCCGATTGGATGACACCACAACAACTGATTTACTTCAAACGCAGCTCTGTAAAAACCGCAGTATATTACGCATTTCTTCCACGTGCGCGGGCCGGGTCAAAGCACGCCGACGACTGCGTTCAGCAGAAGTTAATATTGCGCGACTCTTGAATTGGAATCTGTTCTTTAACCCTTCCATTTTCATATTGTACGCTCAGCTTTGAGGAGAGCTGATTCTCACTCCAATGTGAGCTAGTTGCCTCTCGATGACAATGCACCCGAGTTCCTCATTCATTAATGTAATTTGCATGTATGCTATTAAACATCTGCCTCCTCATAAAACCACAAACAATATTGTGAATGCGTAGGGGATAAGTAACAGGAAATGTAATTCTTTGTTCCCAATCTGGAGAAACTGTTATCAAATAGAGCGATATTTTAGTAAAGAGGTTTTGAAGGATATAAAGTAATATAAAAAAAACTATTTTTTCCAGAAGAAAATGATCATAAATCTTTTGATATTTGTATGTTGTTTCGATAAGAAACGCAAAAAAAAATTATGGATTATTAGTTTTATCAAACACTCATACACACACCATACTACAATGTTGAAATATCAGTTTATTTATTTCATATTTATCTAGCAGTCAAAATTAAAAATTGGAGAAAATTGTGTGAAAATGTGCTATGAGCGTTATTGATGCCATATAATTATCAACAAAATCAGATTAAAACAACCTAATCTCTCAAATGTAAGCATTACAAATGCAAAGTAATGGATTTGTTTGGAATATAAGAATGAACATAAACGGAACTACATATACTCTAAATCAGGGGTGTAATCATCCTTGCAAGTCCACAAGGGTCACAATTAAAACCTTTAACATGGCTTCGGGCCATATTTTCTTAACTTCCACACGTGAGCGATCCACACGTGACTTCCCCGTGTTGTTGATCACTTTGTCCGGCTGCTATGAATCGGGGAATCGGGGGGGGGGGGCGCAACCATGCGTGATATCAGTCCGTACCATGCACAAGGCAGTGAAACACACTGGGATGATTTTGAATTTCTGAACTTACTAAAAAAATTCCTTACATCTAAACACATATATTTTCCCATTTAAGGCAGCTTTGATCTGGATAGGGCGCACAATGTTTTCGCCGACATGGATGAAAGGGACTTTCATTTTGGACTCATTATCTTTCACGGGCCACAAGAAATGGCACCGCGGCCCGCCAGTTGGACAACCCTGATCTAAATTATACAATTGTATACATTATTTGTAAGAAAATAATGATCACTTAAGTATTATAAACATCACAAAATTATATTTATAATTCGAACGTATTCTTTTTACAAAATTTGCGAGTCACAGAACTGTTATTGGAGAAATTTCTTAAATGGAAAATGCCCATGCTCAACTACAAAAACTGTCATTCTATAAATAACAAAATTATGACACAATTGTGAAAACACCGCATGACAAATAATGCACTTTTTGTGCGTGGTTTTTGACATTACTTTCGTATATGTCTACTTCCAAGAACTTAAAAAGACCGTAAAAGAACATTTTGTGAGTGATTTATCACGCAAGTTATACAGTAGATACCTACGCAACCATTTTTTTAAACCTTTCACCGCTTTAAGAAAAATCAACGATTAAGAAAGTATTAATTATCAGTGTATTTTAACTTTCATTCTGACTTGTCATTTACAAATTAGTAAGTAACGGACAAAACCACATTAGAGATAATGCCATATACCCACAGTACACACTCCCGCGAAACAAAAAGAGTTATAATATTGAAGTGCATGCCACTATTCAGCCACTGAGCAGGATTGTTTAAACTTAAACTTCAGAGCAAGTAATGATACCATCGTAAACTCGTGCAAACATGTATCTACACACACACACACACATACACACACACACACACACACACACGCCTGATTCGAGCACCTGCTCGCAGGACTTGACAAACAGAGCAGCTCGAGAACAGCTGTCACGAAAAACGTACCGGTATCCAGTGAGGACCAGCGCCACGAATCAATCGAGTCGCACCGTGACCACGCCGCCTCACGCTCCCTGGTTGGGCGGGAGAAAAACCCATAGCTGCGGCTTTCAGGTCGCCAGCTGGCGAAGGCAAAACATCCACACAGCGTCATGTTTGTTAGTTGTTCCCGAGTTCACATTTTCTGCAGCTGTTCACTCGCTCTTTTTCTCTGCTGTTCGCTAATTCCTCAGTTGTTCACTTGGTTGTTCGTGAAGTACATTCTACATTCCCTTATCTATCTTCAGCTGTGTTAACTCCTATACTTCAACAGTTTTCTAGACTTCAGCTGCCTCCAATCACGTCCATGCTTGCCCAGACATGATTTCTGAGGCACAAGTTTCAAACATGTTCTGGTGGCGCAAAGTTTGATGACTCAATACCTGCCAAGACGTACACCATTTTTCTTATCTCCAACACGTAAGATTCTGCATCGTATCAATTTCATCAATAATTCTTGCACTAAATAGAACATCGTCTCCCTTTAAAACCCCGAGAAAGGGATGGTTAATAATAGCAAAAACTTTATCACTGAAGTTCGACTGCCGCCACATGCCATCTACGTTCCGTTTCACTGCACTACTCGATGACAACTAAATTTTGCATTAAGCCGGTGAGGAGATTACCCGTTTGGTCGAGTCCATTTTCCATTCCGCAGAAACGAGTTCATTTCGAGCACTGCACACACACACATTCGAAAATGCGGTTCAATGATGAAATGGGGCGCATTCAATTTCGCATGACGGCTATCGTACATTTACTCATCGCGTAAATAAACAGAGCTGGTGACCGCCGATAGCGACCGCGGATGCGCTCGGACTTCGGCGTTTGCACGGAAGGGGAGGGGGAGGGGGAGGGGCGCGTTGTGAAACGAACCACGAAATGCGCCTAAAGCGTGCTCTGGAGCGGCGACGTTTGCACGGCAGCATGCGCTCTCCCGGGGTGCGACGGAGTTCCAGAGCTTTAAGCGGCACAATTCACTTCGATCCGTTCACTCAAAAGTTCAGCGCCGGGACGTCGCTGATAGCGTGTTATTTGAACTCCGCAGAGCTGAGACGTGTTCTTCCACAGCTGTTGAGTCAGCTGGGAGCCATCTGATTCCGTTCTCCGGGCCACCTCATCAGGCAACATCAATTTTACAATTAAAACTTGTTTCTCTAGAAATATATTGGTTTTGATATGAAGTTTTCGGCGTTTTGTTTGACGATAAATGAATCTTACTGTAATATAATGTAATGAAAAGTATTGTTTAATGTCACACGCAACCACTAATTACCATAACTAGAACATCAAGCACGTTTGGTGAAAAACAGGGAACAAATTGAAACAAGGTTATAGATAAATCTAGTTCTGAACGATTCACTCACAAAGTAATATGTACACACACAATGTTAATTTAAAACTTAGAATATTCGTTCGATTAGACTTTTCAGATTCAATAACGTGACTATTTATACTTTGCTGCCCACTGTAATAAGAGAACTAAAATTTACATGACCCATACAATGCGTTCTCCTTGCACGTTCTCCCTGCAAGTCGCAACTTGCGTCTTGACATAAAAATAAATACAGTGGTGCAGTCAAGACGTGAGGGAGTGGAGAAGGAGAGGGGGTTCAGCCCCCCCTCCCCGTCAGAACCCAATGACATATATTCATTAACATTTTTTTTACTAATTTTCTGCAGCAACAAAAGTTATTCGATAAATAAATTATATTATAAATATATAAATTATAATATAAATAAATTTTAAATTCAGCTTAAATGAAAGTCGTCTAAAAAAAACATCAAGACGGCAAGACACTACTCGTAGAAGTTAAACTGCATATTCCTTAATTCGGTAATCTGAAGCTAACAAATCTAAAAATAGTACACTTTAATACTAAATATGAATTTAAGAAATGGGTATGAGAAATACGCTCGGACATCATAAGAGTTTGAAAAGTCACTGCCACACATTTAGTTCCAGTAGAATATGACAGCCAGATTTAAAAACAGTTTTCCTCCTTCGCAACTCATGATGTTTGCATACGAGTATCGCGGTGTTCTACTAACGACCTAACTTTGGGTGAGCAGGAAGTTTTCTTGACGAAACATGAATAGAAACGTACAGTAAGATACGGTATTTTTGCAGCACTTCTAAGAAGCGACTTTTGCAACGCGGAGAGCACACTTGTGAGTTTCTTTAAGTGAATGAAGTGAGCGTGGTGAATGGAGCCACTGACCGTCGCTACCTTTACATCGGCGAAGCGCCGGTGAAACGAGGCAGTAACGTCCCTTCGGACACCTAACACTCGCGAATAACCTACATCACGTGTATTTGTTAAGAAACCTGGTAGCGGGACTTTCTACAGGAATATACTGGAAAGTGAAACATCCTGAAATTTTCATGAATGAATACGGGTTTGATGTTTGTCCTTTTGCTACACAAAAACGAAAGAATTGGGATTCAAACTTGCTCCCAAAAACAAAAAATAGAGTAACATTTATTGCACGTTTCTCGTAAATCCTCAATATACGAGGAAACGCAATAAATAAAACGAGGAAACGCACGCTACAAACGGATTGCAGAAACATGTCGTCTGGCCTATATTAGTGATTGCTCACTTTCCGGCGAGCGTCAAGAAAACATGATAGCAGTGTAATTGAAAGACTCTTCAAAAAATTTGATACTGAATTTTGATACTTCTCACGCGGAATAAATTGTTACAATGTAAGAAAACGACTCCAATTGTTAAAAGTACAGTACAGATCAATATTTAGTCATACTAGAAAGAAACTGCCGCCTTGAAAATACGTTTGTTTTTACTCTGTCAAGTTTTTAAAGTAAAACTATGGTCACTCAAATGTCACAAATGGAAATAATGAAATATATAGCCTAATTATGAAGTTTCATATGGATTCTGGTGGGTAATATGAAACTTAAAGGAGATAATGTCAGTAATGTCGCTAAAAATTAGAAACACGAAAATTTTTTAAGAAACCACCTTCAAAAAATCATACTTAATACATTTGCAACAGTATAAACCAGGAAATGCTTTTTCGTTGCGTTCAATGGGCATCACGTTTGACCCAATTACCCCTGTTCGAACAGTACGTGGGTGAACGAGGGCATCGGAGTGAAGTATATTTAGAGGGCAAAGGGGCCGGCGCGGGGGAGGAGCGCAGAGCAGCACGTGCAACTCCTTTCCGCCTCGAAGCAGAGGCCGACGAGGCGGCAGCGCACGCCAACGCAGCGGGCTTCACAAGTGGGATCGTTAATGCGTTAGTGAATAGATGTTTTCGCAATATGCGATATGACAGTGCAGTTTTGAAACTTTGTCATTGGCGGTCATAAAACGGGCCCATAACGATGAATTCTTCAAACAATTCCATTTCGTCGCAAAATTACATGACACACGTCACTACAAAAACTGATGAAACTTCTTGTAATGTAATTCAGTCTGCAAGACATTTGCATAATGAATGTCATGGACCAACATTTCTTTGTGTCGTGAAAATAAACGTGGAAAGAAAACACGAACCTTAAAATTGTAAATAAAACACAGAGTACCATCTACTATTTAATTGACAATGCTCCTAAACAACGTGGTCATTTCAAGATCATAAAAAACACAACGCCTGCGCACTGCACTGTCCATCAGCCCAATGTACGACGCCCGCCGACGGAGAAAGAGTCGGCGGCGGCGGCGGCGGCGGCGATCTGCTCCAATGCTTCGCCCCGAGGCCGCCTCCGCCTCCGCCGCACGCGCCCCCGACGCCGTTACAACGGCGCGTGCGGGCGCGCGGCACCGCTCGCTCAGCCCGCCTCCCACCAACGCCACTGCCGCCGCCGGCACCTGGCCGCGAGGCGAGGCAAGGCAAGGAAAGGCTTTTGCTCTTGGGCTGACCGGATTCGAGTTCGTGCTCCGGCGGGTGGCGGGCGGGCGGGCGGGCGGGCTCAAACCGCGCGGCGCGGATCACTCGAACAGCCTCCGCTGCTCCTGGAAGAGGCGCTTCTCCCACAAGCGAGGGCTGGGCCGATTTTACATAATAGGTCTACATGTTCACTTAATGCACGAGCTCGCATGTTTCAGAGACTTCGCTTCATAAATATTCCACACTACACAAGATATTATCAATAGCCGTAGGGGAAAGGGGGCTTGTCTGATTTTTTTAACGCATTAGAACTGAACCAATTAACTCCTAGTGTCCAGAAATACAATTCGACGGTGTCCACGCACAGAGCTTCAAAATCCACTTTCGATTTCACTGCCGCGTTGTGTAGCTGAAAAAGGTACCGAGATTAGAGACAAATAAAAAAAAATCGTTCCAAAGAATGAAAATCCAGCGTTTGACACATTTTAATGAAATGCAAATGCGACAATACCTCGGAAATATGTACACTCTTTTAGAAAGACCTAAATGAATGTGTACAATGGGAGACATACTGCGCCTGAGAATATCGAATTACAAGATCAAATGGCATTTACATTCATTTCTACATAAAAGCACACAGACTATAAAATTTTATATTACCATGATAAAGAAAACTTTTAATCTACACAAATTATGGACGACCTGAAAGCTTCCCAACAATGCTAACCGTGAATTTATTCTGTTTAATCTGACGAAAAATTAAAAATGAGAGCAGTGACCTTCAGTATCCAATGTTTTCAAGAGTTATCAAAATGTAACGGAAATAGAACGCGATACAAGTCACAACCATTCCCCTGCTGATGTAAAATAGTTTCATCAGAAGAATATAGGTATTATTAAAGAGCTACATCCAACAAAACATTACCGAATATTCGGTTAAAACAAATTTTGACTTAATGTTGTTTTACCTTTTAGTCCAATTAATTTTCTAAATATTACAATAAACTTCTGGATATTTTTCACATCACAACTGTGAAATCTATCAACGCAACGAAAGAAAATAAACGGTAACTGAAACTAATTTTCAACATACATTACCAATTATCTCAGCTGAGTGAGTAATCTCTTTCGACGACATAAAATACTAGCTTCAAATACCTCGCTATCGCGGCTATGGCAAACGCCGGCGCCGACAACACTCACATGCCCGCGAGGAACTCAGCAATCTCTGAAACCTTCGAAATCTTCCGCCTTCCGAGGCGCCCCGCGTGGTCGCCGTCATGTCGCCGTCTCGCGCTGTCCGCGTCGCGTCGTCACACGTGCACCTGTGCAAGTGGGGCGGCGCGGGGCGGCGCGGGGCGGCGCGGGGCGGCGCGGGGCGGCGCTAGCCTTTCCGCCGCTGCCGCGACGCGCGCGCGACGCCGCCGACTGCGACCAACGACGCCGTCGCCGCGATTCTTCGGAAGAGCGCCATCGCTCTGCGACGGCACGTCCGCTCCACGGATGCGACGGCGAAGAACGCACCGACCGACCGACTGACCACCCGACCGCGGCGCGCCGCTTCGACTGAACACACTCGAGTCGCATTTCCATCGACGCCGCCGCCGCCGCTGCCGCCGCCGGCCGATAGCTAACGAGGATGTGGTTATGCTCGGTTTCGAGATTTCCGGACATTAGATAAAAGGTCGTGGGAATGATATGGTATAATTACACGCTATTATTTTATACACACAGAACAGAGTTCACTACGAAAAGATTATCACCCCATGGATTTGGAATATGTTTACAAATTCCGCTAACCAGTGGCTCTATTTTCCTGCAGATGTCCGGATATTTGGATCGATCTGACCGTTTTAGAACTCGAATAGAATAAAAAATGTCCAATACCAACAGACTTTCCTTACATAACTATTCAATAATAGTGTTTTCCATTCGCCGCACTGGAGCGCACTCACGGCAGCTTTCGTGTTCCAATCGACCGCTAGGGCGCACCAGTGCAAAGAAGTGCATGTAGCATTCGCACAATAATACGAAACCAGGGCGCACTCGGGACGCCCTAACCTGCACTGAGGAGCTCGTCAGTGCAGTCCATTGCACCAGGCCATTTTGAGATACGGAAGTTATGAATGTTGATTTGGATTCGTGGAGAAATTGTGAAGGCCATTGCGGGTCTTCTGTCACGTAGGGACACTTCGAATGATGGAGTATATTATGTACAAGGAAAGTCTTTTTAGAGGAGTATATCATAAAAAAGGAAAATAATTTTTGTGACCTACGCGAAGTTCTGAAAATAAGTTTGTATTTTCGTGAAATTCAACCTTGAATAACTTCATTAAAAAATTCAGTGCTATTTAGTAATTAAAGTGTAGGTACGTCGCAATTTCGAAACGCTAATATAATAAAAATACAAATGGTAACTAATGCCCTTACACGATCATTTAAAATATTCTATGTGTAAAGAAATGTTTCTCGCACGCGCATACATACGACATCGAAAAAGTTCATGTTAATTTTTTTATAGTTTTCAATAACCAAATAATCTTGCAGAAGCCTTTCGGTTCAAAATCTAGTGTACTGTATCGATCACTGGCAAATCTCGACAAATTTTTACAAATACGCGTATGAAGTTTTCCGTAGTTTTTTTAATAAAGAAATCACACGTTAATAATTTATGAAGTAAGGAATAACGAATTACCAAAATACTTCGTACAAGTTCTGTTAAAATAATAAAAAATATTATAAAAATTATAACAACGATCACAATTCAAAATTCAAACCCACATTTTTCGAGTTCTGTCAGTGGGGCAGACCAAGAACGGCTGTCTATAATCTCACTGCTTGGCACACACGCACTGACTCAGTTCGGGAATCCGTTTCATTCGTGGCTGCCGTTCACGCGTGTGGGGCAGCACTGTTGTGGCGCAATGACGTTTTTGCCCTGCACTAGGGTGGGTTTCAGTGCAACGAATGGAAAACGCTATAAGACCTAGTTAAATTTATTAAAAAACTAAATTACAAAAAAGCATGCTAACAATTTTAAAAACAAAACTTAATGGTATTCAGGGCCTTTGGCAATCCGCTTAACTTATAATAGTTTTCCTATGGAATTGTGAAAATAACACTTAAAAAATACATTTTAATTATTATTTACGTTAACAATAATGCGTAGAATAAGACATTGTGTCCCGCCTGGAATTGAATCCGTGATCGTCCATTTACCTTGAAGCAATGATTGAAGCTGGTCCATTATTAATATAATTCATGTGTGTGTACATGTACAAAGATAAAATTCAGTTACCAAAATAAAATAATGAAATGTCTAAAAAAAAGATAATAAAAAACCGCGAATACGTTCACGTATGCTTTGTTAGTGAACACTATTACCTTAATCGAAACGAGCCCGGCAATCACACGAATATTACTCATATGTCCTCACGTTGAGTCGGGCCGGCTCTTCACGAGAGCATACGTCCGCTTTTGAACGGAGGTCTGCTGGGCGTTGGGAGTTGGCCGGCCCCTAGCAACGATGGCGGCTTTGGGGCGAAGAGGGCGCTGTTGGACCCATGCATGGCCCAACGACACGGCATGGAGCGGCGCGGGGCGGCGCGGGGCGGCGCGGGGAGGCGCGGGGCGGGGAGTGGTGCGGGGCCGGGGTGCGGAGCGTGGGTCGGGGCAGCGGGGGCGGAATCCAGTCCATCACGCGGGCACCGATGGAGCGCGCGATAGCGTCAGCGGCGCCTCCCGAAACGCATCTCCAATGCCCCTCCCCGTCCAGCCGCGGGGGCTCGCGCACGAAACGAGCCAGATAAGCCCCGACCGAGCGCGGCCGGCGCTCCCGATTCGCATCCCGGATAATCCGCAGCCCACCCGCCGCCGCCGCCGCGCAGTGCGCCATGCGACATCAAAGGCACGCAAAATGCATTTCCCTTTGATTTTCAAACAGTCAACCCGACTAGCAATTCATCAATGAAAGACTATTAAATGAGTGAATGAGTATTGACCCCGCGCGCGTCGACAACTGAAATCATTAGTCTCGTAATGTAGTGCATATTACATCCCTGGAGACTACAGGTTTCCCCTCCCGCCCAACCCATGTATCACCCCAACAGGGCACCACCCACCTTTGACAAGCTCTAAGCTCCCGAAATGTTTTTTAGAGTACTCCATGGAAATGTCTTGTGTGTTGTGGTATATGTAAGGAAAGACGAGGATGCGGAAGAAAATATCGCGTGCGGTCCGTGATTCGATTGTTAGGGTACGTGCCCGGCATTCATCAGGTAATAATTGGAGAAACTACACAAAACTACCGATCCCAGGACAGCCGGCCGCAAGAATTCTCCCCCAGACAATGGCAGTGTACGACCTGGCTATCTAGCCAGAGTCGATATTGCTGTCACCGTGTAGGCCCACTGTGTGGGTCATGCTTTGTGGCTCGTGTAGGCGCACTGTGAGGCGCTAACGCCGGCACTGGATAATGAATCCGCTCAACGCTGCCGCGAAGATAGCTTCCCTGCAAATAAAATCCTAACGATGCCGGTGCAGATAGATCGGAGTAATTAGGCACACTTGATAGCGCGTAACTGAAAAAGTAATCACGGATGGTGAGTTTTTGGGAGTGCAGGATGAGAATCCTTTACAGACAAAAAAATACTTTTGTCTACGCTTTAAATCTCCATTTCACAGAGAATCATCAGATGATTTTGGCTAATAAGAGAGCTAGTTGTTGCCCAAGTATTCCTCATTCACCTTTGATTCGCTTTCTTTTTTTGCGGAGAGCCTATAAAATGTGTGTGTCGCATAGAGAGCAAGTATATTAGTTCTGGCATTTGCAGTTAATGATCCGCAACGAACTGTTTAACTTCACTAACATGACCTGCCATCAAAGCAAAAACATAAATTTAATTATAACTGCTAATGCAAATGTTCGCAAATGTGCATTTTAATAACCTTGGATGAAGTGTGTCTTTTGAACCAACTTTACTGCACAAAGCTAACGCATTCACGCAAGCAACCGTCTCAGCTCAAGCGTATTTCGCAACACCGATTCTTTTCAACCTTAAAAGTTATCTCGAAGGACCATTTTGTACGTAGTTGCCTTTGAAATATAATTGTAAACAGAAAGCTTATCAAAGACAGCTGTTAACCCATTTCAACAGCTAATAATCAAACTATGGGTGCGTCTGTTTAATTCAAAGAGAACAGTAGGTGCTAACCATGGGTTTCACAAATAATATTTTTAAATCGTGACCACATTATTTAATTCAAATTCATTGTAATCCATTAAATACCGAAAACGGCACTGAAAATGATAAGTTGAATTAACTTAATTCAGAATAAATTTTAACAAAAACAATTTTCGCATATATTAAGAGCGGGTCGCAAGAATATTGTCAACAAAGAAAAGCCTCATTAATTTATAAATTATATTCCATTCATACAAATTCATAAGAGCTAAACTGTTTAGTTACTTTTTGGTGGTCCAAGAAATACAGATAGTACAATATATACCAAGTTCAGAGTAATCTGAACTTGGTGAAGATGAGGAAGGAAACTCTGACAGGAGGAAAATCGATAAGGCGCACTCAGGAAAAACGAGAAGACGGAAAACCTATCTTATCTCATGAACATGGAGTCCGAGTGTACGAGTAAGTCTACGTTCCACGGAAACTTCTTTAGTACGTGTTTGATGACAGACATAAGCAGAAAAATGTCGTCGTAACCAAAATAAAAGAAGAACCGCGTAGGCGCGAGCGCGTCGGCCTTGGGAGGCACTATGCGGCTGACTCAACGCCCATTGACCCGCGTAAATGCGTGTGTGCGGGTGCGTGCGTGCGTGCGTGAGTGCGGCGTACGACCGGTTCCCGCGACCCGGCGGCCCGGAGCACGCGTCATTCGCGAACAAGGTGCGCCTGCAATGGTAATACACGCTCGCCGTGGTACGTACGCCCAACCCACGCCACGCCACGCCGCGCCGCGCTTTGCGAATGCATGAATGCGTATCATTACCCACGGGCACGGACAATGACTCATAGTGACTCCCCGAAGCATTCGCTTAGTTCCCGGTCACGGAAGGCGTGGGGCTCTCTGCCGCGCTCCACGAGGTTGCCGGGCGGATCAACGATCCCGACGAGAGCACATATGCTACACAGCACATATGCTACACAGCGAATCGCAGAACAAGACCACGAGATGCAAAAGGAGAGGATAGAACGTCCAACAAGTAATGCAGGAAGAAACAGAGAGGAAGAGAGAGAGAGTTGGAGGAGGGGAGATGAGGGAGAGACAGACAGACAGAGAGAGAAAGAGAACGTTGAAACGTTTCATTTGTAGAACGTAAATATAAATTCATTGTGCCATGTATTGGTATACATCTGTCTTAAGTGATACATGTTATCCGAATTTTGAGCAACGACAAAATCAACGCGTTGTTCGCAACGAATTCAACAGAACAGGTGCCGGCACAAAGAGAACCAGCTTTCTGGTCGACAACCCCGAAATTCGCTCGTAAAATGAACTCTTTTTTAGCGTCCTCCTTCACTATTTTCTGCTCTACTGTCCTAATTTTCTGGTCTCCCTTCTCCATTGTTCCTTCACATTTATTCGACTGTATAGCTTTATCTCCTTCACAGCTTTTATTTCTGTCCGTCGTTTACTGCCTGAGGCACAAAAATAAATTGCGCTTCATTCGAAAAGACTTTCATATGGATACTGATTTAATCTAACCCGTCATCTCGTAATGGCGGCAATGCCTGCGGGCCTCTTCAGAGAGTGGATGAGAAACTCCTGATCCTCTGCACACCAGGGAGTAATCGGCGGTGATTCATCTTACAGAGCAGGGGACAAATTCATCACGGAGTTTATTATTGGTAAATCAGAGAACTGCGTGGTTACTACGGAGCAATGCTTTAAAAAATATTATTCAAAATGGAAATTAAAATAATCAATCATCGCTTTTCATGGAAATGCCCACAGAATAAGAAATCCCTAACAGGATATTAAAAAATATAAAAAGTAAACTGTTCACAATATCGTTACGTATCATTGCCTCGCGCTCCATTGCGAAAAATTAAAGTGTTATATATTAGATATATATGTTAGGTATTAGATACACAAAGATGAAAATGTACATATTTAAAATAAAGTTATGGAATATTTCATTAGATTAAATTTCAGAATTCAGAAATGCACAAGAATATTTGGAGTACTGTTTCTAGCAGATATTTCCACTACCTCCAACCTAAGACACTCCCAATTCTTCCCCAAATTGAAAGATACTAGAATTGAACTGGTGCTCAGGGTGTCGCGAAGTAAATGCGAACCAGATCCGGTATGTAGAGCAGGCCTGCCCAAGGAACAGGGTTGAGGGGATCGAGGCGCGGAAATCTCCGCGGCTTCGCCAGGGCCTTTTTCCTTCCCTCAATCCTGGCCACTTTCCACCCCGCGGGGGCCCGCTTCGCCGCACGGAAGGCGCAACGGTGCCCCTTCCTGTTGCGACTCAAGGAGCGTCGCAATGAGCTTCCGTGGATAAGCTGGAAGTGATTGTACTGAAAAATCATGCAAATGAAACCAGCAGGTAAAGTCCACAGGTCTTCTCAGTTCACTAAAAGTATTAACCCTCTCGCGTGCAATTAGTGTTACGGAAACATGACAGACGTTTAAATTTCCTAGTTGTTTCTTTGCCTGGACGTCTAAGAGATCACGTTGTAACAAGCGCATCTCGTTGAAAGGACGGTAGATGTGGTACCATCTATGAAACTAGTCTTTCTAGAATTGACAAAAAATTGCGTGTAGCCCCAGTGGCAACCCGTGTACCGCCAGTGGTCATAACATCGTTTCGAGCAGAACTGATGTAGAGGAATATGTACAACCTCTCATGTCCTGCATATCAATTACGTAATAATCAAGCTGAGATAGCTCAGGGCAACAACTTTGCTATTGCATTGTCTCTGCCCTGGATATCAGAGAGTGAGAGACGTTGATGGCGCATATTCAACACTAATTAGCTAGGTTGCATTCGTCTACGGGCTGGAGGACAATTCTAGTGACCGTGTGTAATTTTTTACAAATACCAGGGGAATGGCCGAGCATTATCTTAACGAACGGGACACGGACCGCACGCGATATTTCCTTCTCCCCTCACACACACACACATATGTGTATACATATATATCATACACACGTGTATATCCACTAAACTACTCGTCTTCAATCTTTTTAAATTAAAGAACCATTTTCTTTTAGGTGAAATACTAGCGAGCTGCATTTACTTATTAATAAGAAAATAATATGAAATACAACGAAATCACAAATATTCAAAAACACAAATATACAGTTACGAAACACAAATATATCAGATTCATAATAATATTGCAATAGTTGTACAGATTACTTGACGTTCAAGGACTAAAAACTTTAGCAAAGGGCAGTATTATTATATTTCAAATTAGTATATGAGCCATAGTTCGCAGGCGGTGCCCGAGCCATGGTTTCAAGACCACTGCACTAAACTATCACACTAGTCGGGAGATCAGATACTTAGATCTTGTCCCAGAGGGGCGGTGCCCCGCTGGCAGATATCTGGAAAGGGGAAGCCCTGCGAGCCCACGTGGAGGTCGGCGCCGGATATCTCGTTCTAGCGGGGAAGGAACACCTACTCCACGACATTCACTACATTAAAAGGGCAAATGACCACAGCAATTCATGCGTCCATCAAATATGTAATACACCGTAGCCCCAGATTTTTTTTATTTCTTTTGTTTTGTTTTCTACAATTTCCCTCACTACTGTAAAAAACATGATCCACATCTAAGTTTTTGTGCATGTGTATCAAAACGAAACCCGCAGCCAAGAAAACCGCTAGAACAGTAAACAAAGCAACACGAATCAGAGTATTTCCGCCGCTGTAGCACAAGACGTAAAACGAGAGGCAGTAACATATTTTGGCTGCTCGCCAAGAGTTCGCGACGAGAAATTGTTTTCGAAGTACAGGACAAGGAAAGAAGGCGAACGAATGTCTCCACAGAATTATAGTTGGCCATTCCTGAGCAAGGGAAAAGATTGGCAACGGTACGACGTTCGCGGTTATGACCTTGCCCAGACTTGCTGCCAGTGCTGTCACAAGTGCTTGGTTAACCTAGAAACATGAAAAAAGTCTCTCTTCAAGAAATAATGGGAGAGACTTTTGCCGAAAGAAATTTCTGGCAAGTGAAAAGACCTAGAAAGTGGGGGAAAGGCGCATACACACCAATTCCATTTGCTGTTTGATGTTGCGATCAAATATAAAATAGTATATAGTTACAGAGTTAATATTTTCATGGATATCAGAAGTTAATCATCTATAAAAGGTTTTTGTCGTTAATAAAAAATTGATAGTAAAACCTTGAGTAATTCAATTCTGGTTTAAAAGCTCCATTTTGACATTTACAAGGACTTGAAAACAATTTAATTGTAATGATTTTCATTTCTTAAGATCATTGACGTTTTTACATGGACATTTATCATGATCAATCAACTTCTAAAGCATACACCTAAAATTGAAAGTAGACCTCACTAACTACCTCTTGCAATTCCCACCATTAATCACTCCGGATCGACCATGATCGTATCTTTTCGTACAAGACCATCAGAATCGCCATATCACACACACACACACACACACACACACACACACACACACACACACACACACGCCGCTTAGCAAATTATCCAATGGAGCCTTCCATCAGCATCATCCAGCCGTCGCGAATAACGCGAACGAACGGGAGAGAGAGCCCGCCCCGCCCCGCGTTCCGTAATGACCCACATCCTCGCGCAAACGCGCGCACTTCGTTCCGCGAATTACCGCGCGTCGCCGCGCCGCCACCGCCGGCGGGGTGGAGGGGGGGGGGCGTCGGCGGCGGATCATCTACGGCCTTCGCGCGGATCGAGCCGCGACCAATCACGCGCGCGCGTCGGGACGTCGCTTGGCGGCGGCGGCGCCGTCGCGGGAGGCCGTAAAACTGAAGGATCCGCGGGTCCCGTGTGGAATTCCTCCCCCTCCTCTTCCAGCCGTCAAACTCCTCCGATAATTCAGCGAATGGGCCGTAAACGATATCGTGTGTGGCGCCGCCTCCGAGCGCGCAGACGCCGTCGGCGCGAAGTCGCGACCTTCGTGTGGAACGCTGCGCGGCGTTGCGGGACAGGACGCAGGCACCTTTACACCGGGAACGGCTGTGCTTTAAATCGTTCCTCGAATGTCGCACTGTCTTCGGTGGCTCAGGCCGTCAACAGATGTCACTCCAGTGCCGCTGACCGGGTCTTCGAGTTCGACCGGGAGCGGTGGTTCAGTGCATCGACCGATGTTACTGCAGTGCCTCTGACCGGGGTGTCCTATGTGCGAGTCCCGACGGTAGCAGGATTTTCGACACTAGCTTTTCAGCTAGGTCGAATTCAGACGCTGTCTGGAGGAAAATTCTAGCGGTCGGCTCTCTGATCGTTAGTTTTCCGTGGTTTCTCTAATCAACACCAAGCGAATGCCTGAGCAGTACCCTAACAACGGAGCTACGGACCGCGCGCGATCTTTCCTTCCTCTTCCTATTCCTCTTCCTTGTCATGTCCTCACCCCTTACACACACACTTACACTAACACGCACAACACTACCACACATGCCGGAAGACCGGTCGGGGACTTAGAGCTTGTCCCGGCTGGGGCGGTGCTCCACTGGTGGGAGATACCTGGTTGAGGAAAAAACCCGCTAGTCGACGGTAGGTCAACGCCGGATCTCGCTATCCAGTGGGGGAAGATCACCGCCACCTCCCGATTCAAAATATGCACTACATTTACAGAACTGATGACCTCAGTAGTTGACGCGCCCGGAATCAGTAATCAAACAACCGACTTCGATTGCCGATGCGGGCAGGATTTTTGACACCGTCGCTTAGGTCCAGTTCAGCCACTGTCTGGAGAAGAAGTCCGGATGCTCTAAAACTCTATCGGTATGTTTCCGTGGTTTCTCCGATCAACACCAGGTGAATGCTGGAGCAGTTCCCCTACAAACGGGCCACGGACCGGTCGCGTTCTTTTCCTTCGTCTTCCTTCCATTGGTGTGAGATACCTGATTAGAGAAATCCGCATTAGCCGACGTGTAGATCCACGCCAGATCTCATAATCCAGTGGAGGAAGATCACCGCCACCTCCCGAGGAAAAACATGCCAGGGGCTTCGCGTTTTTTCACAATCCCCAACTCTCTTCCCTGTTTTGTGCTTCTATTTAGCGACTTGCTGTACATATGCCTGTTTGTTCGACACACGTATCATAGCACTTGCCTCCTTTACGACACTAATAGTGCCTACTTTAAAGGACAATTCGTTTCTCTCATTATGAAATAAAATATTTTGAGACGTTGTCTTGACTTGTCTTATTTAATACAATACAATATTGAACGGCGCAGTAGACAGCACACCGCACTCAGGCTATTAACCCTCCTCCTCACCATTGACCTAATTAAACCTAAATATAATTGACGATAAATAAACCTAATTTTGTAATGTGAGAAACATTTAAACAAGTATTTTATTCGATAGGTTTTCGTATAAATTTCTACGCCCGAAAATAGACGAGCGGGGCAAATGTAATACGTTTCCAATTTCTTTTTATAATGAAATTCCAAACTAAAAATAAAACTTTCGACACGAAAATACCTGAAGGGGGCGCCATGCCAAGCTAATACTCTGTGTTTGTAGTAACCGTGAAGACTTTTTGACAAAATATTTAATTTGTTGCAATATTATACGAGAGTACTTGATCTGTTGCTCTTGAGCAGTACGTGTGTGTGTGTTTACAGCGTTTTTATGCAGCAGCAGCCACTAATAATAATAATAATAATAATAATAATAATAATAATAATAAATCGTGCGGAGTTAATCGGTGCCTAGATTAAAGAGACACAGTTATCATCTATCAAAGCATGACTACCAAATTATTCATACACCTTATAAATTAATTCTATATCAATATACAAAATTAACTTTGTCCCAACAGACGACAAATACATATTAATGTGTACAATACAGACATATTTACATTGATCATTGTACGACCTAAAAATTTCCATTACTTCCCAGAAATTACTTGACCAATGAACATGAACTGAGAATAACAGATTTCTGAAAAATGATGGCGGTATTCTTTTCAATTTCGAGTGTGAGTACTTTTAGGTTTCAGGAATGTCGCCCGTGGCTGAAAGAATGACAGGGACAGAATAATAATATTAAATTCAGCATGGAATACGGTCCGAACACCCATGTGTTCGGCACAGCAGGGTTTTGTTCGCTTGCTGTGGCGGCGTGCTGTGCTGCGTGGGGAGGCGCCCGCGGGCGGACGCTGGCACGCGCTTGCTCGCTCGCTCGCTCACTCGCGTCCGAAGGCCGCACGGCGCGCGGGCGAATCCAGAAATTCTGTCGCGTCCCACGAGCGCCATTGGGCGTTCAGCGCACATTAGCAGTGCGGCTGCAGACTGCAAAGTGTTGTTTGCTCACAGGAAGCTCTCTCAGGGAGGCTACCAGATAAACTATAAGGACGATCCTAAGTCTGTTCTAACGTAAAGTAATTGGCGGTACACAAAATCAATTGAACATGGCGATAGAAAAAACACCTGCCATGCAGTTGAAAATACACTGTATATTTATTAATTATGTAAATACAAATTAAACCTTTACATCTCATTAGCATAGACATGCATGTAAGTGATCGCAACATTAAGAAAATAACATGGTGTCTGATTCGCAATAAGAACAGCTTTCAATCCCTTTCCCTCTTTTACAGACAATTTTTATGAATGATTGTTTGAATTTTGTCTTAATTAAACAAACAAGAACGGAATGCAGACTTACGTAACTGTGTTGCGATAACACTATTTCATTGGTAAACAGGTTAGGTCGATCAGTAGGTCAACGCGACATTAATGTCCCCAACCAATGTCCCCACCCCATTAACAAATCAATTTAGAACACATATTATAGTATGTATTATTTGTCATGTATTGTTGATTACTTACAGATTTCTAGAAATTGTTGATCCCTCAAATAGTCTCCGATCTTGGATCTATTTCTGTTTAAACATGATATTCAATATCCCTTAATACATTTCACCACATCAAATTTATTTATTAGCTTATTAACTTCTCTAGTGAACTGGAATCAAAATTGTTTAGAGATTTTTTGACATAATTTCTTAGCCAATTTCATATCGTTTCCTGTTATTTTTTAATAATACACATAAATGTATTTATTCAATTTTTTTTCAAATCGTAAATTATATTTACAGAACTGAAATTCGAATTTTACTGAACTTAAAATTACCTGATATATCTGGTATTGTCTCGAAATGGATACGGATTCTTATATCTTTTACATGGAAATTATCGACGAATGGCATTTACTAACACCAGGGAATCAAGGAGACAGTGAAGTCGAAATATAGTCAGTAACTCCTCACCCCTTTCCTCGCTTTAAAGCTACTCGATGCCGCAAGCTAGTTCAGGATGATTTTGGCCAATAGAATTATTACACATTCACATCAAAGAGACACGTCTTCACATTAAAGAAAAGAAAACTCGAGTAACATTTATTGCACTATTTATACACTTATAAACAGTTGTGTAAGATGTGGGACGGTGGATTTGGAAAGGACTGAAATAAACTAGTCTACACTTGCATTTACACCATTCATCATACATCAGATTGATGAAATGACTTTTCAAAATTACGAAATGTAAATAGAAAGCATGGTAACCAACAATGATACAAATATTATTCACTTACTATCGGTCATGAAAAAGAAAGTAGCTGCTTGTATCGGGCTTCCTGGATTCTGACAGTAAAAGCTGAGTGACCAAAATACATTCTTATAGCCAGTAGCGCAGCCAGGATCTTTTTGTGAGGGCTATGTGTATTGTCCAGTCGACATAATGTTTTCGTACAGTTTTTTTTTCTTTTACACATACTTTAAATTTTATTTTATTTTATTTATAACGTTTTGAGATTTAAATAATTTTCCTCACTACAAAAAAATACACAAAAGTACATTTTTGTGAATGTGTCATCGGCTTCGGGGAGGAAAGGATGGGTGCTGAAACCCCATAAGCCTCCCGTTTTGGGTGCGCCAGTGCTTACAGCTAAAAAATACGGCGTCACAACTTACATATTCCTTTCCGCTCTACAGCGCAGTGTACGCTCTTCTCCCCGACTCAATAATCTTCACGACGCCGCCGCCTTCCTCCTCCAATAGCAGACGCCGCTGGAAGCATTCCGGAGCCTAGCTTCGACGTTCTCCAGGGAATTCGAACACATGTGCCGCGCACTGCACCCGGTACAAAAAGCGTCGCAGGCGCGTATTCTCGGTAGCCGCTGCGGCCGGGCGCTCGTCTGCGACGCCGCCGGCACGAGGACGCCCACTCGCAGCGCCTGCGCCGCCTCGAGATACGGGCGCGATACTACGGCGCGGCGCAGCGGCGCGGCGACGCGGAGTCGAGTCAGCCGGCGCGGCGCGGCGCGGCGGGCGGCCTTTGCGGAGGCGACGAGCCAGAAGCGCAAACCGCGCCACATGCGTCAACGCGCCGGTGCGGGCGCGGCGCCGGTGGCTGCGGTCGGGAGGACGAGGCGGCGCGGAAGATGCCGCGCGGGGGGGCGGAACGCAGCGAAGGGGACTGCGACGCAAGCCGACGAGTGGTGGTGGGGGGAGTGGAGAACTAATGAATGGAGGTGAGGGGATCGTGGGTGAATCGGTGCTGAATATGGAGCGCGTTAGAGCAGAGTGAGGGTGAAAGTAGGGAAGATTTTTACTCTGTAATTGAACAGACCCAAGTGAATGGGCATTGACTTTTGAAGAGAAGAGCGATTTAAACCAGGCGAGAGTCGAAAAGAAGAGAGCTGAGCCCGGAAGAGTGTGTGCATAAAAGAAGAGAGGTGTCTAAGAAATACGTCGAAAGGATTCCGAAGATTAATGTGAGCATATGAGAGACTGAAACGGTGTGGAAAATGGTGCTTGACGCGCAATGAGGCTGGGGCGCGCAAGGGAGGCGCAGGTCACGAGCGAAGCGCAGGGGAACTGCGGCGGAAGGCGGTCTGATGAGCCAGGCGGAGCAGCGTGGAAGGTAAATGAAGCGCGGGGCGGGATGGGGCGGGGAGGTGACGAGAGGAGGGGTGCTGCTGAAGGGCAGAGTAGCGTGTTCGCCGCGTTGGAGGTGACGAGGGGAAGCGAGGTGCAGGAGCAGCAGCGGCAGGGGCGGCGACAGGCATCTCGGCAAGGGTGGCGTCGGGGGAAATATCCAGAGGTGTCAAGTAACGGAGGAGGTGGCGGGGCAAACAGCTAGACTGTAAATGCAACGGCGCACCAGCTGTCGCGTAGACAAGGATGGGGAGTTGGTGGTGTTGGCATTCGTACGTAGTGGCGTGTGAAAATGTAAAGTCTGAAAGTGGTGGCGAGCAAACGAAACACCGAAAGGAGTGGAGTTCGAAGTAAAAAGGAATTGCACTAGACACGATGGCATTTCATAAACACCCACGCAAAGGCAGAGAACTCAGACAAGTCATGCAGCGTCAGCATTGAAAGGTCGTTATATGGGAGACTTCTCTTTAGGTCGATGCTATAAAACTAGCGTAAGCGAAATAGAGATAGGATACGATACGCAGGTATTATCGACATATTCACAAGATGAGGAAAAGGACTGTGAAATGTAGACACAACAGAAATCAGTTAGGAAAGACCAGGGCAGAACTTAGGAAGCAATTCTGAACAGATTCAGATACGCAAATGGGGCTGAAAAGGCGTGGAACATGTATGGCGTGGAAGTGAAAGCTGCGCAGCAACATGTATAGAAAGGCATGCAAAGGTCACGAGGGAGAGAACAGCGGGAGGGTCGCGAGGGCAACGAAACCGGCGGGCGGAGAGAGGAGAGCGAGGAATTCTAACAATGCGCGGAGAAGCGTCGACGATGGCTGTGGAAAAAGCATGTGACACTAGCGGACGTCAGTAGAGCTGAGTGGCACAAGTGGAAGAAACTTCAGCTCCACGAACATTGAAGGCGGGACGGGAGGGTAAGTGTGGTGACATGGAACGGCTCACAATAAAAACGAAAGCCTGGAAAGACGTAACATAAAGTGCAAGCGAAGTGTGCTGTGGGATAGCTCAACGAGTACTGAAGGTTATTAAAGAACGCGCCGTGCTGTTTGGCGAATCCATTGTCAGAGGGGTCAGGGGTCAGTAAGGGAGGGCATGCCAGGGGAGGGGGGCGGTGATGGCGAAAGCAAAAGGTCGCGGGGAGAGGAGCTACGTTGGAAACGAGGCGGTGGATACAGCAAGTGCATAGCTGAATATGCAAGTGGCGAGAGAGGCGAAGGGCAAACCAGAGCAGCGTGAGGGAAAGCCTCAGCGCTTGGAAACAGCGGCGGGCATCGCCGTGTAGAACCACCTGGCTCATGTGACGCGACAAGGGCGTATCGGGAGCGGCAACAGCAGAATCAGCTGGAACAGGGAGAAAGGGGGCGCAACGAGGGCAAACAACGCAGCAGCGTGGTGCGCATAACGTGAGCTCGCAACCGAGTGGAGAAGCGGCAGCAGCAACAGGATCAGCTGGAACAGGGAGAAAGGGGATGTGACGAGGCCAAACAACGCATCGAGCGCATAACGCGAGCTCGCAACCGAGCGAGCAGCGGCAGGAGCGGCGGGGTCAGCGAAACGGGGTGACGGAGACGGCGGCGCCGCATGCGTAGCAAGTGCGGGCGCGGCGGCCCCGAGGCGGGGGCGGGCTGCCAGTTGGCGCGGAGCGAGCGGGGCGCGCCCGCCGCGCCGCGCCGTGGTGGCGCGTTTCGCGGCGCCGCCGGGTCTAGACTCCGCGCCGCGGCGCTGCGGCCGACCGCCCGCCCGGCGGCGCGGCGTCCGCATGACGCAAGGCACCCCACCGCCCCCACCCCCATCCCCGTCCCGCCCCCGCCTCTCGCGGCTGCTACTGCTCCCGCCTCCGCCTCCGGCCGCTCGCTTTCCGTAAATTTAGCCGTCGGCTCCGCGTCATGGAGCTGACGCCGCACTGCGGCTGGTGCGCGCCGCGACAACGCCCCGAGACGCGACGCCTTGCCTCCTCCGCCGCGGCGTCCTCGGCCGCCGGCCAACATCGTACCTATGGGCGTGGCGCGCGACCCGAGGATGGAGCAAACATGGTTCGAATCGAACTGGTCGGGCGACTTGTTTGGAGCTGCAGCGCAGCGCACGATGCTTACAAACGCCGTTTTGGGACACACGCCCACACTTGCATATTTAGAAATGCCCAAATTAACAGTTACAATTACATCGTGTTTTCGTTCAAGATTAATGATTTTCCTGGAATATTTATACTTCATTATCATGTTCTAATTTGATGTATTATAATACACTTACAATAATTCTTTTTTCACGCTCTCCGATTCCTCCATCTTTATAAGTCTTTTCCAGGTCGAATTTCTCTCATTTTTATTAAGGCTCTTCTTCTTCCTCATCTTCTACCTCTTCATCATCTAAATAACGTAAAGTATTTTGTTTATAACATTCTCCTGCTCCTTTTGTTGGTACAGCTTCCGTACCTTCTTCCCATTCCAGCACCAGTACTCGTCTACATCATCGTTCTAAACGCCATCTTCGTTTACTGTATCATCGTCGCGCGGAGCGATCACAATAGCTTCCTCTTGACCTCGATTTTGCACTTGGTTTAACGGCCGGATGCTCTTTCTCTGCGCTGAGCGCATAAAGGCTTGTGTAGCGTGTGGTTTGCTAATATACGAGTATCGGTTAAAGGTGACGTAAAGTCTGAAAAAGCAGAATATCGGCTAGGGAAATATCAGAACTTATAAGCAAGCGTAACTCAAGAGATTTGGCCCGTGTTCCTCATGCGATTTTGTTCTCCTCGCCAACGTATCACTAAAACTACGCGAAAAGGATTTTCTGGAGTGTCTTGATGACAATCCTTTCTTTAACACAAGAAACTATCTCAAAAGGCTGCTATTTCTTTCGTATTAGGAAATTATAAAAACACGAGGGATTATAGTTTGAGAAGACATCAGTCAACCACAAGTCAAAAAAAAATGAGTTTACTACACCCATCTCAAACGGTTGCTACATCTCTCCTTTATTATCAAAATCGTTTTTAAACAAAACTAATTTTTAACCAAACAAAAACATTTTTTTGAATCTTCCGAACCTCTTCAAACAATAATAATAACATACATAAAGTTAGAGTAACATATCAGTTTTTCTGAAACTTTCTGCATACAGCAAAAACTGCATATAGAAAGTAAAGTACACGGAATCCAATATTAGAAGGAATTCGTTTGAGGCAATGTTTTCCTGTCAAGCGAGTTTTGGAATACATTTTATTTTACGAAACGTGATGTAATGGCTAACACAAGTTTTTCCAACCGTATCATTACAAGGGCCTAAAAATGTGAAAGTTGTTTCGTGTACACCATCCCGTAATTAACGGTCTCCTGCCTGTCATCGATAGCCTTTAGAAAGACGGGAGGAAAATACACAAGACACAATGTAACTCAAGGCGGACCATTGAGTGAGCGGCGTTAGACATCCCACTAAAATAAGTGACAGCAGGATTCTGATCAATCTTCTACACTAACAGTTCTACTTTTCTATTATTATCTAGATTCCCGTAACACAATCAAGCTACTAAATCGTAAATCGGAAATGCCCACGAAATCGTAACTAAATATTGTACATTCAGAAAATTATTATTCAAATTCTAATGTACATAATGAAAAAAAATAATTTTATACCACGAGCTTTGCCTCAAAATATAAAACTATATTTGTTAGTATTATTAGTAAGGGGTTTCTGGATAACAGATTTCGGTTTTCGGATCTTTTAGATTGTGTTCAAATTTAATAAACAGATTTAATAAAACCTAGAAAATTAATTCTACATTCTAATTAATCCTATATTTATACATAAATCAGGCTTATTTTCTCCATTCCCTGAACATGCGGATACTCATCTCCCCTTCACCAAGTCGCTCGTGCAGGCAGCGCTGGCGCACTGGGAGAGCAATCGCGATGTCAGGAGTAAAATTGCCAAAGGTAAAGAGGCAGCCATTACGATTTGCACCATGATCGGCCGGGGCCCCATCGCCGCGAAGGTCGAGCGTGCATTTGCATGCTATCTCCCGCGCCGCGCCGCGCCGAGCAACCGGTCCGCCGCGCCGGGGAAAGGAAGACGCGGGTTCCGGGTGAGCGCGTGGTCTCAGCTGCCGCAGCTCCCCCGCCCCCCACCCGCCCTGCTGCACAGTGGGCTCAAACGCGCCGGACCGGCTTAGGTAGCTAATGCATCAACTGATGTTACAGCAGTACCTCTGACCGGGAGGTCCTGGAGTCCTGATGGTGGCAGGATTTTCGCCGCTAGCTGGACAACTAGGTCGAGTTCAGCCGCTGTCTTGAGGAGAATTCTAGCGACCGTCTGCTCAGACCTGTGGTTTTCCGTGGTTTCTCCGTTCACACCAGGCGAATGTCGGAGAGGTTCCCTAACGAACGGGCCACGGACCGCGCACGATCCTCTTCCTTGTCTTTTCCTCAACCCTTACTTACACGCACTTACATGCACTAAACTACCACACATGTCGGGAGCTTACAGCTTGCCCCGGCTGAGGAATGTCACACTAGTAGGAGATACCTGGTTGGAGAAAACCCCCTCTAGATACGTAGGTCGGCGTCGGGTCTCGCCATCCAGCAGTGGAAGATCAGTCCCACAAACTGTGAAATTATTTATACATTTTCCCCGAATTCCTGTGTATTTAGCAAAACCAAAGACACCTCTCAAACCACCGGAGACTGTAAATTTCTACCCATTTCTGCCACAGCAACATCATTTTCACACGCGAAGCTGCATGCGCAGAGCGCGTTACAGGCGATTCTCGCCCACTGCGTCGGCGCCGCCACGCCGCCGCCGCCGCCGCCGCCGCCGCCGCCGCCGCCGCCGCCGCCGCCGCCGCCGCACCCAGACCGCGACTCCCGGCCAGGTGCGCGACGCCCCTGGCCAGCCCCAAGTTCATGGCCCCCGGCGAAAGTAGACGCGGACCAAACGCGTAAAACGAGCCGTCGTATGTTTTCACCCTAATTCACGCTGGCGATGCCAAGCACCTCTCCGACGCAGTCTAAATGCCGCAACCTCAAGCCTTCTCTTCAAGAGTGGATGTTTGTTTCCATTATCCGTCTGAAAGACCCGCTGTTGAGTACCCGCGGAGGCGTAGTATTAAACCCTGAATTACTCAATGTCCCGAACATATGTCAAAGGCCACGTTTACTGATTCTTTAAAGTCTGAGAAAACTTTCGCACAGATAACAAAATAATCGGTCAGACAACAGTTGTTCAACACTTATCAACACCAAAATAAAGTAATCTTATTCGTGAATACGTCTGCGAGTGTTTGCAAACAATTTCGGTAGTCACAATTCTGTTTTCTACTACGTCCTTGCTACAAAGCTAACAGGCTGACTACAACTTCTTAACGATACAACAAAACCGCAACATCCTTTCTTAAATACTGTCTAAACAAAAAAATAAAGTACACCAGCGATAAGAGTTATTTACAAATTGCGGCCGTGACGGAAGCCCAAAAACATGAAAACTAAGTGGAACGTAGAAACGGGAGAAACAAGTTAACTCTGTCTTCCTCTTCGTACCAAATCGCGTGTTGTCTCGAGCACCGCAACACTGTCAGCTCCTACCGCCAAAGCAGGTTTTTCAGGATTGTGACCTTCTAACAAGGAGTTCTTTAACGCTACAGCTTCCCGAACAGTACCATTCTGAAAGGTGTCTCCACAGCGTCTAAGAGCGTGAAAACAGATCCTTCGACGTTCCAAGCTCATTCACAATTTGGTGCAGGAAATACCCCTGTTCGCCGGATGCTGCCTCATCCACTGTGATGTGGCAACTGACGGAGACTTCCGAAGGGGAAACGGGACAAAATGAGTACGATAACGTAGTGACACACATGCCCTCTCCTACATCCGATATGAAAAATTCTATGAAATGACATCCTTTTTCTTATATGAAAGGAGAACTTACTTATTTTCAACTAGTAACCACGTTGTCTTCAGAGTTGCGTATGATAGTACAAATGAAGAAAACTCGTTTGTAAAGATTTAAGAAAAGAGAAAAAGTACTTTCGTAACTTTCAGTATTATTTAGGCTTCAGAAATGTTTACAGCACTTCAAATCACAATGCCACTTAGAACCGAAATAATTTAACAACAATAATTTGACAAATTCTAAAGGAAAGATTCACGGTTATATTGCTGTAAAAATAATTTGACGTTCGTAAACAGATAAGAAAATTTCTAATTCAAACATACGTTGAGAGGTAAATCTTGTGCTTTAATACATCCCAAATTACAAATGCAACACACAGCCAAATTCAGACGAGGGGTTGCCAATTCCATTTTAATAAGGAAACAAAGTGACGGGAACTTAAAACAATTGGATTATCAGGAAGCAATATTAACAATAAAATCTACATTCAGAAAACAAAAGTATTGGATCCACGAACAGATATGTCAAACGATTGAAAAACAATTATTTAAGATATGCTAACAATGCTCTCATAGAGTGTAACAGCACAGAAAAATAGGCATAAATAAAGAAATAAGAATTTAAGATACGTCCAACCGAAAATACCATCATTTAGTGGATGGGATTATAAATCTACAACTTAGATATTAAAGTACTTTAATTACTCGAGGCGGGAATAAAGATTTCTCCACTATAAACGGATATGGATCCACGAAAAGTGCGTCAACTCCCCCACTACTTCCAATTCCAGTCAACGTATTCCTTGGCGATTTATTTAACAAGCTTGGCCCATCACTTCTATCAAGAGTCGCTCATTTCTACAGAATCGCGAACGTTGAAGTTGTGCCCACTCAATTAGGACGACACGGCAGCGGCAGCCCCGTCACACTAAACGAGTCGATTTCCCTTGATGCGCTCCGCAGCGAAGCGTCGTCGGCGGGGCCGCAGGTCAACAGCGCCGACTGCCACCGCGGCCCCACCGGTTTCGCTCGAATTCGTGGTGTTTCCGGCGGTGGCGGCGGCGGACAGGGGCGCCGGCGCGCCGCGGCGTGGACGTCGCGTCGCGCGGCCCCGTTAGCCACGGAAGGATGCCAGCAACAGCGGCGCCGCCGCCGCCACCGCAGCCGCAAACGCCTACTTTTTACGAATCGCCGCCGGCGCACACTGGGGGCGAAATGGGCCGAATGGCGCACACCCGAGAAGCACAGATAAAAACAAAATGTCGAATTTCTTTTTTTAGATAAGACCCGCTCTATTAATGCTTTACAAAATAGAATAGTTAATTACAAGAGATAAAACAGTGCAAGTTTCAACTGTTGCCGTTTGCAGTTCATTTTGTGTTTAACGGTATTAGTGCAAAACTTCAACAAAACTTGCTTGTCTTCAGAAGGTTACGAAAGTTTCACGGCAAAAAGGAATGAAAACTTCATAATGTATCTTCATTTATTTTGCTAAATTGGAAATACTGCAACACAGGAGTTGAATATCCTTTAACCAGAGCTGGTACCGGTGGTACTCTTTCAGTCTGTTGATCTGCTAAGGGAGCCTTTGGTCTATCCTTGGAATAAAACTCTTCGTTGAAAATAAAACGTTGTGGTACTGGAAAATTATGACTGCACCCCTGCCAGTAGTACGTACACACAGTAATAAACGTTGCTATTAGGCACGAATCATAAAGGCGTTTGTGAAAACTGAGATGCGTTTATTCGCCCTGGTCTGTGTTTATTATCCGAATAAAAGAAGAATGTGGTTGACAGTTCCCGGTAACATGGTGACGTCAGCTCCATAACCTAGGCAACAGCGAATCAGAAGTATCGCCATTTGCCCGATGTTGTCACGTTTGAACTGCGAAATGAATCGCGTATCCGGAGTGCTGCAGTTTATCGGCTGAGCGTCGACGTTTGGAAGTAATTGGCGAAGGATGAGAAAATGTAAGTTCCTTATTTATTTTCTTTCTTTTACGTGTTACGATTTTTCCCGATTTCTCTCAGCTGTTCGTCTTATTGTTCAAAGCACGTGGTAGAGCGCGCAGTACGCGGCAACGCCGCCCCCCTCCACACCGAACTGTCTACCACATTCTTCTTTTATTCGGAGTACAATTAACGCAATACACAAAAACATCCATTTGAAAGTATCCTAAGGCAATCGCAATGACCCTGTTTAACGCGCTTGTGTCCTAAGGACCCACTGCACGAGGACGCCCGCCGCGGCGCCGGGTGAGGCGACGGCCGCCCGCATTGTCGCCGCGTCACGTTGCGGTCCGCGCGCCCTGTGCGAAAGAGTCTCGCTCGCCGGCGCTGCGGAGTATATAGTAATACGTCCCCAGATGTGCTGGAGCGCCTGTTTGAGCTCTTTTTCCTGCTCACGAGCTTCCAACCGAATTGGAAGCTAAGAACGAGAGAGTACTTCGGACTCCTAGCAGGAAGAAGTTAAAAACTGTTTTCTCTGAATTGAACCAAGTACCATTGCCATTATTCAACAATATTCCCAAACCAAACATTATAATTGGTGCGAAACACGCACATATCCGTTGCAAGTTGTTCTTACTAGATACAGAAAATTCAAGTGGAAATTGAGAGAAGTTACTGTTACACCTACATTTTGCGCATGATTGAAGAATAATGAAAGGCTATTCGAAGTTCAAAGACCAGATAATATACGAGCGACATAAATACAGAACGCAGCGCTACCACACGCCTACCTCTAGCTCAGCGTTATTACTCATTCACCTGGAGCGCCACATTACTCATTCATCAGATTCTCGGTGACCCGCCATCCAAAGAAACGCAATGTTGCATCTTATTATTATCATTCCATCTGCCCGCACAAATTAGTCATCTGTCCACCTCCTGTATGATAAATCGATGGTAATTGTAGTGGTCCCGACCACAGCCGCTCCCCGGCCTCTTCCCACGCACGGGATGCCTCGTGGGCCACTCGAACCCGCGCCTGCCCGCGCCGCCCGTGCCGCGCCGGCTGCTTCCCATTAGGGATATTTATTTTTGAAAGCGCGCGCGTCTCGTGCGGCGGAAGCGCGGACGCGAACGCGGACGCGGGGAGGAGAAGAGCTCTCGTTTGCGGAGGGCGCGGTCCAGCGCGGTGGTCGGCGGTGGCGTCGAAGGCCCTGAGAGGTGTCCTTATGCTTTTTGCAGTCAAAATCAGCTACCCCTTACTCCTTCCCTTTTCAATTAAATATTCTCAAGGCCCTCCAATATTGATACACACGTTTGATACAAGGTCCTCCAATATTGATACCAAGTTGGTTAAAAAGTAATGAGAATATTGCTGTAACTTAAAGCCGGTGAGTCGGTGTGCTGTCATTTGTAGTGACAAAAGGACTGCTAGACAAGTGTGTGCAGCGGGAACAGTACTCAGTGAGTCTACTGCAGTGTGTAAATCGCTGAACTTCATAGCAATAGTGCAAGCGTCCTAACGCCATGTTTACAAAGGTAGAGCAACGTTCGTGGCTCAAAATTGAAGTGGCGCGTGGTCGGAGTAAGCAAAAATGTTTTCAGGGACTGCGTGAAGCATGTGGTGATGCAACGTTGCCATAATCCACAGTCGCACGATGGGTAAAGCGTTTATATTAGGCAGAGATGATGTGAAGGATAACCCTGGTACAGGACGACCTCATGTGGAGAACTCTTATGCCGCTGACAATGGCAGATTCTGGAATACCCACCTTACCCAATATGAGTCCCTGTGACTTGATCTCTTCAGCAAAACGAAAGAACCACTGAGAAAAACTCGGTATAATACCAGAGAAGAAATTATTCATGCAACAGAACGGTCAGTATTGAACATCAACAGAAATAGACGCGCAGATGGTGTAAGATGCCTTCCTAACATTTAGCAAAAGGTCATTAAAACGGAGGTGATTACATTGAAGATGTGTAAACGTAAATACCTCAGTCAATAAAGTAATTTCAGAGAAAAAAATTGTCTCATTACTTTTTATCCAACCCAATTTTATTAAAATAATAGGAAATTTGCGAAAGCCAAGGTTTAACAACTACGTACTCAATTAATATCGATTATGTCCGAACTAACTGTGACCAGAGGACTCGCGGAGTAATAACTACATGACCTCCACCGCCCGGCCTCGGGTTCGATCTCCAGCCAATCCATTCGGAATTTGTGGTGGGCAACACAAGCTCGAGGTCGTTGTGGTACTCCGGTTTCCCTTGCCTGCCATTCTTCATTTCCCCATTATCATTATCATTATCACTATCACCTAATAATTAGACGAGCCATGGAAATAAATAAATATTACAAATAACTGAGACTGCATACTACTTGCATTAACTACCTTTACTATTTTGAGTCGAAAGAAAAATAAGGAAGGGAATCATTTTCTTTCGTTCATTTTTACAGATTATTTACAGTTCATTATTACAGATATACAGATTATTTTCTGATGCCGGGCCAAGAGAAATACTTCTGCCGACAGGATGTGTTTCGCGAGGCGCCTTTTGAAAAACCCTACCCTATTCTATATCCCGATGAGGTGAACTATTCACTAGACAATTTATACGGGCATCCCCGTCTCTTTAGTTCCCCTCCTTCGTGACTTCTGCAGCTGCAGCTGCCGCTGCCGCTGCCGTCGCCACGCCTTCCACTTCCCCCAACATAGACCCACACGATAGGTCAATTCACACGATAGGTCAACCTCTATGACTTGCGGCGCCTCTATGACTTGTGGGAGCCTCTGACCAGGTCCTAGGTTCGTGTACCGACGTCAGCGGGATTTTCGACACTAGCTAGATCGAATTCAGACGCTGTCTGGAAGGGAATATTGGAGATCGGCTGCTCTGATTGTTTGTTTTCCGTGGTTTCTTCAAACAACTCCAGGTGAATGCCGAAACAGTGCCCTAACAAATGGACCACGGACTGTGAACGATCTTTCCTTCCTCTTACTTGTCACTTCCTCACCCCTTACACACACTTACACTTAGATGCACAGCACTAACACACATGCCAGGAGATCGATCGGGAGCTCAAAGCTTCTCCCAGCTGGGGCGGTGCCCCGCTGGCGGGAGATACCTAGTTGAGAGAAAACCCCGTAAGCTGAAGGTAGGTCGGCATCGGATCTCACCATCCTGCGGGAGAAGATCACCTCACGAGGAAAACACATGCACTACACTTACAAGACCAATGACCTTGACAGTTGACACGCCCGGAATCACTAATTAATCAATCAAACAAACAATCGGGTGCCGAAACTCCTCATACCGCAATGATGACCGCAATGCTCTCGCCCTTTTTCCTCCGGTCTCGTTCGTGTTTGAGAAGCGCAGTGTCGTGTACGAACGCGAGAAGTCAGAGGCAGATTCGGCGCCAGCAACAGGCGCCCGCCCGCTCGCCGCTAAAAGCCTCGTAAACTCTCCTCGCGGTTCCGCAGCGAGCCCAGCCCAGCCCAGCCCGCTCCCCGAACGAGCTTGCCCGCCCGCCCGCCCGCCTGCACTCGCACACGCCCTATTATCTTCCCAGTAGATACGTTCTGTTCGCTGGCGCTGGCAACACGGAGACAGACTATGTGGCGAACATAAAACGGATGCATTTTTTGTTTACGACGGCTTCCAGAACATTTCCTTAAACGAATCCTGCCCCTTAACGCAATCTGGCAGGCAGCAGTTCAGCTAGCAAGAGGGCTACGAAAACTTAATCGATACACATATTTCACATAATCGATACATTTTATGATGTTTATAATTTAATATATTAATACATCAATTTGTCTGTCGTTTTTTAAATAATTAACTGTAGGAAAGATTGGTTAACATTGACGGAGAGGAACTTCTTAAATGCACACAAAGTTAGACAACGTCACTTGACTTATCTCATTGGCGGGTTCACTAAGAAATATTTGTTAAAATTAATTCCGAATTCGTATAGAGTTCAATAAGACCATTCTTAAGGTGCAATATATAGTTACATTTCAGCCCCAAAGTCCAATATTCCTTTCTGAAAAAATAAAATACTTTGACTTCCGGAAAATAACAGTAAAATTTATGACATGAAAAGAACGTGAAATCTAATATGTAAAAAAATGGCAAATTTCACCATTCAAAATTGTGAGAGAATGAGAGTTGTCGGAAGGGTTCTCAAATTCAAATACATGAAGTACAATAAAATGTTTCGACCAAATCGAGCAGTGGGTGGTAATCGGTCTGTAATAAGATTGCGGGTTCCAATCCCAAGTAAAGAATAAATCTGGTTACGTAAAGAATGGATGATTCATGGCGTGGCAGTGTTATGGAAGTTAAAGATACACCATTGCCAATCCCATGACAAGAAAACCATCCATGATTTATTTCATTACTGTTAGCTAAAGTCACGTAAAATTTCCTAGAGACCTAAATAAAATACAAGACCAATAGTAACGCAATTCGATGAAAGGAAATATCTGACGATTTACTTAGCAGTGTTTAACATAGTATAAAAGACAATAACACACCATTCAATATCCCATAACATGTAAACCATTCATTTCATTATCATTCTTAGTCCAGTAAAATGTTCCCTGGCACATTAACATAACGAGGAATAACTTGTAATGAAATGAGTAGTGAAAACGTTAGAAATATCATAAGACAATAATAATAATAATAATAATAATAATAATAATAATAATAATAATAATAATAATAATAATAATAATAAAAACTAAAATGTGAAGGTCACAGAGGTCGACAGGAAATGACCAACATTCCCGAGAACAAAGCTTCGCCGCACCAAAACACGCTCCTCTGTTTCCAAGTTTTTCAAACCCATTTGGAACCGGGCGGCCGCGGCTGCAATCCGAGCTATCACCTGCGGTCGAAGCCGACAGGCGCAGAGACCTGTTTCCCCCTTCGCGCTGACAGCGGCGGCGCGGGCGCAGCCACCTGCTCCTGCGGGCTGCGCTTCTCCCAGCCGCTCTACTCCGCGCCGCGCCACGCCGCTCGCGGCCGGCGACGTCAACACGCGCGCTGCATCGCTTTGCGCTGCCCCACGCCGCCCCGCCTCGCCCCGCCTCGCCCCGCCCCGCCGCGGCACCCCAAGCTACGTTACATCACGCAACGCCACGCCACGCCAACTTTAGCCAGACCACGGAACGTCACATTACACCATGCATCGCCAGGCCAACCTACGCCTCACCACGCCACGCAACGCAACCCCACTCAACGCAATGCAACCCCTCGCTACATCACACCACTCAACGCAACCCCACGCTACACTACGTCACACCACACCACACCACACCACACCACGCAACCCCACGCCACACCACGCAACGCAACACCAAGCCATGTCAACTTACCTCACATCACGCACCGCCACGCAACGCCACACTACACCACACGAAACTACGCCACAGAACGCAACTCAACGAAACGCCACGCAGCACCACGTCATGCCACGCCACATCACACATCATGCCATCCCACGCCAAACTCCACCACACCGCACACGCAACGCAACGCCACACCACACACATAGCCTCGCGCCGCGCCCGGCGCCTCGGCAGTGGGGAGCGCGCACCTGCCGCCCCTCTCTTCTTCCCCCCCTCTCGACAGCCGTCGTTGTTTACCCTCCGCACGGAATCCAACCCCGCGACGAGCGCGTGCGCTGGATTACATGAGGATCTGTGTTCTTTGGGCCCTAAGTTCGTCGGGGCGGTGACAGCGCAAGAAGCAGATGGGAGACCTGCTCAGTCGAGCTTGTTTCTCCTTGGACTTGTTGGGCGTAACTTCTGGTTTGTCACGCATTGGAAGTTACTAGGGGATACTGAGGATCTCCGAGATTTGGGTTTACTGAAATGTACGAATCATTAAACGCATACTACATACATTACTAAGCATGCAGAGAAATATTGACGTACCATACATGCTTGAAACGCTGACGCAGATTTACACAAAATGTGAATATTCAGTTGTTGTTGTTGTTTTCTTTTTTTTCATTACTGTAAAAAAAAACTTTACGATATCTTGCCGCATACTCATCTCAACGAAATGACTTTTCCTGTACGGCGCACTTATTCAAACTTTTCTAAATTGTTGGTATGAACAAATATCCAACACCACTACATAGACACTAGCTTAGTATTTATAATTGAACAACGGACAAAAGTCGCCGATTATTAACCCCATTAAGTAAAAGCTTACACCAGCGCACCTACAAAGGTCGATGGCTAGGGAATTTGTTCAAAATAATATTTAGTTTCGAGAGATCAATTTAGTCGCAACAGCAAAAGGGAGATAGTGCAGATATAAATTAGTGATGTAACATAATAAGCAAACATACAGGAAAATAAAACATACTTTACGTCATCCTTAACGATCTGAACACCCCAACAAGAGCAACAATTCGTTATAAAGTGTCCAAATGAAACCGAATTTTTAGATTGACTGCTTCCACAACCACGAAGCCTTTCCCCTGAACATCACGAAGCAACGCAACGCAACGCAACGCAACGCATCGGCTGGGGCTGAATCGGAGCTTCGCGCTGGAACCCTTTGGAGCGTGCGGCTGCTCCTGGAGCGAGACGACAATGTCCTCGCGCGCCACCGCCTCCGCCTCCCTCGCGCGACACGCACGACGACGCAACGCCGCCCCGCCCCGCCCCGCCCGCCTGGCCCTGCCCGCCGCTCCAGCCGACGGCGGCGGCCGGAAGCCGCGAGATATAATTGGATCACAATAAAACGACGCCGCGGGCGGAGGCACAGCCGAAGATCGAGTCGACGACGGCGGTGGCGGGAGGAGGGGAGGTCTTCGGGTTCAGCCGGAGACGATACCTGGGTATCGGAATGTGTCACAAGAATCAAATATCGCTAATATCCCAAAATAGCGCGGAAGTCATAAAACAACGATAACCGAGAAATTATTCAAGGGTATACTTGTCTGTTATTATACTACCGTACAACATACTATTCCATTCACTGCATTCCTTTTACATCCTCATTTTAGAATGAATGACAAAGGAAACATTTGTATCGATCCCTACTTAAAATTTTGCGAGTGAATTGCAGATCAGGCCTCTCGTTCGTTTTAGGTCCGTTCATTCATAACCGTATGTGTGCTTCTCACCGACACTGCAATATTTTTCAGGCACACAAAACAGACCGAACATATCAACACCTTTCTCGAGGTTATCTGATAACGACGTATCAGTTTCTGGGTTACGAATTGGAAAAGAAATAGGATGTCACTGGAAACGTTTCTCCAGACGAGGAAACGAGATAAAAACCAAGTTTTTGGGTTAGGTTCCCTCCGCATCTCTTTTCATTAGTCCAGGGATCTGCCGAAGACTGGCGGATGCGATCACACGAATATGCTGTCTTCGCTCTCTTTGTCGAAATCGCCCGAAGGTATTGAGCTGTGTATTTTACATCAACACGCAAAGGCGTAGGGATCTGGCTGGTCACGGCCTCTGGGTAGGACGACCTCCCCTTGTTAGGAGACGAGGAGCTCTCCGGTAAATGTCGGGCAGCTTACGACGCGCAATAAAATAGCCTGAGTTAAGGGTGCAGCCTGAATGGGTTCCATTTACAAGATACTCCCGGCCTAAGCAGGGCAAACTTTACTCCTAGCAAAGCCAGAGAAATCCCCATACACATCTCGTCTATTCACATATTCACGTCCATTCATACATTATTCACAGTGAACTGGTAAATTACAGTCCCGCGCAATATTTGATCAAAAATAGTACTTTTCAAAGTAAGCATTTAATTACTAGGGAATTGAAAATTTGTGAAAAAACTGAAACGTCATTAAGAAGGGGAGACATTTTTTAATTTTTTTACTAATCTAATGCTCTGGATGGACTCTTTACAAATATTTCACGAATAATCGCATAATATCACGGGAAATGCTTGATTAAAGATAATACAAGATATATAAACATACTAAACTTTATAAACAAATTACATTCTTTATGAAAGAAATTGAGTAAATACTATGTAGCACAGATCAGGAAGAGCAACTTCAAGTTGACTTTTTAAAGATGAACTTGACAGAGGTGAAAAAGTAAACATCGTTATGCAATTGGTTAGCACAATTTGAAATTGTTAACGATGACATTAAGATGCAAATTTCATATGTCTATTTTTAATGTTAAAGAGAAAAGAATTTCTAGTTCTTTGAAAAACACTTAATGAATCTCAGAGGGGAAAAATGGAACTCTCGATACGATCGGAGTACATATCCTTCGAAAATATCAGGTCATGAAATGCCTGTATTTACTTCTTGGTGCTTTTATTCATCGTTCAACTACTTAAGAGTTAAAAGGTGAGGAAGGGATTCCAGAGCTCAAGAAAACGCGGACAGATTGTACTTCTCCTCCATACGTCACGTAGTTTGTACTGTTCATTGACCAAAAATCACTCAAACAACTGCATTTCGAAAGTCTTTTCGATATTACATCATCTTTGAGCAGGAGCGCCCAGACAAAGCCAGGGGCCAGAGACAGTTGATTCACAGGGGCCCCTCATTTTTTCTAAAGGAATTCCCTCTTCCCTCAATTCACAAACAACTCATTTCTCCATGCATCAGAAATAACTTGTAACGTTAAATTTGGATTAGAATTTTTTCTTTTGAATGAAAAAAAATAGGGTATCCAATAGGCCCTGGGGCAAGTTGCCTCAGCTAATCTCTCCCTCTCCCTTCTGGTCGCCACTGTCTTTGAGACGGTTATTTCTATGGTCACGGGGTAAAATTTCCTAAGTCATTTTTTGTCGAAATTGGGTTAAGTACTGAAACTACAAATTAAGTATCTATAATTGGATTTACTAAAACGATCGAATTGATGTTGCCTCCTTACCGACTATAAAAGCGTTGGGCAATATAGCTTACGGCTCAATAATCTAACCCTTGTTTTCTCCAAACTATGATTTTTGACAAAAGAACTTTTACTCCGTGACCAGAGCGTTCTCGTGTAGGCGACGCGGTGCGGCGTGGCGGCGAGCGCCGGGCAGCGCGGAGGGCGCGGCTCCTGAGAAGCGCCTCTGTTCTCGCTCGGCGCCCTTCCGGGGAGGGCGGCGCAGAGCGGAGAGGAGAGGAGCCGAGTGATCGAGCGACCGGAGGCCGGGCCCGGCGCGGCGCCCCGCCGCTTCCCGGAAGACGTGACCGCGCGCACGGCAGCAAAAGCATCTCGACCGGCGCTGCGCGGCGCGGCGCGGCGCGCCACGGCGGAAGCAACGCGGCGGGCGACCAAGCGGCTCGCGGAAAATATGACGACGTTCGGTGAACTCCACTTCCAGAGAGGCTCAAGATAACTTCAATTGAAACTTCGCTTGCCATTTACATGTTATCGTAACTTTTTGCTGGAATTGGAGAGAAATCGTAGCAGAGTACATGATACCTGCTTGATAGTGTAATATTCTCGGTAACTCCTTCAGCTGGGTAATTCATCCCGCATTTCTTGCGAAATTTTTGAATATTAACTGGATAATTCGTAATCCCACGTGGTTTTCGTAACAAAATCGTTTAGAAAAGCGTATTAAAAATGCTAAGAAAGGCGTATTAAAAAATCTTAGCGAAGTGAGTAGTCCATCCAAAGGACACCAACAGATGGACAGGGGAGTAAAATTTAGCCTTCCCCAAAAATTCCGAACATATGCATTCATAAAAATTATTTAAATAAGGTTGCTTTTACAACTGCTCTGGTCAAGAGCAATCGCTGTAATTTACATTGATTTGCAATTATTAATTATACAACGAATTTTTAATGCAAGGATTAAACAGAAATATTAAATCACTTTTTCTTCACTAAATAAGAAATGTACAAAACTGTCTATGCATTTTTTGTTTTATCAAATTATACAAAAAATTTTCTTTACTTGTTTCAAGTATAAAAAAATAAAAATAACTTTAATCATAAATATAAGACACTTTAATAAGCTCTAGTAATTGTTTTAATATTTTATTATATTCCAATTAAACAACCATTAAAGATTGATACGAGATTACACTAGCATTTACGATTTTCTTACAACCTAAGTAGTATTAAATACGTCAATTTCCAGTTAATAGAAGATAAATTATCTGATCATTATTTTCGAAACGAATTTATTTAAAAAAACGGAGACCTGCGAAATTTAAAATTATGCATTTGAAGTATTGATGTAGAAAGGAAAGCGACGACTATTCTGTAACTTGTGAGTGAATTGCTGAACTAGAACATGTTGCGAGTCAACCCTCACTCTCTATCTTCGTCAGGTAGTACGCGCTGCACCCGCAACTGACGGAGCAGTACGGTATGTCTCTGCATCTAGCAGTGAAATACTTTTCTTAGGAAGAAATGTATCTCCCGAAAGGAGAAGTTCGTGAAAAGAAGTTTTACAATGTGCCACTGAAGTAGGTATATGTTCCTCAAAAGAGAAGGTATGCCGGCTTCTAACAGGTGACACAATAAGCTTTTGTGGGCTTCTCCCGTTTCTCACGCTGCTGCTCTATTGCTCTATTCAGTTGGTGGCTGCGGGAGCACAGAATTTTGGGCTACAGCTGTTACTTTCAGAATCTGTTTAAACAAGAGCAACACACCTGTTAAACTCCGTACGATATAACAATATTTTTGTCTTAAAAACTCTAAGAAGATATTGTGAATTTCGATACTAGTCGAAGATTAAAAATGTAAAATATCACGACTTATTTTAGTTAAAAATTGATACCAAAAGTGTACGGCAATTTGATCAAAAGGTTACCGAAAATGAATGTTTTTTTTTTCTTAAATTCAACAAATACCATTGAAATACCAGTACAAAATCCTGTTTTGTCGTAAAACTCCCATGCACTTCCGGAAGATAAGGTGATTGCTGTGTGGGAAGTCCTGAATATGTTACAATGGAAACTATCTCTTGCGACGGAAACCGCAGTTACGGCGACAGATAAGATTCACTCAACATTCGAAAAGAGAGATTATGAATTGAAAAATCCCTTAGACTAGCGAATTTAATCGTCATAAAATCCTACAAAAACATCTCTCCCTCCCTTTTTTTCTTCTGCCTTTTCTTGAAGCGAATTTTTAGGAATCTTTCAACTTTCCTACTCCGAATTCCCGAGAATCTCTATCTCTTTAATGTTGTGGTCAGGCAAAACTGAAACAATGAAGCACCGAATGTAATTTAAATTATAATTTGGGCAATAAAAAGTTTCAGATTCCTTTTAACATTAAAAGCGTTATTGTAAAGAGCACAGAGCAGTGGCAGAAAAATGTAGTTTATCATGCTCACATCATCAGACTCGCCATTTGGATTTTCGTTCTGGAGAAACTAATAGAGGTTTTTAATATTACATCAAAATTCGACAGCAGTCCATCCTGTACTCCTAGTACAAAGTAATTTGATCAATATGAGTGACCTGAACACTCATTGCCACTTCGACGTTGGCATTAATTATTAAAAATAAAATAGTACATCACTGAGCCACTCTTCGTAGACTGTAAAGCTTCGGACTGCAAGTGTGATAAACTGGATAGCACAAAATTATCTCATGTTTTAGAGAAGAAGCTTCTGTTCGAAACCAAGAGATCGTGTTAGCTAGGATTGCCAACCGTCAGCCATTTGAGAGGAAAGTCTTCCATTGACGTCAACTGTCCTCTTGTTTTCCTTTGTATTTTAAATGTCCTCCTTTAACTAAATTTTTTACATTTGTTGTAATTTATTTTATCACATGACTAACACCTGCTACGCTGTATCGTTTATTGTTTAATTTAGAACAGAAAACTCAAATATCCTTTTTATGAATGCTGATACACGCGCATGACACATGCATGCATGAGAAAAAAGAAAGAAAAAAGAAAGAAAGAAAGAAAGAAAGAAAGAAAGAAAGAAAGAAAGAAAGAAAGAAAGAAAGAAAGGAAAGAAAAGAAAGAAAGACGCTCAGACCATCTTCATCTGCATTTTGTGAGCGAATAATTTCACTTGAATCGTAAATAGAGAAAAGAGCGAAATAGATCTGATGTTAGTCTAAATTAAATACTTATAAAATGAAATGCATCGATACTGTTTTTCCTAACGTATCGAGTGTCCTCCCTTTGACATGAACTTTGTTGGCAACCCTCGTGTTCGCTGGGAATCAAGAGGTTGAGTTAGCTGAAAAACAGCCCCAACACGTGGGCGAAGCAGCGCAGCGCGGCTTTGCATGCAGCGGGCGCCCGGCCGAACGGCTGCTCGTCGCTGCCCCGACGCGCTTTCTCCAGGTGGCCGCGTCGGCGCGGCGCGCGTGGGCGGGCAGCTCGTTTAGTCCCAGACCGCCCGGTGACGGCGCAGCGGCGGCGGCGGCGCGGCAAGCCAACGTGGGTGGCGATAGCGGCGTAGGGGGGTGTTGACGTGCACGGGGGTGGAATACGGAGGCGGCAGGGGTACGTGAGTTTGGAGTAGTATGGGGGAATCGAGCAGGGAGGGGCGTGATAGGGCACGTTTAGAATGAGAGCGCCTGGGAGGATGGACCAGCAGGGAAGGCGGGATCGATGGAAGCGACGGGAGTAGCGGAGACGATGGTGGGACGAAGGCGGAGAGAGGACGGCAGTTGTGGCGATAGCGGTGGCGGCAACAACAGCAGCGTCAGCGAGGCCAGTCCGGACACGGCGCCGCCAGACGGTCTCCGGTTCGGAACTCGACCCGGAGACCGAACGGCTTTTACGATTTCCGCCGGGCATCGCCCATCCGCTGCAGTCGGAGGCGTCGAGAGAGCGACCCACTGCAATACTACTCCACTCTCGGAGATATCGACCCATTCTGACAAATGGCAATGCAAACATAATTTCTCCAGAATAAACGACCACCGAGTAAGAATTTATTATTTAGTGAGACGCTATTAAAAGTACCAAAATGTAATAGATGAATATTGAGTTAAACGTACGATAGCGTGGGAGAGAGTGTTAAGAATAACATTTTTCTCCCATCTGAAAAGTAAAACAATCAGTTAATTATTCCCTCTTTCAACAACAACTACAACTTCAACTTCAGAGCAAACGGTAGTATAGCATTGCTGTTATATGTTTCATCTTGATTTTTATGTGTCAATTCTCTCAATTCTCCTTCTGCCTCTTTCATTTTCGTGAGCTGGCTAGTGTCACAGGGAATCCATTTTTTCTCCGAACACCTATCAAATTATGGTATGTATTCTTAACGAAATATCTAAGTATAAAAGATCCACGAAATAAGTTGATTATACTGATAGGAATTGATAATAGTCAGGGACTTAATAATAATAATAATAATAATAATAATAATAATAATAATAATAATAATAATAATAATAATAATAATAATAACGAGGCAGGTGTTAAAGATGATTTTATTTTTCTCATGTTTCACAATTCGCACTACCAGCATGGCGTAGCAATCTTTACGTAAAATACGCTTGCTTAATAAATAACTATTTTTTGAATACTGGAAACTAAACATTTCTTGCCATCATATCTTGCATATAAAAGTTGATCCACAGTTTCATTGGCAATTGAGATGTTAGCAGAAACTGACATCCAATATATCCCTCGCGTCACTTACAAGTTTCTTGCTCATTCACTTATAACTTCCAGGTGCGTGAAAAGGAGTATCAGTGAAAGGTTTGAGAACTTTACTCTTTTTGGTCCTGAGATACAAGCGCACTAGCCGTTCTCAACATAGTTACATTAAAAATTAGTTCTGAACCCTTATTCTACACCTATTACGCTTACATGTTATATAACCTGCAATAAATTTACGTCACATCTTCTATTTAACGCAAAATATAACTACCTCTGCGTTACTCAGGTTCGTCCAACGCAGAAAATAACACTAAAACCCCCACGTGCATGAAAGCACAACGGAGAAATATTCAGGCAACTGAGAAATTCATTAATATGTTCGCCAGGAAGCACGAGACGGCTAATACGATTAGTTTGCATGTTTCTGAGCTGCACTCACGACCCACCGCGAGGCGGCGATCCCCGTCCCCGAAGAGCAGGTCTCGAGACGCGGGACGTAAGCCGCTCGAGGGCGCAGCAGCTGCGGGGCGTCCCGGGCGCGGGCGGAATTTCGGGGCCGGCGCTCGTCACGTGCTGACGGCTTCCGGCAGAGGCGCGCCGGGCGCCGTGCGCCGCGCGCCGCCGTGCCACGCTGCTTGCTCCCCGCTCCCGTCCTCGCGCGCGTCACTTATTCACGAGCAGAGAAGCGCCCGTGACGTCACGCCGCGTCCCGGGAGACGGCCCTTTGAATACGGCAGCAGGCCGCGCGGAGGAGCAACAGGATTTTCCCAGCGTCTTCGCCTCCGACGACGCGCCCGGCCCAGAGAAGAAGCTGCCCCCCGCCCGCTAACGCGGTGGCCCAGAAAAGCCTTTCGCTTTCTTGTCTTTCCCGGTAATTTACTCTTTCCTCCTTATCGTGTCATCTCTGGCAATTTTACACGCTTTCGAGGTGATGATATAAGCGAGAGTTCACTTTCGTTCATGAAAAACAAAGAGAACACAATTCTCTGGAGGTTTTATTTTCTTAAATAATGATGGAAGTAGGTAAAAATGATTACAAACAAATCAATAAATAATGCGGATATGGTGCAATCAACGCACTGTACACTCGGAAAATTAAGAAAGACATTTTGAGTTGTATTAGTATTACCATCGCCTTCATTTAAGCCTTTACTTCGGTATATAATCTGAACCGCAATATGGAACTTTTCGAATATTTTATTACTTTAAATCAATAAACAGAATTTATAACTTTGAGAAAGTGATAAGTCAGCAGTGCCTATTTACATATTCTGAGTGAAAGTTTTCTACATATTTTTCATTTCTCGTTTACTCCCATTAGAGAAAGGTATGTAATGCTGCAGGAAAAAGTGTCTACATTTTGACAGAAAAACACAGTATGTGGGACCTTGATACCGAAAACGCGTTCTTCTTTCTCCTACAGATGTAGAATATAACTTTACTGTATAATTATTTTATTTAAAAAAAACACTTTTTGAGGGTCCTTGATTCCGAAAAAAATGTGTTTTTTAAACGTGTCTCTAAATAACACTATCGCCTAAACCGTTAACATAGAATTATCACCAAAATGGATATTCCACCAGCGACCTGGCTGATGTGGGAGCTCTCAAATTTGAAACTGGTCTTAATTTTGGGAAGAGCTATTTATTGCTCTCCAGACCCTCCGCTGAATAATTAGAGAAAAGAAGAGACAGAACGATAGATCTATAATTTCTGACAGGATGCAAGTTGCTTTTTCTAATTTCTTTACTATTTTATTCGACTCGCTTTCATAATGCACAACTTCCTGCACCCTGCATGTTATTATACTCAATGTATTGACAAATTTTCTGTTTAAAAAATCATTTCTGCACTATTGTAATACAGTCAGAAATCATTAATAGGTCGAATCCTATAATCGTGCCAAGCACGCATTGTGACATTTTCTGAAAAAGTAGGACAAACATATTATCCCCCCAACAGTCCTCTGCAGACCATTTGAATCACCGGTAAAATCAAAATTACTCTTGATCTACTAGCAAACAAGGTGAAGTAGATTGAGGCAGACCTTTGGAGGGGAAAATTGGTGCTCGATGATCACAATGCAGTGGCTTGAGCTCCATGTAACAGTTCTTTCACCAACGAACTCCATTACGCTCCGTCGGTTTAAGGAGTTCCGAGCAGATTTAACCGTAGCACTCCGAAGGAAAACTTTTCTCGTAGACCACTGCCAAGCACCAGTAACGAGCAACCCAAAGAAGGCCAACGAATTTTATAAGGCCACCTAGTTTTACTGCATAGAGCGAATGGTTGCTTGGAAGGTAGAATTAGGAAGATGACACCGACCAGATAGAGTCATAAAAGACTCTAGGACACAGTGGTCTGCATTACGAAGAAAAAGAAAAACTTGCACACAATCTCCGGAACCGCAGTAATCCTTGTAGCTTCCGTTCCAAGTTAAACAGATTATGAGTAAAGAACTTTCCCGCAAACACACATGTATTCTTTTAAAAATGTTCCTAGCACCCGGTGATATTGCAAGAAGGTGGCGGTTAATGTTTTCTTAGAAGTAGCAAGTAGATCTGCAACATTACGAATTCCAGAAACAGAAATATCTTTACAGCACGTATTTTGTTTCTTTTACATGTGACATCCCTTGAAATAAACCATGAATAAAATGTATTGTTCCAGCCAATTCACGGTATGTAAACTTAATGACAACAAAATATACTTCTGGTATAAATGTTACAGATTTGACATTACCAAAACGAAATATTATTTCGATAATTGATAACCCGATAGTAAAAATCAATAGTAAAGAAACTTTCCAATAAAACTTCTGCCCACTTCTTATTTCTTAAAAAATGAGAAGCAAACACGTGAATTAGAAAAAGGTTTTCGATATATGATCGTCCGATTCCATTACCGGTGGCGGATAGAGAGTTGTTTCCAATCGAAAAACATCTTTGAAATGGTATGAAAAAAAAAAGGATGATCTGCTATGGAAAGAAACCTGGAGGATTCGGCTCTCCTATAAGCCACTTCACCTCCTCGTTGAGAAAAAAATTAAAACTCCATACCATGTTAGCATAGTTGAAATGAATGTGTGTGATGAAAACGGTAATATTGGTTTGAAATCATTTCTGATTAAGTGAAATTAATGTGCAGTCACGAAATAAAAGTCCACAATGCTACAGAAAACTGAATAACTGTTTGGGCCGTTTTCACTAACTGCCTACATGCAGCATACAAGTATCAAGTCTACAAACACGCATTTTTCTCGGTTCTTCGAAAGTGGAGTGGCGGTGGGGAAGCCCTGTCACGCAAATTTTATGGATGCATTCAGGTAATTCAAGAGTTTGTAGTGTCCATCCCAGTTTACCAGAATGAACGTTACCCACCACTTCAGCAAAGTTCTCTAAATGGAATAGGTCCTCTTGCAAGAAACGGCTTCCATTTATAGCTTCAATGAAGAAAGATAATACGAAGAGTTGAAAGCGGTTCGCTCCGAACACTGTTCCAGCCGATGACCTCCGGAGCCTGCGATGGAACAAGGCTGGCGACCTTTGACGTGGAAGGAGCACGAAGTTTCGAATCCGAAGACGGCGGGCGCAGAGGGGGAAGCGCTGCCGCGCAGCTGGGCCCGCACAATGGAGCGCTCGTCATAATGAGCCCGTATAATCAACAGAGCGGGAGAGCGCGAGCCCGGCGCCCGTCGCCGCTGTTGCGTCGAGCCGTTCGGCCGCAGCGCGTCCAGCTGCAAAATGGCTCTGGCGAGCGGCGCGGCGGGAGGAGCTGGCAGGCGGGCGTTTTACTCATTCAGAGGCCGAGCGCGGAACCACCGGTTGCTCAAGAGGCGACACCGGCGCGAACACGCGGACCCCATTCACGACGCTTCCCGAGGCACCCGTTTATCTAGACACGAACAGTGTACGCAACTAAACCACATCGGGGGTCCGTTTTGGTTCACGCGCTTCCTTTTACTCCTTCATTGTCACCAATGCCAGAAACATTTGAATAGCGTGGTTCGGGATTGAAAGAGAATTTTCAGCTCAAAAAGATTTTTCTGGAAACTTCTCCCAAAAATCAGCGTTCTTTTTGGAAATATATTACTGCTTCATGTAATTAGGTATTCATTCGAATATTCACACTCTCGGAAAAAACCTATTTAACTTCTTTTCAGAGATAATTTATTTTTCTATTCCTTTTCTTCTTTAAAAATAAAATACCTTTCGTCTCCTTGAATCCTTTCCTTGAGAGGGTACAGGCTCGAAGTTTCAAAGATAGAAAAACGAAAATTAGAAATGTAGTGGTTCGTCTTTGGTTCCTACGCCATTTTCTTATTGGATATGCGATAAAAAAAAATAGTGGAGCTACAGAATGTCGTAGACGTTCTCGCACTAGTTACTTTTTTAATTATTTTCAGTCTGGGCTAGCGTTTCAGTATTACCCAACCCTCCTCCCAGCTGCTACCTATCGGTGTTTAAAAGATTTATATTTTTTTCACATTTTCACAACTTTTCGGTCCCCTAAGAGTACTGTATAATTAAAAATAGCTTTATGAATATTATGGAAGATTAAAATCTAGTCATACCTGCAAACTGTCATTCAGCCATTTTTTTTAAAAAATGTCGTTCGAGCATCACTGAAAATGCGCAATTTTTATCTCAATTTTACAGCTTTTGAGAAACTTCCCAAGAAGTCATTCCAAGCATTTTACATACAATGTATAAAAACATTTGAGTGATTTTTGAAAAATCAAAATAATACATCAAAATGGAGGTTGTTATTGTCATGTTATTTCGTACATTTAATCTGTCCATTAAAACATTAAACAAAATCTACTGGAGGCATTTTTGATAAAATCTTGTTTTTAAATTGCATTTATTTTAGGCAAAATGACGCGAAAACTACTCATATTTCAAAAAAATGTAGTATATGTTCTCAATTAAGGATACCATTCTGAAGAACAGATTCCAACAAAATTCAGAGAATTTAACGATTATCGGACTCCCATCCTTTTTGTATGCATACTTTGTTCTATTCAAAGGGGAAAAATGAATAAAAAATGTGGAGCCATTTTTGAGAAAATTTTGAAAATATCATTGGACTTTCTGGAAAGTACCTCCAAAAAAAACAAAATATCCGTTTAAAATTCAAGGAGCCGCGACATCGGGAATCGATAAGAGAATATCAATTTTGATTAAAATGTTACATACGGTTTAGCCTCAAGCGTTATTCACGGTTTGACGGACGTTTTGCCTTAAACCAAAAGTTCGCACCCAGAGAACATGGAATCTGACGACACAAATTCACAAATCGCCTTTTTTCGCTACAGCATTGCATAACTTTCTCTACTATGTAGTATGTGAGAAACTACTATAAACGCTTAGCGCAGAGTGGTTGCAGCTGCTAACACGATATACACAGGCTCAACAACAATTAGTTTTCTAAAATTATATGTGACTATACAATTGGAGGGCTTCGAGAGAGATAATCGTAATCAGTTTGAGACCGTTTAATGTTCGACACTCGAAGCTCGTTTAATGTTCGACGAACGCATGAAAATCAATGCAGAGCAGAGAAGATCAGAGCAAATCAGTCTGGTGTTATCCTGCGATTAAGCTACGAAATGGAAACCTACAATACTGAATGGAAATAAGAGAATCGTGGCAGGGTCGACTTGGAAAACTTAGAATTATGGGTAATGATTATCACTGACCCATTCATTTGCAAACCCATAAATGAAAATAGTGAGTCTTCCAAACATTTAATTTTGAAAAGTCAAATGTAATTGTTCTGACCCACATGCAGAGCTGTAAACCCTTTGGTTTCGCTCAATCCAAGCGGATGCCGCAGGGAAACCACACCGGAGGTACTTACGTCAACAACTACGAGGAAGTTTGATTCACTGCGTGCAGTACTGTGATAGCGCGCTCACTCGCGCTTTCGTATAAACAGGGATGACAGAACTGGTGGTGCGCTGTGTGACAGTGCTGTAGGATCTGCTAATCGCGGCTTTCTGCCAGCTGACTTCTGGTCAGGTCCGGACCTACGTCCGGAGATCTTTTCCTACAACTAGAAGTAGGGCTATGAACTTTCCCAGAGAAGCAGGTTCTTGAACATACACCAAGGATTTTCTACTTCAAAGAATGCATTCATAGGATGAATGGAATAGTGACTCATGATCAAATTAGGCATAGATATAAAAAACGGAAGTTGAAAACGGTCTTTATTCAGGGTTTAATGAATGACACTTTTGGTCAAGATTGTTAGAAGCATTATGAAACTACCTTCACTATGCAATACGGAAAATGTTTTTGTACATACAAATTTTTCCAATATTATGCTTCCGAAAATGGAATATGCGATCTCATTCGTAGTGTATGCAGCACACAATGCTATTATACCACTTTCAGTCAACCTTCCCACTATCACAAAGAGTTTACATTAACGTATTAGTTGATTGCCTTTTAAATGTAAAAAAGTCAGTATTGAAAATATGATTACCAACTGATTCTTTTTCATAAAATTTCAATTATAGTTTGTGATAACAGTGTCGAAAGTATTTATTTATTTATTTATTTATTTATTTATTTATTTACGTCAAAAAAACAGTTAAAAACTGCGTATGACGGGCTATGGGGAAAAGTGAATTGTGTGCACATTTTCAAAATTCTGTGATCCCTACTCTAAATCATATACTACTTAAGTTTTGAATTTTGAAAGGGAGAAAAAAAAACAAAAAAACTCCCATGTAATAAAATCGATTTTCAAGGATAAATAAGCAATAAGCTGAGGCTAATACGTCAATCCCCTTAGTGGTAATGCTTTTCGATATTTCACGGATGTACACAGAACACAAATACCACCAGTAAAATATGTCGTGACATTCACAAAAATAAAAGAACTCTAAATTATGTGCATTGATTTTAAACGTTCATTCCCCCTAAATCGATCGCCCTTCATGTGGTTTCTCTTCCCCTCGCTCGTCCACGGAAATTAATGAGCTCCAACTAAACGCGAGGAAACGGGCAAACATTTCAATCGCATCGTCGGGAATAGCAGCTTTGAAACTTCCCTGGCCGAACGTAAACACCAGAAACGGTTCGTAATGATCGAAACGTCTCGCCCCCCCCCCCCCCGACACAGCCTGAGGGCAATCCAGACTTCGATCCGGAGAGCGTTTCGAAAGCATGACCTCCATCCATTTGTCTGCGTAATCTCAACCGCAAGATTGCCCCGCCCGCCCGTCCGCTCGCGGGATTTCGCCGTCTCGTGGCTTTTGGAAAGAGAGAAAGAGGTTTGTCCGCGCGCGTCTCTTCCCTCGTCTTTTTCGTCTTCTCGGGCGCATCGTCTCGCCGTGCGCCTGTGGCACGCAACCTAGCCAGGCGCACGCGCGCGCACTGCTTTGTCCGGCGCGTCTCGTGCAGCGCCGCAATCGCCCCACCGCCCTTTCCCACGCGAAGAGATCCTCCTCCCCCTCCGCCTCCAGGGTTTCCTTTAACGCGCGTCGTCATCAAGGAACGACTGCCGGCGCCCGGACACGAGGCAGGGCATCGCCACTCCCACGGAATCTTCTTCCGCTCGCTCTTCTCACTAGCGCAAGCTTTTGCTTTGCGGATTTTTATTCCCTAGGGGGCGGAATGGTCTTGTCACGTAATGGGGACTAGTAAATGTCTCAGGCACGAGGAAGACGTATTCGGGAGAATTCTGTTTGAAAAAAAATTGTCTTCGAAGTTTACTCGGGTTTTGTGTGGGCAAACAAAGGCATCTCATGAAAACGCGGAATAAAACAGCTTTCTACACTGATTCATATTAAATTAATATAAATATTAATTACACGATCGAAAGTGAAAGCTGGTTTATTTATTCTTTGTCTACTGCATTCATCGACATTTTTTCTTCTGTTTTTTTTCGACATCCTTTCCGTTACCGTCTTCCCTCTCCTCTGTTCTCCAAGATGAATATGAAGCTATTAACTTATCTGTAGAAGTCAGTTTACGAAGGGTATATGGTTAAAGCTTGTTTCTACAAATAATTCATGGAGGCAATGTGAAAGGCGATGTTTTAACTCGGTTAATACTACGAGTGATTTAAACGCAGGATCAATATTAAATACGATCCTTTACGCTGAGATACAAGTACGTTCCAGCAAGTCAAACAATATTAGCTAGATCTCCTACACACACCCAAAACAGGAAATGCACACAGTACCAGATATTCAAAGCTGCCCTGCGTTTGTCATTTCTGTTTAGAAGCCGCCCATTTGTGTACCATCACCGGAGAAGTTCTATGGAAGACAGTGAGAAAGGAAGACAAGCCGTGTACACGCGCAGTAGCTTCTCTCTAAATGAGCAGCTCATATTGTGTACAGGAACAAAGACAAAGTAAGAGAGACATGAGCCGAATAGGATAGAGAACAAAGAGAGCGATGACGAAGGAACGAAGAGAAAGAGATGTGATAATTGGTGGAGCATTGTTCGTATGCAGTTAACATGAAATGTATTCTTAAACATGATTTCACGCTTAGTCCGCCTTCATCCCTCGCAAATCTGCTTTGCGGGGTTGACGTAGTCTCCCAGACGTCTGGTAACTATCATCCGCCGCCAGACAACGCACTAACATTCTGCATAAAGCAGAAACACGTATATCTCTGTAACGTACGGAACGCCGAATCGTCTGAAAATTGTATTATTAACACGTCTCTGACGAGACCCACGGGCACATGCATGCCGAGTAATACGATAAATGGAATGACATGTGAAAGGTGGTATCTTTTCCGTGACAGGCAAAGAGCAATGTAGGGACCAGACATTCACAATGCTTTCCTTCTGAGAGTTTTGCAACTGATTTATGTATGGCTTGGTAGCACTGGCATCGGTTCAGACGTATGGAGATTGTCAGCGACATTGGCTTCGGGCATTGAAAACACACTAAACGATTTATGACGTTTGTCCATTGAACAATTCGTGCTTTGTGTGCACCTCACTTCAAGAGCCTACATTCTGATTCGACACAACTGACCATTTCATAACAAAACGAATGGCAGCTGAAAAAAAAATTCGAAGAAATCATTATTATTTCAATAAAATATCCAAAATTATATACAAAATTATCTTACAACCATGCGAAATTATATTTTTTAAGATATTTTTAGGTTGAATGTGCCAATTTAAATCGATTGAAATAATATAATTTAAAACAAACTCGATAGTTTCCTCGGTAAATTGTCAATGTGGGGCGAATTGACGTTAGATCAGCTGGAACGCGGTTATTCAATCAGGAACTTCAATATTAAAAATTTACGTTGTCACGCAGATTCTGCAACAATTAACCACATACAACTTAAACATTAATGAGGTCTAACCAATACACTATTATAGAGATTGACACAAAAATACTGATTAGCATTTAATTTCAAGAAAACAACTTAAATTTTTAACAAAATATTTTATGGATAACAGTTAATGGAGGCTTCTTAAAAACTGATATCGTGGAAAATTCTTTTGTTGCATTCAGTTCTATAGTGTAGCCAACAAAATTAAAAGAACTGCATGAACCGTGACCAGCATTTACCTTCACGTTATAATGCACCCCCCCTTTTAACCTTTAAGTACAAGTTACTTACTATTCGCGACGAACGAACCACGTGTACTTCTACACCAATTATTTTTTTAAAGAGATGTTTCATGTGTGAGGTATAAAAATATCTAATTTTATGCAAACAATTGAACAAAGTCCACTTTCATACATTTATATTACACTATTACACAAAATCACGAATTGAAATTGTGATGTTTCTTTAATTATATTTTTCAACACGAATGGCAAATTCACTTGAGACTCGTTTAATGTAACGGTCACAATCTGCGATTTTCAATGCCTTAGAATTTTAAAAAGCACAGCAAGCTGCATTTCCTCTGGACGTCGTTTGTAAGATAAACGACGCCGCAGTTGCCTTGATGCTCTTCGCGACGAGCTCCATTCGTTTCCCGTAGCCGAGAAGCAGCATTATCTCCGGAGTCCCGATAAGAGCTCGTACCCGGAAGTGGAGCCGAAACCTGGGCGTAGGCCAGCGGGCGGGCGGGCGGGCGCCGGGGCGCGGCGGAGGGCAGAGGAAACCCGGATGACGGCGTCGGCGGAGCCTCAGCCGCGCCGGATGCTGCCACGCGCCGGCTGACCCACTTGTGAAGCGGCGCGCGACCCTCACCCCGCCCTGCCCCGCCCCGCCAAGCCCCGCCCGATCCCCTCCCGGGCCAACGGCGGCGGCGTCAAAAACTCGCGCCGCGGCCACACAACAGCGGCCCCTCTTGTCCCCGCCCGGCGAGACGCGACGCGAAGCACGGCGCGGGGAGCCGCCGAGACCCTTGTCGCGCTGCTTGGGAACCACGTGCGACCTGAGAGACAACGGGCAGACGGGAGAAAACAGGATTTCGGGGAAAACAAGTGGTTTCGCGCGTTTGCCGTTTCTCTCTATAAATTCGTCTTGACTTCGAACAAACATACTCGTCTTGACTTCGACAAAATAATACTCGTCTTGACATGCATTTTTTAAAAATTTCATGAACAGTAGCAAATGCCTGGAAATAGGCTACACGTTTTTTTGTTCATCCAATTTTAATTAACAATAAGTTAGTGGATTTTTTGTATTTTTGTTATATTTTGGAAGATTCTTAAATCTATTTTTAGAACCGGAATATCCTGGTCTAAAGTATTACGTAGCACGGAATAATCAATGACATAACCATGGCATTCAACAACACACTGAACAGCACGCAAAGTTTGATAGTGAGTAAATACCGTCACGCAACCTATGGATAAATACGAGCGATGCACATCTGGATAAAGTGAGTAACGTTTATGAATGGAGAAGAGTTCTGAACAACTCCGCAGATATTATTCTGTTGTAAATATACTTTAAACCTCGCACACAAACACATAAAACACACACACACCAAATATCATCAAACTCCTAGACTAATTCACCGAAACTAAAACGAATATATTTAATGTTGCTTGCGGTAAAAAAAAGCGTAATTGGAGAGAGATCTGCTCAATTTTCACATCCACAATTTGTGAAATTAAAGAATTCGTGAAATAATACGCAGATTCAGTAATTAATAATAGAACATTTATCAAGCGTAGCATTAACTCACCAGTACGAAGTAATTCGATTCGAGACCCGTTTAAAGAGTGGAAGGCACAAACTGCAACTCACCTGCAACAAGAACAAAAAAATGTAAATATTTTAGTACTATTTGGCAACATAATTACACGATTTAAACGACGAAGAACTCGACGTACTCCCAAAGATCATCAAAGTAGTCAAAATAAAAATGTAACAACACTAAAAATATGAACATCAAGTCAATAAATGAGATCGACACGTAAAGCATTAGAACATTCCTACATTTATAGTCACATTCAAAAACACACTTTCATGGACCATCTAAGTTTCTTGTACAACAGTCAGACTGATTATACGTGATACACACGAATGTATGAGAGACATGTTGAATTTTGGCAAGATAATTTGGCTGAAATGTTTTGAATTTTTATGAAGTATATGAGTAGTTTACAATTATAAAAATCTTTTAGTACCTGTGTTCCGTTTCGAAATTATGTCTGTGTTACAATATAGAACTTTCTTTCTCTTGTTCAGATACCTTTGCCCTAGTCCGAACTCATGCGGTAACGGAATCGGAGAAAACTGTTTCCTTAGTTATATAAGTATTTACGATGGTTTCATGTCACTGCACATCTCTCTTCGAAGCGAGGAAGCACACATTAGAAACTTTTCCGCAATTCTTCCTCTTTAATCTCACAGAAAACGGAATTTATGAAGTATGCGCAAACTGTCGCTTCCGTTCATAGTTTCAGCGTTTTCACACCAAGTAGCACCTCACAAGCACCTAGTTTCTGCATTATAAACGAACGGTCGTAAAACGCCCTCTCACAAGTGTCAGAATTTCTTTTCCCACGAGCGGTTATCCGACCGATTAATCACAGCCAGCCGCAACTAACAGCCACCACTATTCGACTGGGAAGGAGTTGGAGGGCCGAGCACATGCTCGAAGTTCATGTGTCTCCGTACAATTAAAAACAAATACATCCCCTGAAACATAATGCAATCTCAGATAAAAAACTCAGTGCCAACTCAGATAAAAATTGTTTTTCACAGCATTTTTTTCTTCATATCTTATTTTATTTGTAACATCTGTCATCTGGGCATCATCAAACGTTCCCCTCAAATCGTGCCAGCGACTTTTGGAACTACGTATTCCGTTATGTGCTAGATCTCTAAAAACAATTTCATTGGAGAGTGTCAATTATTTTAGGGTTTTTCTTTCGGGGATAACCTCCCTTCCCTCCCCAGCTGACCTAGGACCCACGTCGACAGCCCATAAGGCGGGCGGTCACAGTGGAGCCGATTTTGCCCGAAATTTCGGTCTTGCAACGTCGGACTTGCGTCCGATGTGTTGGATTCGTTCAAAAACGTGCTGATAAACGGAAATGGCCGACGAAACGACCTCTTTCGAAGGCATCCGAAAATATCTGCCTCGTCTGATTCTGTCGGTTCCACTTCCCTGGAGAGTCAAAACCATCTTCCATACAAGTACAGGCTCTTGAGCGCGCTTAAGGCAAATGTTTCAAACAATGAGCCATGGAATCATGACAATATACGGTCGATTTCGTGTGCAACATTCTGGTGTTTTTCGGATGAAACAAATCGGACAATTTCGCTGGCAGTCGCCCGAGAGCGAGCGACCGATATTTCGGCTGCACTGTGACTGTCTCCTAAGCCACAACTTTAAGTCGTCCCTGCCGCCCGCAGCCGCTGCCTATAATTGGAGCGCGCCAGACTCCTCTTTTCTGGGGCAGCGCGATGCTCCAGCGGCCGCGCGAGCGCCGAGAGGAGGACGGGTGGGCGGGCGGGCGGGCGGGCGGGGGCTTCTGCGCCCGCGGCAGACGCCCCGCACTGTCCGCCGCGGGCGTCGCCAGGCCGCCTCCAGCGCTGCCCTCCTTCTGCGCGGCGCCGAGGACGCGCAGCGCTACGCGACGGAAGACGCGGGCGCGGCTCGGGCGTCGGAAGTGGCGTGAGGGCGAAGGGAGACGACACGGCACGGTGGGTGGGTGCACTCAGGGAGGTTGCAGCAGAAACACGTAGCAGAGTGGAATAATAACATGGGAGACGAGGTGGGGTAGGAATGGAAGTGAGTGTGGCTGCGACTAGAGGGGGCGAAGGGCGTTGTGATGTGGAGGAGGAAGAAGAAGGCCGGGTGGGGCGTGACGCGGAAGAGTGACGTAACGGCGGAGCTGCGTCGTGGTTGGTTTGGGCAGGGTCGGGTAGAGCGGGCTCGTACGAGTAGCCCGAGACGGAGAGGGAGTCTTGAGGCGGAGTGCTAGGGGCGGGTGCGGGGCGACGGGTTGGTGGAGTAGGAAGTCGGGGAGGCGGAGCGGCGAGGGCGAGGGAGGTGGTGGATCGATACCGGGCGGCGGTGAGGGTGGGGGCGGCACTGGCACCGCTTCTCGGGGGCTTCCGCGCGCGCCACCCGAGGTTACGTCTCAGCCACCACCGCGAATTCGGCGCGGGGCGGAGGGGAGGCGCAGCGGGGATCACGGCTGGCGGCCGGGCTGTAAGAAAGTTAAAACGCGCTGTAAGTTAACGAGTTTGGGATCTAAAGCAAGATTATCAAGATTGGGAATACAGTTGCCGATAATCCATTTCGTACAATGCGGGTTGTCACTTACCCAATTATCACTCAGGACATTTTTAGTAAGATGCACCAATGCCCATCACAACAGAGAACACGAGGATGAAAACTACAATAAAACAGGTTGTAATGTAATATCAGAGTAGAACTTCTCCTTCCAATATAATATCATTTGCACCGCTGAACATACTATTCAGTTGTTCCAGTTCTAGGACTTAATGGGAAAGTCTTGCACAGAAGCACTATATTCTTTCTTTCACTCAAAACTCATTTTCTAGTTTTGCACCATTTTTTTTTTCTTTGGAGTGTGTGAATGACATTTCCTATTAGTTTCTTGTCAGCAGACTCTAGGTTCTTTTTGTCTCTCCATTGCTCGCCTCTCTTCACACAAAAGAAGAGCATAATTTTACATACATATACCCCAGTATTTCTTTCACGTCCCACCCAATTTCACGTCTATTTCATTCACCGTCGGCCATGTCCTTTTTTCACGATTAACAGCAAATGGATCAGCAGCCAGTTCGACGTCCGACCTTCAGGGGCGGAAAATAGAATGGAAGGCCGGGGGATGACGAATGGGGCGCACGCCGCAATGGGACGTGGCTGAGGCATCGCCGTGCGCTCCCCTCTCGCATTGAAAGGGATGCGATGCACTCGGCCTGCTGCGCCACAAATTTGACATGGAATGGGCGCAGGTGCTCTGATATAAATAAACTAAGCTTTACCTCGCGTACGTCACCTCCTATTAATGTGGTGGAAAGTGAATTGACGTTTGCACTGTAATGCCCAGATAGAAATATAATTCAAAACCCTGCCAACAACAATAGTTTATTCACATCACTCATACTAGACACTGAGATGGTATATCCAGATTCCAAAAACAGAAAAACCCGGAAGCTTACTCTTGTCGCAGTGGATGAAAACAAGCACAGTTTTCAAAAAATTTTCCATGAGCTGTATGTTGCTGAGTTTAGAACATAAAATAGCTTATGGTGGTGCTGGATTGACTTGAAGCAAGCAGAGGTATGCTTATAAAATGGCAATTAATTGATAACCACTTTTTATTCAGTTGTGATGACTTGCATGTTCCAGTTCAACGATTACTATGTATTCGTATTACGTAATACCGAAAACATTTCAAAAAGTAACGCTCACATTGCACGATATGAAAATTAAAGTGACCGTTTTTGCTATGAAGGATCTAGAAGAGTTCTTCTAAAATTTCATTCAATATTTACTTTTCTCCCTAACTATCTCTATTGTCAGAAATGTACACCTTTAACTGTTACAATACTATCAAACAAAACGTTACATTCAACAGTCGTTAGACCAAGAACATGAAAATCTTTGTCATGGACACAAAAAAAAAAAAAATTACATTCCACGAAGAATTTTAATTACATCAATTCAACATATTTCCGTAGGAACGAGGGGGGGGAAAAAACCTTTTCGGCCTCGCGAAGCATCTGCCCCACGTCGGGCGCGGAATCCCAGACTCGCGACGCGAACGTCGATAACGCTCCCGCGCACCCACCGCCCCGGCCGGAAGAGGAAGGGAAGGCGTGCGCTATTGGCTTCGCTACAGCGGAGAGAGCGCGGCGCGGCGCGGCGCGGCGTGGGAAGCGATCGGGTGCCCTCCGCACAGGGCTCGCGCGCAGTGCACGGGGGCCCGGTTCCCAAGGGCGCACCCGACTCTCATTCCCGATTGATTAGTGATTCCGGGCGTGTCAACGGCTAAGGTCACTAGTCCCGCAAGTGTAGTGCATGTTTTATTGCGGAAGATGGTGGTTATCTTTCCCCGCTGGATGGCGAGATCTGGTGCCGATCTGCACGTCGGTTAGCTGGGTTTTCCCCAACCAGGTTTCTCCTACTAACGAAGAACAGCCCCAGCCGGGACAGCTGTAAGTTTCCGAGATGCGTGGTGCATGTAAGTGTAGGTGTGAATAAGTAAGGGGTGAGAATGGGACAAGGCAGAAGAAGGAAAGATACCACGCGATTCGTGGCCCTCTTGTTAAGGTGTAGCTCCGGTACTCACCTGGTGTTAACCTGAGAAACGACGAAAAAATACAATTGACAAACTACAATTCTCCACCAGACAGCGGCTGAATACGACCCAACTATCCAGCTACAATTGAAAATCCTGCTACATCCTCGCCCCCTTTCACCTACGGAGGGGTCGACTCGTGGTTTAATGGTTAGACCGCTCGCTTTCCGCTGCTGGGGCTGAGGTTCAAAATCCGGTCGATCCACGAGGAATTTGTGGTTTTAAAAGTGGGAAAATAAAATGTCTAATGATTTATAAAATTTCTAATGATTTTATTTATAAAGAAGCTGTTTGTCGAAATTAATTCTCACTGCATTAGAACACACCATCAATCGAGTCAATAGAGTATCAACGCCATAGATGTTATTTGTGGTGCACTGAAAAACCAACTCCCCACAATAACATAGTGAACGCAGCCATCTCTTTCGCAGGACTCGAATCCCCCAGCCTTGGATTCCGTGTACGTCTCTGCTCCAAGGCCCTGCGCCCCCGAGGTCGGCAACTTTTTACAAAACAACACAAATAAAGCTTTACCAGAATCGTCCCGCATTGTTTCCTAAAAGGAGTCACGGGTGCTCTGAGATTTCTGTTAACCCCCGAGCGAAGAGTCAATGAATGGATTTTGGCCCGACTGCTGGCGCAGGACCCGCACTGTGCGTCAGCCCTTAACACAGCGCTGCGAAAGAGCGGAAGCCGGTGGGCGCAGCGAGGGGGCCCTACCTCTCGTCGCGCGAGCCCCTTGATAAGCTCATTGTCTGGAGCACTTTTTTTTTCTTCATCGCGAACGAGGGCGCTCGACGTACGCAAATCGAGAGAGAACTTTCTCCCTTTGATGTTTTGCGCCCGCGCGACGGCGCCGCCGCTTAGCGTCGGGATTCGCTCGGGCTGTCTTTTATGTAAGAACTCGGGCGATTTACTGAAGCTTGGTAGTTCTAGGAATGGCCGAAAAAAGAAAGTGATGAAGTGAAAGTAATGGTGGCATGTAACTTTAGTAAAAGGAGGAAACGTGTCGAATTTGCGCTCTTTATTCTACGGAATAGTGATTTACACCATCAGCAAAGAGACGTAATTTTTTTTCTTCCGACTACCTCGTAGTTCGTTGTATGTTTCTTCACGTCACTGAACTCGTTGAGAAATGCAGATTTATATAATTCTTTATTTAAGAAACATTTTATAGCTGTGTGAGACGTACTACGAGGAGAAATGTATTCTGTAAATGTTTTCTTAAATTCTGGGATCTCCACCTTATATACAAGTTCAACTATGAATACGAATGGAAACGAGCGTTTTTGGCAAACATTGATAAGAAAACATTAGCTTCCGTGCAATAAAAACTCTTTGCAAAGGGAAAAAAAACTACGGATTTTGGCTATTATGCCTTCGTGAAGAAATCAACTTACTGTCGCGAGAACATGGAGCACGTTAATTTGAATAACTCACTGATCACTACAAGACATGCACAGATAGTGAAGTTACCTTTATGTGCAGACGCAAAACAAGGGAACATCTCAGCGATTGCTCAAAGGATCAGCGAAAATCGGCGAAACACCCGATAGAGATGGGGATCTTTGGCTCACAAGCTGAGGTACCATACTAGGCGACTTCCAAAAAATACACCGAAATGAGTTATTGCACACAATTCTGACTACATTAGGGGCGATTCAAAAGTAGCATGCATAAGTAATATAATTTTAAAAACCACGTCAAAATTATAAAGTTTTTTTTCTTTCTTTTCTTTTTCAAATTTGTTTATGTATTTTCTCAGATGCATTAAACATATATTTTTTTTCTCTTCAAAACTACATATTATGCTGCAGCAAACCGTGTCAGATCGACCGCTCCCTTCCGCTCAGAATTTCGGACATCACTGCTCAACAAGAAGGCACTAATTTCGCTCTGGAATTAAAAAGGCAGACTTACTACAAAATAAACAACTTCAATTGAACATGTTATTCAAGTTATATGAATAATGTTTTCATTCATTTTCGACGGTTATTAATTGCAAAATAATTCGCGATAAAAGTCCAAGTACCACCTAGGAAAGAGCTGACTTGTTGTATGTGGCCCTGGTGTAGATGAAAAAGAAATATTTATTAGTCATTTTTAGGAAGTTACTTTAAAAACCAATGTTAATAAAGTCTTCCACATTTAAAATGTATTCTGTACTCATTAGAATGCTTTTGATGTTACTAATGAGATAACAGATAAAACATTCACATTTTGTGTATCAAAACTACATTCCAGGTCGCTTTTTTTTTTCAAATCAGCATTTACACTAACATTTTATTGTAAGATATAAGAATCTCGTTTCCTATTGTTACACACTCTTTGTCCCATATAACAGCCATGTCGGGAGTGTCACAACATTGTAACTTAAGTGATGTATATTTGATAGACGTTTCAATAATAGGTGAAACAAATATTAAGGTATGAATTAACTTATTGTTGGTGTCTAAAAAACAATGTCATTGCTTTCACTGAAGTAGGATTGAAAATTATTTATCATTTCTGTGTTTTAGAAAAGAAGTGTCTGCAATTAAATTTTGATATTTTAAAATTGTAGCCCTCGACGTGTATTTAATTCAACTATGTTCAGAATTGTGTTCTCATATGCCCTTGTGTTTTATCAATTAAATTGTGAATTGTTTACTGTTGTTACGTTCTTTAATTAAAATTTAATTTAACAAATACAGAAAAAATTCTATTCTTTCATTAAATTTAATTTTTGGCCCTCGAGGCCCTTCCTATCCGGCCCCAGTAGAAGAAAGTTTGGAGATACCTGCTGTGGACTGACGTGTCAGACCCACCCATTTTGTACAACCCTCAGCCCCAAAGCATGCGACAATTTGAAAAGTAGCCTGCAAAGTCGCACTTCGCACGACAACCGCCCTTCTCCCCCCCCCCCCCCGCGCCCACGGCATTTCGAGGAAGGGCACGCTCCGCTCCGCTTCATTCTGTTCTCCGTATGGATGGCAAAAAAAAAAAAAAAAAAAAAACACAAAAAACTATGTTTTTAAAACATCGTTTACATTGTAGAGTAGCAACAATCCACAGCAATATCGTTGTTTTGCGTCATCCTCTTTATCACGCTGCAAATTTCTTTTGTGCAATGTGAGGAAGTTTGGGAGCTGCTCGTGTTATGAATACATGTTATCACCAGGCGTGTCATTGCCTGAATCGACAGTGAAACACGAAATCGATAGCAAAACACGATGTTCTCTATTGTTATTTTTTTTACATTCGATAATAATTTTTACATACTAACATGCTACAATCCATAGAATAAAATATATCTCTTTTACGTGCTATAATTAAAAATGGATAGGAAAATAGCATGTTTATTAGTTCATAATTAAAACATCGATGTTTTCATCGACATCGAAAACCCTTTAGCGATGTATCGATGTTTCGATAAAACTTGCCATCAGTAGCTCTCCGCCGTATCGCAGCGGGCGGGAGCGCGCCGCTGAGCGGGGGCATCCGGCCGTGGAGATTGCGGCGCGTTTGCTCCTACGCCGGCGACGGACGCGAGCCGCGCGCGCGAGCCGGAGGGCGACCCGGACAACGGGTGGGCGGCGCGGCGGCGCGACGGCACGCAGGCGACGGAACTGTGGAGGTGACAGGCGAAGGGCAGTGGGGCGAAAGTGAGAAAAGGAACGGAAAATAAGGTTCAATTCTTTACGAACATTCTGTCCTAAGAATCGACTCTTTTCTTTTTACATTTTACTCATGAAACGTACAATTCATTCAGTATTCCTTAAATAACGTTTTCGAAATCGTATTATAATTTTTGACATACATTTCGTTATTGTTAAAAATTCAGGAAATCTACTTCCTAAAGAGGAATACTTTGGTGCTAAAGTGTTTGCATCTCTATATCTCATTATCCCGACTATTTGTAAAATATTTTTTGTTTATTCAAATAGTTTCTAAAATTTATTCTCCGGATATAAATAATTATACTAATAGCATTACTGTCCAGTTATTAAAAGTGATATATATATGAATTACTTTAACACACTTCACTTTAACAAATTCATCACTTTAACTTCACTAACATCACTTTCACATCACTTTAACAAATAGTTATTGTTTACAAATATAGGTTGATTAATCTTATTTTAAGGGGCGATTATAATCGCTTCTTTGGGAATCTGTCGAATTGTGTCCATGGCTAGTAAACAGTTCGATAGAACCGGACGCATGAAGATCTAGCGTTAGCTTTCATTAATATTTCTGCAATTTCTAGCAGCGTAGGCGGATTGAGAATAGTCCACCCGCCAGTGGCGGCGGTGGTCAATACAATGCAGCCGAACTGAGCTGCAGCGGCAACAGTGGCACGACCGGATCGGCGTCGTGATGGGGCGGGGCGGGAGGGGGCGGGGAGGGGTAGGCGTGGTGGGGTTGGGTGGGGCGGGGCGGCGCGCTGCGGTCACCGGGTCGCAAGGTAACCTTTCGGCGCCGCCGCACCTCAGTACGCGAGCCTCCCGCGCCCACGCCCTCACTACCGCTACCCCGCCACGGCCCGGCCGCCGCCCACGCCCACACACGGGGCCTCACAAGCATCGACACTGGCTATTCAAAAAGAACGCCTTTTATCATTTCATCATCATATTCATCAAGGTGCAATAGGAAATTAACTTTTCAGGTATTGTTAGCTTTTTTATTTTAAACAAAAGGCCATTATTTAAACAGTTAGAATGGAAGTAAAATAAAATTATAAACATTTTTTGCAATAGTTTGACAGCAACAAGCTTATAGGTTGATTCTGGCTACGTGTTACTTTAACTTGTTCAGATCATAAGAATTCAAGTAAATCACCGCGTCTACAAATAGTTGTGTTTGTAAGTGTTCCAATACCGTGAAAACCTAATTTATGTCACACAAATGCAGAAAAAGGTGTACGTTTCGTAATAACTACTATAACGAATTATGCCCTTTGCGTAGAGCACGCTGTACAGACATGTCATCGCAATATATAAAGTAATAGCAATTGTGCATGTTTACTGTTGATACTGCTTACAGAATAGGCTAAGGAAAATAACTTCATTGCCCTCTGGAGTTTTCTCGGGTAATATAAAGCCAACATTATATCACAAAATTCGCGAAATTTTTGGATATACACTCACGGGTTAGTACACTAAGTAAAATAGTATTAGTAGTAATTACAGTAAAAAAAATTATAACTACTTTTCTAACAAAGTTACAATGAATAAACAGTTTCGTATATTTTGGAAAACCAAGAAAATAAGCAACAATGAAATAGTAACCGAACATCCATTTAGTTTCGCCAAATCCAATACTTCGTACAACAATTTCCATCATCAAATTTCACTTTCCTCCTTTTAGAGATATAGTTATATTTGTACGCATTACAAACAGAAACCATGCATGATCCTTTGCCTTTATGTTTGCATCCTTTTATATCTGCATCTCTCTCTCATCTCAATGTCTTGCCATCAGTCCCTTCAACATCTTCCATACTTTTACCATTAAATTCCTTCCATCTTCCATTTCCTTACATTCCCTATTACATTCTACTGTTATATGGTTCCATGTCTCTCTAATACTTTCATCTATTCAGCATATTTTACCCCTTTCTTCCCAGTATTTCCTACTCCTAATCTCATTTCCCAAACTAAATTTGACTTTCTATTTTTACTCCTTGCTTTTCTTGTTCCTTTTAAGTATCTGCGTCACTTCCAAGTTCTAATGTTCTTGTAAATTTTTTTTTATATGCCATCACATATTTCTTTCTCTTGTATGACGCGTCATTTCGTATCTCACTTTTTAAGAAACGCACTCCATAGAGACTTCAAAATTGGATTGTTGTTTTAAAAATGCAGAAGAGGAATGATGCCACTTCCACCTCTGACTCTCCTGAACCTTTTGCCAGAACGCCTCCTTGCTCCTGCACCGGTTGTGTAGGCCCGCGTGGGAGACTCCGTCGCCCACATTATTCTCTCCGCCCGCCCTCGCCCTTCCTTCGCCCGCCTGTGTCGAGCGACGCCGACACAGCGCGCTGCGGCGGCGTCCGGAACCGCACCTCATTACTTATGCTGGCCGCTCGCCACGCGCCGCGCGGCGGAAGAAAGAACGGGGCCCGCTGCGCCGCGGGGCTGGCGACGACGGACGCACAGCGCCGCCACAGGGCGAGCGGGAGCGGGCCAGCGCTGCACCACGCACTCTTCCGGTCCATTAGACCGACCTACAAGGGCCCCTGCACACGCGCGCTGCCTTGACGCGAATCGTGGGTCTTACCCGAAATGGCACATGAGCGCTTTGGCCGTTACGTTCCATGTTAGGTACAGTGATATTCTACCACGCGCGTTACTTATCGCCCGTCAACATAACGCTCGAGTGAGACAGGCCTAAAGGATACCCCGGGTCTTTATACCTTGCAATACTGTTTGGGAGCACCTGCTCTTATTTTGGCAATTTGGCAACGCCTGAAATACCTTCGGAATTCCTTTCTCTTTTAGCGACCCATCGGCAGTCGCATACCCTCGATAGGGTAACGAAAGTCTATGCAACATTTGAACCTAACAGTTTTCAAATACATGTTTTATGCAGATTAAGTACTTCTCAAATGAATGATTGTTCGAGGTCAAGTTTCCAATCGCGTGCACATTTAACGGTATCAACAGTTTAAGAATTCTAAATATTTTAACTTATGGACCTTTCACCCGAGAAAATCACAAAGCTGTTTTTAATATTAACAAAATAAAATTTGTAAATAATTTAAGGGTTCAGGGCTACTATAAATCAATACTCTTCAATTCTGCATTTGTTATAAGGCTGGAAAAAACAAACTTTGTACAAATTCAGACCTGACATGATATTGTGTGTATGATTATTTAGTGCTCATCCAACTGCTTTCTGCGATCATAATGTAGTTCTATGTATAAGTTTGTACAATGTTTTCTTCATACTGTTTGTTTTGGGAGGAAATTTTTAAATATTAAATTTGGATATGTGAAATGAGGGTTATCATTGTTGCCTCGGTCCTTAATTATAAATACTAAAATATCTCAAGGTCTTAATTAAATATCATTTCAGTCTCAATACATTTATACATTTATCTGTAATTAAAATCGTGTATCAGTTAAAACATTTTGTTAAAAATATGCATATTGCACACGCTACTGACTCCGGCATCTCGTAAATGACGGTGTTAAAGCAAACAATGATCTAAACATTACGTAAGCAATATTTTATATCAGGTCGGTACATCATCAGAAATACCATAAGATGATTGTACATCATCCATTCAATTGGTTTAGGCACCCTACGTTTTCTCAACACGAGTCCAATGCATTTTGAAGACTACAATTATGCAGAATTCTATTTTCGCTAAAGGCCGAAAGTTGCAATAAAATAAAACGCAACTCCTAAACGACCACAGAGAACCCAACAAAAGTATTTACTAAGCTGAAATAGTGCTGCAATACAAGAGTCTCATTAAAACTTGGAATACCATTCGAGACATAAAACAGTAAGACATAATGTCTGTTTTTTCACTTCATTTATTGCTATTTAATATAGTTGGGTATAGCAGAGAAAATTAACGTTTTCCCAGAAATAATATTACAATTGTACAGTAATTAGCTAAAAATTGCTTGGTGTTTGCCTTTTTGCTTCTCGCAACAACAGAATAGGTTCCAAAACAATATTCTTCTGCTCGTTGAAATGAGTGAATCTTTAACCGATTATATGGCTCCCGCACGCTGGCTCGCTACCGCAACTGCTGCGTGAACTTCTCCTTTTCCACTTTACACCCCACCCACGCATTTACGCGCCATAAATAACACGCAACGAGGCCGCCCATTGTGGAGCTCTAATGAGAAAAAGATCTACGCCTGAGCCCACACCCATAGCTCGCAGTTAATACGTCAAGTATGTCCAAACACAGCGAATTCAAGCACGCCGCAACAACCTATGTAACTGTCTGCTAGCTCTTCTGACAACCGTATACCCACGTTGAGGACAGGTTGAGATATTCCAATTAGGCCTATGACAAGGTGGTTAGCAGGGTCACTTCAGGAGAGGGCTACAATTCTGAATTGGGTGAAAGGGTTTTAGAACGATACTTCTATTTTATTCCAAAGTCAGGTTCATTGGGAGATGAATCCTTTAATTGTAATATTGCAACTGTTATTTTCGTTGTATTCTTGTAAATATTTTTAACTTGCCTAGGTTGATGGCCATTTGATTATGTCTCAAAACGTAGGACATATCTACACAGGTGGTGACTAAATTTACATTAGCAATTGAAGTATTTTTCACCACGTTATTTCTTATTTTAGGCACAACGTGAATTAAATATACAAGTATAATTCGCGTAAACATGCAAGGACATTTTCTAAGAAACCACTAACATTCAGAAAAACGTAAATTATTCAATTAGTGTTCACCATTTTGTAGACATGTGCAAACGTCATCTTCATTCCCGTATTTAAGCAACAATAGAATTAAACCAGTGGCCTGCAACAGCAAAAATGTTGCCGAACAAAACCACACAAAAACGTTTTACAAAAGTAGCATGCATACTGCACAAAACAACAAATAAAATAGTACCGTTTTACACTGTAATAAATTATTTTAACTTAAACAGTCTTCACAAATACTGCAATAGCAAAGGACAGCTCACATACAGTTCAATTCTTATTTACGTAACTAGAATATCAAAAAAGTGTGTTCCATAACGCAACACGTGAATAGCAAATACTGAATGGCGAGCGACTCTTTCCTGCCAGACTGTCGCATGGCGTCAGCTGTACCGTAAGCAGTGAGGCTCTGAGCATGAGAATTTAGTCTGCATGCGCAGTATGAGAATAGGGGAGTAAACACCATCAAATATTAGCATATTTCAGTTAAAATCGAAACTGTTTCATTGTTTCTGAGTATTTACAAAGCTCCTGGGAGTCAAACGGAACCACAGGTACCTCTTAAAAGAACGGAGGATGCATAGTTTTCTTTCAATTTCTACGCGCATTGGAAATTATAGTAAAACAGTTTCAATGGTAAATTGCCGTAGAAGTGACACAAATCTATTCGACCACGCTGCGCATCGCATCCACAATGCAGGCATAAGATAGTTCATCGGTGATGACACACGCAAGACGAACGCGGGGAGCGGGCGGCGGAGCGAGGGGGAGGGGAGGGGAGGGGGAGGGGGAGTTCCTTGAACGTGGCAGCCGCTGGGTACAAAAAGAAGTAGCGCGGCGCCGTGGACAAGCCGCCCCGCCGCCGGCGCATGGTGAGCCTGAGCTGAGGCTCCGCGTGGCGGCGTGGCGCGCCACGGAAGTGGCGAAGGCCAGCCGGAGGAACTGGCGCGGGAGGAGCTCGCTTTCGGCCACCGCCGCCGCCACCGCCACATCAACTTCAGAGCTGCACAGTGGACGGAGGCAGTTTCTGGATAAAAGATGGCCTGCTTTAGTGATTCTCGTAGTTCTTCACTCGGACAGTGATCCTCCTTTTGGGAAGAGCTCTTGCCCAGTATTCCATTGGAAACAGCTGGTGTATAATTACTCTAGGAGAAATGAAGAACAAGATTTTCACCCCGACACTGATAATTACTCGTCCTATCCCTTGAAATTTTTAAAAAACTAGAGGTAATGAATTATCAAGTGCTTTCAATGAAACTAAATTGATAAATAAAGTCTAAAACACGTGTACTGAAATGATTGGTTTATTGTGTAAACAGCAATATAGTTGAAATCAACAGATAACACGTAAATAAGCACAATTTTCAGAAGAAAGAAAAAAAGCATACCACACCTGAAACTTTTTTGGAAGCTGTAACTTCAATAAGGTTTCTTTTGTGGCTCTTCTGAAGCAAATTTTCATATTGCACCTACTGAACACGATTGAAGCGTTTAAACTGAATGATTTACAGGATCTGCATAGTAATAAAGGTGTAGAACATCTTTGTTAATTATTACGAAATTGAAAGTGATCGCAGAATCGAGTTTCGGGTTCTACGAAACATTTTAAGTTCATGCGTTAAGACCCACCGAAAATTCGTAACTGACACACAAAAAAAAAAACGCTGGAAGAACCTTCGAGGTAATAATTAAAGTATACTAATAAATATACACTCCTAGAAACTAAACCAAATAAGGCAATTCCACAGTAACACATCAATAAGAAACACAAACCAATGAGGACGCCACAGACTTTGAACTGCTAGTATTAAGAAACCATTCATAGTCGTATAGAGACATTATTAAACTCAAAAACATTTGTACAATCTGGATATTTAAAATATCACTGCGTTTCGTTTAGTCGTCTGAAGTTTCTAATAAACCAAATTTCATGTTTCCTTTAAATGAGGCCCCTATATGTGATATCATTTGTTCTTATTAACAAGATTTTTTAGTATTAATACTAGGTATTAATACCTTAAATTAATACAATGTCCACTTATCTCCCTATTTTTTTTCTATTTCGTTTTGTTCAGCGAGATACAATCGATCTAACGAACGCAATTACTGTCGTTTCGTCGTCTCGTAAATTGTGAGTGAGGTTACAGTTAGCGTAACGTAGATAACGATTTTTAATATGCGATGATCAATCACTATGAATAAACCGTCCAATTCTGAGAGATTTCGGCAAATTAATTTTAAAATTTGGATGGACGGATGGATAGATAAATGCAAGGAAGAGGGAGGAAAAATCGCGCGCGGTCCGTAGCCCGTTTGTTACAATACTGCTACGGCATTCGGTTGGAGTTTATGGGAGAAACCACGGAAAACTACCGATCACTGCAGTCGGTGTTTCTCCCCCACCCAGCGGCTGAATTCGACATTTGATCAGATGTTACGGTGCCGTCCAATCGGGATCTTACACGTCACTACACTGACGTCATAATGGTGGCGTTCAGCCTTCTGATTGGATGACACCGAACAAGCTGATTTACTTCAAACGCAGCTCGTGGGACCTCGTAGAGGTTGCAGAGAGCGCAGTGACATCCCCTGTGTGATGCCCTGAGCCGGTCCGCTGAATGTCTGTGCGATGGCAGCGTCGCACACGCGACGGACACAGGCGACGCCGACGCAGGCTAGCGCCCCGCCACCGCCCGAGTTGCCCGGCACTTTACGTTGCGTCCCCAAGCACAGCCCCGGGCGGCGACCTCACCGCCCTCTCAGTTCCGCGCAGGCGACATTCAATTACGCGGAGCAAGAGCGGCGCACGTAACGAACTTAAGTACGCAAACCACACTGGCAACATTCTAGGGTGTTCAAACTGTATTTCAATGAACTGCAATTCGTTTATTAGTAATTTTAGAATAATATTTATATGTTTTTGAAATATTAACTAATCAATATACTAACTTACGGAAGACATAATTTGTAAATTGTATTTAAAAAGTAAATTGAATATTCCATTTGCTTTATTCATTGTGAATTACGTTAATTATAAGGTTTTCTTTTAGTTCTAAAAATATCTACATATTCATTAAATTTAACACGCAATGGTATCAACCTGAGAGAAATTGTGTCATGAATTTTTTTTTCTATTATGTGTTGTTGACGAATCGTTTTAACTGAAGTTTAGTCATAATATAAAATTAGTCAATAGCCAATACTTTAATCAATACTTCTCTTTACTTTTTGTGAAACGGTAGGAATGTCATATTCGGCAACACTATCAGTGCTGCACAGTTTCTCTTAAACGGCCCCTATTTCATGAAGGAAAAAATTAAAAATGATGATAGTTAATTGATATTTGAATAAAATGTCTATTTTCCCTAAAAATTACATACTCCAAAGCACGCACAGATACTAAGCACGCACACAGCACACAATATTATCTTTTAAGGAAAATTATGGAAACTAGAACACACCTTCACTGAATATTTATGAGAAAGTGTGACTTAGTGGTACACGTAAGGCAAAATAGACATTGTCGTACGCGAACCCCAAAGAAATCATGGCCGTATAAAACAACTTGATACTGCAAAGTAAACAAAACCCTGGGGCGACATGAATCAATGTGCCTGCCGCCTCGCATTTTGAGAATGATCCCTAGAGTACATACTTGTAAGATTCAACGAATACTAAAAAATAATATTCGCAGCACTTATGAAGTATGTGTACTTCGGCGCACTGATTTCAAAATACCACACTCGGCTCCTGTCGTCGTGCCTCGTCCGTCAACATTTCATTCGTGCGCCAAAAACTCATTTTCTGTTCTGTGTTTCTGCCATTAACTGACGTCATTGTTACATCAGTCGCCATTCGTTCAAAGGACATATTTACAAGAAGGCAAATTGAATATTCTCTTAATACATCTATTCTCTGGGCAGCCCAAGTACAAGAAAACTATTCTCTCTCTTAATTCCTCGATGCTTACAACTTAGCCAATATCTCCATTAACCGTGGCCTTACCAAAAACACAATCTGATTTGTGTAGATACACTGAACAACCATACGCACAAGGCTAATCTTACGAAGGCCAAAGCGAAATCAACAAGAGAACGTTTCACCGTCGATGAAAGAATGCGTTGGTGGAAGTTAGAAATTGGAAGATGGAAAGTAGGCTTCGAGTTTTAAAATAACCGCGGCCGGAAGCCATACTGTGTCGACAGAATCGTGACGTCAACTTGTAGCCACGTTCGTGAAATGTAAACGCTGAGAATTGAGCGAAACATGTAAACCTTAAAACTGCTCATTTGTTAAATATCCCGAACGAACATTAATAAATCATGCGACATTAAAAATAGCCCTAAAGCCCACCAGAAACATACTTCCTTGGTTCTTTTTCTGAACTGTTCAGAGGAGTTTTACTGAAAACAAACATCCTTCTCTTAAAGAAGCAAGGCTACCCTTTTCTGCTCTGAACTACATTACACAAGAAACAGAGAAAATGTGTTCCCTGCGAGTGTTTTTCAAATATACAAAAACTCATTAATGAATTCATAGCCCCAACATTCAGAGAAGTCGTGAAAATTAAAAATCTTAACAAATTCGGAAGCTAGTACAGGGCGTATAGTTTTCACGACTAGTGTTCACATCCAGCCCAGACTAAAACTTTCTACCACGATGCCTAAATCAATTAGGGTATTTTCAGAAAAGCCTATAAATAATCTTACAAAGGTAAGTAAAGTCTTACCCGAAATATCTCACGATTCTGTTCAATACAGAGAGAAGTATGAGGCGATTTTTTTCGATAAGAAAGGACATCCGCATAGTTCATAACAAGAAATGAGTAGCTGCCAAAACTGACAAGTGTTCTTAAGCCTACCCCTAAGTAAAGAACGGAGAAAAGGCGCAGAGAGACCAAGACCGTAAGTAGCTCAGCAAACCTGATTCTTTCCAGGACACTTTTACTCGGGATCTCAGCATCTACCCACGCGCAGCATCTCTCCACGTTCAAGAAAATTTGCGTCGCCTCTTCGCGATCCCTCCCAAAAAAAATTAAATTACCTTCATATTGAAAGGAATGGATAAAACTGCTAACAAATTTGATTCTACCATGGCAATGTTATATGCCCGCTGTCATGATTGATCATACACTAGTGGAACTACAACATAGCATAGACTTTCTCTTATTTGTATCGGTTACATAAAATAATATTTATCATTTTGAAAATGATTTACTTCTAATATTTCAGCTACCTTGTACAAAACATTCTTCATCAAACGGTTTCAAGCACATCACACCATGTCTATTTTCTAGTTATCGCGCATAACGGGGGGTACAATGCGCGCAAGGCCCTGAAAATAAAGCTTCGCGTCCATAAGCTCACGAGTTTTGCGGGAGAGGTGGGTTTTGTAGGGCACGAGTTTTGGGAGGACAGGTGAGGGACATGCGAGGACAAGTGGGGACAGGTGGGACCCCGAGTTCTCAAGCAGTGTTCTACTAAATGAGACCTTTCTGAACATTCTGATACATTTTAAAATTTATCTCTTCAAGGGACTCCCACTCCGTAGTCAGATACAAGCAGAAACCCGGAATCTTATGAAAAATTAAATTCAAGGAATAGGCACAAAAATAATATTCCACGATTCAATTAAAGTGTCAATTTGTTTTTCTGTGAAATTTAATCTCAACGCCTAGCTATATTAAAATGTTTATTCACGCACAATACGGGCGAATCATGTTGTAAGGCTCAATTCAGAGGCTGGCCATTTGTAGTTAGGATCCCGTATGAACCTATTTTCACTTTTAACACAGATTTATAAAGAAAGGAATGTTCACAGAGTATTGTTTAAAGACTCGATTAACACGATATTTTAGTTTTTTTTTCGTGATATTTACGTTGTAGGTAACGCGTGTTATAAAAAACATTTCTTCACATTTTTTACCATTTTTGGTGTCCGAATAATTTAAAAGCACCTGACCTTTCGGGATATCATAGAAGAGCTAAACGTATTTCTTCTCATAACGAAATTTTTCAGATAAACTTCGGAGCAGTTTTTTAGTAAATTTCGTTTAAGCATTTATAAAAATACTCCATTTTGGGGGTAAATTTATGCTCGAAAAAGTTGTTACATTTTGAGACACTTCTTAACGGTCCTGGCGCGCAGACTAATTAAAGCTCTTGTGTTCAGAAATACAATAAACTTAAGAAATATGTACGAAATACGAAAATGGTAGAGATCAACAAAGCATGAGAGGTTAATTGAAATCGTTATACAATAGAATTTCGTGTATTGTGCTCTATTCTTAAAAAAGGTTTAAAGAAAAATCTAGAGCTTTTGAGAAAATCTTATTTAAGATATGATTTCAAATGGAAATGAAAATTACACAAATGTACGAATAAATTGAAAAACTGTACGCGAAATTATTCAAAGATCTAAAATCAAGATTAAGAAAGAAATCTCGAGCTTCAATAATGGAAGTTAGAAAAAAATTAAATTTTTCAATTTTAGAAATGTAAGAGGTTTTACTGAAAATAGCACAATAGCTCTATTCGAGAGAAAAATTAAAAGAAAAATGTTGAGGCCGATTTAAACAAAGGGTTTTAAAATGTCCCAGGAAATTTTTGTGACGTATCCCCGAAAATTATAAAAGTTAGTTTCAAATTCGCAGGGTCTCAAGTTTTGTCCGAGCAATCGAAGAATATTAATTTTGAAACAAATCATGTTCTCGGTTTAAACGCTAATGCTGCAGACAGACGGACAGACGTGTTTGATTAAAACACTGTTTTGGTTAATGGGACCCTCAAATGGACCCTCCCGAGGTTGATTTTTTGCAGCAGTATACTATAAGTTTCTCTACATTAAGTGAAAGAAAAATAAACGTGTGGCTCATTCAAGGCGTTTCAAACGTAAATTATGAACTAGCTGTGACGACAAACGATCATACTACGTAAACAAACACGATATAACAATAGTTCAAAACACAACAATCGCTCAGATATTGCATTTCACACAAACTTATCCCTTCAACGGATGTCACTTGAGATGCAAATTGGATTTTCTCAAAAGAAAATAAAGTAAGAAAAATTAAGTGAAGTATTACCATAACGATGGGAAAAGCATTCCTTTTATCTCTCGTAAGTTACACCCGCACGACTCACAGCGTTAATTATTATAATCGGGCTCAAATCAGTAAAGGTAAATGATAAGCACAGTATATTACTGATTTGTGTCAAATAAGGAGGAAAAAAGAAGAACAAACATGTATTGAATCCGAACGTTCACTACCAGGATAATCAAGTCAGCAATTGCAAATAACAATATGTAAAACAACGATACACCGTCGAAATAAAGTAGGGATTGTTGCGTTAAAATTACTGAAAGACGAAATCCACAATTAATTTTGGAATAACTTATAACACACGTTAAAAAATGCAGGTTAACGAATTGGGAAATCGCAATGATATCATTATTTTCGGCTTCATAACAAGGTGGAACTGATCTATTAACCTTCCGTTCCAGACAGTTGGGTTTTGTACTTTTAATTGTTGAAGTGGGACTACATTTCACAAAATTAGTTTTTAAAAAGTCCTAAGCTGGTCCGCCACAGCAATCTTTTTGAGGCCTTGTTAAAAATTTAAGAGGAATGCTTCCAAGAAATACCCTCTAATTAATTTCATGAGATTCAACGACTTTACTATTCCTTCCCGTTAAAGAAAGGGATATCGCGATTTGATTTATCGCGTAAATCAATTCATCACACAACGCCACTCCCCGGATTTCACAAATGATTAAACAGACTTTAATACCCAATTTACATAGGCCCTCGTGAAATACCATCCACTTTCTCGGCACATTTGGTTCACAGCCTGTAGCTAAGTATCGATCCCCGCCTAAGTAGGCGTGAGTGTGTTGGCCGTCCGTAAATCCAGCGGCGTCGCATGCAACTTTTACGTCGAGGGGTTCGTACGCGAACACGGGCGCGCGCGAGCACTTTCTAACGAGCTGACGGGGAAACGGCCGCCGCCGCGCCGCGACCCGCAGCGCACGGGGGATCCGCCGGACGACGACGCGGCGGTGGGCTATGCGCTGCCCACTCGTTCATTAAAATTCCACTCGTTCGCCAACAGGTCGCCCCGCCGAATAATAAAAAAAATCGGCTCAGCCGCGAGCGCGCGTGCGACGCGTAGGGGAAGGGGCGTCAAGCGGTCGGGCCGTCAACGGCCGAGGCGGTTCCAGTGCTCGAACCGGAGCGCGGGGGCGGACGGGATGGCGAGGGGGGCAGTGGGTGCGACAGATGCAAAAGGCGAGGAACGTTTAGCACGATGCCAACGCCAACCCGTCCTTATTAGTAGGGACGAGTTGAACTCCAGACGCACATGTAAAGTACGCTTCGGATCAAAAGTATCCGCTGTAGTTGTCCGAGTGCGAGAAAATCAAACGAATAATGACGTTGCTTAACGAACGGCAGCGCAAAGAAACACACAGGGGCGCGAACACCCGCACGCACTCACGTGTAGAAAAATTAGTTTGGGCACAAGCATTTAAATTTCGTGGTATTAGTTTGTTCCCAAATGATTTTATAAATCTCGGCCAACGTTTTTGAAAAAAAGAAGTTCGTACAGTGAAATCAGTGAAATCAGTTACGTGTACGTTGTAAATTAAAGTTTAGCCAAGCACATTCAATTATGATTGTGAAATTAAAATATAAATATAGAAAAAATACTGAATGAATGAATGAATCAATGAATGAATGAATGAAGTTTTAAATATTCGATAGTTTGAATTGTTACGAAATTCCAAATTATAAAAAAATGTATACTTTCTTTCATTTTTTACATTATAAATTGCAGCTCTTTGGGGGCAATCTAAGAACATTCCAAAAGAGGATGAGCCTGAAAAAATATCTCGAAAAGAGTAATAAATATTCGTTTCCGCATGAAAAGCACGTCCCTTGGCAAAGCTACCTCCAGAGCCGATGGGTTTCAACGCTGAAAAGCAGACGGGCGGCCGAGGGAAAAGCACGCTGCCTACCCTAGGGGCATATTCATCGCCATTTGATGAGCTGCTTGCGACGAATATTGGGGGTTCGCACCGATCGACGAGGGCTCAGGTGCGCTCATGAGGCCCTTGGGGGAAGCCAGGCGGTAAATTATTGAACGCGCTTGCTCCTACCAGCTGCGCTTCCAGTGCTGTTCACACGCTTCTTTTAGTTTTCTCTTTTGGCAGTTCTGCCAGTTCGACACGTAACAGGTGCCGGTCAGAAGTGTACGTTCAGAAACGGCAGCAAGGATTTCAATGTAAAGCCATCTCAATCCGGTCGCTAAGCAAAGGAGTTTCAATTACGGATGAATATCGCTCGCGAGAAACGATGAAACCCACAAATTGACAGGTGTTTCCTGTGATGTAGGGGCTAATGTGGCCACTTTTGTCTTCCGATAGGCTCGCCAATATCGGGGAATTTGTACTAAAGACGGTCATTCGCTTTCACAGAATATTAAATTTCCCTGCAATTCACTTAACAATATCATTAATCTATCCTCCTTAATCATTCTCTGAAATCATTTATTCCTATCATCTATCTTGGATGTTGTGACATTCTCGCGAGGCCAGTCCGCATTCTCAAAACTTCTTGAAGCTGCGACCCGCATACGGAGTTAATCTAATTAATGCATATTCATCACAAAGTTAATCTGCCCTTCAAAGCTAATGAGGGAGAAGAAACACTGCTGTAGTGGTCACTTTAAAATGCAAGAAATGCGTTTTTATAAGAGAGTTTACAACGAATGGGTTAGAAGAAAGACTTGAGAACTATGGTTTTGGTAATTCAGAAAATGAAATAATCTGAAACCTTTGTCGGAAAGACTGGAGTAGATCGAGTTCCACTGAAGGAGAGTGTGTTCATTTAGTGACTCGAATGTTCACTAATTTCCCTCGTTTTAGACTATAATACTAGTAATACGGGCGAACGCTGCGGTAAAACGAAAATTACATGGACTGTGAGCGTAGCATTTTAATCACATGGCCATGCTAAAGCTGGTTGCTGCTCTCTCCTTCCACCCTCTGAAGGATCCAGGCAGTGTGACTGATACGGTAAAAGCATTTGAGCCATTTGAATGATTGCTGAACCACTCGTATATTTACATTTGCTTTCGATTCGCACAGGAGGGACATCATAATTCTTCCCTTCCAACAGCAAAATTTAAAAAAAAACACTTTTCAATTGTTATGAATACAAAATTAAACCAGTCACAATTATCAAACCAAGATTGACGCCCAATTGGAAAAGTCACACCGTAAACTGCTTAAAATTACAATGCATTGCCCTACGTGCGTACAGACGAGCATCAGTCGTGTGTGTAAATAAATTATTTATTATCTACAATACATAAATTAACTTTTTTTATTATACAAATGTACGAATCGACTGCACTATTATAGTTACGGTTGCCTACCGTCCTACATTTGGGAGGACAGTTCTTCATTAACATCAATAGTCCTCTCGTCCTGCTTTGTATTTTAAATGTCCTCCTTTTAGAACATTTTTAGCATTATCATTTATTTTATCACATGACTAACATCTGCTACATTGTATCATTTATTTAATTTCGAATAGAAAACACGAATATCCTTTTTCTGAACGCTGACACATGCTTGCACGATAGTGTCTCTGTTTAGCGACTAAAATAAAAAAGAGGCGCTCAAATCATCATTTGCATTTTGTGAATGAATCTTTTCACTTGAATCGCAAATGGACAGAAGAAAGAAATAGAGCTGATGTTAGTCTAAATTAAATATTTGAAAAAAAGGAAAGTGTTGATACGTTGTATTTTGGGGGGTAGGGGTGGAGAGAGGAGCTATCCAGTGTTCTCCCGTTTACATGGACATTGTTGGTAACCCTAATTATAGTGTAACTAGCGTATCTGTGCGAGACTTCTCGCATGTTAAACCCCACCCTCTTCACTATTTTTCCAATTCCATATTAAGCCTGTAATCTTCAAGGCCCTTCCGTCACTTGTTCAACATATCTCCTTGTAATTGATAACAATACAATTCACTCTTGTCAATACAAACTATTCTTATCTTACGTTATTACCGGGCACAGAGGTACACCTATGTAATTCACTCGCGTAGAATATCAAATAATTAGTTTAATTTCACACACAGTTGTTGATACTACAGGCTCTGAGCACGTAGGGCAGAATCGAGAAGCGTCGAACCAGCAAAAATGAAATACGGAATGTTCAAGAAGATCTCTTCCTATAGAATACGGTGGGTGGAATGTTTCTTTGAGGCCATTGGCCTCAACATTTTTGTTTTAAGGCCCTAAAACGCTTCGTTAAGGAGTTATTTAACGATATAAAAATGCGGCCGAGTGTTGCGGGTTGCATTTGCCGTGAATATTTAGCTTTTTAAAACAACAACAACACCAAATCCTTAATAGTTTTAAGTCAAAGTGCAATTCGTCACTTATCCGTGAAATTCTCTTTCCTTAGAGACCTCATTTATAAATATTGGTGGCGTGTGAGAGCCGCAAAAGGTATGTATACTGCTGAAATAAAATAGGAGACGGAGAACGTTGCGCCCAAACGAGGGACCCGCGTTCGTTGACCATGCGACCTGGCCGGAACAGTCTCACGCGCATACCGCATCCGCCGCGATCTCACAAAACTCGAGTTCGTCGGAAGTAGTTGTGTGCGGGGCGGGCTTTTCGCGGCGCTGGCGGCGGCGGTGGCGGCGGCGGCAGCGCCGCGAGACCGGAACCCGACCAGCATATCCGATGGCGGCCGCGGGACAGCGCCCGCCGCGGTGGCAGGGCGGAGACCCTGGGGCCAACCACGGCGTTGCTCGGGTTTCATACAAAGGCCGGGAACTCCCGACATCCCACCTCGAAATTCATGACGCGGTTTCGCATGCGTGAGCGCGGATTCCAACCTAGCAGCGGAAAGATCGCGTTAGGATACTAATCACTAGGGGCCAGATTTTCATAACATAAACCGTTGTCATAAATGATCAATAAAATGCTCTTAAAATGTTTTTGAAATGTCCTAAAATCAAGAAAAATAACGTAAACGTGTGCTCAAAACCAACTCAGATGAACTAAACTGTTCAATGTGTTATTGATGTAATCGAGGCTTCTTCTATTCGTTCAAGTGAACTCAGCGTTCAAACTTTTGGTATGGCCAGTTATTTACCCTGTGTCTTTAGTTATCCCGAAATCGGATGAACCGCCAATGGCGATGACAGGCGTAACAGGAACCTTAGGTTACATTCACAATGGCTGACATTACTTCTGAGCAAAGAAATAGAATAGACTACCAGGTGTAAGTACTGAGGAATTCTGTGGAGAACATTTCTTTCATCTCGTAAACATTATTTGAAGCAAGTACTATTACAATGACTTTAAAATCGACGAAATCAGGGAAAATGCATTAACAATGATGGGAAAAGGTAAAAAATGACTCATTATTCGAAATCGACGAAAAAATGACGTATTAAATGGGTCATTTGCTTTTGTCATAACATGAAATGAATTTCTATACTAAACGGTCGTTTTCTAAAGTGAAAAAAATGACATTTCATTAAAATCCGCACCCTACTCACGTTCTGTTTGGAGGCTGTATCAATTAACGACGATCAACACTTGCGAACTGACGGAAGATTTTCGTACAGAGCAGATAAATTTGTTAGTTTTCCGCACAATGCTAATGCACAATTATCAACTAGTTGTTTAGAAACGTTCTTTGCTTATACATACACACACACACACACAAATACTTTGAGTGCTCATCCTGGATACTGATATGTTAATGCAGAACCTGCCAGTGTACTTTCCAGAATCAAGAGAATTTATAGCGTTCTTACATTCTCATACTAGTCCAAATTGTGTTAGGTTTTTCTGTCTTTCCTCTTCGCATTCCTTGAACTCCGAACAAGCTTCTAATTAATAGGCGCTAGCTCGGCTTGCTGCTCCCGGCGGGTATTTTCAAGTTACAAAGTTTCATTGTGATTTGCAAGTTTATAAGAAAAATAAATTTTGAACATAATACAGTTTCCCGGCTCGTCCATTTTCGGGCAAAGAATGTTAAATGAAAAATTATCCATTAAAATATTTAATTTTTTGTTTCATTGCAAAATTATCGTCAGTCTGATGAATCAATCTGTAACAATTCCCGTAAATGCTGGAAATAGTACAGTAATTCACAGCGTTTAACCATTGTACTCGTGGGGTACATTGAAACCGACAAACCACGTGTTTCCCCAGAATGCCATAAAGGGAATCTGATAAGAACTGTAGCAATGGATTTGTCTCGTCGAGAGGAATGAATGAGGTATTGATCCCCTCTGTAGGAGCCGTAAGACGCCTAAAACACGTCTTCGTAGCTTAAAAAGCAACAAAACCTCGTTTTAGAGAAATTTCTTAGAATTTTCTGAATGGATCCGCGAAAAATGTTCAAGTCCCCCCCCCCTCCCGAGGCGCGTTTCATGACACCTCATTTGTCTCAATTGTTGATCAGAAGTGGTTAACCGTGAGTGACAGACGGACACACGCAGGTTACTCCGTTAACTGTGGCGGCTCGTGCTTAGGTCGCACAGTTGCACAACCCCCAGATAATAGAAAAAAATTCTTATATGTTAGGAATATGCATTCTCGATTTAATGGCGTTCAATATTCAAGATATTGTAGCAATATCGATGAATTTGCAATCACTTTGAAACCAAAGAGCGCCCAACTGACGCTCTCTCCGGCGTCTGGTGACTCCCAGGCACTGGCGGATTCAGGGGGGAGGGCATGGGGGGCATGCCCAACCCCCAAAAGGCCTAGTTTTGGTTTACCTTCCTTTAATTTTCGGTTTAATTTCCCTTAATTAAGCAAAATTGATTTAAATGTTTATGTTTCAATTAATTATTTGAGCAATAATATTCTACCGTATCATTTATACAGTACATAAATAATATACAATATAACAAACATGTTTATTATTTAACAAAAATCTACGACGCCCCCCCCCCCCATGATCGATTAGATCAGCCGTTGCTCCCAGGTATTGCACCTCACTCTTGGCTCTTGCTAATATGCCGATGCTATTACTACGTTTAGCGCATTTACTCTTTGGCCATACGCTTTAACACGCGTTAATTGATTTTTCTTTTAACCTAATGTATGTTACATTAGTGTAAGGTGTGAACGACAGCTCCAAAACCATCATGTACTGTCATCAAAAATATTTACGTTCTCGAAGTCACATCTAACTCACATCACAGCGACTGCAATTTTAATCTGACAATAGCACACGTAAAAAACAGAATGTTCTACATTTTGAACATTCGTGTATCCACACCGCCGTTTCCAAAGAGTTGCGAGCCTCAGAGGAATTTCACGGAGCAGGTTAACAGGCCCTAAACCTCCGCGCAGAGGTCGGGGATTTTTATGAAGACTTGAGGGCATTAAAACGTGCTGCGGAGGCGGCACGTGACTCAAGCGGCCCAAACGCCGGTGCCGGTGGCCGCCGCCAGCACGCAGACCCCACCAGAGCACCGTTTAGCCTCGACACTCGGCACTGATGGAAACCCGATATTTATCACATTTTCTACAGTACAGGGAAAAATCATTTACATTGCCATTTATAGCCTACTGAAGTGTTAAATGGGAGTCATGATTCAGTAATTTAGAAGAATGTCCCGGCCAAGCCTCAATAATGCTCAGTAAAAATTACGAATTCCATTACAAGTAATTGTAAAGTTAGCACCAAATCAAGCAATCTGAAAGGTATTTTCAATCGCTCAATCCCTAATGAAAGGGACCCTTGAAGGAGCAAATAGTTTAGGTAGTCTGTATTGTGCACTGATCGTCGCCGACTCAGTGCACTTTCAAGTTCGTAGAGTGTGTGGGCGTAGGGCAGTTACGAGTCTTTTCCTTTTCTATCCCATTCTTAGACGTGTTTATTAGGCTACTTGGTTCTGAAACATTATCAGGGTGAGCCAAGGAATGAAACTCTGACCTTGCCCTTTTTAAATAAATTTTCCGAATTCTTGGTGAATTAATTGATTTATCGTATTCATCGTTTACAGTTTACACCATTATAAGCCTTGGTCCGTGTATTTAGTATATACAGTCGTCTTGTAATTCAAAGTACAATAAAATTTTAAATTATCAAAACGTACACTTCGTATGTAGATGCAGATGTAGGACACGTAAGACTGAAATTTCACGAACATTTCAAGAAAATTGAAAAAATTGAAAAAATTCTCCGTATACAAGAATGTAAGGAAAAGTTACCTAAAGTTAACGCACAAGGAAAATTCACCTGAAAAGTAGCAAAATTCCATAAGAGTTCCGCTACTTTCCCAGGCGATACCAAATCCCCTGATATGCCTTCAAGCATCCGGGAGCGGTAGCTCAGTGCACCAACTGATGTTACTGCAGCGCCTCCGACTGGGAGGTTCTAGGTTCGAGTCCTGACGGCGGCAGGATTTTCGACACTAGCTCTAAGGTCAACTAGGTCGAATTCAGTCGCTAGAAGAATTCTAGCGGCCGGCTGCTCTGATCGGTAGTTTTCCGTGGTTTCTCCGATCAACACCCTAACAAACGGGCCACGGACCGCGCGCGATCTTTCCTTCCTCTTCCTTGTCCTATCCTCTCCCCTTCAATACACACACTAGCATGCACTCCACTACTACATATTCCCGGAGACCGGTCGGAAGCTTAGAGCTTGTCCCGGCTGGGGCGGTGCCCCGTGGTGGGAGAGTCCTGGTTAGGGGGAAACCCCGCTAGCCGACGGTAGGTCGGCACCGGATCTCGTCATCCAGCAGGGGAAGATCGCCGCCATCTCCCGAGGAAAAGCATGCACTACACTTACGGGACAAATGACCTAAGCTGTTGACGCGCCCGGAATCACTAACCAACCAACAAAACCTTAAGAAGATACTAAGTGTGATGAAAACTCTTCGAACGTGTCTTGTGGGACTGCCAATGCCCTCGTCATTGAAGATACAATCACGTGCATGTGTGTGTACTTTATATATCAAATAAATATTGCAGAAGCCCCTCGGGTGGCTCATGAACAACGTGCTAGCTTTCCATGGTTTGATCACGGGTTCGATTCTCGGTCGGGGCAAAAATAAAGCTGTTGTTTTCCTTTACAATCGTCTCAATTTCTATAGCTGTGTGACGAAGGAAAACTTAGGCAGGTCAAGAATACGATGAAGGAAATTCGTAATGCTTCTACACGCCTCTCTTACCCCCGTTAGACGTGGAAAATAAATAAAAACAGGATCCAGGCCTGAGAGCGCCGCTACCTAGCAAAAGTCGGATTAATCCGACCCCAAAATGCCAAATACATTCATATAATTATTGCAGCCTGTCGAAACCGAATTTAATTTCGGAAACCAACCAGTTTTTTATGATCCACGAACTCGTTCTCTAGCCGAAAACCATTTGATTAGAACGACGCCTAGGCCTTTAGTACGCGCCGTCACGTCGCATCCATTGACACGCTCTGCGCGCGCGAACGTGCGACCGATACCAGTCTTCATTAAACGCGTTCTCTGGATTCCTCTGGTACGGCGTCTACATGCTCGTGAAGTTGCCCTGAAAATCCAATCGTCATGTATAAATATAATACCGATCCATACGTCGCCTTGAGAATCAACGCGGAGAATAACCACAGATACGAAATCGAAATACAATATTATCGATTACCACAAAACAGCAAAACAGACTTAAGAGAGCAAGAAGGTCCAGTCCATGAGGGCACGAATGAAGTTTTCAAAAAGTAGAATATTGAACAGTTGATGAGGTAGATCCACCAATGTGATTTCCTCATGAGAAATTATTAAAATTATTCGTTTACTTTTCATGGCAATTTGATGCTCCAAAAACTATCTTATAATAAATGTTTGACCATAACTAATAGTTCATCATCATCATCATCATCATCATCATAATAATAATAATAATAATAATAATAATAATAATAATAATAATAATAATAATGCGATAAATAAGTTCTTGATTCGCCTGTATTTTTCACTGACGTATTTAAAAAATATATTTGTTAAAATCCCATGGGCAACCTACCATTGACAGCTCGTATTTTCCTTGGTTCTTATAACTGAATGAGCGAAATGAAATATTTTTTTAGGTAGGCAACTGTAATAGGATTTCAAATGCGAATTACTTCTAATAGTATTACACCTCTTTGGACGATTAAAGTGATTAAACCGGGGTCTAGCCAGGGTGATGCAAACAGTGCACTCGACTCAAATAAGGGCTCCAAAAAGGACTCTCGACAACAAACGAGGGTTTAATCTTCAAAAATATTTTAAGGTATCTCATAGTAAACAATTCTATTATCACTAGCCCTCACAATATTTAACAAACGTAATTCCTTATCATTGCTGCAAATGAGTAAGGGATTATTATTTTAAGAAAAGATGATAATAAGGAATATTCTGGAGAGTCAGTGAGGAGAGGTAAGAAATTTATACATCGTCCGTAAACTTACGCCCATCGCAGTCAGCTATGCTACTTGTGCGACACATATCGCGCGAACAGGGTCCGTATTCAAAACACAAATTTTAAAATTTTCGTTAACTATGCAACGCAATGGCAACAGTACAGAACGCATCCACGAACAACTTGAGTTGTTTATAGTTCACAAGTTATTCTATTTGTGTTTTGGTTTGTTTTGCTTCATGTACCATTGCCGAATTACTTCCTGATCTTCAATCAATTACTTTCGTCTCACGGACGAAATTTTACAAATTCATTTTCAAAAAAGGAGTCCAGGTTAGGGAAACTCGATAGCACAAAATAGTTAAATCTAATTGATCATGTACTGCATATCTAAATAAACTAATTTAAACTCTTGGTTTTGCTTTTGTCAATCGCAGTTAGACACCCCGTTGGAACCTTCTCACCGGGATCTACGAGAATCTAGCAACGCCACTGTACTTAGTTTTAGCTAACAAAGTACACGACGAAAAAGACGAAAAACTGATGAGTCTAAACACATATTCATCCCTGAGCTGAACTAAAGAAACAAGCACCAACAGAGAAATCGTGTCGACTAGCAACCCGTATCACAGCACTAGATGAATTTCTTAATCGGGATTTTAAATGGGCTATGGGTATGCCCGATCACGTCCAAGGAACAAATTGATTGCGGTCGAGCCAGGCCTTACAACGAATCAAGTCATAATATAATACATCGCGTTTACCGCTAACTGGTTTCAGCAAATCGCATTAACAACTCTTCTATTTCTCACTTCCTGCCAAATAAAAACGATCTTATCGTTCTGAATAGACGTCCAGATGCTCTTGAAAAGTGATTTTCGGGATTATAAACTGTAAGAGTTTCGTCATAAAATCGGGTTTGAGATACGTTACGAACCAAACCGTAATATTACAATGAAATTCTCATTAAGACCACCTCCCGGTGGTCAATATTATAAATATTATCATCGTTGCTCGTTTCTCTCCCAAGTGTACTATGAAAGAAGAAAGAAAATAATTCTGTAGTTTGCAGAAAACGGCGGATCATTTTTCTCAGAAGTTAAAGGTCAAGTAGTATGTTCTAACAGATATACCACAGAGAGGAAATGTACAGCACGTCCGAGAATTCTCTCTAGAAAATACGTTACATTGCCACTACAGAAATGCTGCTATCCATTCTTGAGTCCCCAGAGAGAAGTACAGGAAATGTTTTCTGGCCAGAAAATTCGTGGGCATCAGTATGAGGATCACGGCAATGTATTAGTCCCACGGAAAAAGTATGTTCTCGTACAATTTTAGAATTTTAAGTGTAGGGAAAATTAATTACGTAAATTTACTTTATTCAGTTGATTTTTTTATTGGGCCCTTCAACTGCTGGGATCATTGAAGACCATCTAATTTGGTATAAGAGTGAAAATGCGAACGTGTGTCAGGGGCGGATCCCGCCGGGAGGAGGGGGGGGCATCGTATATTTTCTTAAATAATGAACATATTTGTTAATACTTTGTATATTATTTATTTACTGTAGATATTACTCTATACAATATTATTGTTTAAATAATTACATCAAACACAAATATTTAAATTAATTTTGCCAAATAAAGGAAGGTAAACAAAATAAAGGGGGCATGCCCCCTCTGGATCCGCCAGTGATGTGTATGCGCCATTATATGCAACGGAAGTAGATAAAATAAATGTTAATAAAAAATTATCTAAGTAAAGGCATTTTGAAGACTAAGTATTTACATTTTGAATAGTATCACAGCTGCCCAGACAGGTCAACGTGCTCCAGTTCTTCAGAGATACGACATGAGCAAACCGAGTCTTATGATTGTTAATTTGAGTAAATCCTTGCTCCTTTCTGATCCTTTGAGCAAATGTTGAGATGGCCGCTTGTTTTGCTTCTGGACATAAATGTAACTTCATTATCTGTGCACGTCTTCTAGAATTCAGTGGGAAATATAGTTATTCAAATTATCGTTCTCCATGTCGCGGCAGGAAGTATTATTCCTTCACGAAGGACATGATGAGCCCAAATTTATAGCTGATTTACCCTTGAAAATAGATTTTATTACATCGGAGCAAATATTTTTGTTAACAAATCCTTACAAAAAAACACTCATTTCTTTCTATATTCAAAATTCAAGTAGTACATGACTTAGGGTAGAGATCACACAATTATGAAAACGATCACAGAATTCACTTTTCCCCATAGCACGTCACACAAAATTTTCAACCGTTTTTGACGTAAAATTAATAACAAAAAATTTCCTAGACTTGACTTATGGATACTTGATGCAATTAAGATGCTTGTAAACTACGTTGTGAAGAAAGATGATCGTGACTGAGAAAAGAGAGACGTGAGAGAAATACGTACTTTAGTTCAGCCTGCAATACATTTTCTGTAATTTTATTATTATATTAAAAACTAGAGATGCGACAGAATGGCACAGACTTTCTCGTAGTAAAGTTTTCTAATTTTCTTAGTGTGGACTGGTACTGTACAGTTTTGTCTCTCCTCCTTGCCTGCTTCCATTTATTGTGGCCCAAAGAACTATTTTTTTGAAATTTTCGCAACTTTTCGGTTTCCAAGTAGTAGAACCTAAATTATATTTTAACAATATTAAAGAAGGCTATAACGTCAACCTAAATAGAAATTTTCATTGAAAAATTTGAAGCCGTTTTTAAGAGAAAGGCATTACTGTAAATGCATTACTGTAAAGCATTACTGTAAATGCGAAATATGAAGCTCTTTTTTACAGAAATCTATTGAGTTTCCGAAAAACTTCATTTCAAGGTATTTGAAGTACTTTTACTAACAAATGCAATTATGTATACAAGTCGATGGAAATGTGCATATTAATAACGTGAAAGATATTTCAAAAAAAAATTTGTGTTTTTGAAAAAACAAAAGAAAACAGCAAAATGAACTTTACGTCACATTAAACAGTGCAATTAGCACTACCCATTAGAAAAAATTGAAGAAAAGATTTCGAGCCATTTTTGAGAAAATGGCGTCAGAGCGTTTCTGAAAATGCGGAATTTTGAGCTCATTTGTACAGAAAACTGTTGAGTTTTCCAGAAACTTTATTTGACATTATTTAAAGCACGTGCACTCGTAAGTCCAATAAAATGAAAAAAGTCGACTCTAGTGTAAATATTTCCGACGTGAGAGACAAGTCAAAAAAATTTTGTAATTTTTCTAATTTTTGAAAAAACAAAACGATAGAGCAATATGGTGTTTATGTCATCCGATAGTGTGCATTTAGTACTATCCCGCCCGAAATTTAAAGAAAAAATGTTGAGCCGTTTTTGAGAAAATCTTGTTTTTGTAATTTTTAAAAATTTCAAATATTTCACGCTCAATTGCACAAAAACTACTAAATTTTCAAAAAAGTCTGCATGACCTTAATGAAAGAACTATTTATGAACAACAAATTTCATTGAAAGGAAAATCCTGTGTCTTCAATTTATAGTTATAGAAGACGCCGAAAAAATTCAAGCTTTTGCAATTTTCCAAAATTCAGAGTTAAGCTTGAAAATGTGACCTCTGCCACCATTATAAGTATATTTTTCTCTGTTCTTACACGAAATTAAAAGAAAAAATTTGGAGCCGATTTTGAGAAAATTTTGAAAATGTCCGGCGTGCTTCATGTAAAGTAACCCCAAATTTTAAAGAATGTTTTTCAAAATTTCAAAGCTTCAACTAGAGTCAGATGGATAGGGGTTTCTTCAATTTGGAAAAGATCGTACGTGTAGTTTAGGCGCTAGGTTTGTTCACATACGACACACAGACGGACGGACGGATGTTTTGAAAAAAAAACATTTTATCGGTATCAGGAGACTCCCAAACGTGTATTTCCGTAATATTAACAAAAAAATGAGAAAAAATGCAACAGAAACAGTCAATTTGAAAATGAAAGAGCGTGAGTCACCAAATATTCGTAACTCACTTCCACGAAATCTGGATTACTTCCATGAACACATTCTCGTAGTAGCTTGGCCTGGCGCCTCCGGCGACAACTACTAGAACGTTGTCAATTTTTATTTGAGCTATGCAACTTCATATTAAAAAGAAATTTTAAACACAAAGTTGACTGGTTGGTCATTCCTCAGAAACAGAATGGCGTACGTAAAAGTATCGCTAGAATTACATTATAAAACGTGCTTTATAGTTACCATCAGTATAAAGAAAAGCTGTCAACACAACGAATCAGGTCCTAAGGATTCATGTTTAGAGCAAAGACAGTGTAGAAATCCCCAGGGTTACAGCACTGGAGATACTTCAAAAACACTGAAAACATGGTTTATCCACAAATCTTCCATATTGTGGATCAATCCTTCTAGAAATAGAGCCAATCGATTCGTCTTGTACAGAGCACCCGTAGGTAGTTTTAAAACTCTTCCAAAATGCTTTTTAGGTACTAAATCCTCCAATACGTTTCACTACAAAATTATTATTTATTCATTACAAAATTATGTTTAATTATCGTCAAACTAATGAACCAAGTTGAAACGATTCATGTCTAAATGCTGGTAAGACATTATATTAATTCAAAGCGTTTCGCCAATGCTCTCCTTGATGAACTGAAACCTTAAAAAATACGTGGACCGGAAGGGATCTAACCGCCAGTGACGGACAGACCGGTGGAAGGAGGTTACTCGATTGCTGTATATGGATTGTATTGAGAAACAGTGAGTGTACAGGCTTTCAAATTCCCTGAAAAAAATTAATATATTGAAAATAAAACTGGGGTAGGAAGCAGCCATTCCTGACGGGATCTTTTAAAGACAGTCGAGTATAGGAGATTCTCCAATGGCAAGTAACGGAACCAGCCCTCCTCCAACCCTCGCATCAAGCCGCAACCCGACTCCGCCAGTCGAAAAGCCACGCCCCGAGCGCCAATGCAACCCGCCGCGTTTGGACGTTCGGAACGTCGCATCGCTTCGTCGCGGTGTGCGGCGGGCGGCCAGGACGCGCGTCACCGGCTGCGGTCACCACGATACGCATTTCCTCGGGCGTCCGCGACCGCGCCCGCGCCCAGGGCTGTCGCAACGTCGCGTGCTGACACGGGCCGGAGACGGCGTGGCGTGGCGGCCCGAAAAAGGGCAGGATGGGGACCAGGAAGCTGCTGTGACCCGCCGCCGCGTCGCGTCGCGCCACGCCGCTGCTCCGCTCGGCCGCCGGGACCGGTCCAGCTTTTTCCCTGCGCGGGCGCCTGCCCGGCTGGCCACGTGCGTCGGAAGTGGATGCAGCTCGCGTCGCCGGGTCGCTTTTGGAATTCGCTGCCGAACGGAGAGAGCGTCGTCGTTGGGAAGGTGCGCCGATGGGAGGACGAGCGATTGAAGGCGGCGTTGGTGGTTGCGGTGAGGGATATATGTGTCTACGCCTTCGTTGAACTAACCTAGAATATCAATGTGGCTGAGAAAATCAGGATAGTTCCTAAACGTGAATGAGAGCTGGGATGATGTGCTACGGAATTGTTGGTCCTGTGGTTTAATACGTTTCATTCGTCAGTTGTTTGTCGTTTTTGCCGATCCTAAAACGCATTGCTAAAGCAGGAGGCGGGCGGACGGAGCCTAGACCTCAGGACGCCACAGCGCCGCGTTTCTGCCGAGATTTTTCGTGCAAGTCTGTCAGCCGCTGATGACCCTAGGTGCTCCCACAACAGCAACTCTTCTCTTTGAGAGGTCAGCAGGGATGAATCCCGCACAAGACTCGATACACACGCAGAGATCTCGAGAACCCTTCATATAACTAAAACCTATTCAATTGCGCAACACGACGGAGAATGTTTGGGATTGTCGATCTTCTTAAAATCGTCTGTAATGTAAAGGTTGGGTGTGCAAGAGAAGAGCCATTCTCGTTTCTAAGCGAGAGCAACTAAGGAAGGAAGGAAGGAAGGCTTTCGCCTTCATATTCTTTCTCTTCTCCGCAGGTGATTTCAATACGTTCATTAGGACGCAATTGTCAATTAAATCACTCTTACGGTCTTTCCATTCAGGTAAACAACTGCTGGAGATCTGAAGCAGCCAACTTAAATCCACCGTTTAGCAATAACTACCGAAATTTGGAGCCTCAAACTGAGTTCAGGTGGCCGAGTAAGCGCAATTGCGCGCTACTGGCACTCCTTTTCACGATATCCAAATGAGACATCCTTTTACGCGATTGGAAGACGAATACACAACCGAGCGTAATCTGTTCAACTCTCCATGGCGACTATCCGCCCGCCTCTGCAAACTTCCTATTGTCCAGAATCACCAGGACGTCATCTTGGTGTCGATGGCAGCGACGGCGCGACGGTGGCAGTGGCGTGGGCCGCGGCAGGGCATGGACCTCGACCCGTCCGCCGTGCGCCCGCACCGGCCGACCCTCCTCCCCTTGTCCGCAAGGTCGACCGCGCGTAACTCGGCAGCGAAGGCGGCGACGGAGCAGAGGGTCCTGCGTGGACGCTACGACTAGGGTCGCATTCACCAACAATATTCTGCCCTCTTTACTCTGGCCTCGCACACGAGGGAGCTGTGCCGTTGCCATAATCCTCTGGAGGTACGGTGGAGGTCCGACTCTTAAGACGCCCGTTCGACCGGATGTCGCCGACTCGCTGTTATGATGCTCCTCGCAGACTCACGGTTAATCTATACATCAGGAAGTATGCCGACGAAGGAAGTGGCAGGTGGATCGGGGAAGCGGCATGCATACGTAAGCACACCCCATGAATGCCAACAAAAGAAAAACAACACACATTCGTCTAGAAAAACTTGGCCTTTTGAAGCAGAAAATATTAAATCTTTCAACTCTTATAACAAATGTCGAGCGAATTTACTTGTTTTAAATTAAAAACATGGTTCAACATCTTGTCAACAATGGTTCTGCTCCTAACAATCCACGCGCTACAAGCTGTACCTTTCACTCGAGTTAAAAATTCTAAAAATTAAAGAGAGGTGTCACAGCATTTTTCACTATAAACAAACATATTTACAATGCAGTCAGAAAAAAAAACCACTGAAAAATCGCACAAGCTTCAAAACGTTCGTTTTAAGACCTTAATTCGGCAAGTTCAGCAAAGTATAAATCAAACTTGTCTATTTGTCCAAGAAATCACCAAACATTGTTACAAACCATTCTGTAACAATACTGCATATTACCAAACTTACGAACAAAAACTGCGAGAGAAATCGAGTTAGACGTCGCTTGGAGCGCGCGACTCCAAAACAAGACACAAAGCACACTACACTACTTACGTTACACTGCTCACATTCTCCGTTTACTCACCTACTGACTGCTGATCATCTTTCTTCACGTCTGCACATCCTTTATCACTGCACCATAACAATTGGGACCTTCTTACACACCGTTAATACACGAGAAACCACTAGCACCATAGCTTCGCAACTATAACTGAAGGGGCACAATTGGAAACACAACACTTCCTCCGCAAGAAACCGACTTGATCATACCAGTTCAACCACACTGACAACCACATCAGAACCAGTCAACAACTCTGGAACACTTCTGCCATCTATGTGAGATTCTTCATACTAAGCATTTTCCGTGCTCGTCATTTACTCCTGAGTTACTGTTAGAACGAGTAGTTGGACCTGAATTATTTTCAATCTAGAAACGATATTTAGCCTCCAGAGTACAAGTGCAACTTGTGAATATAGCAATTTATCAATTATGCAATTGCAATATCCTTAATAAAAACATTTAAATATAAGCACCAGGTCCATAAGTAGAAAATTAAGACAAGTATCATTTGAGCACATTTATTCATCTGTCAAAATGTCTCGTCCCAAAAACTTAATATAATTTCATCAATGCATATTTTACCTTATACTGTTTCATTAAAAAAAAAAATTCATAATTAATTGAATAAGTTACTGACTAGTATCATAAGAAAACAATTCTTTCCCATCAAAAAAACTTGCATATCAAGCATCCTACCTTAATAAGCTCTATTGGATTCATTAAAACTAATTTTCAAACCAAATACAATTTTCCTTCAGAGGAAAGAATGAACATATACTTCCAAAGGTAAAATTTGTGACAATTAATTTGATGAGTTTACACACAAGGCAAAGACCCTACTTCAGAGAAAACAATCTCTCATAAATTATTTCCTTTGTTTAACATTCTAACTTTAGTTTTTTGAAAAATTACATTGTATTGAAATAGTTTAAGTAATAAAAGAGAAATTAATTACAAGTAGCAATTATTGTAATCAAAACAAAAAGGAAGTTTTTAATATATCATATTAAGAATAAGTTTCCTTTAGAAAAACCTTTTCAAACAAATCTGAGAAAAAAATTATGGCAAGAGTTTATTGCTCTATCACATTGTTTTAAAATTTCAAGGCCTTTCTATAATTTTTTGAAAGTTGAATTCGATTTTAAATTGCTTTATGGCAGACACATGAAGAAAATAATACTGTTTATTGAACGAACTTTCAACATTGTGGGTCATGTTCCAAATATTTTCTTTGCATCTAGTGAATAAAATTAAATATAATATTAAACATTAATATTCAATACAAAAAATTTCAAATTTTTAATTTAAAGTAATACTATGAAAAAATTCACAAAATGATGCAAACAAAATCTAGGTATTCGAAATTTTATAGAAGATCTTTATTTTATCAAAAGGTCTTATTCATTTCGAAACAAATGTAACTCATTTTGAGGGAAAACTTTTCCATGCTGAAATCAATTTGTTTTCAAAGACTTACTGAGTTTTACTTTCATAAAATTTATCTTGGTTCACTTTCTTCTTTCAAAGTCAAAGCACACCTCATTAGTCAATTATACATGAAATTATACTATATACAACAAATATAAAAATTATTTTTATCATGCACTTATAAAATATATATCACACAAAGAACAATTTTTGAAATTAACATACATTTTCTTCAAGAAAATTCCGTTGAAATATTATACATCATAATGAATTATATAACAACAAAATAGAGAAAAGAGAAATAAACATGATGGGAATGAAGAAAATATATTACTTTTCTCACTTGGAGGTATAAAACGTATAACAATGATAACCAATGGAAATAATATTTGCAGAACATAAGCACAGACAGAAGATAATCACAAGAAATATTTTCATCAATTATACAAATCTCCAAGTAACAATTTTGTTGTAATCAAATCTCAATGCTTTTCCCCATTTTCTTTCAAACCTTAGTTTTGATTACTCAAAGCAGACCTTTCCAATCAAGCCACCAAAGTTATTCAACTGCAATAGTGAAGAACACAACTTGACAGTACTCCCAACTCTTACCTAAACAGTATTTGAAATGATATTTCATTGCAATATAATCAGGGTGTGAATTGTTTAATTTGTCAAGGGAACTCGGGGGGGGGGGGGGGGGAGAAATACCAATCATCAAGAGGACTTTCACTTGCACAGTAGTCTGAATAAATTGAAAGAATGCTCAAGGGAATGATGTCGGCTTCATTTGAACATTTCACAGAGTGAAAATCACAAATGAGGATTTATTGTGTCTCCGACAGGGACAAGTTAATTTTTGTCAAGCAGGGGATTTGAAACTATCTAGCATGGAATGATCCCCTGACAAATCACAAACTGATGAACTTTCAACATCTGTGTAACGCGTTGAGAAATCACTTAATTCTATCAAAGATGTCATTATATTTAATGGCATGATACAAGACATTATGTTGATAAGGAACTTGCTTATTGAAGTTTCTTAACACCTAATTCTTGCAGTTCTGTTGCTATTACTAGTATACAAAACCTTGTGTGTGGTCATTTCTATATTAAAAGTGGCATTTAATTACAAATATTAATTACAAATATTAATTACAAAAATAACTCATCATTAAATAATTGTTAATAATTAAATAATTGAATGGGAAACCAATAAAACATTTTGTTCAATATTTGCTTTTTGGACATCTTCTATGGATTCTTGTGTGCTGCAAATATTCCAAAGAGCTTACAAGACATTGATTTTCTTTTTAACTTACAAACTACAAGTATTTTATTTTCTGATCATGGAAGATCAAATTTGTCATAAAAGTACGAAATGAACACACATATTATTCCATGTACAGACAATGTGTTGAAATTATTAATAAAAATGTTCACCTTCTGACATAATTTAAGGCCATTGCTAGATGAATTAAAAAGCAGGTAGATAAATTTTTATTTTCACAAATAAATCACAGAAGTCGGTAATGAATATTTTCTAGTAAATTGATTTGAAGAGGAAAAAAGGTTTCAGAAATTTGACTAAATTTAATATTATAACTAACTCCACTGACAGAAAAAGGAAGTGTTAGTAAAATAAGAACAAAAGTAAGTTAATATTGCTTTTTGAATATAAAGTATATATTTCATATATTTTGCAATCTTTTAAAAAAGAAATCTGCAAATATGAATCCCCCTTTTTATTCAAATTTCAATGACTCTTAAAAATCTGTACATGGTAAACATATATGGCTTTATTTACATATCACATTCCTGGAAGATCAATAATGCAAATATTCTGCAATTTATAAAATTGATCATAAAGATTTTGTCAATCCATATGATTTACATGATGTTTCTAACTACATAGTATCACTTTGCACTCACTTCTTCTCTGATGCTTCAAAAGAATGAAATCGTCTACTGAGGAACTGAAGATGCAACAGACAACTTATTCCAAATTACAATTAAAAGAAAATGAGAGTTAAGTATCCTCACGGCCAACTTTTATATGCATTTTATATTAATATACAATCCCCTACTAAAAAGTTGTTGCATCGTATGAGATTTCTAAATTAATATTTCTCACCAATTCATTCAAAAAATTAAGTTGAAATTATTCAGAACTTTTTGAACTGATACAAAGAAAAAATATTTATGAATTATTAAAGCTGAAAAACTTTTTGAAGTGTCTTTCTTTTCTTATGATTTCAACACAATTATTCAACAGATCACAGATCAACCACATTTTTAAGGTTATATTCTCAACCAAACGGGTAGGAACAAGCAGATTATTTACTTACAATATACATTCTTTAAAATGTGTTCATAAGCATTAATTTCTATTATATAAAAACCTAATAATGATATATATATATTTATGCTCCACAAAAAATATAAAATATTTTTGCGTTATCACAGTAAACACGCATTCTGAATGCTCAATGAAACCTACCACATTTTTACTGATCAAAACTCAAACCATGTATATACACTTTACCCACAGTCCATGTAGTATCGGAGAAAACACAAAATGAGCAGTTCATTATCACACAGCATGTAAGTCATTTTTGCGTCATTAAAAGATTTTAAAAACTTGCTCAACTTTCTAAATCAAAAGTACATGAACAAATAAATGCAGAGTACCATGTACCCTCACAACTACCATAAACAAAAACTTATTCATAAATACATGTATTGTACAATTCCATGAGCACACATTTAAACTTAACACTTCATGTTACCTTCCAGAATAACAAATGCTTCTTTTCATGATAAAAATATACAAAATACAAATCGTAAACAAATAGAAAATTATAAAAGAAAATTAAATATTGTCTGGGTAAGATCACTCAAGAGAAAACAATTTTTTTGTTTCTAAACACATACACCTCTCCCCACATACTTGGTCATGATAATTTTGGAAAGTTGGTGATCAACAGGGAACGTCCATGAATCATAATTTTGCTCATTATTTCTTTGGTTAATTTTACCATCCTTCTTACGACAAATGGAGGTATGTTGCAACCTTTAACCATTTCCAAGATAAATACTGAAAAACTGAAGCAACAGAAGCTGTTTCCATATTGATGATTATCTTCAATAAAGCAGCATTCATGAATTATTCATTTCTCAAGGTACAGAAAAGCACAATTCTTTTCGGCATCAAAATACAGGAATTCTACTCCGATGTACAAGTATCAAATCATCATCAAGGGTCAGCAACACCTATCAGAAAAAATAATGTCATAAAATGTTCACAAAAATAAACAACAACACATGATTCAAAATGTTGCTAGTGAAAATGTACAATTTTAAAAAATGATCAGAGAAGGTTGAATGAATATGAAATTGATGAAATCAATACAAATGGCAAGAATGAATACGACAAAATAGAAAGTGATATCAAAGGAGGAAAAAAGAAAATATGATAAAAGCTAATAATTATTACTCTCTCAAATAATATTGTTTGAGCATCATTGAACTCATTATTGTCTCAAACAATATTATTTCAAGAATTTTCATGGCAAAACTTACAAAAAATAACAAAATTTCAGAAACTTACCATGAAGGAGAAAAACATACTGCCTCCAGACAGAAAATGCCATATATCGTGGTTATCATAAAAGCGAAACAGTATGCATGGTTTATTGTAATATTTTGATTCGGCCGGTGTTAACTGAAACACACCAAAGGATGACAAAGAATAACAAGGCACAATATAGTATAAATTATTGAGCTAAGTATGTTCTGCCTATGCATCAAATGTATGAAAGCAAACGTTATTGCAACATTAAAATGAATGTACTTACAGCCCAGCTTATCGATTTATTCAAAAAGAAATAAAGGGCTGCACCCCATGCCACACACGCAAGTATAATGTAGATAAGAGGTTGTGGAAGAATTTTCTCACGGTAGCACAGCTGTATAAAAAGAACACAGAATTATACATCAATAAGAATCAACGGTAACAATATCAGCAAAAGTATATTCATACACAATTTTCAGAAGAATACAGAAAAATTTAGTTTATATTAGCAGTTCTTCCCTCTATTGAGACCAAAACAATTAAATCTGCCCTCATTCTTGTTTCACAATTACTTGTTTTACAATGTAAATGGCAGGACTAGGTTAAAATTAACAATAATTGTTCCATTTTAGTATTATAGTACATAATGTGTAAAATATTTTTCAACCTAATTAGCTGTTTGTGGAGTAAGAAAATGGTACAAGTTTCATTGTGACTAATTTCCACACAATTTTTTCAAAACAAAATTTTACAAACATCTTTCTCAAATTCTCTCATTCATATTATATTTCTGAAATTATGTTTTGTAATGTTTCACCAACAACACTGATAATTATCACTGCTGCACAAATTACTGTGGGCTTATAAAATTCTTTTGTTGCCTAGTTTTTGAACATAAACTAATTATCATTGCCTAGTGTTACAAGTAATAGAAATCCCAAGATTTTTTTTTTTCTTCCAGAAGAAGAATTAAGTCTTTTCAGCCCCAATTTGTCATCAATTTTCCTCCACTTAATATTGCAAAACAGCTTTCTCCATTGACAAAACAATGAAACAATTTTTAGCACAATATCATTTGCTAAAGGCTTCACAAAATACTCGTTTTTGCCTTTCTAGTGTTCCAGGTACATAAGGAAACAAAACCTCTCCAAATAAAAAGGCAGAAACAAAACAAAAGAAAATTCAAGGAGTATTTACACTTATGAATATTACACAGAAAATTACTAAGATAAATATTGTAAATAAATTATTTATTAAAAAAACAAACAACTGAAGGCAGAAATTGAAGCTAAACCTTTCAATTATTTTTCAAAGAAAATAAATGAAGGATAGTATTTCCATACATTTGGCTTCAGTTTTCCAACAAACTGAAAGAAACTTACAGACATCAGTAAATACTTTACTTGCATGCACAGTAATATGGAAGTTACTCTTCTCCATTGCTAGTAGAATACGTTTTCAGAAGAGAGTAAAGCAGAATACAAGGAGTTCAAAAATTGCTAGAAGAACTTTCTTTGGAATAGTGTCCTTTCATTTCATTTACCTCACTAGGAAGCTCTACTTGGAATTAATTCTAACACAATAATTTAACATTCATATAAATTTGAAAGGGATACATTTATGAATATTTGTGTTTGAGCATAGAACCTAAACGCTGTTCAAATTATTACATAATTACCTTCATGACAATGTAGAACATTGTGTATAATAATAAATTTGCCATAAATATGGACAGAAGGTACGTGGCAAAATCTTTTAGATGATACATTAAACCATAGATAGCCAACGCCCAATTAGCTGCATTACCTGAAAGAAACACCCAATGATTCATTTTATTATTTAAAACAAAAATGTAATCTTGGTAAAAGTTTAAATAATGTTATGCACACCACCAATTACATTTTAAAACCACAACTCAACGTACAATATGTATTGCTTTTCATAAAACTTGTAGTTAACCATAGAACATTACTTAATATTTACTTCATAGAGGGAAAAATTATGTCATCCCATTAAACCATAACGTTGAAGATAATTGGAGGATTTTTGAAGACTAATGGCTTTACAAATGTAGCTTTATATAACTTCATTGTATTTGCAATTTGTTTTCTTAATTTAACAGAAGGAATCCACCATGAATTGATCCATGAATATAATGTAATGTACAGAGACAAAGTCGTCTAACAACCAAAGTAAATTTACCAAAGCATTTAGTAATTTCACATAATGATTAGATACATTTGGGTATTAGTGAAATATTCAACTCTCCCATACTTTTCACATGCTCTACAAAGGAAAGTCACTTAATACACTTCATTATGTACCAAACATGGTATTTGATGTTTAAAAAACATACCTAAAATCAAAAGTACCATTCTATTTGGGTACATAGGAGTGATGCAGTGCAAAGGGCTGGCTCTTAAATCATGGCAAATCAATGAGAATACTCTCTTGAAAATACCTAAATCTGTAATGAAAGATAATTACCTCAAGTATAACTCTCATTAGCAGTACAAAGTTATCATAAATGTAATATTAAAGAACAGTACTTACTAAATTTCCACCTGCCCATGTAATAAATCTGAAGACTTAGAGCCAAGCAGGTCAGTAGATGGACAAAAGTAAATCCAATCCAAAAGTAAAGTTTACCATTAAGTACTCCAATCATACCCACCATAATTACAACGGCTAATAATGCAAATGTTGAGTATGCACTAGCATTAATATCAGGATGTCTTGTTTGATAAATCTTTAGCATGCACAACATTGCAATGACATACATAAAACTGGTATCTGAAACAATGAAATAATATGAAAATAACAGTCATGTGGTCCTCTCAGCTTTGCCATGCGTGAGAGAGATACTTACTCATACACTAAATGGTTAGAAATCAGTTGATTCATATCTACATCTTATGACTACATTCTATAGATCATTATTATACCTGCAAAACCACTATGTCCACTTTTTATGAAAATGCTTTACGTTAACATATATATGATATACATTACATTAAGAAGAAAGAAACTACTTGGAGTAAGTGTATTAATTACCTTAACCATTCCTTAATTGTAAGAAATACAAATGTATATTAACAAAACTGTGTGATACAAAGAAAAATAATTATTTGAGAGAGTTTTATATCTTCCCTGAAAGATGACATTTCTTCACAGTCATTTTTATAGGTGCAAAGTTGATATAATTTCTTATGCCATGACATCACTTAATTTCAATTAGTCAGTATATCACATATACGAGAAAACGTGTTACGTGAAACTCTTATATAATCCATTCAATATATGCAGTAAATTAATTTTTAAAAGAAGTCTTTTGAGGATTCTAAATCATACATACCAAACTGAAAATTGGAGTGGTTGGGACACACATGATAGCAACCACTCAATATTCCTTCCATCATAAGAGCAACTCCCAATGCATAGAACAATCCATAATGTTGAGGTATACCATAATACTACAAAATAAAAGTGCCTTTTTTAATCACTCGCAGGCAGTATCAAAATTAGACCATAACTCTAGAAAACTCTTTCTTTCTTGTTATTGTTGTTTTACTTTACTTTTGACCTAAACATTCATTTATTGCATTTAAAAATAATGACTGGTGAACTTCAATTGAAGGCAATGTTCATATATGACAGACTGAAATATGCTGAATACCAAATTGATATTTATTTGTATGTTGAGAATTAACCATGGCCACATTTTAAAAACTTCATTGCTTTACAAAACATTTGGAAGGTTTATTTGCTTAATTCTTCTGAAGATCAGATATAAAGTATGATAATGTATCTTTCAAAACAAAGTTAATTCTCAGCACTTTTGAGTTCATTATTTTCAGAAATATCTTTATAATCTTTTTCCAACTTAATGGGAAAAATTTATACAATTAACTAACTGGTTACCTTATCAAGTCGTCGATCTGATTGGCGATGCATCATGTCACGACGCCACGTAAGCAAGATGAATAGCAGACCCAAAAGCACATATCCAATGTTGGAAAATACATGATTAAAATCACTTAATAAACCAAATGGATGAGCACAGAGGAAATTGTAATAACAAAGATCTTGATCTCCAGTTTGATTCAGTACCTGATTCAAGAAATAGCATGGTTTAAACCAAACTTCTATTAAGTACTGAATTACAAATACAATACATTATTTAAATCCTTACCAACTGGTATGTGATAACAAGCTGAACAACAGGAAGAGAATAAAACACTGCAACCGTGAGCAAATTCCATAGATACAGATTGGATTTTTTACGTAAAATTCGAGGTTCTTTTCTAGCCAAATCACATACATACAGAAAAGTTTTCGTCCTAAAATACAAGAAAACATCATTATTAATGTTTCCAGACATGGCAACTGCTATGGTTATTAGTCCCATAAATGTCTTGTAGGTTTTTTATCATGAGAGGTGGCAGTGTTCTTCCCCCACTTGATGGAGAGATCTGGTGCTGACACACATCAACTTTCAGGGGTTTCCACATGCAGGTATCTCTCCCAGTGGGGCACTGCCTCAGCCAGAACAAACTCTAAGCTCCTGAACTTGTCTTCCAACACATGTAGTAATGTAGTGTGTGTAAGTGAGTAAGTGTATGTACATAAGGAGTAAGGATAGGACAAGGAAGAGTAAGGAGAGACTGTGTGCAGTCTGTGGGCTGTTTGTTAGGGTATTGTTCCAGCATTTGGCTAGTGAAGATTAGAAAAACTACAGAAATCCATGGAAAACAATTTCGTACCGAAATATATCTTTCTCACTATCTGCATCTTGCAACATATCTATATCTGTTTCATCAAGAGAAGAGTCTGAATTGCAACGAGGAACAGTACTGCCCTCTGATAATGGGCTTTGAATTTGTCCATATATTGTAGGAGGTACTGTTGAGGAAGGTGACACACAACTGTCATCATCTAAGTAACTAATTTCTGAAGGCTGCCGGCGTCTCCTGCAAAAACATTTGGCCTACTTAAGAAAAACACGTTAGTACTCTAAATGTTTACAAATGAAAGCAAAACTGTTATATTTTGATCAACTGCTTAAGTTACATGAAACAAATATTCTTACGTACCTGACATAATATGTGATAGCAATCACAAAGCACAGTATGTATACAACAACAAAAACTGCTACAGTACACAATGTTGCTAGAATGTAGTCTCTATATGTGATTCCAGGAGACAATGAGAATGTAAGATTTTTACGTCGAGGCTCTACCGTACTATTGGCATAACCTGGAACTTTACCTGAGCAGTCATAGTCATCTCCTTTTACAACAAATACAACATAGAAACCTGAAGGAAATGCATCACGCTGAAAAAAATAAACATTATCCTTAGTGATATTACATTTAACAACTTATTAACAATTGCCTTGCACAAGTTTTTCAAAAACTTTATGAACTCAATGAGAGACATTAAAAGGCGACACAAAGGAATAAATTTGAACGGGGCTCCATTGTCTGTCTGTCTGTCCGTCCTTCTCTCTCTCAAATACATTACTTGTGGATTCTATACTAATTTAATACGTTTTTATAACTTCAAACAAGTAAAGAATAAGTAAATGATTGCTTGGTTCTAAAGTCATTTACTATAATTGTTATTGTTATCATGTAAAGATCTGGTCCAAAATGCTCAATTATAAAATAATTGCGTTTTAAGTTCATCAATGATTGATGTTCATTTATGTTCATTATTGATGAACATAATAATTATAATTTTTTCAACTTAAAAAGCTGAGACAAATAGTATATTCTAGACTTATTCATTCATTAAAATCATTTCTTATTCTTTTGTTTTCAGAACTGAAACAGTCTAAATATGATGATACCATTGACCAAAAGTTAAAGATCAAAGGAATTACATTTGTTTACATGTGGATCACAAACAGATCATGAAACATCAATAATAATTTTCATTTTTACAATTATAAAATTAAATAGAATTAAGCCTTTATTAATAGAAATTCAATAAATCTTGATTATCTAGATTAATAAATCTAAATAAAAAAAGTCCTGGAATATGTTGTTTATCATGTATTTCTGAAGGAAAATAATTGTTATACTAATACCTTATGGTTACTCAGTCTCATAAAACCTCATAGGGTTCAATACGTTTTTTGTGTGGTGTAAAATGAAAGACAATACTGATATCTGACATTTTCGGAAATAGTTTTGTCCATTGTATAGAGACCAAGAATTGGTTGTGAAAATCTTTTTTGGATGGAAGAGAATAAGCGATAAAAATGTTTCTGAATCAGACGTATATAAATGACAATAGTGAAGAAATAAGAGGAACAGAGAAGTAGTGAAGTTCAGATCATGACATCAAAGAAGAGGTTAAACTTAACATGATTCTATTCATCCATATTTATCTACATGTAATTTCATTAACAAAAGTGTCCATTTATCCAAAAAATGGATTTAGCAGCATTAAAAAAGGAAAGAAAACAACCATATCAACAACGGAACATACATCTCACAATTTTTCTTTTTCCCTTTCAAAATTCTCACTCATTCTCATTCATTCTCATTCAATTAACACCAACTCATGGAATACAGAAAATCATTTTTCAAAAATCAGTGCATCTAAATAAATGATTTTTGAAATATTAATAATTATGTTTAAAAGTCTAAAACAGAGAAATCTATATTATTATACTTACACTTAAAGTAATACTTCCTTGGCTGCTAACTGTTTGCCAGTATCCTTCAAACTGAACATTTCTCTCCAGATCAAAAACTGGGCACTTAAAAGAAACATAAGGAGCAAATTACATTTTCAACTGAAAATACTTTCTAACAAATTGCATAGAACACAAAAAAGGGAAAGAAACTATAAAAAGAGGAATAAAAACTATACTATTCTAAAACTTTAAGGCATACACAAGAGCTATTATTATTAACAACAACCTTGATATAATTTTAAAATAAATTAATTTTAATCGTAGACATGATTATTATCCCCCAGGAAAGAAGCACAAACCCATAACATCAACAACTAATTTGCTCAAAAGCTATGCCCCAAACAAAAGAAAAGATAACATCTCTATAATGCATGTGAACTGAAGAAAAAACTTTATTCATTTTAACAGTATAATAGGAAATCAGAACTGGAATGGTATTTATGAATTTTCATACGATGTAAATAATTGCTTTCGTTATTTCAATAATTATCTGCCTGATTGTTTGAATTTGTTTCCCTCTTAGACTCATTAGGTGAGAAAGGTAAAAAGGAAGTCAAATGGTACAACAATGAACTTAAGGATATGAAACTCAAAGACAAGCTTTGTTAGAAGCCTACCAAGTCATTAAGAATGAAGCAGTTGAAAAACAGTATGTAATAGCAAACAAAGAATACAAGAAGCAAATAAGGCGAAAAGCAGCTTATACCAATATCGTTTTACATTCAGGAAAAAAACCCACAAAGGCTACCGGCTATTAATAAACAAGGAAAGAAAAAGAAAACCTAACCAGATAATTTAAACAATTGAAGCATTGGGCATAACAATATTTAAGCCACACAATTTTTAATTTGCTTTTTTCTGTAGGACATCATTGAATGTAATGATCTTTACCCACGAGAATATTTCAAGAAGGTTATGGCGATGTTTTATGTCAATATTTGGGGTTGAAAGATTGGCTTGCCATTGTCTAATATGGAACTACGCTTAAGACTGTAGCCTCTCATGAGGACTATACCGTACATAGATTTATTTGAAAACAAATCTTATACATTTCTAGTGCTCTGTAACCTAATAAAAGCTTTTGACTGTGTTTTACCTGTCCTGTTCATTCAAAAACCGAAATATTCATACATTCATTCACAAACCGAGTGAGAGCAATATTAGACTATTTGAGTCTTATAGGTCGCAAAGAAAACGTGTAACTGTGGGCAACAAGAACTCCAGAATTATTGGCACTGTATATGGTGTGCCACAAGGCATGGGTTCATTCCTGTTCACTTATATGAGAAATTATCTAACATATAACCTACCAGTTACCCCAATACTCTAGGCAGATGATACTTCTCTGAGAATATAATGTAACAATAGAGAGCAACTAAATATTCTGACAACAGAGAGCCTAGATAATGCACAACCATGGTTTTCTGGCAAATGGATTTCTTTTAAACAATGCAAATACTCAAATAATGAACTTCGGTCTAAAAGAAATAACCAACAAAAGTCAACAAGTCACTGGTTATTGGGGTTTCAACTTGACCCAAAGTTAACTTGGAAATCCATATCAAGACAGTCTGCACTGCCAGCCCAGATAGCTGAGTTTGCTAAGGTTGAGGGGCCGTAGCTGCCTCATGCCTGAAGGGTTGCGGGTTCGAATCCGACCCGCGACATGGATGTTAGTGCGTCTGTATACAGTATGTGAGTTCCTCTTCCACTACCCTGAACGTTCAAAAACCAATGGTAATTACAGTGGTTGCTGTATGACCTAGTGGTTGAAAAGCGATCTTAAAAAGAAAAGTCTAAACTAAAAAGTCTGTGCTAAACTCTCCAGAATCAATTACTTTCTATGAAAAGTCAGGTCTTGGGGCCCTTTGTACATGCTGAAAATAATGTATACACTCTTTTCCAAAGTCACATATCCTTTGGCCTTCAAAATTAGGGTCATGCCCCTTATGCCCAGAATATACTTTCAGGTCAAAAGAGAATAATTAGGTTATGTTGAACAAAAAGATAAATGAACTACTATTTGGGCAAATAAAAATTGCACAGTTTACAGTATATACATAAATGATTCTCTATTATTCATTCATGACAACATTCAAATATGTAATTCAAAAGCTGATATTCATGCACTCAACACTAGACAGAAATTGAAAATGAATTTTCTAAGAGGCAGATTATTGTTTGCTCAAGAAATTTGTTTCTACCAAAGTGTTCATTTATAGCTCCCAACAACAGCCAATAGTATATCAAGGAATAAATTTAGAAAGACTGTTTACAATTGGCTATTTGACAAATTACTCTATTCCATAGGTGACTTTTTCCTATATGACTAAATATATATAGACTTTGACTTCCTTTACTGAGATTATCATGATGTGGAACTGTGAAACAAAATAATTCTATTCAAATATATATTGATCACCACAGCTCAGATTCTGATGACAAGTCCTATTTTCATCGGTTCATTCCAGATGAAGCTAACTTTAAATCAATGTTTATCACAACATATAGATGATAGAAATGTATAGCTATTGGGTCATGTTTAGTCATTTTTGCCATCTTTATATTTTTAGGACCTTTTTTGGACCTTTGCATCATTTTTATGCATTTTGCTTAGTTTCTGTGTTTTTTGTTGGTGAAGGTTTCATGAATTTAAAATGAAAGACTAAAACATTTTTTATTGTATCATCAGTTCATGATGAAATTCCCTATTGTAGTGGACTGTTTTTTGAACTCCCCAAATTACACAGATTTTTGATAACTTCCTTGACTTTTCAAAACTGACGGTTGGAAGATCAGAGCTAAGGATTACTTTTCCTTCTAAACTAAATACTTTACATTAAATATAATTTTATGTATACAAATTTTATTTAAAATTGTAAAATTTATTGAATAAACATATTCATAGAAATTTTTGAGTAATTTTTAAAAAATTAGGTCATTTCCCCTTTGTTTTTAAGTCATTTTATAGGTCATTTTCCTCTCATTTTAAGTCGTTTTATAGGTCATTTTCATAGAATTTCTAGGTCACCAGAATCCAAGCTCTGTTGATCACTTGTTTTGCATCTTAAAATATTATCATATAGCTGTATAATTCTAATGATGGATGTTTATAATTCATTTTGCATTTTAAAGTATTTATAATTATATCTACAATTGTATTATTTTTCATTTGTAAATGTATAAATCTGGTATTGTATTTTTTACTTTTATGTTTATATTTATTACATACAATCGACTCTGGTTATAGTGAACTCGGATATAGTGAACCCTCGATTAGTGAACTTAAGTCACTGGTCCCATTTCACTAACATTACAAATAAGCACAAGAAGATTTGGTTATAGTGAACCTGAACCTTGGCTATAGTGAATGTAGGAAATTAATTCTCCCTTGGATAAGAATATATTGCCTCAAAGCCACAAATTCCAACACAAGGAAGCTTGGAAAAAATATTGTCGGCAAAGGTTATAATTGAATATGTCTCCCCTGAGGTGAAAGTAACAGACTTGGAATGGGGACCTTACTGATGACCTTAAGCCACTCAGTTTCATTGCGGAAACAAAAGACGGGTTCTGCATGGGGTACAACCGGCGGCAGCAACGTGAGATTGCTTGCTTCAGTTTCACACTTTGTGTTATTTTCCAATGGGACAAAGCACGTTGTGTTCTACATAGGTGACAGGAAACAGCCCCCACTGCCTGGTGACACCCCCCGTGCCACAAAGAAATCAGTTTCGTTAGCCGCTTGCACCATGCTACTACCAAAAGGATTTTGTACTTTATTAGGTGAGTAAAAGAGCTTTTGAAGTGTAGGATGATGTGTTCCAACAGTGCAAGAGGCATTGGTGGATGTCAAGACGATACTTAGAGACAATGGACAATGCAGAATCAAGTATGAAGAGAGTATGAACTCTGGACAAGGATCTAGAGAAATTACTAATGAAAAATGTATGAAGAAAACAACTGAAAATAATTGAATTTTTAAGGGCAAATAAAGATATTCAAATTTTCGGTTCATATTGTTAAGGTATTTAGCTGTATCTCTATATTTATAAAATCATTCATTTAGGAGAAATTCTATTTAATTTTGACATCATCAGATATAGTGAACCTCCAATATAATGAACCAAAAACATTAGTCCCAAGAAATTCACTAAAACCGGAGTCGACTGTACTATCTGTGCTAGGAAGCAGTTGAAAAACCCTCAACACACAAATATAATATACATTTAAAACTAGAATTACTAACAGTTTTACTGGGGTGATAATGAATATGAAACACAGAACAACATACAGGCCCAAGAAAATGTTCAAACTGATTGGTCATCACAGTACCTCAGTGATCAAAGGAACTGGGTGTAAACCAAGAGGTCTAAGTTTGATTCTTGATAGCAGTGACTAATACTTTCAACAATTTTAAAAATTATAATAAATGCACGATAAAAATTCTTAAATTCTATGATTTTCACCTATAAGTATCAAAATACACTTCGTGGAATATATGTTACAAGTATTACATAATATTCTAATGCATAATCAATTGATGGTAAAGGCATTAAACAATTCATTGCTTGAAGAAAAAAGTTTACACACCGTAAGATCTTGAACTGAAACTGCAGTGCAAATTTCATCTTTGGAGTCCACTCGAAGTAACACAGTATCAGGGTCATCTTTTTGAAACTTAAAAGCATAATATGAAGGTTCTGATGGAGAAACTAGTACATCATAAGTTTGTGATAGTCTGAAATAGTAAAACATCTCGTTTTTATGCTTTTTACTTCATCAATACACTTGCAAATTCCAAATTAATAAAAAATAAAATAAATAAAACAAACTTACTGTACAAAAAAGTTGTCAACCGTTTTTACTAAGAGGGAGAATGTGACATTGTGAGGACTTGCTGTTGAAATGCTAACAATGACATCTCTACTGCTGGCTGCCAGTTTTGACTCAAGATAATAATTGTTGTCAGGGCACAATGTACGATTAGTTCGATAATATTCACGCCTTTAATAAAAAAAATTAATTTATAATATACTATGGCTTAAACAACAATTATACTTATTTTAAAATGAACTGTTCCTCTAAAAATGAAGTGTAATAAGAGAACTAACCTAGAAGTAGCGGTTTCTACAATAAGAGGTAACTGCCAAGACAAAACCCCTTTCTGTTGCCTTACAACTATCAATATAGGATACGTCCTGTTTGAGTCATAACATTCCACAGTTATGCAAGCCGGAGTGTCCTAATAAAAAAATAATATATTTATACTTATAAAATTATACCTGAAAATGACATAAAATCACTCACAATCACGTAAACATACCACTGCTTCATCAAACTGAAATATGTATTCCCTAGAATCATTTACACTGAAGGTATAATTTTTATTATATTTCCCTTCCAAAACAAATGGATTCACTAGTCCTCTGCCATCTCCTCTTACTATTAGTTCATTCTGATAACTTTGGTTCACCACCAACAAAACTATTATTATTGTAATGGTTAACAAAGAACTTGACATTATTAAAACAAACTATGACTTTTCTTCCACAATAATTGTACACAACCTGCAAGCTCTCAACTCGCATCTGCCTTCACTCAACCCTAATTTTACATGCACGGGCGATTTTTCATCTCTAACATAACCAAAATTAAATCCAAATAAGAAACAAACAGAATTATGTCAAACATTCACTGCATATTTCAATATTCCTATATCCTGTTGTCTCTTAATCGAAGGATTTTCTAATTAGCTTTTGTCATTTCTAAACAGTCAGCGAGATATTGAGAGATATCTTTTCCACCTCTCCACTTTGACAATCCCAATCAAGTATTTTCTTCAAAACTGTCTTTGTGTTTTTGTTTTCGTCAGTATAGTTCACAAAACACACACTACCACCACAACCTTCATCACATCATGACCACATCTAACAAAAATGCAAACGCACTCGTTTTTAAGTGAACTGCTGATAACAGGCATTTATAAAGACAGAGGACGTCGCTTTTTCCGTAATTTTTGTTCCAAAAATCTTGAAAAAAGTAATAAATGATACGGGAACAATGAATTGTTTGAATCGTATTCTCCGTGTATTTTAAAACTAGTGGAGTTACAACAGCACATACTTTCTCGTGATATTGTTAATGCTATGTAACATTATAATATGACAATTTCTATCTTACAATTTAACTTCCATCTGAAAAAGTTTTATACAAACGAAGCGTGAAAATACATAAATTTTTAATTCAAATATTTAAATGAAAACAGCTTTCTGCCATTGGATTCAGTGTATTCACGTTCTACATAAATGTACCAACGATGCACGATGTGTATTTTAGTCGTAAATAAAATTATTAGTTTATATTAACGCGAACGAAAGGCAGCCGACATTATCGTCTCCTGTTTTAGTGCGGCGTTACAACAATGGGTTGCAACAGGCAACATTGACCGCTAATTTGAATGGGATACATATTTCGCCAATTAGCATTGTTGATACCTCTAACACGAAAATGATAATGAATAGAAAAATGTAATAATTAAATATATTTTCATATTCATCCAAATTACTCGTTTTTTACTCTTCATTCCCACAGCAAAGCGAAATCATCTATACGTTTTCACATTTAACTCAAAAGACGCAATTTAAAATAGCTATTAAATAATTTCTAAAAGATTAATTTTAAAACATAACAGAAGCTCGAATGTAAGAAACGAATAAAGAAATATGAAATAATATACAAATTCTAACTTACATAGCATCAATGAATAATTATTAGCAGTGAATTCAAATTCAAAATTGAATGACGCTTCCAGTTCTTTCATATAGAGGTGAACATCGTCTCCTCTATTATTTTAGTGGTATACATACTTTTTGTGGCTCTCAGTCAACCAATCTTTATAAATGCGGTCTTTAAAGAAACAGATTTTCCCGGAGACGTACCGAATTGCACATTGACTTTTAAAATATGAAGGCTTTGTTGAAAAAACACATCTAAATATTCATGTCAAATGCAACCCGCAACACGCAGACGCCTTCCCCCTTCCCCCCTTTCGCCCCCTTTCCCCCCTTTTTTTAATAATAATAATAAAGTCTATAAATCGCTAAATAACTCCTAAATGAAGTGTTCTAGGGCCTTAAATACTAAAATATTGAGGCCAAGGGCCTCAAAGAAACGTTTCTCGCACCGTAATCTATAGAATGAGATCGTCTTGATCATTCTATTACATTTTTGCTGGTTCGACGCTTCTCGATTCTACCCCACCTGTTCAGTGCCTGTAGAATCTGCAACTGTATGTGAAATTAAACTAATTACTTGATATTCTACGCGACTGGATGACACGGGCAGAGGCGAGATTTCGGATCTTTTATTGGGGGCGGGGGGGGGGGCAAACGGTCCCCCCACATACCATAGTAAAAAGTTCCCCTAAACCAAATGACAATGAGTAGTTACATTATAAATTAAGACAAAAGAAGGTATCTTAGCCTCCGACGCAACACCTACACCCCTCTACAGCCAGAAACGTGTTTTTTAATTTTATATTTTAAAAAAAAATATGAAAAATAAGAAAATAATTTATAGTACTATCAGAAAAACCTTTTTACTTTCTCGTATACGTACGAATATACTGAGTAATATACGCAGTATAAAGAAATTTACGTAATGCTGCGGAAAATCGCTTTCGAGATTTCAACGAAAATACACTTTTGGGGTCGGACCCCTGATGCCAAAAAGCGTTGTTTTATTTTAGTCCATCTGTTCTCTGTGGACACCACTAGCGTCTAAACCATAGTAGGATTATTTTCCAAAATGGATAATCACCGGTCGAGCTGGCTCGACTTGAGGCGCTGCAAATTTGAAAAACTTTCTTCAAAATTTGTGGGTCTTGAAGATTACAGGCTTAATATGGAAATGGAAAAATTGTGAAGAGGGTGGGGTTTAACATGCAAAAGTTCACGCACGGGTACGCTAGTTTCTTGTATTTTTATATTAAAATACTGATTTTACCTTTACTCGTAATAGTAAGAGAAAGCTAAAAATCTGGAGCCCAGAAACACATCTGACCTGCTTTCATCATATCGGATTCGCCATACACGATTGAAATTGAATATATGACTCCATAAAAATTGTTGTTGTTGTTGTTATTGTTGTTGTTATTATTATTATTATTATTATTATTATTATTATTTTTATCCAATAACCTCTGGGATGGCTCATGGGCAGCCTACTAGCTTCCCGTGCTGTGGTCCCCGGATTCGATTCCCGGTTGAGGCAAAAATATAGTTGTAGCTTTCCTTTAAAATCGTCCCAGTTGCTGTAGCTGTGTGACGAAGAAAAGCTCAAGCAGGCGGATTTACTAGTTACGGTGAAGACAGTACGTCATGTTCGCCTCATGTCGCTCTTACCCCAACGAGGGGAATTTAACTAGGCCCAGGCAAGGGGGACACCGGTAGCTGGCGCGGCGAAGTCGGACTACCGACCCAAAACGCCTAATACATACGTACAGTATTATCCAACTGCCTGGCATCATCATTCATTTTAGGTTCACGAAGCGCAGTAAATTGGGAGCTGGCGACTATGTTTGACGCCAAATTACCCAAAAAATACTCATATTTTCGATAAATTCAGCATGACCTCATTTGAAGATGTTTTTGATGAACACATTTCATTAAAAGAAAACAATTTATCTTCACCATTGTAGTAGTAGGAAGACGCCGAAATTTTTTAAAAATTCGAAAAAAACAGGCATTTCAACGAACATGAGACCATTCTCTTTAGCGTCCTTTACGCTACCGAAGGTTTAAATGAGAGAGTAGAGAGTTTGTGCACGCCATAGCGGAGAGCGCTATCGATCTTCTGCGCATGCGCAGATGCACTAAAGTGGTGCGAATCTTGAACTGTACATGCGCAAAAGATCGATAGTGCTTTAACGTTCGAGTGTGCAGGAACTAGAGAGTTTAGAGAGTTTGTGCTCGCCTTAGCGGACCGACTACCGGTCTTCTGCTCACGCGCAGATGCTCAAAAGCAATGCGAACCTTAAACTGCACATGTGCAGAAGATCTATAATACTTCAACGTTCTAGAGTGCACAAATTCTCTACTCTCTAATTTGTGCACCCTCCAACGTTAAAACACTATCGATCTTCTGCGCATGCGTAGTTCAAGTAACGCATCACATTGTGCATTTGTACATGCGCAGAAGATAGTGCCGTACGCAATGGCGTGCACAAACTCTATCAAATCAAAAAAAATGTTTGCAGTTTTTAAGAAAAAACTGTTTAAAGACAACAAAATTGCCTATGTTATGACACATTTCGTAAAAAATACTCATGTTTTTGGAAAATTGAACATGACATTATTTTTAAATCTGTTTTTGATGAACACTTTACGTTAAGAAAATAATATCGTCATAATTGCCGCTGTAGGAAGACGCCGAATAAATTTTGAATTTTTTCAATTTTCGAACAATCAGATATTTCAACGAACATGAGATCTGCGCAATTCTCTTAAACGTCCTTCACACTATGCAAAGTTTAATCAAAAACGTCGGAGCCATTTATTTTTAAATTTTGAAAATGGCCGAGGGGTTTCATGTAAAGTATTCCCCCCAAAAATCAAATATTGATTTAAAATTCAAGAAGCCGCGATATCAGCTAGATCGATTGGGGAATATCAATTTTGGAGAAAATAGGCAGAACGGTTTAGCCGCTAGCGTTGTTCACAGACGGATCGACGTTTTGCCGTCAATCGACTTTTCGGTATCAAGGGCCACAAAACATGGATTCTGGCTACAACACGTGTTAGATAATTTTTTTCTAAATTTAGCAAACGGATTTATCCACATTTTCGTTACCAGGACCCTATAATAAGAATTTTTCTGCCGAAAGTTTGCCGGTTTTTCGCGCAGTATTACAAAACTTTCTCTCTATCAAGCCCGTGTTAACGCACGGGCCCGAAGGTCCCAGGCTCAGGGCCCCCCGATAGTTCTTAAAAAATATTTAATACTAATTTTCAGAAAAAATTAAAAAATATAAAAAAAAGTGATTTATGATTACATTATACGCAAAAAATTGACATAAGGAAGTGATGTGTCACGCATCATTGGCTCGTATTTATAATATGGAATGTAGCTGGTTGATGCGAGAATGTCACTCAGTGATGAGTTTAGTTTATTTAACAACCTTGCCTTTAAATTGGTTGGGATGGGGGCTGAGGAGATCGGTGAAAGTAAGAATAGGGGGCCCCCAAGCTGTTAAAATGGCTCTGCTCCCTACTGCGGTAGCGAGAAAGTAAAAATGTAATGAGAGCTTTTAATACCAACAACATGTCCCTTAAAAACAAAATAATAGTGGTGCTTCAGAAAAATGGTACACAGACTTTCCGTACTACAAAAAAGTTGATTCCCTTACCTCTTTGGTCTGGCCTAACTTTTCAATTTTGCCCATCCTCTTCCCAGCTGCTAGCTATCGGCACCTAAAAGATATTTTTTCTCATTGCGTCAATATTCCGGTCTCCTAATAGTAGAATGGAAATATGACTTTAAGTTTATTAGAGAAGAGTAAAATCTGTTCCCATATGCACATTGTGATTGAAAAATTTGCAGCTGTTTTTGAGAAAATGTAAAGAGAGGGGCAGGGAAATTGAGGCAGTGTTACGCTGCGTTACATACGTGTAGAGGGGTCATACCTAGTTTTAGGTTACGCAGGGTTGGGCAGTATTTAAATACTTGTATTTGAAATACGTATTTTAAATACATTTTGTATTTAAAAAACTGTATTTTTGTGTTTTTTTTTTTTTTTGGGTATGTATTTGGAGATGTACCTAAATACATAAGGTAGGTTATTTAAAAAAGAGAAATACTTAAAATACTTCAAATACAGACGAAGAACAAGATAGTTCAGAACGAGGATAGTTTCTTTTTGTTTGATTCCGCTAGTGAATGCACCTCACTGAAACAAAAATAAAACCTCTCTCAGTTGTTTAATTTGGATTCTCTTCAATTTTAAATTATAAATCTGAATCATTAAAAATGCTGGACAATTATCAGGCAATAAGAAAAGCGTTTATTCGTTTTAACACCAGTTTATGTTCATCCACGCCAGTTGAATGACTGTTTTCCTTTTCACATTCGCCAACTACGGGCTTATTGTCTGACGATTTGTTTGAAAAATTAGTCGTTTTAAAAGGAAATTCCATTTCTTTGTGTTAGACATTTTTTATATCATTTTATACTTGAAAATGTTTATACATGTGGTTACAATACATTACAATAGTTATTGTTCAGAAATTTATAAGTGTCAATTACTAATTTACTGTACTAATTGACATTACAATTACAATATATTGTTGCAATAAAAATAAACAATACAGAGTTATTATATATTTACAGTATATTGAGTATTTGAAGTACTTTAAATACGCATCGTTACGTATTGGTATTCATTGTTAAAATATATCACCATTGATTGAAATAAACCCTTTTATTCGATCGTATTCTAAAACATTAACAAATTAAATTAAAATATAAATAAATTAAAAAGTTAGTTTAATAAATTGTTACAATAAATGGCAATATTTTTTCATCAATGGTCTATTCATTGAATCATTTATTTACTATTTAAATTTAAATTAATTATTGAAGTTTTAAAAATTTACTATATTAGTAAGAATGTATTCAAAATATTTATCTGGAATCCAATTAAATAGGCGCAGTAGACTCTGCCCAAGGCTTTCTAGTTATTGAAAGGTAAGCAATGGTCATCCACAACGGCACGACCAGAGAATAGGCCTATATGGGCCTGATGGCGTGCGGACGGCTGACGCAACGGTTAGCGCAACGCCAACTAATGACTAATTATCGTAAATTACAATATATAACACAACATTAATGCAGCTCTGTGATACCACTTTATAATTTTTTTTCCTTTTTGGAAATGTGTCTGGTGCAAGTGTTACGTATTTAGGGGTGTCCAAGCGCGCGTTACTGAGGGAAGCGGGGCTATTCAAAATACTCCAAATTTGCTTTACGTAATTTTTGGACGGTCCCTTTGAGCGTTTAAAAAATTGTATAAAGGAATATACAGTATAGTATAGTATGGTATAGTCGAATAAGGTGGTGAAAAGTAACCCCAAACCAAATCGATAATCGTGATACACATATGAAAGAGGAAAAAAAATCCGTAGATTCACAAAAAATCAGCCTTCTGTAGCCGAGATACGAGAAACGTGTTTTTCATATTTTATTTTTTTATCAGCTCCTATTGCATGTATCAGGAAGAAAAAATGCAGAAAAGGGAGAAAATAGTTGAATTTGAAAGTATCAAGGTCAACCAATTTTGACGCCAAATTCGAATGGAAAAAAATTGAAATGATTTTCGACGTGAAAACATTGAAGTTCTGTCTCAGTCCTCCCCCTAGAATGTGCCATATAACACTGTAAAACATATTGTGTTCATATTGTACAACACTGTGTACATTTTTTTTTCAGATTTTTAAACAATGTGGACGATAGTGAAAAAAATTAAAACCAACTTTATCAGTTTAAAAATTCGCTCCAAGATGTGATTTTGAATTTTTTTTTACAATATTTAAACATTGATTCAATCACAATCATGATGGATCTAATGGTATTTTCAGAGGGTTCTTGCGTATGGTATCCGACTTCTGCCAATGAGCTTCAGAGACCAGTTTGCGTCACAATATTAGCAGGAATTTTAATCCAGCTAGCTACCAAAATTATCTCGTTACAAGACATTGAAACAGATTTATGAAGTATTTCTTTTAAATATTGCATCTTGTACACCTTCGTGTTAGTTTTGGTTGGTTACTGTTGAAATCTTTGTACCGCTTTCAAAATGTTTCTCAACACTTCTCGCTCTCCATGCAACATGGCGTCTAATCCAGTCTTCGAGCATAGAATATATAGAGGCGCCATAGTCGCTTCCTACCCTGCGGAAAGTTGAGGCAAACATGAAACGACTCCGATGACGTCACAGGTTGGCAGAAGACCGGTATCTACGTATGTTGGTCATTAAGAGACTATCTTTTCGTTCCAATTTTAAAAGAATTTGTGTACATAAGCTAATTATTTCTGCATCGTCGGTAAACAAGTGAAACCCAATAGTTTTCTTTTGATACTTTCAATAATTTTCAACGCGATATACCTTTTAAGAAACTAAAAATAATGTTCATTGACGGATTTTTCGAGTACATTTTCACTGTTACTCGTCTCTGTTTGGAACAAGGCAATAATTTATAATTTAGTACATCTAATTCCATGACTAAAGCGATTTTAGTAATAAAACAACAAGGTTTATCTCCCCCTTAGCAAAAGATACCGAGAAGAATTAAACTGAATGAATTTTAACTTGATTTATCTAAAAATGTAGGTTTTCGAGTTGCAAGTTTGACTTGCAGACCATTACTATTGTATTTGCATGAAGTCTCTTTTCTTCTAGATTTTCTCCAAGATTTTCACAATCCTCTCCCTCATAACTGAAAATATCTAGGACCGTATTGACAGCAATCTCCAGGTTCAGGCATATTTTACTTACTTGAAAGAATAGTTATGGATATTATATGGTATAAAAAAAGGATTAAAACTTGTTTTTCTAAGGGTTGAGTATCTGAACATTTAGGTATTTATATATTAAAATTAAAGAGAATACTTGTCAGATACTAATATTTTATTCTCAAGAAAACATGCATTCATTTCATTTTATTTTTCAATTTAACAGATAATTGGTTCAAATCATTATAAACGTACAGGTAAAACATAACTCAAACTACAATTACTTAAAGTACAGTTAATTTTAAACATTATTGATTTTTAAATAAAACACTTTTTGTGTATAAGCTTCTTACCCGGTTTGCTGAAATTTTTTCATTAAATTTCTTAGCTTCATAATGAAATCTTATGTCTAAATACTTGCTCCCTTATGTCTAAATATGTCCCTTATGTCTAAATATCTACTCCCTTTTGGTATCGATTCGTGCATTTATAAGCTCAGCAAGAACCCCATCTCGATCAGGTTTTTCGTCCAGTTTCCCTGATCCATTGAGCAAATGCTGAGATGGCCCCTTGTTTTGCTTCTGGACATAAATGTAACTTCATTTCTGTGCACGTCTTCCAGAATTCAGTGGGAAATACAATTATTCAAATTATCGTTTCCATGTTGTCGCGGCAGGAAGTATTATTCCGAAGGACAACATGGATAAGAGCCAAAATTTATTGCTTATTTATCCTTGAAAATAGATTTTATTACATGGGAGGTATTTTTATTTATTTATTTATTTTTTTATTTATTTAAGTAGTATATGACTTAGTGTAGGGATCACAGAATTTTGAAAATGTGCACATAGTTCATTTTTCCCCATAGCACGTCATACGCAGTTTGAACTGTTTTTTTATGTAAAATAAATAAGAAACAACCATCTTCACTCACAACGCACAACAACACAAAATACAACTGAAAGGAAGTCGGGAAATCCAATATCCGAACACTGCAATCCAGCCGGCTGCGCTGTTTTTGCCAACCTGTGACGTCACGAAGCAGAGTCATGTTTGCTTCAAAATTCTCCGCCCAGGGCACCTCTATGTATTCTATGCTCGAAGGTACCCACCATGCCATGGTGGAAAGAGATGTTCTTGCGCATCCGATTTCAGCCAATGAGCTTCAAGCGCCAGTTTACATAATATTAGCGGGAGTTTTAATGGTCAAAATTATCACATTGTAACAGAAACAGATAAGCACTTTTTTTAAATATTGCATCTTTTATTTCAGTTACATCTTCATCGTGTTATTTTCGGTTGGTCGCCGTTGAAAATTGTTACTTTATGCCACTTTCAAAATTGTTCTCAATACTTCTCAACGTCATGATTAATTCTCAATAACTCAATGATTAACAGTGTCATAATTAATTGTCTATGACTGTCTAATTTTCCCTGATTAATAAACCTACAAATAAATAAATTGATTTTTATTATAAACATGAATGATTAATATACCTAACACCGAGAAATTAGATTTGTACTAGAAACAATACAAAAATCTAAAAACAAAAAGGGGTTTAATGATTTTATTTGATGAATATAAATACTTTCCACATATAAAACAAACATTTGTCGGCAAAAGTTGTAAATCATGATGGTAAGTGTGACTTCAATACTTTAAATATTAATTGTTTAAACAGTGGTGGAAAAACAATATTTTCCATTCACATTTTCGCGCGAATTTCAAATTTCTAAACTAATAAATTTCGTTTTTCACTATCATCCACATTGTTTAAAAATCTGAAAAAATTATGTTGTACAATGTTATAAGTAGACCTCGGAATTTTAAGCACAAAAAGTTATGATTTAGGCACCTAAAATAGGTTACAAAATTAAAATTGGGCACTATAAGGCATGAAAAGGGTTCGCCGAACTATTTTCAAGCCTAATAGTTCGGAGAACTCTTCAGGATAAAACACGCAGAGATCCTCTAATGAGGATATATAAAGTAATGGCTGTCCAGTCTCTGTTGTTCGGAAGTGAATGCTGGACTCTGAGGGAGAAAGATAAACAGGCGTTACAGTCTGCAGAAATGAAATTCTTGAAATCTGTAAAAAAATGTACCAGACTAGATAAACTCAGAAATGAGGAAATTCGAAAAGAATTAAATGTTTAAGCAATCAATGACAAGGTACAATGTTACAGACAGGAATGGTTACAACACGTGGAAAGAAAGAGACTCGTATTCCAAAGCAGGCATTTAAGTGTAGATCTCAAGGCAGAAGAGACCCAGGTAGACCGCTAAAAAAATGGAATTCTTAGAAGCCGGAGCACGTCATATACCTATCCTTGAAGTGGAGAAGAAGAAGAAGAAGAAGAAGAAGAAGATGAAGAAGGAGGAGGAGGAAGAGGAGGAGGAGAGGCATGAAAAGTGACGTTTTAGGCACTTAAATTAGCTTACAAAATTATTAAATCAGGCATTTAAAAACAATAGACATGAAAAGTTATCCAGGATTCTTTTATGACGATTGTTTCCCATTTGCAGCATTCAGCACTCCCTCCCGCAGCACCAGCTCCCTTAGCAGCACTAATTTTTCACTTCGGCGTCTTGCACCACTGACACTTGATCTGTCAAATGTTTTCGTTTGTGGTCCAGCTTGGTTATTGTCGGGGGCAGAAATAAAAAAATTGTTTATTTCTGGGCCGTTTTTCGTAATCTTCGCCTTTTCGAGAGTAGACTTTTGCCTGATGACTGTCTTTCATCGCCTGCATTGCATAGACGACGCGCCACGGCGATAAGCCTCAATCTGTCAACAAGTACAGCTGAACCGGGAACGGGTGCAATGGCCTAATCTGAAACGAGCGTGAAAAATCCTCTTTATATTGACTTGCAGAGCTCCTTATTTTCGGAGAGAGATTTCGGAGTGCAGTCGATTGCGTGTTCGATCAGGGAATATTCGCGTTTAGGGAAATTCGGGAAAGTATTTGCGTTTCGGCGTAACAAATTTAAAATAATGAATATTTAAAATATTATGATTCATCAAAATTACTTGTTTTAGGCAGTTTTTTTGGGGGAAAATTAAACTAGGCATCAACCGCTCTTTTAGGACATTTTAGGCACTAGAAGGTTTCAGTATATCTATTTTTTCATGATTCGTGAACATCTGGAGCTATTTTCCACAATCTTCTGAAGGAACTAAATAGGCATTTGTCCTAAAATCCGAGTAGTACGACGGTACGACGGTATTAGTACGACGGTACGACGGTATTAGTACGACGGTATTAAAAATTCTGGATAAGACGGTAAGCGAGTATCGTTTTAAAACTAAACATTGACTTGTAAGAGTGGCGACATCGTATCAAAAGACAGAGCTGTGCACATCCATTAGCTATCTCAGCTACCTTCGTCCGAACGTCGGATTACCCATGCTACACGTGCGATAGCTTCTGTTTATTTGCAATAGCATTGACCTTCACAAATCCGTCTGAAGGAAGGAGACACTGAAGAGCGATCCTTCCACAGTTCTTGAAATGCGTGCTTCGGGTTCAGTGGTTCTAAACGTTTTCTGTTGTTCGGTTCGACGAGATGCAGGTATTGGTTTAATCAAGTGTTCATGATGTCAGGCGGCAAATTGAAAACGATAACTCTTAGTGAGAAAGACTAGACTACGTGAAGCTTATGAACAAAGTAATACTTCTGTCAAGATTTGATAAAGAAATTTAAAGTTGACAAAACTCACATGTATGACACATTAAAAACAAAGACAAAATCAAAAATGAGTGGTTAAAATAATATTTTTATAGGTGGTTGTCACATTATTCATGAGGACCGAGGCAAGTACTCGAAACCTAAATCATCAAATGAGTTCATCCGTTCCTACAAATATTGAAGAAAATAATTATTTCTTTTACTTTTTGTGGAGTTCTTTATTTCATTACACTTCGTGTAGCCACACGAAGCTGAGACGTTGGCGACCCTTCGTGGGAGGACGGCGCCGAAGACTCGCATACCTGAGAGCTGAATAGCCTAAGCGCCACGGCGTTGGAATGCGAATATTTTAAGACCAGATGGACGCCGACGTTTATTGGCCGGCATTTATACTCTCACGTGGTAGTATGCGAATCTCCCTCCTACGCTCAGCGGCAGTCACGTGACGGCGAGTATAAAAAGGAGCCGACTCGCTCGCACCGGCGGGTTTTGTACGTGGAAACGTCGCGCTTTGCGTAAAATTTACGCCCAGGCTGGAGGCTGTTCGTCCGTTGCACGGGAGACGAAAATCACAGGAGTGGCGCGGTAGGAGCGTGCACTCTATGCGGGGCCTCTTTAGTTTATATGGTGTATCCACAGGACTGTGCGATCGCGACGGGCCGTCGGGAAATACCGGAAAGTGTGTACGGAGCAATTAATTTAATTATTTGTACATTTTTGTAAATAAAACTTGTATATACTTTTTAATGTCTGTGTGCTTTTATCCACGACGCCACATCGTGTTGCGTTTCTGTGTGTCATTTTCTTTCTCTCCCGGGACGTATTCGACTTTCTTTCGTAAATGGCTTTCTTTCAAATGTATTTTTCAGGTGATGTGAACTACTCATACAACTTATTTCATCTTTGAACGATTGCGTTTTCTAAATTTACAGTTTTTATTGCAAATCTGAATAACCAGGAAACCTGTACAAGTCGGAAGAAATTGTTGGACTCAAACGATCCCGGCTTACTGTATTAACGTGACAGAAATATATATTTGTGTATTTAAAGAAAATCATAATTCATACATCAAAATGGCTTTTGTCATGTTCTACAAACATTTAGCAACTTCCATACAAAAACTCTCCTCCTCCTCCTCCTCCTCCTCCTTCTTCTTCTTCTTCTTCTTCTTCTTCTTCTTCTTCTTCTTCTTCTTCTTCTTCTTCTTCTTTTTCTCCTTCTTCTTCTTCTTCTTCTTCTTCTTCTCCTTTTCCTCCTTCTTCTTCTCCTCCTTCTTTTACTTCTTCTTCTTCCCTCCAGGTAGTCACACTTTCGCTTGTTATGCCTCCTTGGTTCCATTTCTATCCCTTTTATTCTCAGGCATCTGGAGTTTCCTCTTCGTCTTGGGTTGTACAATAGCATTCACCTGAGCAACCTGTCTTCATCCATTCTCATGATAAGTTGATAATAGGAATTCATATTCCATTCTATTTTGCAAGCTGGATATGTGAAGTTCCTTTCAAATATCAGCATTTTCCTTTTGTATCTATCATTGTATATCCTGCAATTGATTGCAGATATCACATTCCAGCACTCGTATTTTTTTTTTTTTGTTAAGGTCCAATTTTTGCTTCCATCTAAGCAAGTTGGTATACTCTTCACTTTATAAAATATGATTCATGTTTATTTCCTGACTTTTTTACCTAATGTTCTTTTGGCTCCACTCATTAAATTAAATTTTTCAACTTTGGTCTTGACGTCAATTTCTCCAAAGTATCAAATATTGCACCCCAGAAAATTAAAGCTAGCTACTTGTATAATTGTGTTATATATTGTTGGTTTTGATCTTATAGTATTAGTTCCCTTAAATGTCATAACTTTTGTTTTTGTAACAGAAATGCATTAATTGTGACTTTCCATAACTTTTTGGAGTTTAAATTAATTAATTAAATTAATTTTAATTAAATTAAAGCTCATTGTAGTCTGTGTTCATTGTCTGCTAAATTTACTTGGTTATCTGTGAATAGTGTAGTTAACATGTTGTTTTCAGGTCTCAAATCACAGATATAAAATTTTTATTTCAACATCCACTCTCTTTGGGCTTTATCTCTATCTAACTCAAATAAAACTGAAGACAGTATACAGCCTTCTCATAATCCTTGATTTATTTCTCTCTTCTTTCTTCATGTTCTTTAATGGAGATCGCTGAATTGTCATTTATACTCGTTATTACCTCAATTAAATGTTTGGGAATTCTCTTACTTCCTACAACATTGAACAAAATATATCTATCAACTGAGTCAAAATACAATTTAAAGAAAAAATTATGGCAGTGGACATCTACCGTTTATAATGAAATTCAAACTTGTGCTATCATTATATGTGTACTTCACTCTATTGACACAAAACAATTCTATACAAGTATAGAGGCATAAATTATTAAAAAAATAATAGGCAAAGCAAAGTGCCTTATCACATTATCAGTTTTTTTGTTAATTTGTTGTACTGAAGTAAATTTATTTGTAAACAAATTATGTAATAAAATTTTGTTCATTGCCCAAAATTCATTATTTTATTGAGCCAATTGCACATACTTTTATCATACTATATTTAAGTTTGTCATCAGTTCAATAAAAACTGCTGCAAGGAAAATCCTTATTATGTTTGAAACACATGTTTCCTTTTAAAGTATTATATCAATTGTTGGAAAATAATTAAACATTTAAAAATTTTAATTGTCAGATCTAGACAAATATTTCATTTTATTTACATTAATTTTTATAAATGTTGTTTTATTACAACATACTTATTATAATTACAATTTATGCAGTTTCATAATATCTTAAAAGTATTACTTAATAAAAAGGACTAATATCAGTTAATTATATATTTTAAATGGATTTTGTAACAAAATCCACATACTGATTGAAATAAATCATTTTTGTTGGCATTTGCAAGCCTGGTCTTTATCAGTTAAAGCAGACACCCCAGGGAGGTCTTTACCTGCAAGACGAATTATTCACACAACATAAAAAATAATATTTTACAACTTGTAGTTTTGTTATTTTATGCTCTATATTTCTCAGCATTATCTCAGAAATGTAGAGAATAAAACAACAACAAGAACAATAACATGAAATAAAAAAAATCAGACAGATAAAAAGACAAACAAACAAATAAAGAAAGAAAGAAAGAAATTGAACAAACAAACAAATGAATGAAAATATAATTTAAAATATGAGCATTTATAAGAGATAGCTTTGAAAAAGCAATTAACTATAAGATAAGTTGTCTATATTAATTGATATGTGTGTATCCAATATTTTTGTTTGAAAGAAGTACTCTTTCCGCTTGCTATTTGTATTGAATTTAATTATTCTAATAATGTGTCATGTAGCTCATGCACAAGGCAACCTCACACCATATCATATCTGAGACAGTTTCATATCAGTTCATGCACATACTATTATCTGTAATTGTGCATGTGTCACAAGTGTATTAAGTAAGTTCTAATGAAGGAATTATGTAATCTGAAGCATTGGTTAAAGTGATCATGTGTTTTCAATTACTTGCACAATTGACTAAAACTTGTCATCTTGACATATTATTTTTATTAATAGATTTTTTAAAAATATTTTTATAGTGAAATTTATGTATTATATTAACAGTGACTTGGTATTCACATAATTTGCATTTTACAAATTCATCTTTTCTAATAGACATGACTAGTGAAAAATTAATAATCAGTAATGCAAATATGAAATAAATCATATAAAAGAACAACCTTACTATTATTAAAAGTTTATAATCTAAACTTACTCACACTTTTTATAAGGTACCTTATAGCAGAAGTAAAAACAGATACCAACCCTCCAAAAGTTCCAGACTTGCTCCTCCTCCTGTGCTTACATGACTGACTTTGTCTTCTGTGCCCCATTTTTCACAACATGTAGCTGTATCTCCACCTCCAATGATTGTGACCACACCATTTGCAGTGGCTTCCACAACCGCATCCATTACTCCCTTGGTTCCATGGGCAAAATTGTCCCATTCAAATACTCCCATTGGTCTGCAATGAAAATATTTTTTTAGTTATTTTGAAAAATTATATTACAATGAAAGAAGTTTTCAAATATATTCTCAATTGATCGTGTGATAAGAAATTGTGTATGGTGCCTTTGGCTCCAATGACTTCTTTCATAGTTTGCTGATCAAAGTTTTCTTTTTTTTTGTGGCTTTCCTGAAGGAAAGGCTGTCAGACAGATGTTCCAGAATGTTGGTAAAACAGCAACTATCAAATCAAATACTCATTGTCAGCATTATTTCAGATACCCTTCTTTTCTTTTTAATTTTTTTTTCAATTTTTCTTTTCAATAAAAAGTATTAGTCAAATCAAATCAATTCAAAAAAGTATTATTCAATCTATAGAAAGTATACACAGGTTTTCAAACAATATCTCCCATGTGACGAAAAAATATTAACAGGGTACAATACAAAATATTCATTCTAAACTACATTGTTTAATACAACATTTGAAGTATAGTGACAAATGAATGCAAAAGTTTTCCTTGTGATAGTAGTGAAGAACATTTTTGGGTGAAATTTTATTGTATGTTAAAATTATTAATTCTGCTTGGAATCTTGGTAATAAATTTCTTAATATGAAAACCATTTTGAAAATGATTGAAATAAATATTTAAATATATTTCTTTTCTTTGCTTGATAAAAATTTTGCAGCAAGGTTAATTTTGTTTCAACGGAAAGTAATTCATGATTATGTCAACAGAAATTCACTCATAATTCATAGTTATTATTATATCAGCGACAACTAAGAAAATGATACTTTTGAGGTTGTAATTTCTCAACTTTTCTTAGTTACTTTATTTTTCATATTAAAAATTAACTTATTTAACCAACTTATAAAATAAAGTTATAACACTTAATTGTATATTTTTTTATAATTGTACATTATAAAAATAAAGATATAAAACTGATACAACTACTTTTTCTTTCCTTAAAAAATATTAGAGTAATTACCCATTCCAAACAATGAGCTTTGCCCTGCGAACCACTTCTATATAATTTTGACAAGTCTGAGGCCCAATGTCAAGACCCATCAACCCATCAGCAATTCCTTGATCCACTGTACATTCTCCAACTGTAGCAGACTCATCAAACTTATCACCAGTTACAGTATCCACAGGTAAATGAATCTGCACACCTTTCTCCTGAGCTTTCGTCATAATGTCAGGCACTGTCTTAGCTCCCTCTTCATCATATAAGGAGCCACCAATCTAAAATAAAATTTTGACATTTATATAGGGAGATTTTATATTGATATAATGATATTCACTGACAAATTAACTTACTGACATCCCGTTTAGTTCCTTTAAAAAGGTATAAGCCATTCCACCTCCTATTATCATTTCATTCACTTTGTCCAGCATGTTGTTAATTAATTGTATTTTATCTTTCACTTTAGCTCCACCCAATATTGCTAGGAAAGGCCTTAACACAAAAGTAAATGTTGAAATGCGGAACATTTACATATTTATAAAACAAAAGATCGGAAACCATTTTTGTAGAAAAATGTTTTTACATATGACCTACCTCTCTGGCTCTTCTAAAGCTTTTGAGAAATACTCAAGTTCTTTTTTCATTAAAAATCCAGAAGCACGAACCTCAAATCCTTCTCCCATCATGGAACTGTGAGCACGATGAGCAGTTCCAAATGCATCATTTACATACACATCTCCAAGCGCACGTAAGGACCGTCGGAACTCTTTAACTTTGATTGCGTCAGCTTTCTAGAAAGAATTTTATTTACATTACAAAACTTTCTCAATGAAGAAGAAATAATCCAAAGGATCTTTAAAATAAAGAATACATTGAAGAAATACCTGTTTAGCTTCATTTTTGCCTTCTTCTTCGATATGAAAACGTAAATTTTCAAGAAGGATAACACTCCCTTGTGGAGGATCTCGACAGGAATTTTCTATAGAAGGTCCCACACAATCATCTAAGAAAGTTATTTCTCTGGGAGGTAAGAATTCAGTGATCAGAAGTCTTTCACTTATGTTATCTAATGCAACTTTCAACAACAACAACAATTATAATAACAAAAGCCCTTTTCTTCTTATTAGGAAGAACACACCTATTGAGCAGAGTCTTGAGTTCCTCAGCTACTGGTGCCATTGAATATTCCATTTTTCTTTCACCATCAGGTCGACCCAAATGTGACATAAGTACAACAGATTTGCAATCATGGTCTAAGGCATACTTGACAGTATCTAAGGCAGCCACAATTCGCTGATTACTAGTGATCTTCCCATCTTTCATTGGAACATTAAAATCAACTCTAAAAATGAGTAATAGAGAGAAAAAAGATTAAAACTAGAAAAAACATAAAATGCGTCATCATAAATTTTTTAAAAGACAATGATACATCCGATGAAAGATTTATCCATTAGACTTAGGATTGAAATTGGTTGCCCTCTTCCCACATTTTTTTAATAGTAATAATTAATCTCGAAACATTTTTTAATAATGAATTTTGTTTATACATTTTTTGGTTATATCAGATGGAAATTGCAAATTCCCGTCTTGTAAAGAACACGTAAAATGTTATTTTAAGTTAATTGTGAGACTATATTTCGTTCTTTGTACAAGAATGTTCGCCATATGGACATAAAGACAGGTATGCTCCTCGAAAAATAACGATCCATGATCAGGGCTGTCTTAACACCACTAGGGGCCCTTGGACTTAGGTTAATTTGGGAGCCCCCAATTCTTACACTCCTCTATCTCTCCCACTTCGAAATTTCGAATAACAGATTTATAATTACATTGGAAAAGACTACAAATTAAATAGTTTTAAATGTTTATTGAATTGTACAACATCAAATTGAAATTCATCAACCAGCAATATTCCATATTATAAATATTATTCAATGATGCGCGACACCGTTATGTCAATTTTTGCATATAGTTTAATCATACATCACTTTTTTTACTTTTTTTATTTTATTTTTTTGAAAAATTTAGTATTAAATATTTTTTTAAGAAGTATCGGGGGTCGTTGAACATTGGTGACCCTGGGCCCGGGCTTTTCGGGCTGTCCAGGATAAATGGCTATTGCCGTAGCCTAAATAGTTGTCGAATTTGCGTGCTATAATAATAACTTCCTCTGCGGATATAACGTGTGGAACTCACATTGATGGTTACCTATTATTAGGCAAAAAAGAAATTAAGATTCAGGCGATCAGGGCAGAATCCATTGGTATGCACTCTGAAGCTTCGGACCCCTCTGATTCCTGTGATTGATTCAATTAAAAGTTGTATTTGAAAGGAAGTGAGCGGGAAAATTGATGTTAGTTCGCTGTGTTTGTAATGTTGGGAAGGGCTGCCATGGAGCTGACTCCCAAGTGTTAATGGAATGTCCACAGACACAACGATACTAGGTCTAATGTAGGAGTCATTCAATGGACGCCCCATCCATCCCCATTCGGAGGCTACTGAACGTTTCACGGTCGTTAGCGCGTTCTTCCGCACAATCTTCACTTTTTATCATGACAGTCATGAAGACAATGGAAATCCGGTGCTGCTCCTATGGAGTTCTATGGCTTCAAGGATACGGAGGAAGACAGCCAATGAGATCCAGTAGTTATGTCGCTTTCAGAAGTTAGTCCACCTACTTTCGCAGTTATGAGCTGCCAATGGTTCGCAGCACATGTTTTCTTATTCGTTTATCATTGTTATCAATTTTAGCGGAAGGCGGAATTTTGCTCGACCATTTTAGAACACGGTATTTGCCTTAGTTGCGTGGGCGGACGGAAGTTTGATCTAGGTTTTGTCGACACAAAATTCAGAAGGTTGGAGTGAGTGAGTATTTCATCAGTGTTTCCCACCGCGCAAACTTCTTGGGTCATTAGTCCCATGAGTAGTGCGTGTTACGACCTGGAAGTCGAGGTCGAGTTGTTCCTTCCCCGCAGAACCATCAGATAAGGCGCCGACCCACACTTCGGCTTGAGGGAGTTTTCCCTCTCCCCGTACCTCCTCAGCGGGGCACTGCCCCAGTCGGACCAAGTTATAGATTGCATTTCCTGATACAAGTGTTTCACAGCTCATGTCACAGAGTAAGGTTACGTTTCTCAACCTATATTTCATTATGTTGACTTCTTTTCTAATTTGTAATAAATAAATAATAAGTACTGAATACATTAATTATTCTTGTTAATTGCTAAAATAAGAGCACATATTTTTTAAATCATGGGAGTAATACATAAGCATTATAAAAGTCAAAAGTTGATTTACAAATACTAAGAAGCAGTATGAGACGAAATTACTTTTTCGATTTAATTATACTACTTATCTTTCTTTTAGGAAAAATACAACTCCATCTAAGTAACTTCAGACGTACCCCCTCCCTTTATGTACTATGTCTGAAACTTTGATCTGATTGAGATTCAAAGGCTGTATTTCGGTAAAAATGACATGTTAGGATAATAAACTCTTTTCATTCAATGACAAGAATACTTTTGTAGCACCTCACATGGCAAAATTAATATAGTAGCAAATTAGTGAAGAGTAAAACTTTTCGATTCTAAACGAATCGAAACTACAAGTCGCTGATGATACAAAAAAGATAAGCAAGGAATATTATTTGTTTGGGAATACATTACGTTATGGATGTTTTGTTGTTGTTTATTTCATTTTGCTAAAAAATATTCCTATTTTTAAAACTTCCTTAAGTATGTGTAGTACATAGATCCACGAGATTTTCCCTATTAATGTTTGTTATATGACACCTCTGAAATCGCAAATGGTTCTTATCATGTGAGCAATATCGAGAATACATTCTTACCCTCTTTGCTTAATGAAACAGGTTTGTCAAAACGAACATTGATTTCAGAGGAATACAGTGTGATTGAGAAAGTTACATACGTTCCCCCCACCCCCAATCACACACACACACACACACACACACACACACACACACACACACACACACACACACACACAGTAATTTCCTTTTCGGTGGCCTCTGTAGATATAAGACATACCAGACTTAAAATTAATTTTCCATACATTCTGGGAAAAGGTTTGTATTAGCATATTTTCTGTTAAATCTGACCCACGTTTTCATTAATATGAGAATTGTAGATTTAGTTGTAATGTTTATGTATTAATAAATATCTCTTAGTAGTTCATCTCCCCAATAGAACTACGAGTTGGTTGCATGAAAATGATAAAACTTTTTATGATGTAGGGGAGGACAGAAAGTACTTGCTGGTTTATGGTAGAAAAAGAGCCACTGCAAAAGCAAATTAGTGTTGGGGTTATTATGCGAGTTTATTATACATCAATCATAATTACATTGTTAACATATTATGTGGTTAAATATTGGGTCATGTAATCAAAACATAACTACATCCCCTGAAGTCCGCTTGGATTTCATAACCATTACATGTATTATTTACTCACCTAATGAGAACTCGTAAACCTCTAAGATTTATATCACTGATTGACAGTTTATTGAATGACATCTTGTTTTTAACAAATAATTTTGATGAAAAATATCACATTACTGCAAATACTGAGCTTTATATTAAATGATACAAACAACTGAATTTCGTCGTTTCAGTTGTTCCTTGCTTTCGGTATTGTCTTCCTTTCCTTCTTATAACAAAGTACAATTTCTCCAGAAACAACTATATGAGTCATTTACGAATTCAAAAATATCAATAGGTTTTCAGTTTTCATTTGCAGTTTGTGTCATTCGCTTTTCTCCTCATTTAGAATATGAGGTTTCCAAATTCACACTTTGAGGTTTCACGAAACTTTCTTGGTATTTAATGGAAATTAGCTATCTTGAACTTTGATAGTATACATGATCTTAGTTTTTATATTAATTGTTAAACAGATTGCCGTGTTCTGTTATATTCTTTCATACAGCATTCCTTATGTGATTGCTTTCCATTTAATTCTTCAATTTTAACTATCCATTCTTTCTCAAACGCACTCTGAAGATATTAAAAGTGGCTTAAGTTTCGGGCTTATAAACGAGCCTAAGTTCACGGCAACGAATTTTTGAAAAATTATAATTGATTTTTAATTCATACTAATTAAATGGATATTAAATGTTGAGAGAATTCGAAAAATTCGTCACAAGAGAAAGACACGACGTCGGAGGAAAAAGAAAATATAGATGAGGTGGTGACAGTAAAAAATTACTGTCATCCACAGAAAGCATTAAGATAGTAATTCAAATGACCAAGAAGAAATAAGAGTAGAACATTTTCGAAATAGGTAAGACCAATTGGTTTAGGGTAGGGAACCCGGAATTGAAAAAAACATGCACAGAATACACTTCTCCCAACAGTTATGTCTCGCACAGATTTAACAATTTTTTAGCTTAAACAAATACATTTATAGAAAGAGATAAATTGACTGAATTTTGCGGAGTTTCTTTTGACGAGCGAAAATGGAAAAGACTGAATTTTCACATCGGGTCCGGGAAGAAAAACATTTCTTTTGCATTTAGTTGCATGCCATTACTCCTTTTAACACTATTTTAAAAATAATAGTGTTAAAGTTTGTTATAATATCTTCAAAAGATTTTAAATTTTCATTGTAGGGTGGGTAATATTTCTTTTAAGGAAAATAATGCATAAATTTGTTAGAAAATAGGGTCAACTGCTCGTGACAATGGTGTTTGAAGAAGAAACGGACAATAGTTTGTAGATTTGTAACAAATTACTTTTGAACTAGTATCTACCAGTGAAGTAATTAAAACACATATTTGCCAAACCTGCTCGATGATTGCTGTTAGTTATCGGCGAATTATCGACAGAAAAAACTATTGCCGACCTCTGGTATCGAAAAAGTGAATAAATCTTGCTCCTATGTGATAAATTATTCCTTTAACACGTTGGGTAGTCAAAATCCATGTTTTGTGGGCCCTTGATACCGAAAAATCAATTGACAGCATTAATTGAATGTCTGTCCGCCCGTCTGTTCGTCCCTCTGTGGTTAACTCAAACGCCCAAACAATTCAGCCGATTTTCTCCAAAGTTGATATTACCCGATCGATATAACTGAGCTCAAATCCCTCAGAGTTTGAAATGTATATTTTGTTGTTTGAGAATACAATATATATGCAGCCTCAACATTTTTCTAATTTTCTCAAAAATGGCTGCAAATTTTTTAATCAAACTTTGTCTCCGGATAACGTAAAGGATGCTTGGGCAAATGGTGTAGATCTCATTTTTTACAAAATCCCTAATTTTTCGAAAATTACAAAAGTTTAAATTTTTTGATTTAGAGATTTTTCCTTAATGAAAAATGTTCTTTAAAGACAGTCCTTGAAATAAGGTCATGTATCACAGTTTGAAAATATAAGTAATTTTCGCGTAACTTTGAGAGAAATATAGCCATTTCTTATTTGTTTTATAACGGCTCCGAATTTCGTCTTTAAATTTTCTTCTTTATATATAAACTAGTGGTGCTAAAACAGCATGTACTTTCTTGCCCGGGCTTTCACGCAAAATTACGCGAAAAGTATTCAAATTTTTGAAAAGTCTACATGACCTTATTTCAAAATCTATCTTTACGAAACAGATTTCATTAAGAGAAAAATCTCTATCTTCATAATTGTAGCTGCAGGAAGACGCAAAGGAAAGTTTGAATTTTTGTAAAATAATTTTCGAAAAATCAGAGTTTTCAACAAAAATAAGATCTGCACCGTTCTCTTAAACGTCCTTCACACTATCCAACAAGAAAATTTAATAAAAATCGATGGAGCCATTTCTTGTGAAATTTTGTGTGAAATTTTGTGTGAAAATGTCCCAGGGGCTTCATGTAAAGTACCTTCCAAAATTAAAATTTCGGTTCCAAATTCAAAGGGCCGACGATTGGGGAATATCAATTTTTGAGAAAATCGGATGAACGGTTTAGCTGCTGGTGTTGTTCACAGATGGACGGACGGATGGACAGACAGACGATTCGCCGTCATTCGATTTTCCGGTATCAAGGATATATAAAACATGGATACTGGCTACACCACGTGTTAGAGGATTTTTTTTTTCTAAATTTAGCAACAGGATTTATCAATATTTTCGTTTCCAGAGACCAGCAATGAGAGTTTTTTTTTGCCGAAAATTCGCCGTTTTTTCCCGCAGCATTACATTACTTTTTCTCTACTGTGTAGGCGGTAGCGAGAAAGTAAAAAGACGGTAAAACAATTGGTGCTAGTCTCATTTCCGGCAAACTATTTTTATTTTCGAAAATTTTTACATTTCAAAACTACAAAATTGAAGATAGAAATTTTTTGCCTTCAACAAAATATGTTCTAAAAAATAGCTCTTTAAAAAGGTCATGTAGAATATTTTAAAAAACGAATAGTTTTTGCGTAATTTGTACTTGAAATTAACTCATTTTATAAAAAAACATCTCAAAAACTGCTCCAACTATTTTCCACAGATAGATCAAGGGACGCTTAAAAGAATGCCGCAGGTGTCATTTCTATTGAGATATCTGAATTTTCGAAAATTTCAAATTTTATAAATATCGCGAGAAAGTTTGTGCTATTGTATAGCACCACTAGTTGATCTTTTATTAGTAGACGGTTAATCCTGACCATTAAAGAGAGTTTTTATTTTGATCACGCATTAGACTAAAAATATTAATAAATATTTATTTAAAATCTTATTCAAAATTTAAGACGGTTTTGATATGACTAAAAACGCGATTTAAAAATTGACTACTGGTGTATCTAGCCCTCAAAATTTGTTTTCCGTAACTCATTGTTCTGTAAATAAGTATAGCATCACTATGCACTTTTTCAAATGTTGTACCGCATATTATTCCTTGACATATAATAATTCATTAGTACCTATCATGATGATTCATTACCTCTGATATATGTTTTTGCTTGTTAAAACCAAATAATTTTTTAGTCATGCTAGAAAATACGTGTATTTATTTCCAAATATTTAGGGTTACATTTGTGTACAGAATTTTCGAAAAATTTTAACGATCTTAATTTATTAACAAACAAAATGCAGATGAGTCACTTATCCTGAGATGTAACTAGACAATAACACAAATTAACATGCAATGCATTACCTGAAGCAATCAGAATTTAATTAACATTCGTTATACTGCGTCTCTTTAACTTGCTGTTTTAACAACATACGAATAGGAAGTATAAAACAAGGAGGAGGGAAATTGCATTACCGGGCCTCCTTTTCATTGAAAGAATTTATTTACATATGGTACATTTTTCTAGAAAAAATAAAACAGATCACAAGGCTGATGAAATTATAAATATTATGAAACAAGAAATACGATTGATTTTATGTTGAATTATTTGCAGGTTTGACACATGCCTTGGAGATTCTCAAATTTCGTGTATCAATTCCTTCAAAGATTCAGATTAAAAAAGAGGAAAATCAGGAATTGATCATTCTTATGAAAATAAAATGTTTTATTACGTAAGAATACAGGACCCCTTTCGAAATTTTCAGGGAGACCACGACCCTTCTGATCCCCTTGTGCGCTCGCCAATAGTCCAGACATTTATTCGAAACTAAGTAGTGAAATTTGTAAATCGCTGATTGATTGATTGATTGATGATTCCGGACGCTCAACGGCTAAGGTCATTAGTCCCGTTAGTGTAGTGCATGTTTCCTCTGGAGATTGCGGTGATCTTCCCCCGCTGGATGGTGAGATCTGGCGCCGACCTACAATCGGCCAGCGAGGGTTTCCTCAATCAGGTATCTCCCACCAGCGAGGCACTGCCCTTGCCCGGACAAGTTGTAAGTTCTTGATCGGTCTCCCGTCATGTGAGGTAGTGTGGTGGATGTAAATGTAAGTGTGTGGGTAAGGAGTGAGAATAGGACAAGTTAGAGGCAGGAAAGATCGCGCGCGGTCCGTACGGTTCCGGCATCCGCCTGGTATTGATCGCAGAAACCTTAGAAAACTACCAAAGATCAGAGCAGCCGGCCGCTAGTATTCTCCTCCAAACAGCGACTGAACTCGACCCACGTAAAGCTACCAGCTAGCCCCAGAGCTAGTACCGAAAATCCTGCCACCGTGGAGACTCGAACTAGTATCTCCCGGTCAGAGGCACTGCAGTAACATCAGTTGATGGCCTGACCTCTACTGGTTCGCTGAGTAGAAGTCGACTATTTCCTGGAGCAGAATTCCAGAGGCCCGCTGCTCTGATCGGTTGGTTCGTTGATTTACTCCGATCGGTTGCAGAGTACTGGTCCTCGGATCGCGCACGATCCTTTATGCACACGAGCCCTAAGACTGTTTCGTGGTGAGCTGCTCATAAGTAAGATACATATGACTTATTTTTATGCCAAATTTAAATGTACTTTAAATCGATGACTGAGTAATTGCCCCGAAGAGCGATCTTACCAGCAAAGACCTTTTTTAGGAGAGCCAAACAAAGGTTTTCCTTTAAATTAAAAACAATTTAATTGCAAAATATATGCCCTAAACAAAAGATATTGTCAGATTTTAGGTGATATTGAATTTTAATTTTTTAAATGAAAATAATCATGTTTATGGAAAACAGATCTGAGTACACGAAAAGATTAGTGATTTAACTAATTACTTTCTCGTATACATACGTATATACGGAGTAATATTAGTATAGAGAAAGTTATGAAATGCTGCGGAAAATCGATTTCGAGATTTCAACGAAAATACACGTTTTGGGGTCCCCTGATACCGAAAAAGTGTTTTTTTCAAAACGTCCGTCCGTCTGTCTGTCTGCCTAGGATAAGTGCTAAACGAACCGTATACGATGACACAAATTGCCATATTGCTCTATTTTTTGTTTTTTCAAAAATTACAAAAATGTAATTTTTTGACTTGTCTCTCGCGTCGGTAATACTCAGTTTAGAGGCAATTTCCTCACATTATTATATTTATGAGTAAATGTCCTTTAAATAATGTCAAACAAAGTTTCTCGAAAACTCAATAGTTTTCTGTAAAAATAGGTCAAAATTCCGCATTTTCAGAAACGCTCAAACGCCATTTTCTAAAAAAGTCTCCAAATTTTTCTTCCATCTTTTCTAATGGATAACACGTGGTAAAAGCACCGTTTAATATCACGTAAAGTTTATTTTGTTGTATTCTTTTGTTGTTGTTTTTTCAAAAATTACACAAATGGATTATTTTTTTGAAATACTCTCACTCCCTTAATATGCCCATTTGCCGTTGATTTGTATACATTATTACATTTGTGAGTGGAAAGGCTTCAAATGACGTCAAATGAAGTTTTTCGGAAACTCAATAAATTCCTGTGAAAAAGAGCTTCAAATTTCGCATTTACAATGATGCTTAGTCGTCATTTTCTAAAAATGCCTTCAAATTTTTGAATGAAAATTTCTATTTAGGACGAGGTTTTACTCTTCTTCAATATTCTTGAAGTAAAATTTCGGTTGCAATATTAGGAAAGCAAGAAGTTGAGAAAATGTCAAAAAAATGTACTTTGGGTGAGGATAGATGGCAGCTGGCCAGAGAATGGAGCAAGACCTTAAAGCCAGACCACACTAAGGAAATTAGAAAAAATTACTACGAGAAAGTCTGCGCAATTTTGTAGCACATCTAGTTTTGAATTGTTTTTATATTAAAACATACAACTTACAAAATTAACACCTACGACATACATTATAATGTAACACATGTAGCAGAGTTGGACCAAAGGTTGTCATATAATGATATTTTCATAAAGTGCTCAATGTTTTAGGAGGATAAATTTACACATGTCAGGCAAATCTTTTTTCTTTGTTTCCTTTATTGGTTTCTCCTTAAAATAAGGTGAAGCAGAATGGATGGAAAAGAGTGGGATGTTCTTCCTCTTTGATTAACCCTAATATTGTACTTAGCCAAGAACTAAATTAAGTTCGTCTTCTGATATGAACTGAACTGAATTCATCTTTTAAAAATTGAATACAGTTACATGAAGGTATTTTTAATTTAAGATGCGTTTTGAGACTGTTCTTCACAAATGTTTAGTCAATTATTGTTTAGGATGGTCCACCAGACGTTTTCTTTTTCTCAATGAAAGCAAAAATCTATATCACAGGGTAGAAAATCATACTAGCTCACTAAATCAATTAGAGTACTAATTGAAAACATATTTTTCTTTAGTGAGAGGTAGGGGTACAAAGCTAAGCACTTCCATTTTGTTGAAGCCTTGACACAATTTGATCTTCATATCTTCTCAAAAACTGCTTTATTTACGCAGTCCTTGGCAAATATTAACTTACCCAACAATAATGTTATGTATAGTTATTGTATAGTTATGTTATAATAGCAATTTACACTTCATATTTATACATTTTATTTGGACGTTTACCGAAAATCTGTGTATTTTAGAAAGCAATTAGATCACCATTCCACTACCTTTACAGATGCAAATTTTCGTGATATTAAGTGACCTGTTTTTGTAGGGACGTCTGGCAATTCTTAATATTTTTTATGTATTACCCTTTCATTCCTAATATTTATACTTATTTTGTGGCCTTTATTTATATGCTGAACACTCCAAACGATGTAAGTGGCTCGCTAGCGAGTACAATATTGCTTAGGTGTTAGGTCCGCAGTAACTTATTAGATCATTCTTTGTCGGAAGACCAGATTTCGAATACACAATTCCGTCTTTCCCAAAGGTTTTGAACCAAACAGATTATGGGCACCTACCTTGAGACACGTAGATCACTTTATCACAATTATAATTTTTGGAATTTTGTCAGTTCGATCCCCATTCGGAGCTGTTACTCAATTTTACAATATCATTGGACAAATTTTTATCATTCAAGGATATCATCACTTTTAAATGTCACCTTTATATTCAGACTCAGAATTGGCTCAGAATAAATGTTACAAACTTCTCGGGCGCATAGAGTGATAGAAGATGATCACTTTTTGTCAACTAACATGTGGTAGGAAATTTCATATATTTCATAAATTTCATTTACATTTCACATACATTCATATTTGTACATCGATTTTACACATGCGTGTTTATCCACGCTTGTTAGACAACTTCCTATGCTCTAGTGTTCGGCACGCCATGTCCTGACGTAGTCAAAGGTGTTGTCTTTACCTGCCGATCACCGGCGTATACGGAGTTGCCTAACAGTCAGGGACAAATGAGTATACTTGGGTTTTTCTAACGTGGCATCTGTAGGTACTATCTCCAAGATGGAATTTGGCACGACTTTTTGCATCGTTCTCAGTCCTGCCGCTAGAGTCGCTTGGTGTGCAGCATTGCTTGATACACTTGATCTCGCAGCAGGACCAAGAAAGACGCAAAAAGTCGTGCCGAATTCCATCTAGGAGATACTACACACAGATGCCACATTAAAAGAAACAAGTATAATATCATGTAACTTCGTCTTATGAAATTTTCGACCACGTGTTAATGGATGCAAAGTTATCTTCGACACCTCTACACGTACTAGAAATTTGTAGCTTTTATTCTGAGATGGTTGTGATTTATTGAATATGAAAGTAAAAGAATATGAAGAAAATGCAACTTAGCTTCATCTAATGTGGACGTAGAATGTAGTTTTCAAGGCCTGGGTACATTTTTATTGCAGCCTGGCTGTACAATTTGTGCATTGAGCTGCCTGTATACACACACACATGCATAATTATTTGAGAGAAAGAGGGAAGAAAGAGGGAGACAAAGGGAAAAGGAGAGAGTGACGGAGAGAAAGACGGAAAGAAGGAATGACGGAGAGAGGGAGAGAAGGAGAGAGGGAGGGGCGGAAAAAGGGCGACCGAAAGAGAAAGAAAGAGAGAGAATGGGAAAAGTGAGTCATATGTATTTTAAACCACTTATTAGTTTTGAAGTTTTTTAAATACGACCATTAAGTCTGATTTTAAATTCATTAAAAAATAACAATCTATGTCACTCTTCTTGCAGCTGTTTGATTATTTGTTAAATGATGTGGAATAATATTGTTATTACAGTTTAGACAGTAACGATTGTAGTTAAACGGAATATATTCATATAAAAAATAAACATAATGCAACATAAAAACGTCAGGACACGAAGAACTTTGATTACCAATAAACATCGACTTGTCGCTACAATATCTATTTTATTCCTCATTAAAGTAGTTACTCATTGAATTTTGTAATTGAAATATTGCATTAGTGACATTACAATTATATAATCTTTCTTCAATGATTATTCAGCCCAGGCTATCTGAGTACAATAGGTGAAGTAACAAGCGTGCAAAGTTGCAAACACTGCTATTCTTTGAGACAACAGGCTACGTCCTCTCTTGGCACAAATGGACTTCGAGGTCAAATTGGGTGAAGCAAATTTATATATTTAGTTTCTTTTGAGCTTCAGGGTTTGGACCAAATAAGCAACTGGTTTAGCTATTTGATGGTGCATTTTAATGTTGTTTGCTTAAACAATTTGTATATATGTACTACCTCAATTTAACAGTTTACAAGATCATTATTTCAAAGTGGGAATCCGTTAGAATTCATAAAAATAATAGAATTGCAATAAGTTTGTGATTTTCAATGTTTTTGAGGAGAGTTCTAATTATTTACTAAATGAAAACGATCAAAAAATTAATTAATTCATCTATTTCAAAGTCAGCTTGCATACTCACTCACCTTATTAAAATTCTTTTATTGGCAAGATTTAAGTCATTGATTGCATATTTATTAAATGCCATCTTTGGGTTACAAAAATATATTCAGAAGGAAATTCTTCCAAGACGTGTTAATGAAACAGCTGAATAGCGCTACAATATTTTCTACCATTGTCTTTACAGACTTTAATAACATTCAAATTGAAGATGACTGCTAGGAATTTGTTGAAAATATTGTGCTACTTTCGTACGATATATTTTGTATTTTTTTCTGGGAAATAAATTAGTCCTTTGTGGATATAACACTTAAGAATATGTTATCTCCGAGAATAATTTCCCTTTGTTGGTATCGCAACGATTTGACCCGAGAAAAAAATATTTTTCCTGTTTCAGAAAAAAATAGCATATTTTAACACGAAATTTGCTTGATAAAGGCAAGTAAAGAACACACAGACATTTGAAATATTATCCCAAAACTTCAATAAAATTGTCATAAATCCAACTTGAAAAGAGCTGTTAAAAATTGAATTGTTTTGACAAATAGCAAATTTGAATATCAATAACGTAATCAATTCCTCAACCTTTGAATATCAATGACGTAATTAAATATTTAAGCATTTTGTTTAAGCAAGTTCTATTGTGTTGCGATGAGAGACGATTTTGGTTTCAAAAGCTTGGTCTTCTTCTGTTTGCCATCTCTTCAGAGTTAGTTGTCAAAATAATCATGTAAAAATACGAGAAAGTCAACGAAAGGTTTCGCATTTTAATCTTTAATCTTATTTTGTATGACTGGCATCCAGGAACTTTTGCAGCTGCTTAAGATAACTATTTATTATTAAATTTTATGTAATTACTTTTGTGGATAAGATTTACTAATGGACAAAATCATTGGGGTAAAGCTCCATTTTACATGGTCATTTTTTCGTCATTTTTCTGTTCGGGAAATGGATGGGAAAGGGACGTCCGTTCCTACGCTGTATTGTTTCGGTATCAAAAGTGGATGAACGAGATCGAGCGTTTTACACGGTTATTTCGTTTACTGCGCGTAATTGTGATGAAAATATTTCCTCTGGACCCAGTAAAAAACTTCGAAGATCAATCAGTTGAACATATCGTCAGTGGTAACAAATTAAGTTAGATTAGCACGGAACGAGACATAAGAACACACATATTTTTTAACTAATAATTTACAATTCCACACATTACAGCACTCTTAAAACTGCACGAACAAATCTCACCACATACGTAACAAACGAGAAAAAGTTCCGGAAAGGGACGCCAGGAGCCCGGTAGTCAAAATAAGGAACTGATGAGTACCACATAGAGCAGTTTCAGTAGTAAGCACGTAGAATAGTAAGTCTGATGTGATTGTGTTATGAGTGTAATCACAATGACTATCGGAAGGTCCTAGGTTCGTGTCCCGACGGTAGCAGGATTTTCGGCTAGAGAGCTAGGTCGAATCCAGTCGCTGTCTGGAGGAGAAGTATAGCGGCCGGCTGCTCTGCTCGCTAGTTTTTCGTGGTTTCTCCGATCAACAGGATAAGGCCGAAGTAGTACCCTATCAACTCACCGCGGACCGTGCGCGATCTTTCCTTCCCCTTCCTTGTCCCATTCTCTCCTCTTACCTACATACATTTACATTACATGCACTACACTAATACAGAGAGAGGTCAGTCGGGAGCTTAGAGCTTGTCCCGGCTGGTATGGTGCCCCGCTGGTGGGAGATGCCTGGGTGGGAAAATCTCCGCTAGCCGACAGAAGGTCGGCGCCGGATCTCACCATCCACCAGGGGAACATCACCCCACCTCCCGGGGGAAATATGCACTACACTAATGGGACTAATCTACACCCCCTGAATATATCCAGGGGGTTTGGACTACTGACCTAGCGCGCCCGGAATCTGATCAATCAATCAAACTATCGAAAATCCTCCCACCAACAACTTTATCTAAGTCTCCAGTGTTAGCTCCAAAAAATTAGAAATACGTTGAAGAGTATTTTGTACTAGTGGTATTTGTTTAACGTCGGTAAAGCTAGCACCCCCACTTTCGAAAAACTGAAAAATTTTTGCGCCATAATTTTGGGCTAATTTCAGCCCCCATTCAAAAATTTTGGGCTACCTCCCAACACTCCGAAATTAAAATTTCAAATTGAGGCTGGTAAAGCTAGAACCCCCACTTCCTCAAAATTCAATTTTTTGTACGGCCTGAATTAGTGAATTTTGGGCTCCCGAGCGCCACTTTCCGAAATTCCGAAACTCACCCCTAAATAAGAAAACCGAAAACCAAAACCACCCCAAATTCTCAAAACTCAAAAATTCTTGCGCCATAGTTTTGGGCTAATTTTGGGCTCTTCAGTGATACCAAAAACATTTTTTGTACCCCAATACCCCCCAAAATGAAGGTTTCAAAATAAAGGTTGGTAAAGCTAGCACCCCCACTTCCTCAAAATTCAAAAATTTTTGTACGGTCTGAATCAGTAAATTTTGGGCTCCCGTGCGCCACTTTTCGAAATTCCAAAACTCACCCTGAAATAAGAAAAATTATTTGAGTGTCTCGTTTCATTAATCGTTATGTGGACAATTGTCAAATAATGTCTTGTTTGTATACGTTCATTATTTTTCAGTTTATTACTGGGTTATGTGAAATAAGTCATAGGGTCGAAATATCGTAGGCACGAGATTTATCGATTTTTTGGAGAGAAAGGAGAGAAGCCCAAAATAATTTTTGAACATTGTCAAACTCCCTTAAATGTGTTTTAGACAATATTTAATTACTGGAAGAGAATGTCGTGTAGTTTAGGTTTTATAACAATGTAAAGAATGGTGAACGGAAAGAGTTTGGGATAACGTTTATTAGTTTCTAATTTTTTTTAATACGTACTAGACTAGCCCAAAATTATTTGAATGACTCGTTTCATTAATCTTTATGTGGACAATTGTCAAATAATGTCTTTGTCATCATCATCTTTGTCATACTCAAAAAATGTTTTTGGTATCACTGAAGAGCCCAAAATTAGCCCAAAACTATGGCGCAAGAATTTTTGAGTTTTGAGAATTTGAGATTGTTTTGGTTTTTTGTTTTCTTATTTAGGGGTGAGTTTCGGAATTTCGAAAAGTGGCGTTCAGGAGCCCAAAATTCACTTGTTTTGAGCGTACAAAAATTTTTGAATTTTTAGTAAGCAGCTTTACCAGTCTCAATTTGAAATTTTAATTTCGGGGTGTTGGGAGGTAGCCCAAATGTTTTGAATGGGGGCTGAAATTAGCCCAAAATTAGCCCAAAATTATGGCGCAAAAATTTTTCAGTTTTTCGAAAGTGGGGGTGCTAGCTTTACCGACGTATTTGTTTATGATATTCCGACTTGTTCCTTGCTTCAAACTGCTTAAACGCCAGGCGTTTGGCTACATTTTCTCATATATTTTATAATCATAAGATTAATTCAAAGACTTCACTACTAGACCTTATCTAAAATTCGTTCATAAACTGCACAACCCAACAATGATAAAAATATTACATTTTAAAATTACATACGAAGTTTTCTTGTTTATGAAATTATTGCGGCAAAAAATAAATTGATGTACAAGGGTAACGAAACATTAGTAAACATATCTGTATTCTTCATCCTGCATAATTAAAATAACTGAATTAATATTGACTGCTAAGCAAATGGTATGTCAGATGGTAAATTAGTTCAATAATTTAGTACAGTTTTCCTAAGGAACTAGATATTCTCATGTCAAAATAATGTTTGAAATGTTTATTTCTGAAAAAACTGCATTTCTGAAGGCACAAGCCCTTTAAACTGTAGAATGTAAAGTATAATTTACCAACGAAACGATATAATGTGAACAAGATTGCTCAGAAAATAGCTGTGTTTAAATTTTTTATCTTAAATCCAAAAGGTATGGAAATTCAATATTTCGTTTACTTTATTTTTGCTCTATTCTCCATTTAATGAGGAATTGCCTGTAGTTCTTATTTTGAATATTGAAATAGCTTTACTTTGATCGATCTCGCGCCATTCATTTCCTAATGACGACGGCCAATAAAAGCTAGATTTACTTTAAAATGTTTAAAAATGGACAACATTCGAGGAGTGCTCTTCTCACTTTTTTAATATGCCCTTGAATTAGTAATAGTTGGCCTTGCTTGAATATTTTAATGGTTATGAACGTATTATCAGAATAGATGAACATCAGAAGCTTGCAAATAAGCACACATACAGTCGTATTATCCGCGCACGATTTATTAACCCTCATTCCGGTAGATGCGAGAGGAATGAGGGATTGATTATTTCGATCACGGGACTATTATAACAAATCTGTAGCTAGTTTTATGATGCAAAATAATTTCTATTATTCGGAACCGCAAATTCGGAAGTATTACATGACATAATGCAGAATCTTGTCTAATACGGAAAAAATGTTGGTTCCTTGAGATTCTGCATTGAACAAGTTTTACTGTAATTAGATTTTGTCAACAACACTCGTAGCTACAATTTATTAACTCAACTAATGTTAGTAAAGAACTTGGGGTAGGGGCTCCGGGGCTCAAGAAATCGTGCGTTTATACTACATAATAGTAACATCGATAGAAACTCAAGAGTTAATACTCCAAGACATGGCCAGTGAAACGATAAATTCACACAAAATCTTGCAAATATATGTAAAAATATTAATATGTATTCATAAAAAATAAATACGGCGAGTATGCAGTTACCTCCGTGTGCGTTCAATGTAGCACGACTACAGTCCCACAGAGAGAGGTTAAATTTTCACAAGGAAAAAAATCCAGTAGTTGTCATAGGAATTAAGAAAGATTCTAGCTAAAGAACCGAATTCATTAAAAAACTTCATTCATTTGAGGAACTTTCTCTCACAAATGCAATAATGTACACAAATCTATTGAAATATGCATTTTAACGGCGTGAGAGATATTGAAAAAAAATTACATTTGTGTAATTTTTGAAAAAACAAAAGAATGAACCAAAATGAACTTTACGTCATATTAAATAGTGCCATTACCACTTTCCCTTGGAAAAGTATGTAGAAAAAATTTGGAGCAATTTTTGAGAAAATTGCGTTTGACCGTTTCTGAAAATGCCGAATTTGGAGCTTATTTTCACAGAAAACTGTTGAGTTTTCGAGAAACTTTATTTGACATTATTTAAATCACATGTACTCATAAATAAAATAACGTAAAGACGCCTCTAATGCAAATATTACCAACGTGAGAGACAAATAAAAAAAATTAATTTATGTAATTTTTGAAACAACAAAAGAATAGAGCAATATGGCGTTTATGTCATCGTTTAGAGTACATTTAGCACTACACCTACAAAAAGTTTAAAGAAAGAATTTTGGAGCCGTTTTTGAGAAAATCTTGTTTTTGTTATTTTTTTAAATTGCAAATATTTCAGGCACTATTGTACGAAAATTACTCCAAAAGCTCTACATGAGCTTAATGAAAGAACTATTTATGGATAGCAAAATTCATTTGAAGGAAAAATCTTTGTCTTCAATTTTGTAGTTCTAGGAAAATGCCGAAAAAATCAAACTTTTGCAATTTTTGAAAATTCAGAGTTAACCGTGAAAATCGTACTTATGTTTCCTTTATAAGTGTCTTTGCTATATTCTTACAAGAAATTTAAAGAAAAAAATTGGAGACGTTTTTGAGAAAATTTTGAAAATGTCTGTTTCTTGTAAAGTAACCCCAAATTTTAAAGAATGATTTTCAAAATTTCAAAGCTACAGAGCCAGATCGACAACGGATTGTTCAATTTGGAAAAGATCGTACGAATGGTTTAGGCGCTAGTAGTGTTCAGAGACGGACGGACGGACGGACGGACAGACAGACGGAAGGAACGACGGACGGAACGACGGACGGACGGACGGACGGACGGACGGACGGACGGACGGACGGACTGACGGACGGACGGACGTTTTATTTTCAATTATTTTGTCGGCATCAAGGACCTACGAAACAGGGATTCTGGCTACACCACGTGTTACGGGATTTTTGTTCTTAATTTAGAAATTGGATTTATCCACTTCTTCGTTGTGAATGAAGGCAATGAATTTTTTTGTGCCGAAAATCCGCCGTTTTTTCGCGCAGAATTACATAACTTTCTCTATACTACGTATGTTACTCCGTATATACTACGTACGTATACGATAAAGTAGAAAACAAACAAAAATGGTGGTGCTATGACAGCACTTACGTTCTCGCATTATTTGTAACGTTTTCAATTTCCAAAATTCAGAGAGATCAATAACATAGGACCTGATCTATTTTATAAGCGGACTTCTCATTGTCCGAGAAAAAATTAATGAACAAATGGAAACGCGTCTGAGAAAATCTTGTTTTTAAAATTGTTTTTTCTTGAGACAAAATTATGCGAAAGCTACACATATTTTGAAAAATAAATGTGCATGGCCTTCTTTAATAACTAATTTTGAAAAACGTATTTTATTTAAATAACTAATTTATAACAACACACTTCATAAGAAAAAAGTTCGATCTTCAATATTGTAGTTGTAGGAAGGCGCCGAAAAATGTTTAAACTCTTGCAATTTTCGAAAATTGAGGGAATTCAACGTAAATCGGACCTCCGACATCCGGTAAAATTACACTTTGCTTTATTTGAGGGAAAGTTGAAAGAAAAAAATGGTGCCTTTTTTAGAAAATTTTTGAAACGTCCTTGAGGCTTCAAGAAAGTTCTCCAGAAGTCAAAATTTTCGTTTCAGTTTCAAGGGTCGGAGACATCAACAAGATAGATGGAGGAATATCAATTTTGGTAAAAGTTCCTCTAACGGGTTAGCCACTACAGCTAAACCTGGGGAATATCAATTTTGATAAAAATCCTTCTTACGGTTTAGTCACTACGACCGGCCGGCCGGGTAGATGGACGGACAGATAGACAGAGACAGACTTTTTACCATAAACCAAGTTTTCGGTAACAAAGACACACGAAACGTGATTCTGACTATGCAACGTGTCATGGAATTTAGTACCTATAGGAACAAAGATTATCCACTTTTTCGATATCAGAGACCCTCAAAATGAGTTTTACTGTCTAAAAAGCGCCGCTTTTTGCTGCAGCATTACAATACTTTCTCTATGCTATGTAACTGGTGTGCGAGGAAGTAATAATAGCGGCATTTGCTCTACTCACATACGGAAGTAAACATTGTTATTGTCAAGAGTATGCAAGTGCTAAACTGGTATGGCGCTCATATCGGAGCTATATTTTCAAGTGTTCCGGCAATGAAACCAATATTATGAATTTAGATATTAATAAAGTACATGCAATTCAGACACGTATATATGGAATGCCAGTGGTTCAGGATCGCAAAATTTGAGAGAGAAATCTGACAGGCTCTCGGTAGCAAAACGAGCTATTTTTTCGCATCAGTTTTAAAGCTTTCAAAATCTCAATAACTTTTTAGAGAATTACCAAACTTACGAAATAGTTATTATACACTTCGAATTACAAGGTATACCGGGGGGCATACTTGGTGTATTGGAGAATTCGCCACTGGTGTATCAACGCTCAGCCCTGCCATATATTCACAAGATCTTACTAATATTTTGACACAAATGGTCAAAGGTGTTAGTTCACATACTTCATCAGATCCGTTATTCTTCAAAATTGGCTTTGCAATAGTTACGGGTATAGAGCCAGGGTGTGTAGCACACTCTGTCAAAGACTGAAATAAAAAAAATTGAAAAGTTGATAATGAAATAGATCTACTCAAGAAATTTTCATATGAATTGTATGTACCAATCCTACATTAATCTTAAACAATGTAAACAAACTACAACGAAGAAAATTATCAACTCAGTAAACTAACAATGTAAAGATTTGACGGTGTCTCTGAATCCTTCTTTTCAAGAAACGATTGAAATATTGACATAAATGAAAGTGGGGAGAAATTTGAATTGTATTGTAAACTAATGAGTTAGTAATTAAGCGGTATCTTCCCAGGAAGATGAATTCATCATTATGGCTTTTGAACACGACCAAACTGTGGAGAAAGTGATCGTGTAGTCGAAGTAGTAAAGCAAAATGAAGTAGCTAACCAAGAATTTATCAACATTCTATGATCCATGAAACTCAGTGTAGCACTGATAAGGAATGGTTAACAGAGGCGTGTCGTCACTCTGGACTGGGGCGTTGGCAGTGAAGGAAAGTGTGTATTTTCACACTACTCTTTTCGCTTACATACTTAGAATAAAATTGAATTATATAAACAAAATGAGGAAAGATAGTAATGAACAATGAAGATGTTTTATTTTAGATTGCAAAGATTGGAATAAGGCATTTTATAGAATTTAAAAAGACATGCTCGACGCTTTTCTCATTCTGCAGTTCTCGTTTTAAAATTAAATTCTGAAACATTATCAGGTTAGGACACGATCGCCCATCACTCACCTACTTGTTTCTTTTCTTCATACGAAAGGGAAGGCAAGTAATTATTTAAAACTATTGTTCCACGTTTTTACTATTCTTATCACAAAATAACACTAATTTCATGAGTATTGCTAAAGGCTTCAACGCGCAACTGGGAATATCACAATTACAGACGCTCGCTCTCCGACAGGCCGTTAAAAAGAGATCCAACATCTTGGCACACTTTGTCCTTGCGTGGGGGCATGTCTCGCACATGCGCTGCCGCCTCCCGATCCGACCTGAAGCCGTTGGAGGCATTCGCCAACGGCCAATGCATCGCTCGCGCACTGCTTGCGATGAATGGACGTGCTGGTGCCCATCTATGACGCTGATCGCACGGAAGACCGAATAAATAAAATAAATCTAAAAATATTCAAGGAATAAATATTTTTTTGTTTCCTTGGGCGTTGACACACGACTTACACGCCCAAAGAGAACGCCACTGATGATTAATTCTCAGTAAAAATTACCAGCACATCGATGAAGATGAAAATGGACACCGATCGCACAGAAACTAGTGATTCTACCAGAAAAATAATTTCGATATTGCACAATAAGTGCAAATATTTACAGAAGATATCTGAACTAAATATACCTAGTTCAACAGTGTGATCAATGACTGAAAGTTTTTGTGTTAATAAAACAGTGTGAAATCGTCTCCAAACAGGGAGGCCATAAGTATCCAGTGAAGCAGTTAAACAATTTATTATTCGAAAAAGTAAGAATGGCCATCCAATTAGTATTGTGAAAACGGAAGGTTGAAGTATCAGCTAGTTCTGGACGTAATGTTTGTTGAGAAAATGGAATATCATGCCCGGGAAATGTTGAAGGTGAATAAAAAAAATCGCATGGAGCAATTAAATCTTGCAAACTAAAACCGAAATAAATGATCGGACGATTGGAATTCAATCAGATTCTCAGACAAAAGCAAAAAAACAAAACATTTTTGGCTCCGATGGGAGACGCAACGTTAATGCGCGGGTACGGCGCAACCTTAATGCAGAAGTGGACCCTGAACATCTTTTACCTACACTGAAACATGATGGAGGTCCTGTACTAGACAGAGGGTACACAATCAATTTTCCCCCTATATTTTTGTTGGCTTAAATGCTTTTTGAAATAATGAACAATAACAATTTTTATTTTCTCGTATACATATGTATATAGAGACAATTTGTTCACATTATTGTATTTATGAGTATATGTGCTTTAAATAATGTTATATGAAGTTATTCGAAAACTCAGTACCGTTTTCTGTTAAAATGAGCTCAAAATTCCTCATTTTCAGAAACACTCAAACGCCATTTTATCAAAAATGGCTCCGAATTTTATCTTCCATCTTTTCCAACGGATATTGGTAATGGCACTGTTTAATATGACGTAAAATTCATTTTGATGTATTCTTTTACTGTATTTTAAAAATTACACAAATGTATTTTTTTAAATATGTCTCACACTGTTAATATGCACATTTCCATGGACTTGTATACATTATTGCATTTGTAAGTGGAAATGTTTCAAATGGCTTTAAAAGAGGTTTTTAGAAAACTCATAAGACGTAATTGCAGCATTCATTAAAAAATCTGAGCTAATGTGAGGACAAATTCATTTTCTGATTTTTGCCACAAAAATATTTGTGTACATTTATTACGCACAGAAATTTAATATCGAGTTTTTAATGTAACACTATATAATTTCTGCTTAGTAGTCACGCCCGCATCTCCAAACATTAATTCTAAGTGCATTTTAATGTTGCATTTGCAAAAGTGTGTGCCTGCATTTCGTTACTTTTTCCTCTCATTGTCAGCTATCCAGAGATATTGAGTATGTAACTTCCTTATCCATATGATTTATCGTTTGGCATTGATAATTGATGGACTCTGTAGAACAAGGGGCTATCTCACATTTTTGTGAAATTGAGTTAATAGCATTAAATAAAACTACAAATGAAAGTTCTAGTAATACCTTCAATATCTCCGAACTAGGTCAATGTGGGATAGTCCCTCGTTCTGTTGAGCTCTTCAATTCATTTCGTGCATTTAGCTAACAGCAGGTGTATTCAGGTCGCAAATCTAGCACGTGTACAATGTGAAAATGTGTAGTACAACAATAAGCAACAAGGCAAAAATGTGCTAATGATCTAAGAATAATATATTATTTATACATAATAAGCATCAATTTTAATGTCAACTTATTTACGCAATAAAATAATTAAAAAATGTAATTAATACGCTAAATAGAAGTCTAAATATGAAGTATTAAACAAAAAAGTCCTGACATGCATTATGCATACATTTTCAAAAAATCTATTGAAATATGCAAACCTTCACGGAAAAAGTAATCATGTATGCATTTTTCAAAAGAGTTTGTCGTGAAACATGTTTACAAAGTTTGAAAGCTCTACAAAGGTTAAATAAAACATACATTTGCTTGAGAATCCTGTCTCTATTTATATTACGTAAACGAAACAAATGAAATGAGAAAGTATGTGCTGTAGTAGTGTCACCTAATTTTTACTTTGGAAGCTAAATCTCTGTAACCCAGCATTGAAAAAGGTGCTTCTTGAAAAGTATCACCTACACAATTGAACTGCAGAGGAAACCTTATTCATAACAATAGGGGACAGAGTAGAGCAGCTGACTACAAAAGATAATTTTTAAATGAGGAGTCCTCTGTCAGCGTTGACGATCCCGTAAACGATAGACGAAGATGAGTAATTAAATTTGATAATTAATTTACGTGGAATTAGCGGTACAAAAATACATTTACATTTTTATGGTGTAGTCCAGAAGAGAAGCATAAGCGATCATCTCTAACGCGTAAAAAAATTCCCGGCCAATTATGGTGATTTTATTTTAGAGATTTATTATCGTTTCCATAAATCATTTTCACTTTCTCGCTACCGCTTAGGCGGTAGAGAAAATATTACGTAATGCTGCGCGAAAAAACGGCGAATTTTCGTCAAAAAAAAACAACACACCAACTCTCATTACAAATGTACAAGGCCCTGGTAACAAAAAAAGTGGATAAATCCAGTAGCTAAGTTTAGTCTGTCGATCCGTCCGTCCGTCCGTTCGTCCGTGCGACTGTGAACAACGCTAGCGGCTAAACCGTTGAGCCGATTTTCTATAAACTTGACATTCCCCAATCGATCTGGATGATGTCACGGCTCCTTGAATATGAAACCGATATTTTAATTTTGGGTGTTTTTGGGTACATAAAGTCCCTGGGACATTTCCAAATTTTCAAAAAATGGCTTCATCATTTTTGATTAAATGTTTTTGTTGGATAGTGTGAAGGACGTTTAAGAGAATGGTGCAGATCTCAATGTTCGTAGAAAACTTTCTCGAAAATTGTAAAAATTCACGTTTCTTTCGGCGTCTTCCGACAACTACAATTATGACGATAGAGATTTTTCCCCTTAATGAAAACTTTTCCTTAAAGATAGTTTTGAAGTAAGGTCTTGTGCAATTTTGCGTGAAAGTAAGGGCGAGAAAGTACGTGCTACTTTAGCACCACTAGTTTTATATATTTTACAATATTTTTCTATTGTTCAAAGAAATTCCTTAAAATAAATTGTAACACGTGATAGTAACGAAAAGGAATCTATTTGGCAAATGTAACACATTTGTCTTTATGGAGTTTATAATTTACAGTTTTATCACAATCTTATACGTTGGTAGGGTAATCAGAAGAAATCGTTATGACCAAAATTATTCTGACAATAAAATTTTAATTTTATTTAAATTAAATTAATTGAATTTATAAAATTTAAATGAAATGTAAACAATATTATATAATCAATTATTACACTTAAACAATACTTACAAAAATTATAAATTATATAATTTAAACATTTTTTGGTGAAGTATATATGATATTAACAAAATTTAACAATAACTATGATTGTTATGGATGTTACGTCATAATTTAATGTATAACCCAGAATAACAATAATTACTATTATTATTATTATTATTATTATTATTATTATTATTATTATTTAAATTAAACGAATTATTATTTTGAGTAATTTTCAATTGAATGCTCGTTCTCCATAAGAGTGGAGGGCGCGCCCAGCATGTCGAGCGGCGGCGGCGGTGGGCAGGCGGACGGGGAGGAGGTGCCGCCCAGTGCCAGTGCCTCGGGGCCGAGCGTGGCCCCTCGACAGTCCGAGGATCCTCAACAAAGCGAGGACCCTCAACAAAGCGAGGGCCCTCGTCAGAGCGCGGTTCCTCGACAGAGTGTGGCTCCTCGACAGAGTGTGGCCCAGGGTGCAGCCCCTCGACAAACCGAGGACACGCAACAGAGCGAGAGCCCTCGACAGAGTGTGGCTCCTCGACAGAGTGTGGCCCAGGGTGCGGCCCCTCGACAGACCGAGGACTCTGAACAGAGCGAGGACCCTCGTCAGAGCGCGGTCCCTCGATGGAGTGCAGTGCCTCCAGAGAGAGCGGTCCCTCCACAGAACGCGGCCCCGCGCACCTGCAGGTCTTGTAGGAAGAGCCCGGTATCGCGCTTCTTCGCCTCGCTGTGCTCCTGCGCGGCCAAACGCCCCGACAGCGGCGACGGTCGAGTCGACGGGGGCCGTTCGGCTGGGCGGGGCGCCAGCGGCGCGGAAATCGGGGACCGCCAGGGCGGCATGAGCACGTCGGAGGTACCCAGCATTGGCAGCCAAATCGAAAGAGGCGGGAGCAGAAGTGGCACAGGCACGGTCGAAACAACCGACGAAGACCGCGATCTTGTTGCCAGGGTCATCGAGGAGAGTGAAAAGTCCTCCGCTAAAGATGAGAAGGGGAGCGGCGCGGTTGGGGGTGATTCTGAAGAAGGGGACGAACTTCAGAAACGCGATGAGAACGGAATCAGAATGAGTGGCAGAGGAAGCGGAGTAACTAAAGACCAAAGAGTCGATGACGAGGGTAAACCCTTGGAGGCGGCTGCTGCTGATAACGACACCAAGAGCGGAAAGCCTACGCAGAAAAGTAGGGATGGTGGGAGCGTTAGCTCAGACGAGAAACGCGATGTCGGTGATAGTGGAACTAAAGACACGGGGGAGGAAATGGATGTAAGGAAAAGTGTGGGCAGAAAAGCGAGCGGAGTAATCGGAGATAAGGGCAGTGAGGAGAAAGACGAAAGCACAGCTCCAGCTGGGGTTAATAAGAACGCGAAGAACGGAAAGGATATACAGGAAAGAAGAGTTAGTGAGAGCGTCAGTGAAAAAGCCGGAGACAGAAAAGGCAGCGGAGCGAGTGAGGACCCGAATGAAGTAAATGGAAGGAAAAGTGCAATCGGCGAAGTAGCCAGGGATAAGGAGGTTGATTACAGCAAACGAAAGGAAGTGACTGAGTCTAAGAAAGATATTAAGAAAGAAAACGATGAAGAGAATAGAGATGATGAAAGCACCACTGAAAAAGGCAGAAACGATAGAGTAAATGTAGCAAATCAAGACGGAAAGGAGAGAACAGTCGACAAGAAACAGAAGGAAGGGGCCACAGAGAGTAAAAAGACTAGTGACGAGAAAAATGAAAAAAAACGAGAAAATGAGAGTGACGGGGGCGACAAAACCAGTGACTACGCTGGGTCAAGCGAAGATGACAATAATATGAAAAGTGGGGTCACAGAAAAATAACCGTATTTTTGAAAGAAAACAAAGAATATTTTCTTTTTAAACATGTATGCCCCATTTTTATCTTATGGCTCAATGAGCGTTCGTATCCGATCTCTCTGAAGGGATTAAAAAATTATGACCTTGTGTGGATGTGGTAAAACATCGTTAATATATTTTCCGTTTCGTGGGTATTCGCGTCTTGTTAATACTATCAAATATTTCTACCGGGGACTCGTTTTCTTTTGCAATGGATTAAGAGAAATGCTAGCTTAATTTTACTTATTCGTGAAGTCCTTAAAACTATTATTGAAGAATATAAAAAAATGTACTGAAGCGACTTCTATTTGTAACACAGTAACAGTGGATTCTTGAATGTAAGGTAGGAACATAACACAATATATTGTAATAAATTATGTAAACAATTAAATGACAAACTCTACGAAAAGGAGATTACGTAACTTTCTCAAGACCCTTGATCAGTAAATAAATGAATTTTTACGTTTTGATATTTCGAGTTTCGTGTGTGTGAAGATTTTGTTGTCATTGTTCAACAAACATTCTCGCTACCACTACGCAATAGAGAGAAAGTTATGTGGAAAAAAGCGGATATATCATGTTGCTAAATTTAGAAAAAAAATCCTCTAACACGTGGTGTAGCCACAATCCATGTTTTGTTGGTCCTTGATACGGAAAAATCGATTGACGGCAAAACGTCTGTCCATATGTCCATCTGTCCGTCCTAAACAAACTAAACCATTCAGCCGATATTCTACAAAACTGATATTTCCCTATCGATCTGGCTGAAGTCGCGATCTCTTGAATTTGAAACTGATGTTTTAATTTTGGGGGGATACTTTACATGAAGCACCTGAAACATTTTCAAAATTTTCAAAAAAATGGCTCCGTTTTTTATTAAACTTTGTTGTTGGATAGTGTGAAGGATGTTTAAGAGAATGGTGCAGGTCTAATATTCATTGAAAATCCTAATTTTTCGAAAAATGCCAAAGTTCAAAATTTTTTTGGCGGCTTCCTACAACTAAAATGTTAAAGACAGAGATTGTTTCCTTTTATAAAATCTGTTTCTTAAAGATAGATTTTGAGATACCTGTAAGTTCATGTACAATTTTTCGAAGAATTGACCAGCCAACTATTGACTATATTATATTATATTTTAACGATATTTACTATAATAATCGGCTAAGTCCTTGCTAATAGAAATGACTAGAACAGGTAACTTTTAGAGCTTCTGAGGGCAGCACCGTCGCTTCTGGGTGGCAAGTAGCAGATGTTACAAGCCGTGAGTTAATGGTGGAAATACGGTATACAGGTCGATTTTCTTCTAGTACGTGAAGATCATTTTTAGTTGGAGGTTTACCTATGTCTATAATTGTTCCAAAACATTTTTGTTTCGAGTAGCTACACTTTTTCGAAGTGAGATGTTATTTTTTCTCTAAAATAAATTTGAATTTTCACGATAAGCAAGTTAATGTGAGAGTGGACTGGGGAGTGACAAGAGTAAGCTTAGTGAGATTCCCTAGTTTTCCCAGAAATCAGGAAAGTAAAATTATAGCACCTTCGGAACAAAGAGGAGAAAAATGTGTTTCTTCTTTAATGCGAGAAAAGTTAGATGGTTATTTTATGTCAATACTGGCCCCTTACATGTACCACTTATCTTTGTCATTCTCAGTTCAAATGCCTGATCATCTAAACATCTGATGTTTCAGATAAAGTAGATTTTCTTATGTAGATTTTCATCACTTTTGGAATAATTAAAACAACCACTAAAAAGGACATAGCTCTCACAGTAAGTAAGTAGTCATGTACATGCATTGCGAGAACGTGTTGAACACAGCATCTTATTATGTATGAGCCACTAAACTTTTGTGGATCTTCAAGACTTGATTTGTATAATTGCTAAGCCATCTTCAAAACTTTATTTGTTTATTTATTTTTTTATTACAATGCAAATGCTTTCTTCTGTCACCAGGACTATCAGGTCATGTGTCGCAATTGTATCCCAAGAAATGAAATGAAATGTTCGTTAAAACTTGGTAACCAAAAGATATTGCAAATACGTTTGATAAAAATATTAACATTAAAATCAATATTTTAAACAAGCAATATTTTAAAAGCATACCCTGAATATTGTAATTCAATTATCAAAATTTGAACTCTGCACTGGAAACTGGAAACATTTTTCAAAAACATTATAAGCAAATGTAATAATTATTTATATTTTATATAACCATGCATTTGTTATAATTAATACATTGATAAATTACTACCTTTAATTATAGCAAATTGTGGATAACTTCGTATAGAAAGAACCTGCAATCCGTGAACAATTACGAACATTTTGGGAATGTTAACGAACATTCTGTATTTTTTCCGAACGATTATTAAAGTTCTATACAGGTAATATTTCTCTCAATGATAATAATTAATACAATATTCTCAAATCAAAATTTTAAAAGTCACAGTTTATAAAAATAAACGGAAGAAGTCCCTTCTACATTCCAAATTTTCAGTACTCCCTGCACCAAAGTTAACTCTCACGATGCTTCCTCCAAATCCTACTCCTAACCTCTATGCCCACACCACATCTAATCCTCATTGTCGTCCCTCAAGGAGCTGTCCTTTTTCCAAGACTCTTCTCCGTATTTATTAATGACATTCCTGTTCGTCCAAGAGTCGACGAATACCTTTACGCAGACGACTTGGCTTACGTGACAAAGACCTGGAAAGACCAAAGACCAAAGACCATTGGACAGATTCTGACGCACAACTTACAAACTGTGCCAGCGACAACAATATCACTATCAATCCCTGGAAGAGTCAGGCAATCATTTTCACGTGGTAAAATAGACGTACACCCATTAACGAACCACCCCTACGAATTAACAACATCGACATTCCATAGACAAAAGGCATTAAATACTTAGGACTGCCTGTTGACCAAAAGATACTGTGGACCAAACATGTAATTGAAAAAAAAAGCACACAGATTTCTAAATGCACTAACGCCACTGATTACACATAAATATATTGAAACTATCCGCACGTGGGTACACGTCGCGGGCACACATTCGTGGCCCGGCCATATCAGGAGAAAGCTTTTGTAGCGGAAACCCTTTTCTTTTGAGTAGTTTTGAAGGAGGTTGTAACTGTACACCCACTTCTGCCTTCTTCCGAGCGCAGCTGACACGCGTCGCTCTCCCCAAATCCCTGCCCATGGCCATCCCGAATAGACGAAATGTTCGAAAGAAACAAATTTACGCCATTTTATCACATTTGTTCCTGAGGGATACGCCACGTGGTTAACTCCTGTGTCCTGGACAATATAGCTGTTATTCAAAAGATAGTAAAATAAAATAGATCGTACGCATGAGTTCGAAATTTATAAAATCTTGTAGTATTGTCTTTTCCCTTTAAGTCTGTATTATTTTGTGTTCATTTGATTATAAGATGGTAGTGAGAATGGAATTCCAAGAAACACATGTTGTTAATTTTATGTTTGCGGAAAGTAAAAATGTTACAAAAATATGGGGAGAAACGCAGTAAACTTCACGTGTCAACAATACTGGTGCCCTCTAATTATGTTTTATTGAAGTTCAGATATAATTCCATTTGCATGTCTATTAATTTCTGCTTTTATTTTTCGAAATATATTGTGGTAAAAAATGATTAAAAATAGTCTAGTTCAGTTGACTCTTCATTTATAGGAAATTTTATTTCACTGGTTTTCTGCAACACTGGTAATTCAGATTGTTTATCAATTTCACAACATTCTAAAAGAAATGAAAATTCTTGAATTTGAGAAGACTCATCAATAGAATCATTCACATCATTATTACTATCCTCGATATAATTTTCATTGCTCAAGCTAGACAACAGTCCAGGAATAAAATCGATCAGAAGAATCCAGCTGCGATCCATTATTCAATAACTCTTGAACTTCTAATGTTGAGAGTGGCTGTAACCTTTAGATCCATGTCTTCCAAACATCTGTACATGTCACGAACAGCACTAACACTACTTACAAAGAAAGACATTCTGAACGTATTCGACAGTCCACGCAAGTATGAATATCGAATCACTTCCTAGAAAAATTCCAAATACTTGCACAAAATAGAAACACACATTAACGTTTGTCCTCCGACCATCTTAATGATATTATAAAGCGTGTTCTAGGTGCCTACGAACGTCCTAAAGACGTTTTCAGCGTCAACGTCAAAGATGATATACCTAGAAGGACGTGTGACATACGTCCTTATGACACAGCAGTGAAATGAAGATGACGTATAAGATACGTCCGTATGATCGAAAGGGTTGACGCTACAGTGACAATAGATCCGGCGACTCGTTTAGCGACTCCACTCCCTTCAACCACCCACGGGTCATAGAAACGACCGCGGAAGACGCTTGCTCTTCATGCCCATTAGCACTCACCTAATGTCCGTAAAAAGTTAATCAGCTCGTTCGAAGCTAATCTACTTCAGAGACAAAACTTCTTAAAACTTCCGAATAAAGGGATGCCTTTTGCCCAATAAAAATTCAAGGAAGACACTTCTAGAAGCGCACCGACGTGAGGTCATCGCCAGCGAATCAGTACCCATAGCTGTTACAAGTCTCGCACTCCAACATTTCTGTAACCTGACTGCTCGAAAAAACGTGCGGACGGTCTGGGGTGGAGATTTTGCACGGGAAGAGAATTCTCCGAGGCATGAGTGCCTCGCGTGAAGTGACACTACAATTGGACTTCGAGGAGAGGAGGACACAAATGATTAGACATCAGAGGGAGAAGGAACTTACTATCAGTTAATGGAGAGAGGCGGACAATAGTAAATTTACCGACCTCAGTAAGCGACGACATCGTAACAAAAGTAGCGTTTGTGGTTCGCCAAAAAATGCCGCATAATTTTTATAAAGTGCCGCCGTTAGTGCAAAAGTTCTCCCACGGACCGCTAGGAACTCGGCCATCGTGCACGTCTGTCGTGCCATCGCACACAACTTCACCGCCGCTGTGTCGCCCGCGAGGTCCGGTCAGCGCCGACCTTCCCCGGAGCAGCTGACCTCTACGCCATGCCCGGCAGCCACTCACATTCACTGAGCGCCGCCCGCACGCTTGGCACTGGCGCACCGAACCGGCAATGGCGCTGATATACGTCACAAGAATTACAAACTCACAACGGCTGTCAAAACAATTTGTTTGCTCAGGAAACAAGTGGTTTCTCATGGTCTCTGGTGGAGTGTCGTAGACGACCACCCGGACCTTGAGACTCGCGGCGCCGCTCACGTCGTTAGCTTGAAGGTGCAGGCAGTGAGAAGGCGATGCTAATCTTCTGATGGCTGGAGGCCAGCTACCCACCAGTTGAGCCTATGGCGCGTCGACGTTGAAGCAGAATTGGGTGAAGGATGCTTTTCGGAGTACTGTGGATCCCACTTTAAAGTCCGGCGGGAAATCCAGTAACCACCCGACAGGTTGCTTCGGTACCGCGTTGGGGAGACGAGATGGGGGCTCCGAGCCGCCTGGACCTTAGTTCAGGTGGCTCCCAGATGGGTTCTCGGATTCGTCGTGGCAGTGGCCCGATACTCTGGGCAAAGAGGAGGGAACTTGTTCCCAGCGCATGTGAGTGGCGCATTGTTGAGACTCCGGTACTAGCCTTGATAGCTATGAGCTCTGAGCAAGCAGGACAGCCCTTACCTAGGCATTGTATGGGGAAGTTGCCGTGAGGGTAAACTGGGTCCCGGCTGACGGCGTTAACGCGTCGGCGGGGGATTAGAGCCCAAGATGCCAAGGTGCTCATCCCAGGGACTTGTCCCCCTGATGAAGAGAATTGTTATGATGTTGTAGACCACACGGGGTTTCATGCATGCTACTAAGTAATTCTGTGAAGAACATTTGTTGTATCTCGTAAATATTATTTGAAGCGATTACCATTAAAAATGACGTTAAAATCGATGAAATCAGCAAAAATGCATAAAAAGTTACGTTAAAATGTAAAAAAATTACTTATTAGTCGAAATCGACAAAAAATGCAAAATAATGACCTTAAAATGGGTCAATTCTTTTTGTCATAACAAAATGAATTTCAATACTAAACAGCATTGTTCTAAAGTGAAAAGAAAAAATGACATGGGGGGTGGATTTTCATGAAATGTCATTTATATTTCTCGAGAATTTTGTAACTTATTTTTCACTCAAAGTAATGACTAGAGCCCGGAAGTTCAGGCATTTATTTCGGCTGAAATAGGCAGGCAAAAAGGCATTTATTTTTACGAAAATAGGCACTGAAAAGGCATTTATTCTAGCTATGGCAGGGTACAGAAAATCATATAAAATCTAACAAATGATAATAGAAAAGGAAATGAAGTGAAAAGAATTTTGTTATGATTCAAATGAATAAGTTTTTATATTAACACTAAATCATACATAAACATTTACATGGAAACTTGATCTTTGTTTTCTCGGTTGCACATAACTACTAAATATTTCTTCAGATTTTCTACATTTAAACTTAACCGTCTGTCCGAAAGAATATTCTTCACAGCTGAAAATGACCTTTCAACTTCAACCGAAGAAATGGGAGCATTAATAAAGCAGGCTATTGAATTTGGAGTCATATCAATATCAACTCCAGCTACACCGCTCAGAACACTGCAAATTGTTTTCAGTTTTTCCAAATCCTCATTCGCGCTAACAACACTTTTGCACTTTTGTGCTACAGCTAAACCTTTTTCTCCAGGCACCTGCATTAAACTCTCTAATGTTTCTCGAAAGACTTTCATGGCTGACACAAGATTTTCGCCCCTTTTTTCCAGATTTGCAATTATCTGAGGCAACTTTCCATAATGTGCAAAGATAAACGCAAGTTCACTGTTTAGTTCTGCATTACTCAAAAGCTTCTTCACTTCACGTACTGATGCAGCTTCATTTTCTGGTAGAACCTTAAATACGTCGCGGATTTTGTCTAGATGATTTGCGTAATACGCAGCAGCGGATATCCAGGTTCCCCATCTAGTCAATATCGGCTGTGGAGGAAGAGCTAATCCTGGCGCTTCTTGTCTGAAAATCCGGGTTCGGGAAGGAGATTTCAAGAACACTTTTTTAGTATTCGAAATCAACTTGTCTACCGTAGGATGCAAAGATCTTATCTCTTCAGCAATCCTGTGAAGTCCGTGGATTAAACACGTCACATGAAGCATATTCGGGAAGAGTACTTTCAGTGCTCTGGCTGCCTTCTTCATGTACGGGGCAGCATCAGTGATGAAAAGTAGAACATTATCATGGCGTATGCCTTCAGGCCACAGAAGTAGTAAGGAATTTGTAAATAATTGAGCAATTGTTGTCCCATTCGCTTTCTCCAATTCTTCAGATGTAAGAAGAAAAGTTGAGAACTCACAGTAAGTCGGTTCCATAGTTCCAATGACGACATTACCTAGATAGCGTCCTGTAGCGTCCGTAGTTTCATCAATGAAAATCCAAATGTTTTTATCACCAATTGCTTCACGAATTCTATTTAAAGTTTCTTCATAGCAGATGGTCAGGTAGGTTTTCCTTAACGTAGATTCTGATGGTACCAATTCTTTTGTATATTTTTCTAAAAAGTGCCTAAACGTCTGGTTTTCCAATTTCCAAAAAGGAATACCAGCGTCCATGAATGCCTTGCACAGATGGAGAGAAAATTGGGACTGTCTACTGGATGTTGCGTCCACCGCCGAAATTAACTGTTGTTCCTTTTTTCCACTCTTCTTCGCGATTGCAGATTTATGTTTTGTTGTTGCCATATGCTGAGAAATGAAGTACTTCTTTTCATGGTTGACAGCTTTCTCGCACAATTTGCAAAACAGAATAGCACCATCGGTGGAAAATACATCTTCGCCAAATTCACGCACATAGCGATGCAACTTACTACTTAACGGCACGCTCAATTTCGGCATTATTAATACGATGTTCTTTAACACAATGTTATTCCTACGAAGTAACAGAGCGAACTGAAATATTCTCTTTTGAATCTTCAAATGGCACCAGTGAAAACACTGATATTACTTTCGTTCTTCGAACTCGCGTAATCGCCATTGGGCCGGGCCGTATCGCATGTCATATAGGACCTCCAAGGCGCTCTGCTTTAGTAGTGTGGGATGGAATCCCTCGTGGCAAAAGGAAGCCTGTGGGTGTCACTGAAAGAAATCGAAGGTTCCTACCGGGTATCGTCTCGCTTTCTCACAGCGGCTTTTAACACTTCCTGACCCTAGAGCCCGAGTTCAACACTTCCTTTCTGATACCATGCCTCCGCTTGCAGAGAAAGACAAAACACGACGATGACCACGTATTGTTCTGGCTTGCAGACCGATAGAAAACGATATAACACATGGCTTTCAATACTATAGAAATCGGTGCCAGGGTAAAAAGAGAAAAAAATTAAGCAAAAAGCAAAAAATGACGAAAAAGGCAAAAAAAAAGGCAAAAGTACCTAAAATAGGCATCAGAAACTAAAATAGGCAAAAAAAGGCAAAATTAAAATCTTCTAAAATGATTCCATAAGCTCATATAAGTGACTCCTATTGTTAAAAGTGTTAAAATCGTAATAATAACAAAAAGGCATTTTGCCAAACTTCCGGGCTCTAGTAATGACAGTGAACCAGAATATTTAGTTAAGATTTTATTAACTTTTCTGAGGAAGGAAGTTCTGACTCACTTGTGATCAGATCCCAAAAATCCTCGATTTTTTTAATAGCACAGCGTATTCTTCTTAGAGAATTAATGTGCCTAGCAGGGCAGTGCGTTACGCAGTGGTGATCCATTGTAGTGTTTGTAACGTGTTGTGTTAACTCGTTATTTCGTGAGAATTTGTAGTAACTTTGCAGTGTAGTAAAAGTACTTTGTCTACTCTAACAAATATTCATGAATAATTCTGTATAGTGTGTCTTCCAGTGAGTGTATAATTGATGATATTTTCACTAGAAGGGTCAGGTAATTGAAAATGGTAGGCCAACACCAGCCTTGGCACAATTAAAACAGAAAAAAAGGGGGAAGGGGGGGAGCTGGTTGGCCCCAAGCAGCTGGGGTATATAGAGTATTCACCGCACGCCCCTGCCCAAGTCCCTCCCAAAGCACTCAGCCATAATCACCCTCCCAATTCCATCCGCAAACCCATAAACATGAGAACGCAATAACCCGTAGCCCTAGAATCTACAGCAACATTCCACTTTCAACAAAATAACCCGTCCATCACCACCACATTACTAACCTCAATAACATAAACTTATAATTGTCTATACTAAATAAAATACCTGAAAACTTCCCAACAAAATAACCATTCCCTTAGAGCTAAAATGAAAATAAAATAAGCACCAATCCACCTAATCAATAAACAAACAATAGCCCTCCCTTGCAATAAAAAAATTCATCCCCCTCACTGCATCCTCTTCCATATTTTCACGCACGATCTTCGCCCATATTTTCACGCAAAAATTACGCGGAAAGTACTCAAATTTTCGAAAAATTTTACATGATCTTATTTCAAAATCTATCTTTCAGGAACATATTTCATTAATGGAAAAATCTCTATATTTAATATTTTAGTTATATGAAGACTTCGAAAAAATTTTGAACTTTGGCAATTTTCGAAAAATCAGGGTTTTAAACAAACATGAGACCTACGCCATACTCTTAACGTCCTTCACACAAACAAACAAACAAACAACAAAATTAAAATATCGGTTTCAAATTCAAGAGGCCGCGTCATCAGCCAAATCGATTGAGGAATATCAATTTTGGAGAAAATCGGCTGAACGGTTTAGCCGTTAGCGTTGTTCACAGACGGACAGACGTTTTGCCGTCATTCGACTTTTCGACATCAAGGACCCACAAATCAAGAATTCTGGCAATATCACGTGTTAGGTTTTTCTTCTAAATTTTTTAGTGATTTATCCACTTTTTCTTTGCCAGTGGCGGCTGCGGCAGGGAGGTTCAAGGGTAACTGCTCGCCCAAATAATACACATCTGTCTTTCCTTTCGTATATTTTTTATGTTAAAGTAGTTGTTTTCCATGTTTTCTCCGATTTCGAAATTTAAAACACCCGGCATTTCATGTCCCGTGTTTTCCTTCCTTGATTAAGCTGGCTTTACACTTACAAGAAAATGGCGAGCAATATTATTTCGCAAGAAAAGTTGCCAATGTAAACATTGTAGCAATAAATATTTCTGATGTTGGGAATATTTATTGCCAGATATTCCGGTCGTAATATAAAAGTGCGTGTTTCCGTCCTCGGAAAGATATTACCGGCTGTTGCTGGGACTAGAATTGGATTGAAGTCTGAGCAAGATATTGCTGGAAGAAGCCAATGATGGCCACGGTCAGATGCACAGGAAGTACGGTTAAGGTAGTACATAGACGTATTCTTTTGAATTGTCATATGCATTTTTTCGTAAAATGGGTGTGTGAAAAAGGTTTAATAAAATAAATGAAGTAATAAATATTACAAATCCTCTATGGTTGATTATCGAATGGTTCAAATTTTGGTTTAGTTACAGATGCTCCCTAATTATTAATTTTGTTTAAAAATTATCAAGATTCCTAATCTAAGATTTAGATATTTTAAGATTAATCTATAATACATCAACAGTAGGTAAAGGACATTTTAAAACTTTTTACCAAATTAATAATTGAGCTTTTTATAAATAGAAAATTACTTAGAACCCACGTGAATCGTAGTCCACGAAAAAATATTGAGGCTCCTGAACCGAATTTGCACAAGCCCTTTTTCCTTTCGTTTTAAAATACAGTCACATGTGTAGCGTTGTGCCGCTAAAACCAACGTGGGCACGCAGCATGTGCCCACCGGATGCTAGACAATGGCAGAAGCTATGATGCACGGGTTTTTTCCGACGGGGTGTGCGGGCGTACGGCGGAGACAATGGAGGCGGCGGGCAACGTCGCGAGGGCTATTTAAGGGCTGTAGAACAATAGCTCTTCCTTCTTTGAGACAGCGGCATCGGCAGCGTAGGTCGTCCGTGAGAGATGCGTGCGTGCGCGCTGGAAGGAGCCGGCAGTTATTGTCGTGACTCGTGAGACATGTAGTCGGTCTCAGGGCAGGCGGTACTACGCACGGCGAAACATTAGGTAGTATGTTCGGTGTGGTAGCCGTTGTAAATATCTCTCCTAGCAGTGGGGTCTATTTAGTTAGTTAATTGTATACAGTGCATTGGTTATTTGTGACTACGGTCTTAATTGTAAATAAACCTGCTGTTATTACAACCCACTCTCGTCTGTGTACTGATTTCACCCGTGTGACGCCACACATGTCCTCACAAAACGTCGTTTCTTTGTTTCTTTGTTGAGCACAATAACTGCGACCACGACTCACATCTTCTCCCTTCTACTAGCCATGTTGGAGTGAGATATAACCTCAGCTGACGCGCCATTTTCCTCGTGGCATCACCAAGCACAGCAAGAAAAAGTTCTAATGTAAAACGATCGGCAATATCTTGTCGGAAAGATCTTCCTCCCAACTTTCTGGCAACTTATTGCCCCGTCTTGTTCTTGCTAGCGTAAAGATGACCGCAAGAAACAGCAACAAATTGCTGAAAGATGTTGCGGAAATCTATTGCTAGTGTAAAGCCAGCATTAGAGAGGTTCGAGAACTGTGTCCTATTACAGTGTAGCCAAATTTGGTGTTGTCATAAGCTCAATGCTTTGGAATTGTGAAAATTACAACTTGGGACTTGCAAATGGCAGCAGTCTGCAGGCACAGCACTCTCTATATCCAGGGGATGTTGCTTGGGAAAGGTTTTCTTGCAGGTTGTCGAGAGCTATTGACTAAATACCTACTGACGAATTTTTGAACTCCATCTCCAAATACGTTTCCTCCAATTCGCTTACCGGTGCAGTAGTGTACAAAACGTATTCCGTGACGGAAGAATGTTTCTTCCTCCATGACCTATTAAACTGCGATTTTCCCATTGCTCCATATGACATTTCATCAGTTGTTAGGGTGCCATCTAATTGGGACCTTACACGTCACTACAGTGGCGTTCAACCTTCCGGTTGGAAGACACCGTAACAGCTGATTTACTTCACAAGCAACTATGCATAAATCACAGTTTAAAACTATATTCATACAATATATTAACTATTTGCTTCCATATTCCCATTCAAGAATTATGTGCCCCCTCTCAAAATTGTCTCTGGAGCCGCCACTGACCAGAGCCTTGCAATAACTTTGCTGACGAAAATTCCCCGTTTTTCCGCGCAGCATTACATGACTTTCTCTCCATTCCGCAGCAAGAAAATAAAAAGAAGTGAACAGAATCTACCACCCTACATTCTGTTTATTAGACTATGAGAAAACATGACAGAATTCTACGGAAAATCCTCTAAGAAGAGAAAATACAAGACCACCTAATAAAAGCAATAAAGTTTATAAAAAGATTAAAAAATCACAATATGCAAGTATATCAGAAGAAATAACAACAAATGTAGGACTACAACAGGGATGTACATTATCCCCAATACTATTTAACTTACACATGAACACATGACCAAAACATGGAAGAAGACAATAGGAGGCATCACTATGAGGCAGGTCTAGAAAAAAAAAAAACAATACCTGTACTATATTCAGACAACTAAGCAAGTAGCAATATCTGAAGACAAATTACAAAGGGCAGCTCAAACTTTAGATAAACTCACATAGGATTGTCTTCTTCTTCTTCTTCTGTGAGTGGAACTACACCATGCAGCGTCTCTCGCACCCAAGCTTCCATCTTCTATCTTGCCAATCATCATCTTTGATGTGACGATCTCTCATTGTCTGTCGCACACCATCATACCACATGAGTATTGGTCTACCTCTCTTTCTGTGCATTGGCACCTGCCAACTCCAAGTTTTTAATGGCCATCTTTCCTCTGACATTCTTCTAAGGTGACCATACCATTTTAACCTTCTCCCTTCTATTGTATCCATTATATCCGACATGAGACCCATTTGCTGCTTTATATTTTCATTCCTGATTCTTTCCATTAACGTTACACTACAGCTGCATCTCCAAAACTCCATTTCCATAGCCTTTAACTTTTTCTCATTACTTTTTGAGATCTCCCACAACTCAGCACCATACAGTGATATACTTTCCACAATTGCTTTATAAATTCTAATTTTCACTTTATTAGAAATATTTTTATTCCATATTATTGAATGCAATTGCCGAATAGCAGATTTTCCTTGCCGAATGTGATGTTTAATTTCCTCTTCACTGCCCCCTTGGTCTGTTAAAATTGTTCCTAAATACTTATACGTCTGACATCATTTAACAACCGAGCCATCCTCCATTACTAAATCTTTTCCTGTCCCTCCTACCACCATGTACTCTGTCTTCTTGAAATTGATTTTCAAGCCTCATTTTCCATATTCCTCATTTAATTTTCTTAACATATAATGTGCATCGTCTTCATCCTCTGCGAATCACTTGGTCATCTGCAAAATTTAGTGAATATAACATATCGTCATTTAATTTTATTCCCATCCTTTCACATTTTATCTTCCAGTTTTTTAAAGCTTCTCCTAGATATATTTTGAAGAGAGTTGGTGCAATACAACACCTCTGTCTTAGCCCTTTATTTATTTTGATTTCTTTTGATATGCTATTTCCCAATTTGACATAAGCAATATTGTCCATATATAACTCTCTAACATAGGATTGTAATATGAAAATATCACTCTGAAAGGAAAGTTCGTGGGATTAATAAATAAAGAATTCAGTACAACAAAAATAGACACAGAAAATAAGATAATAGATCAAGTGTGTACGTTCACATTCTTGGGGAATAAGATATCATTAACAGAGGAAATGGTATGGAATCAAAATGACTTCCGAGTACCAAATGGAAGAGAGAAATTATTCCTTCAAATGAATTTGTTCTCCATAATTAGTACTTTCATTAAGGTCATGTTAATTTTTTTGAAACTTTTAGTTTTTGCGCAATATGTACAATTTCAAAAAACAACAAAAACAAGATTTTCCCAAAAACGGATCCAAATCTTTACTTTAAACTTTTGTTACAGAGAGTGGTACATGTACTCAAAGAGAAGACAGAAATGCAATTTTGTTTTATTCTTTTGTTTTTTTTTTTAAATAAATTTTTTTGACTTGTTTCTGACATTGATATTTGCATTAGCAGTAATTTGTTCACATTGTTGTATTTATGTAAAATGGTAAATGAGCTTTAAATTGTTATATTTATGTAAAAATGGTAAATGAGCTTTAAATAATGGCCTATAAAGTTTCTCGAAAACTTAAAAGTTTTTTGTACAATCAAGCTCAAAATTTCATTATCAGAAAGGTTCAAATGTCAGTTTCCCAAAACTGGCTCCAAATTTTCCTTCAAACTTTTCGTATGGATAGTGCTAACTGTACTGTGTAAGGTGACATAAAAATTATTTTGCTGTATTCTTTTCTTTTTTCTTCTTTTCTTTCACAAATTACTTTTTTTTTTTAATATCACTCACGCCTTCAATGTGCATATTTCCAACAATTTATATACATTATTGAATTTGAGTGGAAGAGCTTTTAATGATTTATAATGAAGTTTTTTGAAAACTCAAAAGATTTCTGAGAAAAAGAGTTGTGTTTATAACAAAAAAAAGGACTATATAATAACATTGGAATATAATTATATTGAATATAACAGAAAATATTCATTTGAGAAAACGGGTTCGCTTTTTTTCATTGTACACTTGGTATCAAACAAATATCACGTATTAGATACATTATATCTTATGTTACAATTGAAACACATACTTATAATGTATATTATAATAAACCATCTCGATCGGGTTTTTGTCCAGTTTCCCTGATCCATTGAGCAAATGCTGAGATAGCCCCTTGATTTGCTTCTGGACGTAAATGTAGCTTGACTATGCACATGTTTTGTTGAGCTTTCCTTTTGCTTGTTGTGGTAGTGGAGCTAAGGGTGAGTTTCTAATTTATTAACAATACAGAAAAATCAATTCTGTTCGTTCGTTTACTGTTAAAATTAAATTATCTACAATTCGGCAACGAAAATATCTAGTTTTTGAAATGTAAATTTCTCGCTTTTTTAAATTTATTATCATTATTATCATTATTATTATTATTATTATTATTATTATTATTATTATTATTATTATTATTATTATTATTATTATTACTATTATTTTTTCATCTTTCAACTATTAATAGTTATATTGTTGCAAAGGGACTCTGAAACTCAAGAAAGCGTGCGCAGATGATTTTCTCCCCTATACGTCACATACAGTTTTTTGACTGTTTTTGACTAAATAAACAAATAAAAACCATTATATTCAACATCATTCGTGTATTTTCAGTTTCTCACTTTTCAAAAATTGTAAATGCGAAGTTTTTAGTCTCTTAACACAATTTACGATCATGTTAGAACTGTCGTATCACAAAAAAGTTGGCCTGTTGGTGCCTTTTTTGAATCTGTACATATCATAGCTTTGACAAACTTCTTTTTTGAAGATCTGTTAAAGAAAATTGTTTTACTGCAATCACAATGGCCTTAAGTTTTCAGTTTGCCTCCTACGCTCCCGTAGATTACAAGGAATGCTGAAAAAACAATGATTTTTATTGCACCACAGACCCACAAAATGTTGTTTTGTGAGTAGCACCTATTTTTCAGCATTTGAAATATGTAAGAAAGCTAGAAAATTTGTAATGGAAATAATTTATTTATTCATAATGTATGATAATTAGTGTTATGACTCGTGATTTTAGGCACAGGAATTGTTAAATTTCTAAGTAAATAATGTTTAAAAACAACACAATTGAAAGATAATTTTTTAATACAGAATATTCACAGTAACGCTGAACATTATCCTGTGCATTTTATAATAAATATTAAAGTTCACCAATTTATTAATATATGTTTATATATCTATTAATGTATTTCTTGAGCAAATTCACTTGTCATACATTGTTTCAAAAGATTCTCAACAGAATAAATGTTGATGTCGTTATACCTCAAGAAGGTTTTGGATGCTCTATTAATGTGTTTATTAATATTTATTTCATAAAAGTTTTCACCAAAATTAATGTTCATGTACATTGGTTAAAGCCTCTCCTTAGTAATTCTATTTAGACAGATGCACCAATTAATTTTGGTGTTGTCATTGACATGTTTTGTTTTACTATGGCTTTCGTTTCTGACGACACCAGAAAGCATTTTGTCTTTTAATTTTTAAGGAAACACAATTAAATGATGTACTGTCTACTTCTCTATTGTGAGATGTACTTGATACACTTGACCTTGCATACAGAATTGAATAACAGCTCGTTTCCTCTATAAAATGACATTGAAGTAAGGTTGCGTTGATGTAAGTGATATTTAATTAGTTAATTTTCATTAGTGTGATTTTACTAAATGTCCCTCCCGCCTCTTATGGATAAATTTTAAGGGTGTTCACATCACAAATAGTGCACAGAACTTCCACATTAGACACGAAATCATTTTCAAAAAGCACTAAATGCTTTTTCAACAGAGAAACAGAAGTTTTGTATGAATTTTACATTGAGTAGTGTACATACTGCATACATTGATATTTGTCTTCAAAACTAAATTATTTTAGTTGTCCTTTTCTTGGAACAAATGTATAAATTTGCAATAACTACAAAAAAATTAGATTCGCAAGTAAACTGCTTCCCACACAGGTTGAACTTCGATATTTGAGAGAAAAAGAACAATAAAATCAAGTCACATTTTTACTTACAAATATTTATTTTCTTACTTATATTTTTCTTTTCATGAGAACACTTGGGTGTTTTTCAGTATTTCCAATTTATTATACACAGTAAAATTTGGAAATAATTTCACATTACTAACACATTACACTTTTTGTCAGTTCCTAAACATTATTGTCACATTCAACTTCTAAGGCATGTCTTGAATGAACACACTTGAGTCAACTGTATTCCACACAATAGACAAGTAGTGCCATAGAGCTGACATGACTCAAATACATAATTCAGACTATCAGGAAATATGATTACTTCTTATCTGATAGTACAGCAACGCCAGGCAGCTCTTTTCCTAAAACAAAAATTGTTATAAATATAATCAAATTATTTTAAAAGAAATTTCCCTAGGAGATTGATTTAGTAAAGTGACAGTCAACAATATTACACAGTTTCTTCCAACCACATCAATTCAATTCATTACATATTTTATTTTTATTAATAGCACTTATTGTCAGAATACAAAACACCATTTTAATGCTTCCACAAAAAGAATACTTGTTCTTCAATAATCTGGCAACAACATTGATGAATTTTTAGAAGAAATTCTTATTAAACATTGGAATATCATAATAATAAATAATAATAATATTGTACTTCACAGAAACAATTTTTTCTGAGAAATTATGCAACACTAACGTTTTATGTATCAACACCTTTTAAACAAGATCAAATATATCTGTGCAAGAACATACCTTCTAGTAATTCAAGACTCGCTCCTCCTCCTGTGCTTACATGGCTAACTTTGTTTTCAGTGTTCCACTTCGCACAGCATGTAGCTGTGTCTCCTCCTCCAATAATAGTTACAGTATTATTTTCAGTAGCTTTCACCACAGCATCCATAATTGCCTTGGTTCCCTTTGCAAAATTCTCCCACTCAAACACTCCCATGGGCCTGAAAATTGAAGCCAAAGTTAATGCCATAAACATTAAAAAGCTGCTTACTATCCATATTATCTAGTTTCACAAGTTTTAAGTTGTACTCATACTTTTAGTTGCTTAAATTATTTTTTAATTTGCCTCTTTTTTTTATTAAGAAATTGTTCATGCTCATTCTCATTTTAACTTATTGTACATTAAATAAAGCTTAATGTGATGTAGCAAACAGAATAATCTATTTGTAAAACTTGTTTCCATACATTTACAATGATATTTTGAAGGTTGTATCAATCCAAATACTTAAAAAATACTATGTTGGGAGTAAAATACCAAAGTTACTAAAACGAGAAGTAAAAAGACAGAGACTTTAAGAAAACCACCAAATATCTCATCCAATAATTTTTTTTCTACAAAATCTTTACTAAAAACAAGTTTTAGCATATCTCACCCATTCCAAACAATGACTTTCGCTCTTGCTATTGGCTCCAGCAATTGCTTCACAGTCACGGGCCCAATATCCAATCCCATTTGGCCCTCAGGTATTCCTTCAGCAAGAGACGCACTCCCTACTGTTGCATTTTCATCAAATTTGTCAGCAGTAACAAAGTCAACTGGGAGATGAATTTTAACACCATTTTTTTCTGCTTTTGCCATTAAATCCCTAACAATCTTGGAGCCCTCTTCATCAAACAAAGATGATCCAATCTGTAAAAAACATTTTCAAGAATATTATTACACTTGATGAGAAAGTAATATATTGAAAAATAAAAATAAATTAATCATACATTTACATACATTATTACAAAATTCAATATGATAATGTAATTTTCAACCTGGGGTGAAATCCAGACAATTCTTTCTGAATAATAGAAAAGAGTGTTTAAAATGCTACATATCAAATAAAAATACTAATACCCTACATCTTTTTAAAATTCAAGAAAATTATTTGAATTGATCGTTTTGTTGAAACCAATCTTGGAAATCTGTTCAAAACTTACAGAAATTCCATTTAGAACTTTCAAGAACGTATACGCCATTCCACCACCAATAATCATTTCATTCACTTTATCCAACATGTTTTCAATGAGTTTGATTTTATCAGCAACTTTTGCACCACCTAAAATTGCAAGGAAAGGCCTACACAAGAAAGAATTATCATTAAATATAATAATAATAATAATAATAATAATAATAATAATAATAATAATAATAATAATAATAATAATAATAAATCCATCAGACAATAATATCCTTCAGGGAAAAATCAGCGAAATCTATCATTGAATTTCAGGTACCAACCTTTCAGGATTATCAAGAGCTTTCTTGAAATAATCAAGTTCTTTTGACATTAAAAATCCTGCAGCACGAACATCAAATCCTTCTCCCATCATTGAACTGTGAGCACGATGTGCTGTGCCAAATGCATCATTCACATAAACATCAGCAAGTTTACGTAATGATTCTCTAAATTCTTTGACTTTGGCTGGATCTGCTTTTGTCTGAAAGATAAACAATTGAATCTAATACTAGTTATTGAACCTTATCTCACATATGTGCAAATTTAAATGATGGGGAATGAATAGTTTTTACTTCATTTATGTTATAATTATTTGACACATAACCAAAACATATGAAAAGTAGCAAAACCTTTCCAGCCTTCCCTTCCTCTTCAATATGGAACCGTAAATTTTCAAGAAGTATCACAGATCCGGGGGCAGGGTCAGCACAAGCCTGTTCAACTTGTGGTCCAACACAGTCATCCAAAAATGTAACCTCCCTAAAAAAGCAATTATATTATTTCAATAAATAAAATATTGATGTATTGCATATTCTTGCCATTTCATAAAAGAGAAATTGTATTGTGCAAATCTGATGTACTTACCTCTGAAGAAGCTTTCTTAACTCTTCAGCAACAGGAGCAAGAGAATATTTTGGATTTTTCGCACCGTCTGGGCGACCTAAATGTGACATTAGTACAAGTGACTTGCAGCCTTTTGTTAGAGCATACCTCACAGTATCCAAGGCAGCGACAATACGTTGATTATTTGTGATTTCTCCATCTTTCATTGGGACATTGAAGTCCACCCTATTGGTATTTAAAAACACACACATCAATTGTGAAGTACGATTATATGGGAAACAAAAACATTTATTCCACAGATCTGGAAACTACAAATTCTAACCTACTCTTCTAAAATGACACATCTGATTATAGGAACTGTTATTTTAAACTTTCCTAGTATGAGCATTTCAAAATTGTGCAATGGTAACAAAAGTTCAGTGTATTGAACTTTCCATCTTACCTCATTAAAACTCGTTTGTTCTCTAGTTCAATATCAGCTATTTCAATTTTGTCGAAATTAAAAGACATTTTCTCTTTACTTGTGCGAGATCGGCTAACAACACTGAACACACGAACTTCCTCCACCCAACCTGTCACGTACTTCGGCGGCAGACCGACTAGACGACCTTCAGGGGTCGTTCGAACGACAGTTGACTGAAGCACGCCGTCCTTTCGGAAGAGCATCCACATGCCAGGCTCGCCAAGCGTGACCACTGTGGAAGGAACAACAGAGATACATTTCGTAGCAACATCGATAATGCTTCTGGTAGTAGCCCACATGTTTATACAAATATTTTTCTCATGTGACATGTTCTCCGATCATTTGTCAGATGATATTTTTAACATACGGTATAGTTATCGCGGCATATTCGAAATGTCGCTTATGGCCGCGCAATTAATTTAACACTCGGAGAAGCTTCTTCTTCTTCTTTCTGAAACGATTTTGAATGACCAGGGATTATTAAAGCTAAGCATTCAGGCAATGTTGTTTGCGGTATCTTTAAAGTTAGATACAGGAAATGTGATCTTTTTACTTTCTCGCTACCGCGGTAGGAGAAAAATAAGGAATTTTCGTCAGAAAAAGTCTATTGCAGGGTCCTGGCAACGAAAATGTGAATAAATCCTGATGCTAAATTTAGAAAAAAATCCTCTAACACATGATCACTAGTGAATTTTTGGTATTAACATCCTTTTCAACAGTAGTCGCGAAACTGATCCTCACATCCTTGGAATGAAGTTTACAAGTATTCAACCACTTATCCATTATTGCTATGGTAGTCTAAATCAAATAAATAATAAGAGTAAATCTTTAAACGTCCTTCATACTATCCAATAACAAAGTGTGAGCCATTTTTTGAAAACTTTGAAAATGTCCCAGGGGCTTCATATACTAAAGTACCTCCCAAAATTGAAATATCGGTTTCAAATTCAAGGGGTCGCGACATCATTCAGATCGATCGGAGAATATCAATTTTGGAGAATCTATGCTTTCTACATCGTATTTACCAAGGATGATCCCCTCTGCTTTTGTAATCTGGTTTCTGTAATCTTTTACCGATGCCGATTTTTACCTATGTCTACCTATGCTGTGTCCCCTTTGTATGCTTTGTACGTAATACATAAACTTGCCCGTTCCATTTTCTTAGCAAAGGACACCCATACTTCTCCTCCATCATCAACGCGCCGATGATTTACAAACTCTCCGGCCCGTTTTTAATTTTATCTAAAGCCTCGATTTGTCCCTTCTTGTACTTGTCCCAGCATATCGCACCGTATTCTAAAATACGACGAACAAGAGTAGTATATGCCAAGGATCTGGCATTTGAACAGTGTTTTTAGAATACGCATTACAAATAGCAGTGCACTCCAGAATTTTTTTGACCGTTAATGAGATTAGACTAACCCAAGTCGCTTCGCAGAACCAAATCCAATTACTTACTGTATAACGTTAGTTCCTGTACTTTACTGTATTACATAAGTTACGGTATAACATTAGTTCCTATCTCATTATTGGAGTGTACCTTCGAGCGAGACTTGATAAAGCAAATGGATTTACTCTTTTCCAGATTTAATGCCATCTTATTTCTGCCTTCCCATATTCCATAAACAGTTTAGATTGTTCTGTAGAACATTTTCATCAGCAGACGAGCATATACTCCTTTATATTGTGCAATCATTGGCGAAAAGACTAATTTTCATTTATTCCAGTTGCAATATCGATAATGAACGCCAAGAATAGAAATGGTCCTAACACACTCTCGTGGGGAACACCAAAGGTTACATAGACTTTGAATGAATATTTATCACATAGTCTGACTGTTTGAGTCCCCGTAAGAAATTCTTTAATCCAGAAGATTATTCTGTGGACTAATCCAGTATCAGACAACTTGGCATTTAAAAGGTCATGTGGAAACGGATCAAATGTCTTAAAAAATCTAATATTATTGCATTAACCATATTCCCTTCGTCTGCTATGTCCTGGTAAAAAGCAAGTCTGGCTGTCACAGAATGCCATGGACGAAAACTGTGTTGATTTTGAATTAGCCAATTAGTTTTATTCCGAACTCGTCTAATATAGGGGTTCTATCTGCTTGCAGATGAGTGATGTTAAACTTATAGGCCGGTTATTCTTAACAATTCTTCTGTCTCCCTCCTTGTGAATAGGCACTATAGTTGACTCTTTCCAATTTTGAAGAAATCATATTATTATGAACAGTGACGTCCATTAATCGCGCAAGGTATGGAATCGTGGCTTCTCCTAGTAGTATTTCTCCTGGTACTCCATCAGAACCCACAGATTTATTTCTCCTTATAATCGCGATCCTTTTTCTAATAATTCTTACATCGACTCGAAAGGTTTCTATTTCGGGTGATGTAAGAGTTACTGGGTTTCCTTCGGTTACAAATCCTTCGGTTTGAAAACAGATGCCTAATGTCTATTTAAACAAGCCGCCTTTTTACCGTCATTTGTAGTTAACAAACCGCTTGCTCTGCAGATCGCTGGAATACTTTCTTTGTTCCCTTTCTTACGTCACACATACTTGAAAAACTTTTGCCAACAGTTCAGTAGTTTAGAATTTATTGCAGGCAATTTTCTTGGGTACATAACTTTAATGCTAGTTAATCTTTAGATAATAGTAGAAAATTATTTTTCTGTTCCTTATTTTTGTTACGTTTGTTATATGCTTTCCTAACCTGTTTTTTGAGTTGCCTAACGTCTTTGTTGTAGAACACATGACCAGAAATACATTGTAGATTCTTGTAGGCAAGAATTTTACTTAGCATTCTGAAATTATGTCCCTAAAATTTGTCTTGGCATTCTTTTCTACTGTACATCTACTAGTATCCCAAGTTGGAAAATGTTTTCAAATATAATTTTAGGTTTGTGACGTCTTTTATATGATTATTTCACATACTCTGTCTACATTTTTGCAAGGTGTATTTGTTTGCCCTCTGCTACCAGCTGTCGGGGCTAGCATCGGAATCGAATTGAGCGCCACTCACAATGTGCCGGGAAAACCCTACTCAATTCCCATGAGTATCGGACACTGCCACGCAAAGCCCAATGGGGTACGTGCCTAAGTACTCAATGGGGGGCCACCCGGACCTAAGCCCAGCCAGCTCGGGGCCCCAACCCGTCTCCTCACTGCTCTCAATTGTCACTAACGACGTATCGCCGGAAATCTAGAAGAACTTGACGATAGATTTCGTAGATTTCGATAGATTTCGTAGCTTGTCAGGAAGGTCGAATTCATCAGCTAACTGGAGGAGAATTCTAAAAACCGGCTGCTTTAATCAGAACTTTAACAAACGGGCCACGGACCGCGCGTGATTTTTCCTTCCTCTTCCTTGTCCTATCCTCAACCCCTAACTTACATACACTTACACTTACATGCACTACACTACCACACTTGGCGGGAGTTTAGAGCTTGTTCTGGGTGGGGCGGTGCCATGCAAGTGGGAGATACCTGATCGAGGAAAATCTCTGCAAGCCGACGTAGGTTGGCGCCGGATCTCACCAGGAAGTGGTCAAATATCACAACATATTCCCGCTAAAAAGATGCACTACACTTACGGGACTAATGACCTTAGCAGTTGATGCGCTCGAAATCACTAATCAATCAGTCGGACTCTTTTATGTTTGCGCAGAACGTATGTCCCGCCTCCAACCCTGCTCCAAACGTCGGCGAGCAGAGGCCCAATAGCGGGTTACCGGATAAGCCCAGGTATTCAGGAGCATAACACCGCCTGACTGCGCCCTCTTTGGAGCTAAAGACGTGAGTTCTGCCGAGAAACTAGGATAGAAACTTTTAGACACAGTGAAAGAGCGCGAGCGAGGGTGAGAGGTCATGAAGAATGGCGCAAGTTGCTAATTTCCCAATTTTCTATAACGTTATGCAGGTTATTAAACTTTACTTTCAGGTAGCCGAAGCCTTTTCGCGTCCCATTTCGATGCAAGGTTTCTTGTTTTCATTAGTACTGAATAGTTTTATGAACTTTTCTTCTGAAAATAAAGGAAGAACCTCTTTGTTGTCAAAACTGCACACAATTGTTTTTTTCTTTTCGTTTTCCTTCAATATGAATACTTCCCGAACCATCTGGCACTACTCGAGGCTTGGCGAATTTGAAATGGATCTTTCAATGAAGCTGTAACGACATTTTAAAAATTTTCTCAAAATTGGCTCCAATTTTTTATTAATTATAAATAAGGTAAAAGTAAACTTTTACCTTATTTAAAACGACTGACAAAAATTGCGGAAGTTCAACTTCATTTCGAATTTTTAAAAGCTATCTTCGTTATTGAACCTGGAAATTCTTTTAATACATTATTTTGTTCAATATTCTCGCTTTAAATAATTATATGTCCATTTCCATAAATAATTCTATGTCCATATTCCTTGTTTTGGGTGTAATTTTGAACCACAGTGTAGCAATTTACCAAAATTACCTAATCAAATTTTCTCAAAAACTAATATTTTTATTTACCTTTTATTTTACGAATAAAACACAATGCATTGAATTGTCGCGTGTCTTTTTATTTAATACTTTTTTTAAATATTCGAGTATTATTGCAAATTCTATTTCCAACTTAAAATTGAGGACTCAAAAATATTTACTGCTTGGGGCTTCCATTAGACCACTGTCGCCACCGTCTAAGGGCACATAAGCAACGTGGATGATGCTGATATGTTATTACTGGAGCCTGGATGTTCAGACATTTATTTTAGCTAAGATAGACAAGCAAAATGGAACTTATTTTTACCAAAATATATTTATTTTTGCCAATATTCCTGTAGAGATGTCCAGAATGACATCACTACGTTTGGTGGGAATGTGTTGGGTGGCAACCTGTGATATACGCTGAAGAAATTCCTAGAGAATTGGTAAGGTTTTGGCTCTATTATGCGTTTGCCGAGGTTTGTGTTTCATGTCACGTTTGTTATTTACAATGATATTTGTTTTCTTTCGGTTTCTTTTATTTATTTATTTATTTATTTTACGTCAAAAAACAGTTGAAACTGCATATGACGTGCTATGGGAAGAAGTGAATTCTGTGCACATTTTCAAAATTCTGTGATCCCTACACTAAGTCATATACTACATGAATTTTGAATTTAAAAAAAGCTCTCATGTAATAAAATCTATTTTCAAGGATAAATAAGCAATAAATTTTGGGCTCTCATCCATGATGTCTTTCGTCAAGGAATAATACTTCATGCCGCAACAACATGGAAACGATAATTTGAATAACTATATTTCCCAATGAATTCTAGAAGACGTGCACAGATAATGAAGTTACATTTATGTCCAGAAGCAAAACAAGGGGCCATCTCAGCATTTGCTCAATGGATCAGGGAAACTGGACGAAAAACCTGATCGAGATGGCGATGTTTAGGCTATGATTGCGCATCTCGTTCACAAATTTAATTTAAAGACGCGCTATTCTATCAGATATACTTCAAGTCACTATCTTTTCATTTTGAAAATGTTTAGAAGTAAATATTATCATGATCTTAGCAATTACGCTAAGGCTCTAATTTGTAATAAATTGATATCTATGAAACATTTGGATCCACATGCCGTTTCATCGGATATGAAAAGTGCCAACAAATTTCGGGCCCCTGTGCTATTCCAATAGAAAAAACTCCTTCCTTACATTTTTATTAACTGTCTACTTTTTAAATATTTATTTTAGAAAAATGCATTAATTATTATCATTGCCAGGAATATTACCTACGTTAAACTTTAAAATTCTTTGGAAAAAAGAATCGTAGTTGTTGAGGTTTCATGGAAAGTACTCACAAATATCGACTTCTTCATTTGAAATTGGGAATGCCTTAAGTTCAGTCAGATCCATCTTGGAATATCAATTACGGACAAAAAAATCCTCGCCGTTTTTGAAAAATTCTTGTTCAAATTTCCGAAAATGTCTGTCATATTCACGCTAATACTACTAGCACGATAATAAACTAATAATAATCAAGAAAATAGAGAATTCCTTTTAGAATGGGATATTTGTTATGAGAAAAATAATATTACATTTTTTTTTGTTTGACATACGTGCAAAAAGTATCAGAGAAGGTCATAATATATGTTTATGAATAAGTAACAGGATGAATTTCTTTTACGTTTTCTTTCTTTCACGAATGAGCCTTCTAGATTTTTTGTATAGTGTTTGTGGCGTTAAGTACGCTTAAGTATGCTGAAAATTAGTAAAAATAGCTCGTAAGTTTTGTTATTAGGTTTTGATGTAAGTAAGTAGCGAATCTATTTTCAAAATAGCATGAACAATCGTCAAAGAGATAGACTCTGACATCGCACAAGAATTTGGGAGTCTAGGGCTTCTAAAAGTCGTAAGGCTGAAGAAGCAATAATTAAATCAGCAGAAGAGATGGCAAAGATAAGAAAATTGGATCAGTTCTTCACTGTTCAATCAAGACAAGTGTCAAAAGGGAGGGATGACTAAGGAGCGGATTTCTATGATTTTGCATATTTTTTCCATTGTTTCAGGGCATTGTTAAGTGAAATTTCTTGACACTTTAGAATAGGATGCAATGTGGATTAATATATTAGTACATATTTGGCCAATTTTTCCAATTGGTGTGTATTCCTGTAGTTACAGGAGCACATTTTGCGTATTTCTTTAAAATAGATACTTATGTGTAAAACGTTTCATGTTTTCATAAAATCTATTTATTTATGGACGTTCATTGATTAGAAAGAGCTTGTCACAGTTTGAGTTTCTTTCTTTTCTAGATATGATAAAACAGTTGTGCAAATGTAGGGTATTTCTTGATATCACATTTTTTAAACCAGGCAGAGCAAACGCAACTATACGTTAAAATATTTAACTAACGTGAATACTTCAATTATTTCTCCCGTGAGGTAAGGTATATCATTATGTTTGCAGAATAATTTATCTTTTCATTCCAAGCATGCTTCACCTGAATTTTATCAAGAAACGTTTATACAGGAAATGAAAAATTGTTAACTTTAATTGCATATTAAAGTGCATATTTCAGAATTTTTAGATCACAAATGCATATTTTTAAAAGCATATTTCAAGATATTTTAGGGCATAAATATCCTCTTCTTAGTGATGACTTTACAGAACGTGATCAATCTGGCAATGTTTCAGTGGAAGTGGTCGTTGATCCTGGCTAAAAAAAGCATTGACTCTTAAACGTGTCACACGGCGTTAGTCCTGCAAAGCTGACGCAACTAAGGCTCTTAAGCTTGACTATCAGCAGGATGTACTTAAAAAGACTGCTAATGACTGAAGAAAAAGGCTGCAATTGGTATTTACACCACCTTCTGGAATGATATCCTGCGAAGATCAGACGCTACTAGTAAAAATCTACAACACGCAAAACTCGATCTAAATACTGCTGTGGCGTCACTGACCAGCTTAAAAAACTACGTTGCGTCAAAAGGTGAAACTAATGAGTAGCAAGGCGAAGAAGGGCTGTCTGGTTCAACAGAGTATGTTTACACGAACACTGGACACAAACGCCAAAATGTGCGTTCGATTTTGGACATTCGGAAGAGTACAACTCAGCCCTTCTGAAAATACAAAACACAAACTTTCTTTTCTTGTTATTGATCAGTTAATCGCTTCTCTTGACCAACATCATCAAGCATATAAAAATATATCAAGTCAATTTTGCTTTTTAAGCCATCCGAGAGAGCTGTCCTCAGACAAGCTTAAGGCCGCAGGAGAGCGACTCGTCAGATCTTATTCAGATGATTTGGGCATTACAATTATCGATAAACTGTGTCAGTTTGTAACATTTGCCAATATAGGATACACAGACGAGGAGCCAAAAAATATCAGCATTGAACTTTTTCTGTACAAGCTTATCATGAAAAGGGGTATGCAGGACACTTCTGCAAACATTGAGAGAGCTTTAAGGATATGTTTAATTTTGAAGACAGTAAACTGCAGTGGCGAGAGCTCCTTCTCAAAATACAAATTAATTGAAAACCGATTGAGGACATCCATGAAGCAGGAACGTTTTGTAAATTTGGATATCATGAGGGTCGGGTCAGATATACTGCGTGAAACGGACTTAAGTGACATCCTCGGTGATTTTGCAGCACAATAATCAAGAAAAATAAATGCGTGAGCAGAAATTAAAAACGTGATTTATAATATATTTATATGTTATGTGTTAGTTATGTAAAATTTACAAAATCAATTTTTTAAATAAATTTGTGATCGTTTTATTTCGTGTTTTTGCATTACATATTGCAACACCTCCCACCAAAATGAGCCCCGGGCCACTCACATCTTAAATTCGGCCCTCTTGCTGGCCAAGTTTTAATGAACATTTGTTACCATTTATTGCGAGTAATACACAAAGTATAGAGAAAGTTAAGTAATGTGGCGCGAAAAAAGGCGGATTTTCCGAAGAAAAAATTCATTGCCGGGTCCTTGAAATGAAAAAGTGGATAAATCCAGTTGCTAAATTAAGAGAAAAAAAATCCTCTAAAACGTTGTGTATCACGAATCCCTGTTTTGTGGGTCCTTATGTCGAAAAACCAATTGAAAGCAAGACGTTCGTCCATCCGTCTGTGAACATTACTAGCGCCTAAACTGCAGGATTTTTTCCAAATTGAAGAAACCCCTGTTCTTCTGGCTCTAGTTGAAATTTTCAAAAACATTCTTTAAAATTTGGGGGTACTTTATACTAAACCTCTGGACATTTTCAAAATTTTCTCAAAAATGGCTCCAATTTTTTTCTTTAAATTTCTTGTAAGAATAGAGTAAAATACACTTATAAGGTCCGAATATCCACGGTTAAGAAAAATCGTACACCGTGGTTTCAACTGTTTCTTCACGTGATGCTTGGTCATGTGCAATGTTGCAACGTCGAATGGACTGAAACAACTAGTGTAGCATGTAACATGCTTATTTCAAGTCTATCATAATGTTTATCAAGAAAGACTTTTAATTTCCTTAAACATTTCACGGTTATCATTTCAAATGTCGATATAATGATCAGTAGCGTTATATTTTAAGTGTGGAATAACTTGGAAGCCTGAGCCAGGAGAGAATTTTCGTGCTCAGCGAGCATAAATCTATAAGGGACGGCTACATTGTTTTTGTAAAAACTTCGTTGTTGACATATAAGTAATTCATAAAACTCACTGCTTAATAACTTATTTGCATGTAGGGCCTACCTCTAACTTTATTTTCATAAAAGATATTGTTGAGGCTGCAAAATACTTTCATCAGTTTTGGGAGATCAACAGACAATGATTCGGGCTCACAACAAGCGTCTTGTCTAATTCCTCTTTTGCCACAAGATAAAATTCTGAAAGACAATTATTTAAGAACTACTAATTTACCTCATAGTAAGAAATATTGAGTATTCAAGAAGCTGTCAGTGTTACCTCGTCTTAGGCGAAAAGAAGATCGTTTTCTGTGGTAATTCGGGCGTAATACAATGTCCCGCAACGCCCACGCCAAAACCCTCTGCGCACGGAGTCTGCATTGCCGTTACGAATCTTCCAAATCTAATTTTTCAATGCAGCCAAGATGTGAATTACTTTGCCTTTTACTGACGAGGCGATCCTTTGTGAAACCGCTCGGCTGATGGTTCTCAACAACTACAACAACAACAAAAAAGGCTCTTGTGGCGTCTTATTTGGAAATGCATCTGATTATCAGAAGTTGTCAACAATACGATATGCTTTCTCTCGCTGGTTTCCCAGTAGCTGGCGCAATCTCGCGAGCGTCTATTAAAGCAGTTCAAACTTTCCAAAGCAGTTTGTCCTTTCAAAGAGTTCCATGCGAAAGACGTCCTTGCCTTTCTCTCTGGAAGCCAGCCCGCAGTTTTTACAGAAAAAAATGTAAGTCCAACGCGGGACGTTTAAAATGTACGCCCTTTGCTGTAACTTGACGCCAAGGAATTGTTATAGATGATAGAATCCCAAGTACGGCGCCAAATTTGAATTCATTTTGGCCGCCTATATGCCAACAAATATTTATGATATGTAAAAGAAGTGTGCTGGAGTTCAATCCACAATTTTTGGTGGTTCTATCTGAGCTTGTAAATTTAATGGATTATCTCTGCAACCATCAGCAAATATAAATTTATTGTTATCACTCTGATTAACAAAACAGCCAGTTTTCGTCCGGCACAGGTTTTAGGAAGGAAATAAGGTAATATGCTGACACTATAGCAGAGCGGTGACAACAGTTTTGTAAGAAATTGTATATGTCTTTAAGTATTGCTAGTGGAAACCCGTGCTATTCAATCGCACGGGAAGTTTAAAGTCCTTTCACTTGTCCGTACATTTATTTACAATATTCTATTCAGACAGGAAAAGGAATGTATTCTGTCTATAGTATATCCTCTTCATAATCTGGTCTGTCATGGCCGGCTCTGCTCTAGCCTTTCCTGACCATCACTCTGCTCCTTGCCACCGTCCTCGCCCTGTGCTGCCTTGCTTGACGCCAATACCACCCGCTTTACCGCCAGGTAGTACGTGATGTCGACAGTTCATAAAAGTATTTTTCTTCATATTATTAATGTGTATATAACATCTACAAAATGTTAACTGTACTTGCATACATCCAGCTTCAAATGACACCTTATTTGCTCCTATTGACTGAGTAGTCCATCCTGAAAAGGGATGTTTGCACATCACGTTACAGAAATAAAATTATAGCTTACTTAACCATCACAAATAGAGAAATTTTGCGTTGCCGTAGCACCACTAGTGAACTTCTTCAAAAGATTTTCACTGAAACGTTTCTTCTTGAAATCAAAATTTCTTGCAATTATTGCTGATGTTTTTATCCACTTCGCCTAAAATGAAACTACGAAATTGAGATTAAAAAAATGTTGCGTATATATTGACGCAACGCAGACGCGTTGCGTCAAGCGTGCAAGCGCTCAACGCTTGTTTAGGAACTAGGAGACCCTAGTTCCTAAACAAGCGTTGATTGCACTGTGGAGTAATCCTCCGTTAACATTTTATTTTACTATAGTGTCCAGTCTCGCCGTCCAGTCACGAGGACCACCAGGTAGAATCTCCGCGTACGCGCCTCTTACCACGCGCTCCTGCGTCACTGCCCAGCGGGGTAGGGTTTAGGACACTTCATAGGGGTTGGACTAGCCCTTGTGAAGCTACCAAACTCTTTTTGTTGGAACGAATTTCACATGAGATTGTCCGGAAATTAAACCCGCGCCTCCTTGGTGAAAGGCGAGCGACTTAATATTATAGTTTTGTAATAACTTAAGAATTACTAGCTGACCCCGTGCAAACATTCAGAACATTGTAAACTATTGTTTTAAAAATGAAAATTACTTCAGTAACCTTGAAGGCTCTGAATTGTGCATTACGATGGATAAACATTCCACTATTGCTGTGCATATATTAGCTAACTGAAAGACTAACCCTGTGAGATTGAAGTGCCCAGACTACCTAATAGTCGATTTAATGTCATTGATTTCGAGATTCTGCATGAATCTGACCATACGTGGTACGGAGTGGAAGAATCTATAAGAGCTAAACATCCAAGAATATAATAGAATATTGAAAATTAATTTTGTAGAATACGGCTTAAACAAAACTAGCGCATCATCTCCCTCATTGCACGTCCCCAAGCATAGCAAACTGAAGCAGGCAGTGCAGGATCCTGACGAATGAAACTGAATATTTTTAATAGCTTGAGTACCGAGAAGCGCCGATCTCCCCAAAATGTAACGAAAGGCCCAAAGATTTAAATTTTCAGAAAAATTCTGCAATTGCCAAAAGACCGCACTTGTTAAATCCGAGTTTAAATTTTAATTTTAAAACCGAAAATTGCTTCTTACCGAAACGAAATTGCGAAATTTGTGATAGTCTGCGCTACGGACTAAAATATAGTATTCAAAATGGTTTTATTTGACAGATTACGGCATAAGAAACATAATGCAGGTTCCGTGGGTCACGAAAAAAAAACGATTTTAAGGAGGCAGGACGCATCGTTTTCTCGTTAGCACGAGTATTTTATACGCTTGCTCTTTATTATAATCTGCGAACTTCTATTTTTGTCTTTTCCTTCCTACATGTGCATAACTATGTCACATTAGAAGCTTTCGAACTGAAACTTGGTAAATTTGTCAGGAGAAAGATAGTTTCGTGCAGGCTTGTGAGGTTTATTCCCAACACAGAAAAATCAACACCCCAACTATTTTTTGGTTGATGGTTCATTGTAAATCGTACAAAACCATAATCTTTTCTTAGATTTTTAACACTCGCATACCATTAAACTTTTTTATTTACATGACATATGTTAGAAAATAAATAACACCATTCCCCAAATTGTTAACAATGGAGGAAATCAAGAATTTAACATATTTACAGAAATAAAATATTTTAATACCCAGGAAGACGGGGTCTCCTTTCAAACTTTTCAGGGGTAGGGGACACGTCCCTTTGTAGGCAAGCCTATGCCTGGTAACAATGTGTTTTACATCCTTAAAACAGGTTTCTGTGTCCCTAAAAGGACACAAGTGATGTTAATTATTCTGCAATATACAAAGTGAGACCTTTTGGGTTGTTCTATTGAATTTGTGGAATGTTCACTGATTCCTTAGCATATCTAGCTGAAACTTTTGAAGTTGCACTTCAATATTCCAGCCATTTTCACACTTAAAACAGTGATTTGCAAGGTGTGAAATGTTCTTAGAGATTTATTTAGAATTTAACAGATGCAAACCAATACCATTCTGGTACCAGGAGAACACCAATAAGGGGATCAAAGATGGACCACTGAATAAATTGCTGTATAATTTATATTTACAAAAATATATACTTAAGAACTATTGTTACATGCATTTAACAATTCATTACAATCATTTTCTGCAAGTTTGTGTTAAAATATTTTCATGGACATGGATATATGTATGTATGGTATGAACATAAATATTTTGTACATTTTCTGTTCTTGGTGTCCTTTCCATGGGGATATAGAAGAACACATTCTCTTCTGAAGAACTACTGCAACATTTGCTATGTTGCACCACACAACTTATCTCTTCAGAGGTAAATTCTAAAATAATCTTTTAATGTGTTTTTGGGCAGATCTGGTTGTAAGACAAAGCTGAAGTTTTCATTAAGAGATTACACAGGGTATTGATTTTGATTTTTAAGAAACATCTGATAAGTTTTGAAAAATGAAACTATCACTTAGGGTTATACAATGTTCTAAATTCTGTTTTAAGCTCAATGGTAATGTAAGTTTTGGATAGCATTTTGGCTTATTCTCTTCCCTATGCCACAATCAGTGAATTTATTATTATTATTATTATTGTTTTTGTTGTTGTTATTGTAATTGTTGTTGTTGTGTCTTTCCATCTTAAATTTCACTAATGCAAAACTGGGGGGTAATTCCCTCTGTAAATAGCACCCTTAAGGGATATTGTCTCAATGCTCTTATAAGAAGTAAAAATACTCTCAACTTTTCTTAAAATATAACTTACATAGAGAGTTCATTATTAGAACATGAATGTTCTAATAATCCATGACCTTTTAATAACTTTAGTGAGACCCTTTTTCCAGCAGTCACAAATACAGTATTTAAACAAAAATAATAGTACATTGGAATTTTTGAAAAGTGGATAAAATCTTTGATATTTATATTGTAACATTTTATTTCAAAACTTCATTGATTATCAAATAAAGCCTAAATGGCCATGCATGAAAATCTCATGCATGTAATGATATTCTCATTCAATATATTGTCATACAATACGAGCACTATAATTTATTGCTGGTCTCTTTCAATTTGATTTTATTAATTCAAAAAAATATTCTAAATAATCAATAATTTCTTCATATATCCCAGTTAATGTATTTATCTTAATGTTATTTCAAGGAAAGAATGACAATTTTTTACTAAAATTTTTAATGAAACATCTCACCATGTGTATCATTAATTGTTGCAAAAATATGTCTAAATTTGTATAGAAAATGTTTATTAGATATATTTTTAAAAAAAAATCCTGAAATGCATTAAAATACCATTAGAAGAAAAGTAAATAAAATTTGTGCTTATAGAAAAAGCTTCCTCATCCATGCCCAAATCAGGCTTAAACAATATAAATATTCATAATTGTTACAGGTATACTACGTATGTACCCTCCGTTGTATTCATAGAAACACTAAATTAAAACAAGTATAAAAATATTTATTTCATATTTTATTTACAGTTCACCATGGAGATAACTTTTAATCCATTATTCTACTAGTTATCAACAAAATTAATCACATATGAGAACACACTTCATCTCACCTCACCATTCACAAGAACATTTTTACAAGTAACATTTATACAGTCTGTCCAGTTAATGTGAAATTCATCAGAGGTCCTACAAAACTTGCTATCGACAATTTTAATGATTTTCAATTATATTACAAATAACTGCATAACAAAAGAGAGCACACATCTTTTAAAACCAACAAATTCTAATATAATACATGAATTCTTTAATAAAAATATCAACAATAAATTTTAAAGATGTGAATAATGTTAGTTTATTTGTACTGTGTACTTTTCTGCCATAAATTTAAAAACATGATTTCCCTAGATTTCTGAAATAATGAAAATTATTTCTTAATTTAAATTTCCACCACCACAACGAATGAAAACTACACAGTCTGTTCTTGGGTCATTAGTGAGCTTCTCCCTCAAGACCCAACCAATCTCTTGGATTACGTAATACTTCTGTTAGTTTTGCTTCCTTTGATCCTGGCTGAGGAGCATGCATATACTCCCATCTCTGTAATGTTACAAGACAGTACGAATTAAAGTAATTTATAATTGACAGTAGTATCCACAAAGACATATTTTGTATCACTTACAGCAGTAAGAGGTAGAGACATTAATATGCTTTCATATCTTGCACCTGGAGTGTACAATCCAAACTTTGTACCACGGTCATAAATCAAATTGAATTCAACATATCTTCCACGACGTAGGAGTTGCCATTGTCTTTCATGGTAACCATAAGCATCTTTTTTATGTTTCTGTACTGTAAAAAAAAATTTAAAATATTTTGTTTTTAAAAGAATGTCGTTTTTTTTTTCCAAAGAAAAGCCAAAGAAGTTTCATACGAAAATTAATTTTATTAATTATGTACTTAAGTATAGATTATTATGGATCTATGGATAATTAATAAATTTTCATTCACTTAAGTAGATTACCTAAAGGCAGATATGATGGGATGACAGCTTCGGCACATGAAGTCACAAATCTGAACGCTTGTTCTTGAGTTGGAGTATCTAAATCATCAAAGAAAATCCCTCCCACACCTCGCCTTTCTCCTGCAAAAAATATGCAACTTTTGAAAACAAAACTGTGCAACATAAAGAAAAATTTGAGAAAAAAGTTAAAAGAATCATAGATACAAATACAAAAAATATTAATTTGCCATTTGCCTTGATCAATAAACAATAATTCTTAAATAGAAAACTAATGGAAAACAGATTACTAATTAATAGTAGAAATTAATTTACATATTAATAATCAGTTGCTTGAAATATATAATTTAAAAAATATTCAAATTGATTATGGGACCAGAAATTATGATGTGGTATTTTTTATAAGTATGTATTTTTTATTTCCTCCTGGAGAAAAGTCTTATTAAAAATCGTATGAAAATTTGTGGACTGACTTTGTTTAGACAGTTTCGCAGTTTACAGTTAGGATTATATATTCTTTCAGCCCCAATGGCACATTTCGAATCAGCTGTGAATTCTGGAAATAATGCTGTTTGCTCTGAAATAATAGCTTGAACTTAAAACAAGCTCTACACTCATCTTGAGGTAAAGGAAATAAATTTTATTCAAAATTGAAGTTATTTGTAGAAAATGTATCAATTCAAGGGATTATGTTTCTTGTTGTAAGTAATATATTATCAGTCCGCAATTTACAATGAAAATAGTGGCAAAAAGAATGAATACAATACTCTCAAATAACATTGCAATAAATTCAATATTTTAAGAAAAACAGTGTTCACAAATACTGCAATTAAATACTACAGTATACATACATTACAACAGTTTTTCATAGCTGTGTTGTCAAGACTGAGTGTGAGAATTCAGTTGGTATACACAGAGAATAACTGCAATAACATAATAAAAATTTGCATTTTTCAGCACAACTCAAAATTTGTGTAATTGTGTACGTCTTTCTTGAGTTTCGGGTATCCATGTGAGAGTTATCTAGGGTATAAAAACCCTAGAAACCTCTCACATGGCTGGAAGCTGTGTTAAGTTTTCTTTCAATTTCTGTGCACATTGGAAATTAGAAATGCTGATTTTTTGTGAATCTAATAATACTACAATACCCTCATCATATTTTAGTATAAAGCTCATATAAATATTCAAATCCCTGGTGTATAATATAACAAATGAAAATTAATACAGAAAGGGTTGATTCAATGAAGAGGTGATTAGCTGCACACAGGGAAAGAAATGAATATTTCTTGAACCCAACAGAGAATCATGTCATCGGGTTAATTATGAAAACATTGGTCATGTTCTTTTTATTGTATACATTCTATTTAATCTCAATGTTTTGAAAAATATTGTTTTTCAAGGCTTGAATGTTGATGTATTGAAAATAAAAACAAGCAACACATTAATCTAAAAATAATTTTAAATTACATGAATTTTTCAAGTGAAATTGTATATTGTGATAGAATAACATATTAAGTGAATTATTCAGATTTTTACCTCTATGCACAACGTGGAAGTAGTCATCACACCACTTTTTAAACTTTGGATAATATCCTTTGTTGTGTTTATCACAGGCTTCTTTTAAAGTTTTATGGAAATGCTTTGAATCTTCTTCATTTAAATAGTAGGGTGTGAGATCTGTGCCACCTCCAAACCACCACTAGGTTGTAAAAAAGAAAGCACACAAATGCATTGTTTCTACTTTAATTCTTAATATATACTTTATCATTCTGGAATACCTACTCTTGATCTTGTAGCTACTTGTGAAAACAAGAGATTTATTTACTTTGCGCAATAGTCTAAAATAATAGAATTTTAAATTTTTTGTCTTGAACAACAAAATGTTCTCTTATTTCTACAATTATTTAATTAATGAATAATGGAAGGGAAAAAATAAGGTGTAATACATTTCTAAAGCATAGTAAAAGATATTGCATGACTAAAGAGCAACATTCTTATTTTTCAGTCTTAACTAACTGAGCACATGTAAGGTATATGAGAACTTTGGAATATATTTTTTGCTCCTCCTCACAAATTTTGTGTGTAGATACCTGTAGTAGTCTCTAGAGACAACTAAAAAATGCATCTCCAGAGCCTTAGTTAAAATTGGTGTTGTCTGGAGCACTACTGACACTTGATGAATGCGATTTCTACAATGTGTGTTTCCCCTCCCACAAATTAATTGTATGTAAAATTTTAAATTGTGCTTAGTACAGCCTATAAAACATTTTCTTAAAATTGAAAATATGATTACATGTTACATTTGTGATATTTAAAAGATTACATTCATATCTTATAATTAAAGTAATGTTTTTGAAAAATTCAATTGACAAACACCCAAACAAAACGGGTACAAAATTTTCAATTCAAGATCTTTGAAATGGTGTAATGGAATACACTGCTCATAGCCCCTCTCTAAACTGGGTAGCTTTTGAAATCCTTTGAAATCAATTTTCTAATGGTAAAGTGAAAGTACTTTTATTCACTTCAGTATCAACACAGGTGTTTCTCTACACATTAACCTTCTGAATGCAATGAAGTTTGAGGCACAGAAAAAGTCCAAAATTTAAAAGACTGAGGTATAAATGTCTCAATACACCAAACTACAAAACACATTGAATTATTACATCATTCTAATCTACTTGCAATAATATGCATTAAATATTTTGTAACTTTTAACAGCAAGCAGTAACATCAATTTGCCAGCAGCAACATTTTTGGAAATGAAAGCAATTTAAAAGCAGATTTTTATTCAACATAAAGTACAAGAAATTTTTCTTTAACATACTTGGGTATGAACATTTCACGGTGATGATTTCTGTTTTTTTTCCTTCTATTGACATTGTAATCTGGATCAGGAAAAGGGTGCATTCTGCTTCAGGATAAAAAAGGAGTTAATGTTGGCTAACACAATCGAACATTGTTTTATGTTATTTTAAATAGTTTATTTAATGATTTTAGAAAACTTACTGTAAATTTTCGGACAAGAATAAAAAACTAGTGGAGCAACAACAGCACACACTTTCTAAGAATTGGTAGTGGTGATATAAAATTATGACACTGAAACTTTTATCCTACTAACAATTCAGCCATCACTTGCGAAACTCCTAACCAAATAAAGGACAAGAGGTTTAAAAAAATGCATTTCCTTTATTTTTCATTTCATTAAAATATATAAATGAAAGTGGCTTTATGCCTCTGAATGCAGCATATCATGATCTAGTTGATTTATTTATTTTTGTCAAAGAACAGTAAAATCTGCATATGACGTCTGGGAAAGAAGTATCATCTACGGGGAAGAAGCACATTTTCATGAGCTCCAAGTCTCTTCACCACCCTTTTACTGTATATAGTTGAATCATGAATACAAGAACCAACAAATGGAGGTTAGCAACATTTAAAACCTACCAATTTTTGCTCTGAAATTAAAGAAAACTTATTTGCATTACTAAATGAACTATTCATTTGATGTTTTAGTATTACTAACAAAATAGCAACCCATATCACTGATTCCTCCAAGCACTCTTAGCAAAAAGGAGAACTCAACAAAATGTGAGCATAGTGAAGCTGCATTTACACCCAGCAGCAAGAGGGTCTTCTCAGCATCTGCTCAGGGAAACTAGATAAAAAAACCTGAACCAGATAGGGGCCATTAACCCAGAAGCTTAAGTATATAACTTGTAGCATGGGTATTTAGTCTTTTTAAAAATATACAGTACTGTGTAAAAATATTAACTGTGAACTACATGCCATAATTAAAAAGAATATTATTTTTCTTTTTGTTGGACAGTGTAGTCTCTATTTGTATATAAACAGAAATGCAGCATTACTTTATATGAAAACTTGTATATAGAATTTAATTGTATAATGTCATTCGACGATATGTTGTAAAGTTATGTACATGTATTGTACGTAGATTTCTTGTAGTGGACTGTTGATACTGACACTTGATGAATGCGATTTCTACAATGTGTGTTGTAATTATAAATAACAGGTTTGTATGAAAATATGTTTTCACTCTCAATTAAAACAATTTTGACATACAATACAAAATTTACTCTTACAAAAATTAAGAAAGCTTAAGGAAGAAAAAAAGAATTTCAGGCTGGGATTTGTACACAAACGCTAAGGATCATGAGGCAAGACACATTCTCCTGTGCTATAAAAACTCATTTTACGACAAGTGCATTGAAAATGCCATAATGAATTTTTAACGTTGGGGTGATTCTACCACTAACTCAATATTATGCAAAAAATTACTAATTTTTTAAAAAAGTATACAGGAATTAATATTAATATCTAGTATTGCAGAATAGATTGCATTAAGAATAATCATCTTTCATTGTAATAATGTATTTGTAGAAGGGGGTAGAATAAGTTTTATACAGTTGAATTTTATAAATTCCAGACATTTTGTAGCATAGCAAATTTGAAGCCCTAATGAGAAAAAATTGTTTACATATTTTGTAAAACCATGACGATTTCCCTCAAAATTATGCTAAAACTACTCGTATTTTGAAACAAAATATACATGATATTATTTAAATTTTGAAAAAAGATTTCATTAAGAAAAATCTGCCTTCAGTAATACTGTTAGGACCATGTTGAAAAAATGTTTAACTTTTGCAATTTTCAAATATATAGAGATTTGACTAAAAATATGCTTGTCCCATTTTTATAAGGCTAATATTTTAAAGGCAATACAGAAAGAAAAAAATTGGACCTATTTCTGAAAAAATTTGAAAATGTTAACAGGTTTTTTATCAAGTACACCCCAAAAAATAAAAGATGTTTCAAATTAGAGAGGCTATGACATCAGTGTGTGGGATTCTCCATTTAAGTGAAAATCCTTTATATGGTTCAGGTGCTATTGTTCACAAACGGATTTGGAAAACACTTTTCAGCATTAAAGACTCCTAAAATGTGTCACTCTACACTACATTCTGATTACTCTACATATACGACTAAATAATTCACAATGTGTAGGAGCGAGAAAATCCACTTTTTCAGTATCAGGGATCCTCAAACCATGTTTTACTGTCAAAAATCAGCAATTCTTCCTGCAACATTATATAACTTTCTCTTACTATGAGTACACATGAGAAAAAATAAAAATTGGTGGTTGGTTTTGGTATTATTATTGAAGAAGAGGAAAAAATGAAATGCTTTGATGACTGAATATATTATTATAATTAATAGAAATTATTTATTTTACATTAGAAGTGGGAAAGTTAAAAAAAGAAGTAATTTATGAGTTTTAGCACCAATGATGACCATGAATATTTTCAATTATGCTTTAAAAGAAATAAATGAACTTTTCTATAAAAAGCTAAACACAAAAGACTTAACAAAATAACAACAGAAATTTACTGAATATTTCTGTTGATTCTTTACTTTAGAGTTGGAGGAAACACATTACATCCAAGAGTTTTTTCTCAAAAACTTAATTTTTGTATATTGTTACTAGACATTTTATGTCATGTAAGAAAATGCTAAAACCTTAACACCACATTATTCTTTATTAAACAAGTTGAAAGTGATTTCTCAACCATGTAACACAAACCTTAACACATCCCACCAATTCATTTTCATCAAAAGAAAATTATTTATGCTGAACACATTCTATTTCAGATAATCTTTTAGTTTACACTTTACGGTTGAAAAATATTTCTGTAACACTAAGACACTAGAAATTTTGTAAATAGGTTTGAGAGTTTATTTTATAACATGACTTGCATATATTCCACATACCTGAATTGAACCGTCGTCTTCCTGAATTTCAAAATATCGATAATTGAAGTGAATTGTTGGAACCATTGGATTACGAGGGTGAATCACTGAACTAACTCCTGCGGCAAAGAATGGCAGTTCTCCTCCTTGTAATTTCTTCCCTCTAAGAACAAAAAAAAAAAAAAAAAAACCAACAACATAATTTGCACAAAAAATAACAATACATTTAGAATATTTTTTTTAATCATTTAGTTCTGCCTACAATAATTTACTTTAGTTTTGTGCAGAAACTCAAGCCATTTAATATATCATATTATATTTAAAGATACATTCAATATAATGTTCCTTATAAATTACTCCTAATTTATTGTACATTAACAATCAGTTCTCAATACCTTGAACGCATCTGGGCAACAGCTTGAGGTGACAGTGTGCCAGACACCACAGATATATTAACACCAGCTTTTTCAAATACTTCACCATCTTGCAAAACACATGTGATTCCTCCTCCACCTTCTTTACGAGTCCAACGATCTACTTTGAAGACTGCACCTCCTTCTTCTTCGGCTTCAAGAGCTCTACAGAAATCAGCCTTCAAAATACAAACTAATTATAATTGCAGAATATTAAATAGAAATTCTTTGTATTTACAGATTAATATTACCTGCACTTTCATTATAAACAATTCCATTCGTGCTTTCATATCATTTCGGTTATTGCTGAGTGTTTTTTGATCAGTAATTGGATCTGCCATAAATTTATTTGGAGCAGCCTTAGTATATGCCACACCGTAAGTTTTGTATGAGACATACGCGGCAGTCCCACCCCCGACAGTTATTATTAGAAATTGCCTACAAATGAAACACACACAAAATTTGATTCCTAAATGCATTATCTGCATTAGTACATCGCGATAGAAGAATGTTTTACTTCGCCGAAAAAAAGCTCAGCGATACACTAACCTCAATCGAGTTGCAGAGTTTGTCGTAGGATTGAATACAGAAAGTCTTCGACTGATCCCACATGAATTGGAAAAAATCTTCAATAATTTATTGTTAAACATTATTACTGCAGAAAGCTATCTTTAATACTTATGTTTTATTTCAATATAACGCCGGCACCACTTCTCTGAGGCCTTCCTCGTGAAACAGCTGATGTGTACACAGGTGGTTGGTTTGTATTGATCTCGTCCACGAGTCCGCATTGCCGTGAACCGAATAGCGATTAGAAGAACTAAAACAATATTAAAATCGTACAGTTAACATTTTTTCTTGCTTTTTAAATAAGAGCGAATTTACTTCTAAAGAAGTATAAATATTTTACCATTGAAGAAACCGTGTCATTTGACAGCTGAAGCGAGGGGGTGTGAACATTTTGCCAACTCCCTGCGATTACCCAGAACCTCCTGCTGCAGACGTATTCACTACTGGCAGGTGTGTGGGTGTGTGCGTGCGTGTGTGTAGGTTCTGTATTGTGGTATGTGGTGACTGGGTCTCGCGGGCTATGAAGCTGCGATAATTAAATGGAGATCTGTGATTTCGTGTTTACGAAATGAAGAAGTTCACCTTCAAGGGTGTGTTGGATGGATTTCGGTCTTCGGTCGCGCAACCGGCCAGAGTTGATCAAGAGATAGTCGAAACTCTGCGGCCGGATAACTTCCAAGTTGCAAAGGTATGGTAGAAAATGGCGCCATGTTTTGCTAATGCGGTAGTTTGTACGCATATTGTAAGATGAGCGAATTCTCACTGTAAATGAAAGAGTTCGTGTAACCGGTTGTCACTTTATGTTTGGAGTACTTGTGCTCAGCCCGAGTGCGATACGCATCCTGTCAACCGCTCTTGTAGCGTCACCGCTACGGTTAGTGAACCAGTCTTCGTAACTGGTTCCAGCTGGGCAGTATTGTTAAAATGTCATTGTATTGGTAGTCTCTATTAGTAATTGTAAAATTTCTTTTTGGGCGAATATGCAGGACGTTATAATGCATCTATATTGGTTCATAATGATAGGTGTAACATTTAGCATTCATTTCATTTTGAAATGTTTTCAATTTGACGTTATTGAACAGATGTCAGAACTACTCTTGACATAAAAATTGTTGCTACAATGTACTAATTTCGAAGAATCCGTCAACATTTGACATGTCTTCTGATGCATTTTGTTTTTCCATTCTACGGACACTACATTCATTTATTTGTTAAACATTGTTTTGCAGTGACAAGCGTATTAAAACTATAAAGCCAGAAGCACGCGGCTAACAATTAGATGGCACAATTTTAGCGTATTGTTTCATTCGTTGATTGTCAGCTGTCCAATATACTCTTATGTATTTTGATCACTTCTATTTACTGACGTGTGTTGACCGATCATTGTTGTGCTCTACATTCTGGAAAGAGACAACTGAATGCGAATATCACATCTTGCTGCGGGCCTTTGCGGACGGCAAGCCGATGCCGCACTCGGCTGACGGGTCGCTAGCCCCGCAATGCGTGCGCACACGCTTTTCGGGTGTCGGCGCCCGCAGTGTGCAAGTCACGGCCGCTTGTTCTCGACTTTGCCCTTCACGTTTTCTGAAAGCAAGAAGGGTATGCAGAAAGGAACTTACTCGTGTACCTCTTTGTTACAATGCAAGGGGGATGACACGAGCTCTCCGTGCCCGCCTTTTATTGACCCGGAATATGAAGCAACGCCTTGATTTCGACATTTTCGCTTAGTCTGCGAGTCGATAGCGCCGCGTGTCGCAAGCGTAGCAGCGTCGTGGCGCGGGCGGGCGGGCAGGCGGGCGGCGCCGCAGGGTCCCGCAGCCGCCGCAGGGCGCCCGGGACATCGTGCCTGAGCCCTCGACCATCCCCGCCTCGCCGCCCCCGCACCCGCTGCCACGCCGCATCAGCGGCGACGGCATCGGCACCGCCACCGGCAGCTCAGAGATGATGACACGACCCACGTCGCTCCTTTTCTCCTCTTTCTTGCCTTTTGATGGATACTTTACGTCATCCCTTCTCTTTTTATTACTTCTCTTTCTAGTTAGTTTCCTTTACTCCGCTCGATTTTCCTTGCATTCTGTCGCATGCCCTTTTTGTCTGTAATTGAAAATCGATTCGCGATTTTCAAAATGTAAAATTATCAAAGTGTCAAAATTATGGTCTTCCAAATACAATTTCATTTATAAAAATGAAATTGTAAGTCTTCTGAAAATGGTTTGAAGTGTACGAACGTACATGTATTCGTTGTACGTATAACATACACGTACGAACGCTACATGTACTTGCGATAAAGTCCAAACCCCACATTTTTGTCGCGCTCCATACAAATTTCGATCTTTTTGAAAATGATCTAAGCCACTCTCGCTGTGCCCTCGGGGCATATTTCGAGTCGAAAGCAATGATGCAACGAATTATTCTTAAAATCTACTGATTGCACTCGTCCTCTTCGCCAAGATTTTCTCCACCAATAACGACAAACCAAACGACTTGGTTCTGAAATGAACATTACCGCAATTTAAAATTTTCAAATGAGAATATTGAATCCTTTCGGTAAGATATGAGGTTGATAAATTATTTACACAATAATGGTATTAAATCATGGAGCAATACTGTTTTACTTTAATCTCAGAGATTAAAATTTCTGAAATATTAGTAAAGTTATAAAGCTTAAAAGGTATTCCAATGGTTCTATTTAAAAATAATAGTGTCTACAATATAATTTTAGCTAGATGAGACGTTTTCTGGCTGTCATCTTGGAAACAAAAATCTGAGGATCTTAATTAGACGGGGTGTTTCCTATTTCTTCTGTTGATACTACTGTCTTAAGGAAACACAGGATATGGTTTCATGATTTGCTTTGCTTATCCTCGGGTGAACTTCGGTAAAAGAAAGTACTTACATAGTATAGAGACGTAAGGTTTTTTCTCTATCCCAATTCCTAAAATCTTATTGGGTGGAGGTCAGCATCACAAATTATAAATGACTAAAAAGCCTTGATCGAATTTCATATTTTGAAAAATATTTCAGCAGAGATTTTTGTGATTCACATTCAATTAATGGAACCATAATTAATCCTCTATGGGGTGGGTATTAAGACTCTTTCCCATTGGTAAATGTCGGTGGGGAATGAGTAAAAAAACCAAAAATGTTTGAACAGTCTCTCAGAATTAATTAAATAACTTACATTGCGAGTGTAAAAATACATTTTTATCAGTCTATACATAATCATGTGTAATATGCTTTCTAGATAGTGACTAGTGTCGTTTCTTCCTTGATCCTTCTAGTACGCTTCTCATTTACAAAAGAGTTTTCCTAATTTGTATCTTCATGGTGCGAGCCAACTGAAAGAATATTTGTTTCCTTTTTTAATTTTCTTAAAAATAGAAACATATTCGTTGAAATTTAAGAAGTGGATATTCTAATAAAAGTTCATCTTCGAGGCTTAGTTTGTAATACATAATTATAAAATAGTGGTGCTCATACAGATGATTTGTAGAAGGCGTGGAGAAAAAAAGAATATCTACTGGTGAGATGCCGTTCTCAGTCTTAATAACGTTGCCTTAGTGCAATGTTATACGATTGAAAGACAATTGCATTTAAAAGGAGAATTGTTTGGCTGTTTTAGAAAAGGGAGTCATGTTAGACTAAGGGGACGGCGTGGTGGAGAGTTATTTTATGAAATAAAAAAAGAAACAAATTATAAAAACCAGTACCTATAGAAGCTAATGTAAAAGAAACTCGAGTAAAAAATCAGAGCAACTGCAATAATTGTAAATTTTTCTTCAGATTCTCGATTTTTTAAAATTTCCTTTGAACTTCCAAAATACATTGAACACATCGATGTGGATTTTAGAACTTTTGTAATTAAGATTGAAACCAATATCATTTATGATTAGGAAGTAAAATAATATCATAATAAGTGACGATTTTTCTTAACATTTCAGCTTGTCCAATTCTATCCCAGTTCAATTACAGTCAGTACAGTAATTAACAATTACAGTAATTCAATATTAGTCTTAAGCGGATACTAATATTTCCGACAAAAATTGGTTTCTTAAGAGGTGGCTGCTTAATTATGAGGTTACGGAAATCGTAGATCAGGTTTAAAGGGTGAGTTTACATCTCTTTTAGTTGCATAGGTTTCAAAACTTCACAAAAATATGCCCCTTTTCATATAATTTCATTCAATTTGCATCCAAGCGCCCTTAAAAATATCAGCACCTTTTCTGGCAGGAAAATTTTATCTTTTTTGGAATAACGTACCATCTGTCGGCTAGTTTCAAACATCCGTGAGCTCTTGATCTGTGGAGCACTTTCCGATTCCACCAAACTGAACTGACAAGAAAATTAGATTTCAAAATACAATTCACCTTCTGTGGGCAGGACGAATGACCAGCGCATCGCGTACGCGGCATACTCCGTCGCCCGTTAACACGTTCTCACAGTAGAGGTGAAGATGGGGAAGGCGAATTTCATGAGGAAATTGCGGTATAAGCGAAGCAAATGCATTGTTCTTGAAGAGATTTATTAAAATCACCTGTTTTTGCCTTAACCAGAAATTAAACCCTTTTCAGAATCGTGTCTCTAAGTAATAAGACAATGAGTTCCGTTGCAAGAAGATATTTAATGAGTTGTATGTCTACCGCCCTTCCATTTCTTAATCTACTGTTTAAAATCGCTAGAGGTGACCGATTAATTGAGGTCAATCTACAAATGAACCTGGCCGCTGTTGGCCTGGCTCTTTTGATGCGAGGCCAGGTGGGCGTTCAAAACAGTGAATTTTTTTCTGGTGTCTTACAGAAAAATAAACAGCTTCCATAAAAATTACCGTAAATTGAGGCGACCGTTTAACCGTGGTAGCCATTTGAGTGGGTTTCATTGTACACGAAAATCCATGATAGGATCTGTAGTTACCTGTGTTGTCAGGCTTGCAACGCCAAGTTCAAAAGTGCAAGTTCCAAATATTTGCTTTAAGCGGTACGAATACTCACCAAAACCTGTGACCTTTGTATGGATTTAGTCATAAAATATTGGGCATAGTCAATGTGCCCATTATTGTATGATCAAATCCATACGGATCGTACAACAAGCAAACCCGATATTGTTATTCGGTATTTGGAGAAAAATGGTGTGTATCCGAGATGATGTGTCATGCGATCAGAACGTCGCGATTAGGAGGCAGGGGACGTATAAAATCCATAGGTTTGGAAATTGAGATCAGCCGGATAAGGAGTATAAATCCACATGCACCGATAGTTATAGAAGCAATGGGATTTGTTCTACAAAATTTACGTAAGTGTGTGCCCAGATTTCCATTCCATTCAAAAGACTGAAGAGAGCAAGACAGCCCATATTTTGCGCAAAGTATTTTAGAGGCTCTCAGTCACTGGGCCAGTCCCGACGAAACTTGGATCCTAGATTTTATACTTACTCGACAGCTATCATATTTAGTTCTGAATTTAGTGATTAATAATAATAATAATAATAATAATAATAATAATAATAATGGAGGAGGACGACATGAGGCGAACATGACGTATTCTCTTCACCGTAACTAGCAAGACCCGCCTGCTTGAGCTTTTCTCTGTCAAACAGCTACAAAAAAATGGGACGCTGCCCATGAGCCATCCCAGAGGAATAATATATTATTATTATTATTATTATTATTATTATTATTATTATTATTATTATTATTATTATTATTATTAAATCGTACCTCCAAGGTTGAGAAATATTGTCCGTCAAAACCAACTTCAGAGAAGATAAAAAATATTATTTCACTTCTATTCCATTATTTACTGACAGCTTTGTTTCGAAGACTTGCATGGCACGCATTCATACACGCCCACTATTAGCGCGGTTGTATGAGCAGATGGGGTTCGCTGTTAGGTTGCTAACTTCTCATGTGAGAGCTGTGGGCTTGTTCGCTTTGAATGTTCCCCTAGTTCATCAGAACGAATCAAGAAATTATGAGATCTGTGATAATGATTGCGAGTATCAGATTGCGCGCTTCAGCGCTGCCCAGAAGCATTTCTGGAACGGGAAGTGCGGTGTTCAAGTGCATGATAAGTGCTTTCTTTTCTCAGTGCACCGCTTCCCCATGCACGAGACGAATCTCTATTGAAAAATAAAAATCATAATATAAAGTAAAGGCGGAATGACATTGACATTATTACTTAATGAAAATATCGAGCAGAATACTTCTAATAGTGGGTGGCTAAAATTACGCGATTCCTCTTTTTAGTTCTTTTAATTGGACGATCTCGCTTAGCTGTATTGGTAATTTCACACAAATATTGCGAATTGTTTTGGCTTGAAATTCTTACAACTATGCCGAAGAACTTTCACAATTTGCGAAGTAGTAAGATTGTCTCATTTATTAGATGTCCTCAGTTATTTCTGAAGACATTGATGTCAATGATATGCTGTACATTCAATATTTCCATTGCTTTTGAAGACCGTAAAACGTGATAGAAGACAGATGTATTATTTTCTGAAAATACTTATTAAACATGGTAATATATTTACTTAGCCAAATATTCTGTCTTTGCGCGTAATGCCTTATCTAAAATGATTAAATAAACATTTCCTTTTTCTGCATCAACAGTGGGAGCAATTTCAGTCTGTCCAGTTTTCAGACTATGTTGTCTCTTTTACACACTTTTCCACATTCGGCAGTTTTCGTTTATTATTTATCCATTCCTCTTCTTAGTAGAGACACGTTCTCTTCTCGTGAAGAAAGTATAAAACAGAATTACGAATATATTCATTCATATGATCCTTCCATAAGAGAGTTACCTCAGTGAACTTGTTCGAGCGTCTGTTTTTGCTTTCAGTTCGTTCATTCTCAATTTCCTTGCCGATACACAGCCAATAGTAGTCACTGACACACAGACAATATGGAGACATCGCGTTGCTTGTATAGTGGTCTTCGGAACAAAAAAAAATTACGACTGGAAAATTCGTTCTTTTATTTAGCTTGAAATATAATAAAGTTTCAAAAAGATATCGTATCAATAATAAAGTAACAGTAGTATCGATTTTATTATGAGTAAATCTCCAAATGTTTATCACAAAATGGTCTTTGGTGTGAACAGAAATGAATTCTAAAAATGAGATCACCAGTGTAGCTGTGAATCGCGAATATGCCAAAATGAAGCCAGTGACGAATCTGCCCGCCACTGCCTTGAAAAACGCACAGCGACCATTTCAGTTGTTTGATCTATCAAGCTGAAATCCAAAAAAGTTGAAACCAATGAATGTACTTAATTTCAACTAGGTTCATTGCCGAGTCTCACATGCGTAGATCGGGCGGTATCGTGTTGGCGGCGAGAAAAGGAAACGGAAATCCGTTCGATTTGACTTCAAAGATCCTCGTTTAAGTATAGCTATAGAAATAACAGTTTATCGTCTGGGATAGAGTTAGTCTGAAATACTAATTGCTTAAGTTTATGGGTATTCTCTACATTACGTGGTTGTTCGCGTCGTATTTCTAGCCTGCAATTTGCGATAACTATACGTGCGTTTGTATTTGGACGACAGGATTGTATTTTATGTTCGGAAATTAGATGTGAGAGAACATTCATCCGATTAAATAATTCTTCAACGCACTTTACTGTATATCACTGTTAAATGTACTGGTGTCTTTGTGACTTTGAAATCTTTTTAAACATTTATATTTTAAAAAATAAAAAAAAAAATAAATACAAGAATTTCAGAGCCAGATAGATCCCCATTAAGTCTCATTCCCCAGAATCTAAGGCATCAATAAACGTAGTTATGGGATGCGGAAATTGTGACTCCCGCACGAAAGGGAAAAAGTTTTTCTGTCAATGAGAACATTAACAGAACCATACGATTTGGTACCTATGCTTTTAGTTCAGATATAATTTGTGATGTAGATTTGTGAATTTATTAAATGGAATTAATAAAGAGTAATTAATGTTTAAGTACCATTAATGGAATGCGAGAAGAATGTTTTATTTTATTTTCAAAGCATTTGTTGGTTCTTCGTCCCCTTTCGCTTGCTCTCCCTTACTTACGTAAGAAAAGAAAATATTGTAATCGTGTGCCGGAAAACGTGAATTTTCGACACACAAACTCTTTTTGCGGGGCCGTGGTAACAAAAGGAGATAAATCATGTATATAATAAAGTTTTATGTGTCCATGTTTTGTGGGTCGTTGATACCGAAAAATCAATTGACAGCAAAATATGTCTGTCCGTCTGGTCAACCCTAGCGCCTAAACCGTTCAGCCGTTTTCTCAAAAATTCGCCAATAATGATCAATAAAATGTTCTTAAAGTGCTTTAAAAATGCCCTGATTCCAAAGAAAAATGACGAAATTTTTTTTATCAAAACCGGTTTGGATGAACAACTCAAGCTTATGGATACGTTTCTGAAGTAATCCAGGCTTCTTTCATTCGTTCGAGTGAACTCAGCTTGCAAACTTTTGATTGGGACTATTCTTTACCAGGAAATGTCTGTCTTTAGTTATCCCGAAATCGGCCGAGCCGCCAATGGCGCTGATATAGTCACAAGAATTACAAACTCACAACGGCTGTCAAAACAATTTCTGAACGAATAAATCGAATAGACTACTGAGTAATTTTGTGAAGAACATTTGTTGCATCTCCTAGATATTATTTGAAGCAAGTACCATTAAAAATGACATTAAAATCGATGAAATTAGCATAAAATGCATTAAAAATGACGGAGAAAGGTAAAACATGATTTATTAGTTGAAATCGACAAAAAATGCAAAATAATGACCTATAAAAATGGGTAATTTCCATTTGCACAACATAAAATGAATTTCTATACTAAACGGCATTGTTCTAAAGTGAAAAGAAAGAAAATGACATTTCATTCAAATCCGACCCTAAAAATAACTAATCAACAAACGTTTTTTTGGCATAAGTTGAAAAAAATTGTTATTGAACAATGATTATTTGTCTTGTTTGTGAAGCGGACTTTTGTTCATGTTTTTAGGTGAAGCGAATCTAATGCTCTCGGGTCTTGAAGTGATTTTTTCATATGTGTAAATGTGTGTATAAACGCAAATGTTCGTGACAGTCTCTTGCTCAAGACTCTCAACAATATTTCAAATGCAGTTATATCGTACTCGGTATCATCTTTAGATTTAGTGTTTCGAATCCGTATCAGAAAGGAGTATTCCGATAAGGTGGAGGGCCGTTCCGAAAAGATGTATGATGAAGTGCTTCGATGTACCTTGTCTCTCGTGTACGATTGATAAAATGCTAGAATACCACTGGTAATGTTTTAAATTAATTATCCGATTATTAAAAAATACGCCCAAGAATTTACTTAAGACATGATAAATTAAATATTTAAAAAAAGTATGTATCAAGAATGAAAAAAAAAAACAAAACAAAAACATTAGAACTAAATAAAGTTTGTTGTTGCGTGGTTTGCAATCTCCGGACCAATGTGTTTCCTTCTGAACTTCTTTTTACAAGAAGTATTTCTCGGTAGTGCGATACATGATTTTATTTATTATTTAAATATAATAATTATCAGATATACCTACGTCTTGTAAAAATGTTTTCAACATAATCTAAGGAATTTTCTACTGACGGTTTCACTTTTCAAGGATAGTTACTTGATCTTCAACTCGTTTGTTGTCTCATTTTCATCTCTGGTATAAATGTAGCCTGAATTTAGCCTGTGTCGTGTAATAGAAACAGTGAATGCTCGTGCTTAGGTTTCACTGTTGCACAATTCCCGATAATCGAAAAATATTTTGTATGATAAGAATGTACGTTTTCGTTTTAATGACATTCAATATGCAAGATATTGCAGCAGTATCGATGTATATGAAATCATTTTGAAATCAAAGAGCGCCCGGCGACAAGATGTCGCATGATTGCGACCGTATCCGTATCAAGCAGTGCTGCAGATCAAGCGACTCTAGCGGCACGGCCGAGAAAGACAAGAAAAGCCGTTCCGTCTTGGAGATACTACCCGCAGATGCCTGGTTAGAAAAACCCATGCATAATCTATGTTACTGAGTTTACTCTTTGGCCTCGCGTTCCTATGTGTTAACATAAGGGCCCGCCGCGCCGGTTGTTTTTGCACAGCGAGTCACCTGCTTTCTCACCTTGATCACCACACAGCGCAGCTATCAAGGGGAATACCAATTTGCTATCTTCGTCTGAAACTCGCTGCATATTAATTTTATGAATTCACTTCGTATTGAAAGTTGACTAGTTCTGTCAATTTTTGACGGTATTGACTGCATTATTTATTGATGTTTGGCGAAATTATTTTCATTCGATATTATGTTTGTTGATTGAAGATTGCAGGTTGTTTTCTAAGGTGTAAAGTTGGCCGTCCTAGAAGAAATTCCAGCTCTCTCTCCTTCTTCTTTTGCACCGTGTGTAGAATTCTCTTCCCGCCTACAGTCATTCGACCAGCTGTTGTTATGAGTGTGGGGAAGATTTATAGGGTACGTTGTTTTTGTTGTTTCTGTTGCTGCTGATAAAGGAAGAATCTCTTAACAATTTTCTGCATGTTTTCAAGATTAATTTTCCTGAAGTTAGACAGCCATTGCAAAATTTAACAAAAATTCCTTTGGGTTCACTCCCTGTTGAAGAAAAGTAGACATTAGAGATTCGTAAGATCTGCTCCAAGTCTTAAAATTTTCTTTCAAATAGAAATATCATTGAAAAAAGTTACAATAGAGACAAGTGTTTATTTGGGTACGATTCGAAAACAGCTCTATTTTGCTTTCCTTATGTATTGTTTGGAGGCGAAGACACTTGGACAAACATTTTTTCTTAGATTTAAACCAAATAACAGAAATGCTGAAAAAAACATAAAGCGTTTGTAACGCACGTAAAAACAGTTCACTTGAGCGTTATTAGGTACTACTAATATAGCAAAACAATTACATATTGCATACAGGAGAAATACTGAAATTCACTACAAACAAGTACAACAAAATAGATATGTATTGAACATAAAAATTAATTTATTCGTTTCTATGGTGCTTTTGAATTAGCTTTAAGGAGCCACGATAAAATTAAACAATCCACAAATCCAGGAATTGTTAGAGGATTAATTAATTTTACTGCAGAACTAGACGCTGCCTAAAAAACATGTGGAAAGTGCGACAGTGTTACTCGGCACTCGTAAAACAATTAAGAACGAGTTACTACAAATTATGTTAGAGAAAAAATTGCAGAGGAAATAAGGGAAGCAAACTTTTTAGGTTGCTTCTCTGCTGTCGAAAAAAGCGATGTATCTAATACATTTCAAATGTTACTTCTCCTCCGTACGTCTATGTTTTTACTGTTTTTTGACTAATAAATCATATGAAACAATTGTTTTAAGGTACATCAGATCCATAGATCTTGAAAAAGCTTTTGACAACGTTCGACGCATTCTTCTATGGGAAATATTAGAACGGAGAGGTAACCCAAGACACCTTATCGAAGCTATAAAGAGTGTATGCAAAGAAACTTCGATCATCTTAGGAAACTGTAAACCTAATATAATTGTCCCTACAAATAAAGGAGTAAAGCAAGTCTGTTCAATATCACCAACACTTTTTAACATATATCTGGACGACATATATAGAATATGGAAAAATAAAGTCGATAGAGGTGTACAATTAAAAGGCTCTTTTTACATCAATTCAATGTTATACGCTAATGACAAAGTGGTGATACAAGAGACTGAAAACAAGCCCCAAATGTCCATTTTTATCTTAGAGAAAACACTTGAAGAATATGAACTTCAAATGTCCGCTGAAAAATCAAAAGTCATGGCATTCCGAGGCAAATATCCAGTAAGATCTAAAATAACAATAGGAAACTACAATTTAGAACAAGTTAGCATCTTCAAGTACTTAGGCTGTGACATATCCTGTAATATAGATCATGACGTGGAAGATAAACTAGTAAAATTCCGATATGTTTGTGGAACGATACATAAATATCTTAGAAACCGAACACGAAAGGAGACACGGCTTAAGTTTTACAAGACAATTGCAGTCCCCACACTCATGTATGCCAGCGAAACATGGGTGAACAAGAAAAAAAAAAAAAAAATCAAATACAAACTGCGGAAATGAAATTTCTCCGAAATACACTAGGGTGTTCGCTAATCGACAAGAAACAGAATTCTGAAATAAGAGAAGTTTTAAAAGTCAAAGAATTATATGAAATCATTCTCGAAAATAAGTTAAAATGGTAGAATCATGTATCGAGAATGCCAACATACCGACTTCCATTCATAGCTATGAACTATAGAACAGAAGGCAGAAGGGACATTGGCAGACCGAGAAAAAAAAAAGGGTGCCGGAACAGGTCACATGACCTAAACCCTGTCAGGAAGAAGGAGAAGAAGAGGAAGATCCATAAACCAGTTGAAAGATTTTGGGCTTTTCTTAACCCCTTGCGTCATGATGCAGAAACGTCGGTGTCTTGTATTATTGAAGAGTTAACGACACAAAATAAATGAAAACCTCCAAAAGCGTATACTAGATGGTTCTTTTATAACGTCCGGTATTTCAAAAGATGTGTAAGCAATTGTTAAAAATATTTATCGTAATGCTCAGTATATCTATTGTCATGCGCGCATCAGATTATGTAGAGTGATGATGAGATTTGCATCAGTAAATAGAAGTGTTCGAATTTTCTTTGCCAACGTTGTGAGCCAATGCACATTTGTTTCGAAACAGAGAACATCAATACGAATAGACGAAACAGTAAAGAAACTGTTGCCTAAATCTGTTCCCACGTGGAATTTCATTGACCTGCGAATTTAAACTTTCCAATCATTTGCATAATTTTTCAGTAGTGATATTTGTATATTTCTGACATGGTGATCCCGGAACCGAAGTCATTTTTTCTCTATCACATCAGGTTTTTTTTTCAAAATGAAAATGAAAATTCGAGAAATATGAGACACGCGCACAGGCAAGATTACAATTAATTTATTATCACATATAAGGTGTGATTCTTTCTTATTATTTTACTTATCTGAACGCTGATTATATACTTATCAACATAACATCGAAATATGTAAAGCATTGTGTATACAGATTTGAAGAAAACCATAGCCCAAAAGGACCAAATGCCTCATAATGTATTGAGAATGGTAAGGCCACTGTTTCAATTTTATAACGTCTTAACTTAGTTTGAGAAACTTCTCTGACTTTTCGCATGTGAGATGTAGTTGGATCTTCCCTTCTTAGTAACCAGTAATCTGCAAGCCTGCTTTTGTTCCATTTCCCTTGATATTTGCGTTCCAATTCCTTTAGATCCTGGTGGAATCTTTCTCCTTACCCTTCGCTCAGTATTCCTAGATTCTCAGGGAAAGAGCCCAGATGTGAATGAAACACCTAAATCTCGGAAAGAAACAAGCATTCAATCCACCATTTTTTTGTGGTCTGAATCCCTTCTGTTACCAAGAAAGTTTTTGATCACATCTCGGAATGATTTTCATGCCGATCGTTCTGCAGCGAATATAAAATCAGCAAAATTAGCATCAGATACAAATTTCTGATCTATGGACCTGAGAAGATACCATTTTTTATTTTTTTCATTGATGATGCCATGGAATCGTTGACAGGTACACTTTCATTGTTTAGTGCTTTGACGAATTGTTCCACAAGCCCAAGTTTGGTATGAAGCGGAGGTTACGTTTTCACGGACCTGCCAACAAGTTTTTTGATTTATGTTTTTCGAACCTACAATTCGCTGTCTACGTGCCCATTCTTTTTTTGTCCATTAGTGTAACCTTGCTCGACTGCCCAACTCACACAGAAAGGAGGGGTGCTTTGTAAACCTAACAAAGTAACTATGGCTTTAAAATTTCCACTTGTGTTTCTAGTAGGTCAGTTTACATAGCATCATATCAAGATTTCCATATGTTTCACGCAAAATAACAGAACGAACAATGGGAACGGATGAAAGTTTGTTTTCATTGAGAAGGACGCACTACAAACTACGGTTGGAGGCATCGATGAAAAGTCCATTGTATAGGGTCATACTATGGTAATCCTAGTTTGACCAAACCCTCCAAGATGTTGATGCAGTAACCCCAAGTTCCCTCCTCAGAAATGATGGGTGTAAATTCTTGTTCGCGATATATGTACCTATAGAATTGTTATGTTGCCAATAGTATGTTGTCCCTCTGTGCCAACATGCTCCATTCATGAAGTGTAGACCCGAGTACCTCCGATGATTTCTTTGTATGGCCAAGATTTTGTACAAAATCATTTAATGCTCTTTACCTTAAATGTTTAGATGCCTTTTCAACGTCTTCAATAGAGAAATCACAAAAATAAGAACGTCCATTATTGCGTCACATTCAGAAGAGGGACAGTATTTTACATTTTCCGGATGCTGTGGGACTGATACATCAGAACCATGAGGAACGCGTGAAATAGCAGATACCATATTGTTTGGATACACAATAATACTTTTGGGATTGCTGTTAAATCCCTTCAAATTTACAGAACACAAGTAACAGTCAGTACTGCGGTCTTTAGGTTGTCGCTGCACCATTAGAATTCCGAATGGCATTGCTGTTCTCTCACTGTTCATCCATTGCCGTAACGGCTCTATACACGTTCTATAAGCCATCTGTTGGGTCGACGGCTTGTCTTGGTCTTCCAGTTTGATGCCAAAATTGGCATAGTAGCTCATTCCCATGAGCTCGGTTATTTTACGCTGCTGTCTCGTCGGCACGAAACTTCTACGCACATTGCAGAATGAATCTGGACTGTTCTTGCGGCAACGACGTAAGATGTTGATATAATTTCAATGAAAAGATAATCTTTTTTATTGAAATACGTGTTAAACATTGTATGTCACTCACTACAGAACACTTCTGTAGACAAAATTATCTTTTCACTAGCAAGCGAAACGCAACTCAGATTAGCGGACAAACCACAAAAATATATCTCCACTCAGCAAAACTTGCTCCATTGTACCGCGTTGCCGGCTCTAGACTCAAGCGGAGGACATTGAATTAATAAATTAATCTGTAAATTGAAAAAGCAACTCGTAAGAAGTGCAATGTAAGAAGTGCATTAGTACATGAATGAATAAAATCGTAATTTAAGATGTTAAAAAAAAAAAACGATTGTGACGTGATTTGGGAAAAATAACGTCAGATCCTGATTCAGGGTGCAAAAGTAAACTTGAAAAGCAATATAAGATGATAAGATACAATGAAACCATCGAAGGTCAGTTTTCAGTCGAGAAGCGTCACAATAAGCAAGCCGTGATTGTGACCACCAACCTGACTGAATGCATGAAAACAACATTACTATCAGATGACGTAAAGAAATGACAGTACTCTCCCCCAAGCGGTCATTTAAATAATGTTGACAAGTGAACAATTAATTTATCGGCTTTAAGTATTTTGGAACGTTATGCCTCTTATTGATATATTATTTGGGCAACTTCAGAAAGTAGAAATTGATCCGTGTCGTTGCACAAAGCCTTCTGAGCTACGAACAAAATTGACAAAAAATTAGAAATGAAAATAAAACTAATCTTTAAACCAACATCTATTCCATCATCTGCAAAGAAAAGGAAGACTGAAAACAATGAGTGGACGAGGGATGCAAAGGAATTATATCATATGTATTATTGTATCATATAAATATATATTATTTCTGTAACATTTTATTTAAACATCCCTTTTCCTAATGAACTACTCAATCGCAGCAAACAAGGTGTCATTTGAAAGCTGGAAGTCTCCGATGTCTGCTCGTGCAGTTTACATTTTGATGTATGTGATACATACATTAATAATATGAAAATAATATTTTCTTGAAATGTCATGATGCACAACCTGGCGGTAATGTGGGTAGTATCGGGGGACAGACAAGGAAGCCCAGGGCGAGGACTGTGGCAAGAATCAGAATGGAGGTCAGGGCTGAGCAGTGGCGGCTGGTGCCCCAACACTGGAGGTTGTATCTCCATCGAATGACGTTCATGTTATTTCGAAAATTCAAAATACGAATATGTAATAAAAGTGTAAGCAATTAAAATCAATTTAAACTAAGTGCAATGAAAGTCTATATTGAAACACTACTTACATTATTTTGTGTTGTCTCCGCGTATGGCATATACACCTCCCGCGCACGTGGTTCTGGCTTTGATTTCCACTGAACACATAAGTTCGACTCCAGCACATTGCAACAAGCACTATTGCTTCGACACGTTTCACAAATAAACTTATTTTATTTCGAAAACGTCCCTACCCTGGTATATTTGGTAATAATGAAAGATCTTTGACACATTTACAAGAAGGTTCGCAAACCGCTGGCCTGCTGCAGCCACAGTGGCGCTTCCGCGAGACACTAATGAACTTCCAATCTGCTAGTTTAAAACGTGTTCATACAAAAGTGTTTATTGCAAAGTGCTTGAGTGCGATCACCGTTATTTTAGAAACCTAGGTTGTTGTTTTTTGTATGATTTCTATTATCGGCAAGTATCTCTAAGCAGAACTAACATAAACACTCGAAAGTCCATTGGAAATAAAAACCAGAACCTTGTGCGCTGGAGAAGAACATACCTGTCACGAACACTATGCATACAATTTATGTAGTATGTAATGTTTGTAAAGATACTTTTATGAAACTTAGTTTTATTTAATTTACATGAATTGCTTACGTTTTATTATATATTAGTGTTCTGAAGTTTGGAAATTACATTCCAGCCATTTGATGGAGCTGCAACCCGCTGTTTGTCGGGGCACCGACCGCCACTGAGTGGCATTCTGATTACGGCCTCATGCGTAACAAAAATATTGTCTCCTCCGACATGTACATAAACTCCAAGAGCCTCATCTTTATAAATGACAGAATTACAAAGACGTAATATAAGTAATACAAAAATTAATTCGAGGGGTAAAAGAGAAAAGAAGGAAACTACCATGGTGTTTTCTTATCGAAATCTAAGATATTTTTGAGGCACTTTCGTGTGAAACACTTTCGTAGTTTTCAGATGTAACACACGTACATAAAAAAATTGCTCCTCACTCTCCCATCGTAGAATTAACGAAGGGCTACTATCAATAGCGTGTTCGTATTTCTTGAATGATCCTTTATACGAGATTGCTTGCTAAAACGCATAAATAAAATGGTGTTTTTTTGGTAGCTGGGAGAGTGAACATTGTGGTTGACATTTAATTTGAAAAGCGATATATTGTACAAAACGGACGTTAGTGGGCACCATATAATCGCTCCATAAAACATTCGGAAGCGGTAAGGAAACGGATGACCCTGCACTTCAGTAGAACCGCATGAATGCTATCTGTGGACGCATTATGCTCGGACCAAGAGTCGTATGTTGTGACAAAATAATTCTAATATAAATTAGAAAGTCTGATAAGCATGCATATGCATTTTTAAAATAAAGGTTCGTATACATAGTTACATCATGTCTGGTCAGTATACAATTTTTAAACGTCAATTTCCAACTTTATAAATTGGTTTGGAAAATATTGAATTTGGAGTCGTAGGCTTCCGCGGCTGGAGTCATTGAATACTTGGCTGTCCGGGATTAGCCGCGTCATGGTCGTCAGCTCCATCGACCATGACGCGGCTAATTCCGGACAGCCAAGAATTCAATTCAATATTGAATTTGGCTATTGTGACTTCTTCTTTTAGTCTCATACACTTACTAGTGCGTAGGTTAGTCTCCAGAAGCCTAGCGCCTTCTTGTAAGACTTGTCTTGGGCAAGTATACCTAGGGTAGTTTGCCATTGCTTTCCCTATGGGCGCTAGTGCGCCAATTTTGATTTTTGATTTGAATACCTGATAGCACAGGCTTAGATACAGTATCCGCAATCTTATCCAATAATTCAAACCGAAACACTGATTGGCGTTACTAGAGGATTTAAATTTGCCAAGATCGGCCAAGTGCCTTTCGTGGGATCCGTTTTACATTCCGACAAGCGTTCACTTGCATGCCGTCGATTTGTGGCTCCTCAAAAGTCCTCCAACTTCGACTGGGCTTGAACCCGCGAACTTGGGATCAGTAGCCCGGCGTGATAACCAGTATACGATCAAAGCCGGTTTATTGTAATCTGATAGGCATGTTTAATTTAATGATTGAACCTGCTTTCAGTGTGCTACCTCTACTGAAATGTGTCTTCTGTGACGTCGTCATCTTGTTCTATCACCCCGCCGACTGAGACCGGCCTGCCAGGTGTGGCCTTCCTGATACCATCTGCCACGTTCCCTCTTTCCAACATCTGATGTGGCCCGCTGGCCCTTACATAAACTGCGTCAGCGAAGACTTGGGAGGTTTGTTCTAACTGCGTACGTAACCTGGCTACACCGTTCAGAAAATGGGAATGGCGTTGCCCAAGAGCAACGTGTGCCTCACAAACATGCTCCTGTGACACTCGGATAGGCCAGGAAAGATGGCTGGGAATGACGTGGATAGATGATGCATAACATACCACAACACTGGGTCATCGGAAGCAGTATTCGAATCCCAAGTCCTTTCGGCAAGGTCGACCGGGCTAGCTCCTTGCTGAAATGTTTGCTATTTAGTTTTTCCTTTACATTTGTTTAGGCAAGAAGTTGTTTCATCTTTAAGGACTTTCATTATTAGAACCTTTCTTCACCCTATGTGGTAGTTTGGTCTTTCAACGCCTATCGGGTGTTTACAAAACAATTCGGAACTGCCGTCTTGCGTAATCTCATCGTAGAAACTCCGACGATCTTTCAACCAGGCCTTCCTTTAATCACCTTACAATCTTATTTTAATATCTGTATATGTAAAGAACAGTTGTGCATTCGGAGTAACATTGTATATACGAGTAGAACTAAACTAGAATTGAACTACGAGTAGTTTAAAACTAGTGGCACTAAAAAAGCACGTACTTTCTCCCCCCGTATTTTGACGCAAAATTACGCGCAAAGTTCTCAAATTTTCGAGAAATTGTTCCTGACCTTTTTTGAGAATCCATCTTTAGGAAACAGATTTCATTAAGGGAAAACATCTCTTTATCTGTAATATTTTAATTGTAGAGGAGAAACGTTTGAAATTTTCGAAAAATCAAAGTTTTCAACGAACATGAAACCTGCGCCATTCTCTTAAACGTCCTTTACAATATCCAACCACAAAATTTAATCAAAATTGATGTAGCCATTTTTTTTGAAAATTTGGAAAATGTCCCAGGGGCTTCATGTACCCCCAAAATTAAAATATCGCTTGCAAATTCAAGGAGCTGCGACATCAGCCAGATCAATAGGGGAATGTCAATTTTGGAGCAAATTGGCTGAAAGGTTTAGCTGTTAGCGTTGTTCAGACGGACGAATAGACGTTTTGTCGTCCTTTGATTTCTCATTATCATGGACCTGTGAAAGATGGATTCGGGCTACACCACGTGAAAGAGGATTTTTTTCTAAATTTAGCAACTCCAATTGCAAACTTCTTTAACTCCAAAAATATACTTTACCAATGTTTAGAAAATATTTATAAAAGTAAATAAAGAACTTTTAAATTATCTCCGAAAGAGTTGTAGTACATATTAATCAATGTCTTATATCTGATCAAGGGAAGATGAACATAATGAAATTTGCATTGAGGCATCGTACAAGGTGTCTTAAGCTAGTTATCTCATAAAAAGAATGTGAAAGGTATGTAAAATCCCCTTAAATAAAACGATAGGGGAAACTCAAAAGGTTTGGCCCGTTTTCTGGTTAATTTTTTCTCCATGCCTTTTGATCTTGAAATTATTTATTTTTTTCTAAAGGCAGTTCATAGTATTCTAGTATACATTTAAAAAAATGTTTACCTTTTTCCGGGTAGTAAAATCTGTCGTACAGTCTCAAGTATATTATATAAAACTAGCAAATATCGGTCAGTCCTCTTGATGTGAGGAAGGTAAAACTCCGATTGTAGCTCAGTGCATAAACTGATGTCACTGCAGCGCCTCTGACCGGGAGGTCCTAGGTTCGAGTCCTGACGGCGGCAGGATTTTCGACACTAGCTTTTCAGCTAGGTCGAATTCAGTCGCTGTCTGGGGGAGAATTCTAGTGGCCGGCTGCTCTGATCGGTAGTTTTCCGTGGTTTCTCCGATCAACACCAGGCAAATGCCGGAACAGTACCCTACCGTACGGGCCACGTACCGCGCGCGATCTTTCCTTCCTCTTCCTTGTCCCAACCTCTCCCCTTACACACACACACTTACACTAACATGCATTACACTTCAACATATTTCGGGAGACCGGTCGGGAGCTTAGAGCTTGTCCCGGCTGGGGCGGTGCCCCGCTGGTGGGAGAGTCCTGGTTAGGGGGAAACCCCACTAGCCGACGGTAGGTCGGCGCCGGATATCGCCATCCAGCGGGGGAAGATCACCGCCATCTCCCGGAAAAAAACATGCACTACACTAACGGGACTAATGACCAAAGCGTCCGAAAAAACGAAAAAAATCAATCCAATTGGGTCCGATGTTATTTCTCAGTGGTTGAAACGTATAGATATGTAGATATTGTCGTAGATATTGTCCCTGTGAAGTGATCAAGTATTTCTTGTGTCCCTCAATATGAGAGTAAAACAAATTCGCCAATTTTTAGGTTGATTTTGTATCATCAAGAGTACGTAATTCGAAAAAGCAGTATTTTAGAATAGGAAATTAATCTCTTACGGTTTGCTCACGGTTTGTAATTTATTGGCTATTCTCTGATAAATATTTGGCTATTTCGTAAAATATTAGAATATGAGATTCTGGCTTGTTTGAGAATTTTCTATTATTGGTTATTTAAGGTCATTAGTGACTACTATTGGAGTTAACGTTATGGTAACTATGAAGATAAAACGAAATGGTGGTGATAGGACGAACACAAATACAACCTGTGGGAGGCGGGACTCGAACCCGCGACCCTTCGGTCCTAGGACACTACTGCCTTAGCGATCTCGGCCACCGGGCCGACTTGAGAATTTTGTTTTAAAAGAAAGGACTTGGTATATAGATACGCGACTTCCTTTTGCTTTGAATTCTACTAAATTCTAAATTCGAATGCAGTTATTTGATTGCTACTCTTGAGCCACCATTCGAATTATATTTGCCGTATTTACAAGATTTCCGACAGTTTTTCGCATTGCAGTTTATTAACAGTATATCCATGGACAGAATGTGTAGCTCGAAACTAAAGAGCTGGGAAATCCCCCAAGCTGTCTGAAGCACACGAAACCTCTCATCTGATCCCGCTGTCTTATGTTGAGGGCGTTGGTCGCTTCTGAAACACCTCCTCTGTTCAGTCTCTTGCTGGTACACAACGCGAGTTTGTTGTGCCTGTGGTGGGGGCATCTGCGGGTATTTTCAGAATCGTCGTTCGTCGCTACACTTACAAATCTCGGCTTCCAGTTTGGACGCTATGCATGACGCTTGGATTCAAGGTATCAGAAAATATAACGTTTTAAATTTACAATCATCGAAATCTACTGAATCTGTTTGTGAATTAAATTGTTACTTGTGGGAACATTTCTTCATTCTACTTACATTTTCTGTGGTCACGTAAGCTTCTTTGCTGGCATTATTTGTTGAGCGCCCAACGAATGTTGGGTTGTTTTAATTACACTGGGGAACAAAAACTTTTTTGTGGCCCTAAAAGGAATATATCTTATTACAGTAAGATTTTGCACAGAATTCAAATGTGTATTTTCTCTCCGCTTCTCAGTTTTATTGTGACATCTTAGTATTTGAAAAAAAAGAAAAAAAAAGAAGCTAAAAAAACTAAATGAAGACCTGCTAATAGTTGACTCACCTAAAATGTAACAGCTGTTTCTGTCTGTGAGGCATTCGGAACATTTCATTCCAGCTCCCAGCAATAATCCGTGAGCAGATTTGCACTCCGTTGCACTACCTGATACCTCTTTCCCAACTCACCTTTTTTCTTAAAAAGAATCCAAGAAATTAATTTTGAGAAACTACACTCCATATCTTCGGATAATTGCAAAAATTCACTTCCGAGCTCACGGTAATTAAAGGAAACCTTACAAAGTTTTGTACAGCACTTGTTATTACTAGAGATTTATTCACTCATTAGATAAGTGTTTTTTCCTTTCCTTTATATGGAACTCATGGATTTGCCTATACAAATATGGCAAAATGTAAAAAATTCACATATAATCATGTCAAGAGCAATTGGAAAAATCATACAATTGCAATTCAGTTAAACAATATTTATCGTATTGTGTGTTTTAATTTACTTTGATACACAACGTTAAACGTACTATATCTACACTTAGAGTAATTTAGTTTGATTTGATGTGAAGATCTTGGTTCATTACTACATTATTTTTCCAGCTTTTCAACTTCCTTTTTCTCTTCCTTTAAAAATTACTTCATCAAATATTATAATGATTAGATTATAAAAATATATGTTTTCTAATCATTAGCGATGATGAATAATAGCATTTAACTTCAAAGTTTATTAATTTTTTGCATAATCTTCTGGGTACGTGTTGTTGATTTACGTACCCACCGATGTCCCCTTCCCTGCTTGACACTTTTGTTTTCCGCGCACGTTTTCTTGAGCCATCGCTTCGCTGGTTGCGAGAAGAGTGGGGAGTTTGGTTCTTTTCACAAAAGGAATTTTATATCAAATGTATAGTTCGTTTTCCGATGCAAAATACTTTCCATTACACGTGAGCAAACATTTCTGGTAATCATATTTTGTCTACAACGCTCGTTCGTATCATTTATTCTTAATTCAACCGATGGTGGCCAAGGAGTGGGGGTAGGTATTCCGGGGCTCAAGAAAATGTGCGCGTATAATACCCCAGGTTCAGCCTATGTATTCCCCATCCATCGCGCCGATATGGCTCGTGAGCCCAAATCGGTCTTTTGCTCGCTCTTCGGCTTGAACCGGCGCTGACTCTGCTGCCCGTGAGCCATTAAGTGGCGCTTCTATTCTTATTCTTGCTCACGTGACTAACGGAGAAGAGAAAGAATGAAGGGCAGGGATTGAGGTTCAAGGGTGACGCCTTACACGGGAATCGTACACACTGCCCGGAGGCAAGGCGTCCTAGGTCGTAAATGGCCGAAGCCCTTGCGCCTCCCACGAGGGGAAGGTAGAGGGTTGAAAGGTGATACATGATGGTCGGGAGAACCCCATCGAGCCACAACTCATTAGCAAACTCCTTGCCCAACGCAAGATTCGAGCACGCGACCCTTCGAAGCGAGTATGCTAAGATGCGTCTGCCTTAGGGATCTCGGCTACCAATGCCATCTTAGCGGTCTTGGCTACATCACTTTTTAAACATAATTATAATGAATGGCCGTTTACCTCTTTATTTTACGCCAAAAACTGTTAAAACTGGGTGTGACGTGCTACGGGGATAAAATGAATTCTGCGCACGTTTTCATAATTCTGTGAGCCCTACTCTAAGCAACAACATACGAGTTGAATTCTGATTACAGAAAGAAATGAGCGTTTTTGTTAATAATTGTTTACAAAATATTCGCTCCGAAGTAATAAAATCTACTTTCCAGGGTAAATCAGCTATAGATTTGGGCTCTTATCCTTCATCATGTCCTTCGTGAAGCAGTAATTCTTCTTGCCGCGACGACATGGAGAACGATAATTTGAATAACTATATTTCCCACTGAATTGTAGAAGTCGTGCGCAGATAACAAAGTTACATTCATTGTCCAGAAGTAAAACAAGGGGCAATCTTAGCGTTCGCTCAGGGGATCAGGGAAACTGGACGAAAAGCCTGATCGAAATGGAAGTCATTGAACCAGAAGCTGATATACAATACTTGTTACAGGTTTAGAATTATACAGCCTAAATGGTAAATAATACATTCAATATCATTGTTAAAATTAATATTATTTTGCTTTTTGATGCTCGGTATAGTCTCTAATTGTATAGAAACAGTTATGCAGCAGAAAAGATTTTACTTGAGAGTTACACTTTGTATCGAATTTAATCGTTTAATGTTATCTGGCAATAATTATCTGGAAACTTTAGAAATAATTATGGATTGAAACCTTATGACATTTTATTAGGTTAATGTCTAATACAGTTTGTTTATTGTATTGCATATCATTTGACATATTACCTATTTATTAATGAAATCGATACAAAGAAATATCTCGTTGGAAAAATTGTAAGATTGATAGGTCAAATGATATACCAGTGCAATAAACAAATTGTATTAGACATTAACATAATAAAATGTCAAAAGGTTTCAATCCATAATTATTTCTAAAGTGTACATTGACCTCATACTAATCAAAGTTTAGTTCTGTCATTGAACGTAATAAAGCAAATAAATGGAATTGAAAGGTAGGTGGAGGTAACCACAGAGTCAATAATGGAAGAAACTATTTGAATTGAAAAGACGGAATTTGATTCGTTTGAAATATTATTTAATTCTGCGCAATACATTGTTATACGTTGGTGAAGATGTTACATTCTACCATCGAATCCATGGTTTTGTTTAATTTAATAAGTAATGTTTATGAAATTATTCCTGGGAATCTCCTGGTTTCATTACCAAGAATTTTGACATTTGCAAAATCCAATTTATGACCCATTTCTATTCTAGGGGTCGTTATGCCTTATGCGTGGATCTGCATGTTAGATGGCTTTCTAGTGTTCCTGTCATGTTCTTTTATTCTAGTTTCTAATTTTCTTTTAGTTGGACATATTGTTGGAGATCAATTGTTTCGAAGTTCCAGTGTTTCTAATAATAATATATAAATACTGTTATATATGTTATAATATAAAAACTGTATGTGACGTACGGGAGAGAAGTACCATCGGCGCATGCAGATAATGTGAAACTGGCGACAAAATATTTAATAATCGGGTGATTAAAATATGTTTGTGTTCGATTCATTAGTATCCAACGTATACATTTCATGTAGTTCACTTCGTTCAGGTACCGTCCAGATGGCAAGTAGCCCAGTGCATTATGCTCCTGGGAGTGAAGTGGGCAATGACGAGTAGAAGGGCGTGGAGGCGTGTGTTTATTTCCGAGCGCAACGTCACGCACATGGTGGTCGCGCTGCTTACTGTTCAAACGTTCGTTTTGCTTTGCCGTATGGTGGGTGTGCAGACACGTAATACATTAGCTCTTCGTTTACTGAGGATGTTGGAATCAACATGCCTAATTTCTGAGTGTTGTATAAATATTTGGTAGTCCCTGTCAGGCGGTCTATTTGAAGTAACTCTTGCTTCGCAATTGGCGAAGACAGCGAATGCCGAGATCTCTGATGCTAATTGCTGTACTAATTTGTCACAGAGATCAAAGCAGGCGAACATGTTAAATCAGAATTCTTAAACTGCTGAGAGTACTGGCATATCATTCTACATAATACAATTACTTGAACAAATTTGAAAAACGGAACCTTTGCAGAATTTTCTATCATTTTAAAAGTGATAAAGCTCGTCTCATCAAACGAATGTCATGAATAATTGAATAGGTGTTATTACTATTAAAATATTCTGAATTTAAAAATAACTAGAGGTGCTACAGAATGGCACAGACTCTCATGGCAATTTTTTCTAATTTCCTTGTTGTGGACTGGCTTTACGGTCTTCCTCCATTCTCTTGCCAGTTGCCATCGATCGTCACCGAAAGTACATTTTCTTGACATCTTCTCAACTTTTCAGTTTCTTAATAGTCGAACCCAAATATGACTTCAAGAATATTAAAGAAGAGTAAAACCTCGTCCAAAATAGACATTTTCATTGAAAATTTTGAAGCCGTTTTTAAGAAAATGGCGGTTAAGCATTACTACTGTAAATGAGAAGTTTGAAGCTCTTTTTCATGGGATCTATTCAGTTTTCGAAAAACTTCATTTGAAGTCATTTGAAGCCATTCCACTCACAAACGTAATAATGTATACAAATCGACGGAAATGTGCATATTAACGGCGAAAGAGATATTTGAAAAAAAAAAAGTGTAATTTTTGAAAAAGCAAAAGAATACACCAAAATGAACTTTACGTCATATTAAACATTGCAATTAGCATTGGAAAAAATTGAAGAAAAACATTTGGAGTCATTTTTGAGAAAATGGCGTTTGAGCGTTTCCAAAGAGCGTTTCGAGCGTTTTGAAAATGCGGAATTTTGAGCATTAGAAAACAGTTGAGTTTCCGAGAAATTTTATGATATTATTTAAAGCACATTTACTCGTAAATATAATTATGTGAAGAAATCGCATCTAACGTAATTATTATCCACGTGAGAGAAGTAAAAAAAGTACATTTTTGTAACTTGAAAAAACAAAAACATCAACAAATAATAGAGCAATATTCTCTTGTATATATGTATCTTCTACATACGGGTAATTTCTTTGGGTCTTGTTGCATATGAGTGAATGTTTACTTTTATTAATAGATATTTTGACCTATAAATCATCTTCGACAGCAAGGATTAGACCTCTTGATCTGTTCCGTTTCGAAATTGTTCATGCCTTCTCTTCAAGGGACGTCCAACACTTTTTTCCTTTACATGCTTATTGAAGGATAATTTTACTTATCATATGTTCTGGCATTCTCAGGACGTGACCTTTCCAGTTTTCTCAATATTTATTATATCTATAATAGACTCAATATTTAATTATTCTCTAATATTTACACTTCTTTTGTGGTCTAATAGTGAATATCCTGCCACAAAATGAAGAAATCTCATTTCTACTGATTCAATTCTCCGCAGCTGATCTGATGTTAATGTCCAGGTCTCGCTTCCATAAAGCAGTAATGGCAATGCAATAACTTTGTAAAATTTAAGTAGGGTTTCTTTTTGCACATTATGCCTTAGAGTTCGTTGTAACGTTCCACTGAAGCATGTGAAACTGTTCAGCTGTATTTCCATCTCTCTTGATTTAATGTAATTAAAATGATATCCAAGACCCAATCTCAAGAACCAGCAGACATATAATTACATCGGGTCAAGAATCATTGAACACGATATCCTAGATGTTTAAATTCACTAATTTATTCAATTATTTGGCATTATAGAACTATCTTTGCTCTTAAAGGCTCAAGTCCCTTGATTGTTGTTTTTTTGGTGAGATTTTCATACCATATTCATTTGCAATCCGACTTAGCTTGTGAACTGCTATTTGAGTTCCATGTTCAGATTTTCCTGTGATAAGCTGGTCGTCGGCAAACAGTAATGTTGGGATCTCGACATTATTAATCTTCAAAACATCAGTAAAACTCCTATAAATGTTTGTTATATTTATCACCTGTTTACAGGAGTTTGATTTTAGACCACTTCATATTGAGTGAAATATTTAATTTGAACTTCGTATGATATATTTATTCTCTTACATTGATTAAATCGTATCTTTTTTTTGTTTTTAAATTACTTGTAACTCGGCATTATAGTATATTGAGATTTCCAGTACCTACATAATAATAAAAAACAATTTGCCTTTGCAAATAGTTTTTATTACTGTGGAGCGATTTTTTTCTAAATTTTTGCCAAAAATGCTCATTTCATCTGCATTCAGAATTCAACTTGCATTTGGATTAGGGTAGGAATCCCAGAATTTCAGAAAATGTGCACAGAATACAGTAACACCCACTACAGTTTTTAACTGTTTTTGACGTTAAATAAATAAAGATGCATAATTGTGTGTTGCTGTCACCTCTCATATTCATTGTTGAAAGTTACATTGTTACACTCCCTTTGTGCAATTTCAATTTTAGAATTGGAAATTACACACAAGTATTCAAAATTTCAACTTGTGTTCCTACGCTTTTACAATACACATACCTACGTATGTGCGCAACGTGTCCATGAGGAAAAGCTTGATGTTGATCTTCCTAAATATAAAATAACCAAACTTGTATTATTTTCGTTGATAGGTGCATGTACCCATCGTTGTCTGAAAAACTAGTTTTTCAGAGGTCCCTGATGTGACCTCATGTATAACGAAAATTAATATGTGCAATAAAGCAATTGAGGTGTAAGCTTGGTAATATGTGTAAACATGCCCCGATGTCGATATCTGTATTTGAGGACTTCCATTCCTGAAAAACCTCCGGGATCTTGATTTGATTTCTTTAGTCAAAGAACAGTAAAAGTTGTATGTGACGTAAGGTGGAGAGGTACTATCTGCGCGCCTTTTCTTGAGCTCCAGAATCCTTTCCTAACATTTTAACCCTCCATTGATGTGGCACGGCCTCTGAGACCGGGCCTATCAAAAATCGTATTTATATTTATGACTGTTGGAGTGCCAAAGCTGTACATTCTTGTGCCTCCACCTGTTTTGAATTCGCACGTGAATGAGTAATGTCTGAAACGTGATCGTTGTGAGAACACACTGCAACACAGTTCCTGAGACCGGGCACACTGTTTATGTTGTGATCGTTGTGAGTGAAGTGGTAAATTATACTTACTATTTATTGGGCATAATTTTCGGTGATTGTTTTGAACTTTCACGTAGAATTATGATTATTATTTATTGTTATATAAGAAACAAAACAAAATTCCAGTGTCGAAAGTACAAGAAATTTTAGCACTTGAGCACAACATTAAAGTGTTGTGCACAGACAGTGAGTCTATTTCGTAAATAGTGAGTAATGGCTAGTTGCCATTATTACTAAGTAAAGCAGCTGACATGTTTCAGCCAATAGGTTTTACAAAACAGACACATCGGTACGTTTAAATCAAGGTATTCTTAAGCTCTTGATGTATCCTGACTTTGTGATCATTATTTCTAATTCGTTTATATTTTTGTTTATGCTAGTTTTATTGGTCCTTTTTCTTGTGTGTTTATTAATTGTTAGTGTGAAGTGTTTGTGATATCTGATCCATTTTTAACGATCCCATTTTATTACGCATAGGAAACTCGAATACCCGGTCTCAGAGACCAGCCGCACTGTTCGTGTCCTTTTATTTTGCCACACTTACACAGGGTATAAATAGTTGAATCATGAATAAAAGTTTAAAAAATAAATAGTAATAATAATTTTAAAAAGCCCGAGATTAGCAACATTTGAAAATGTAGAAATTTTCGCTTCCGAATTATAGGAAACTTATTTGCAGCTTTGATTGTTTTGCACTGCTAACAAAAGAGTAACACAGCCCTGTCTCTTTTCCTACCACTACTATTTTTGTCACTTAATATATCTTCTACTAAAAGGTTAAATTGTAGTATTTCGAATTCATAATTTCCTTGGACCAGTCATTTGATAACAAAATACATTTCTTTGGATCTTGCTCCTTAACGTAACGAATTGACCCCCCACATTGTTTTGTCATAATTATATCTTCGTTATTATTCCGATAGAGTGAGAGTAAATACAAATATATACAGAATACAGATGAGTACAGTTTTTTCAATACAAGTATGTTAGGAATTTTAATAAACTTCGAAAATGCGATGTGCATGCGCTGTATTTAATGGTCTAAAATTCGATAAATGTGGTATTTTGGTGATGTTGGGCAGTGAAATGTGTATGGAATGTCAGTCTAAAATGTTCAGTTTTCATGAATTCGTGGATTGATATAATTGTGTGACATTTATTTCAAATATAAAAACAGCTTGGGTATTCATACTAAACAAGAATTCTTCGCACAAAAACGGAGTTAATTCCTATATTCGCACCTCGAATATGCATTTATGACAAGAAGCATTTATTAAAAATATTTGTTGAGGTCTTTGGAAAAGTTTACTTGACCAACAATTTTCCAGTTAAATGGAAAGTAATTTTTCTTATGAATAATACCTTCTTTAACCTGCGTGGCCAGACGGAAGAGCGGGTCTGATGGTCCGAGTCTCGCCACGTAAAATAAAGCTGTATACAAATACCATTGACACAAATTTTGTTTTTACCTCTGTAAGTTTTATTCGATTACGATTAAAATTATGTTCGAAAAAATTGATACAAATTACGGCTTTAAGAACCTTATCAGTCTAACATATTTTAAGTTTTCTAGGGAATTGCGTATGGTTGGCAGTTATTTTTTATAACAGAAATCGTAGCGTAGGAAATGGACTTATCAATATCTTATAGTAGATTCGATACCCAAGTTTACTGTTGCATTTCTATGAGAAATCAACGTGATCAATTACTATAAGAGATGATTATTTTGAGTTGTACTTTTACTGTATATCAATTTGCCTTGTGCTATGGAACTGAAATAATACATTTACGAGTTCTCATCACCATCATTATCAGTAGTGCAAAAGGACAGTATTTGTGAATACCCGCCTCGGATGTCATTTTTTTCATTCATGTAGTGTTAGCTATTGGTGAAAAAATTGAAGATTAAAAATATCAGTACCATAGCGCTCTTGTTTAAAGAATCACATTTCAGTGTTCTAAGCAAATCTGTGTTTGCATATGTAAACACATGCAGGAAGGAACATATGTGTTTCGTGTAGAGTATTGTGTAGAAAAATTATTTTGTACCATGTGAAGTGATATCCTCTGTGAAAACTTTTACTGTCGGAAACAACAGACAAATATAATGGATGTCGTTTATTTGTATTTGATGTACTGTTGATTCTGGGCGAGAAATTGCCAGGGACCAGAGAGCAAAATTTCGTGTAGCTCTCATTTCGAACGTGGTTGACAGAGTTGTTAGACATTATGTCAAAACTCTGCGGTTAGAGCAAGGTTAACTCTACTCATACTTTTTAGTATTTTGTTTTCCGAGTAGCCATTAAAGCAAAGAAATGATTTGAAATGTGGATAAACCAACCATATGGGCAATATTTTAGGAATAAATCAGAGATGTACACTTGTTAATAGGCAATGTCCTGAAACTTCCGCTTGTTCTCTACTCTTCCGCTTTTTGGAGTGTGTTTTTTAAAATCAGAATTCTGGTAACTTGTCTTTAGTGATGATTAAGGCTCGAATTTTTAGGTTGAAAGAATCCAGCTTAGGTTTTCTGAAAGTCAAATTGTTTCTATTAATAAAAACCAACGGTGTATGTGTGTGTGTGTGTGTGTGTGTGTGTGTGTATGTATGTGTGTGTATGTGTGTGTGTGTGTGTGTGTGTGTGTGTGTGTGTGTGTGTGCCGGGACTGTCCCCCCTACATAATTGGATGTCTCCTGCTGGAGAAGTAATTTCTCTTTGACAGAGATACAGTTAGTCCATGAAATGTGTGGTAATTATGATTTACATAACGCTGAAATGTTCAAATGAAGGAATACGAATGACAGAAATTGGACAAGAAAACGTACCCGTGAAAATTATTAGGATTCATTCAAATTGTGTTGTGGAAACGATGGTAGAATGCGTTTCACCAATCATGCTTCGGTCGTTTCCTCCTGAAGTTTTGAATATTCCCTCTGGAGAAAACTACGAATTCGCACCCTGGGCTTCCTTTATTCGCGCACGTGGCCACGCGCAAGCTCGGCCGCATTCTAGAGTTCGCACGAGGTTTTTGTGCACTCGAAGACCTTTAGAGCGCGAGCGAAACAGCCGAGAAGGGAGACAGTGCGCAAGCGCAGTAGAGCCGTTCATGCATTCGATCGCTGTTCAGAAAACATCGGTAGAATAATGCTGGCTAATGATTGTAATCGTCCAGAATGTTGTGGAGCATGTATTTGTAATTTGTTTCACTGGGTGCTTTCATACACGAAATATAAATGTAATTTGTTTCGTGCGAGGCTGCCTGTCGAAAAGCGAGGAAGTCGATGTTTTTGAGACGGCATTCAGTGTAGCCTTCTCCCTCTTCTATGACGTCAGCCGAGTGCTCGAATTCCTCGTGCGAACTCTACATGTGTGTACCCTCCCCAACTTGCGAATTCCAAGCGTTTTGTTTTTTTAGGTACTCGATTTTCGTTCCTTTCTCTTTTTTAGGTGTGATAAAAATGAAATATCAGATTCTATCATGATTCGGATAAATGATCTAAAACGTTTTATTTTGGAAGTAAAGAAGAAAGTAGGTAAATACGAAAAAATTTGAGACCTAGTAACTACGAGTCATCAGTTTTTCGGAAATAGAATTGCGACTATTATAGATCCTTTGACATATTGCCTTTACAGTTGGAGAATGAATACTCTATGAGGGAATATAAGTAATTTTATGAATGTCGATTTAATGTTCATCTATGCTACATTGGAAGTGCTAAAAATTCTTCCTCAAATACAGTAGAATCAATAGAACAGAGCTTCCCCAGGAATCTGAATTACATATTTTAGAACTTTGTCGTGTACGTGACTTGTTCCGGTAAAACGTCTTTTGTTGGCTCGTCGATGTGACCCCCTTGTGGATGTGCCTGGGGCGCTCTCCGCGAGCGAACGGCTGCCTCCTCCGTGCCGTGCGCCCTCCCCGCATTGCGCCACGGCGGCGGCGGCGGCGGCGCGAGCGGTCACGGCGCGGCGCCCCGCCCCCTCCCCGCCCCGCCCCGCCCCACCCACCGCCTCGTGCCGCCCTGCGCCGCCCGCCCGCGCCCGCTCGCCCGCTCGCCCGTGCCGCGCCGGCGCACTTATCGCGGCCGGGGCGGTTATCGCTGGCGCTGGCAGCGGCGGTGGAGGTTTATCTCCGCTTTCCTGCGGGGCCTCTGCTTCCTCGGCCGCGTGGCCGCCGCGGAAGGTGCTGCTCGCCGTGTCACTCGGCTGATGGCAATTCCTGCCGGTTCACCAATGTAAATAGTAGTAATGGATTTGACGCATTGTAGAATTCAGCCAGCCGGCTCAGTGGCAATATCCGTTATGTCAGCAACGTCGTTTACAGCAAGGACCTAGGTTCTAGTCCTGGCGGTGGCGGATTTTCGACACTACTTGGGTAGCTGGAACCAGTGTCTGGAGAGTTCGAGCGGCCGGCTGCTCTGATCGGTAGTTTTTGTGATTTCTCCGATCAATGCCAGGCGAATGCTGGAGTATCTAAACAAATGGGCCATAGAACGCGATCTTTCCTTTCCCATCCCTTTTATTTACAAACGTACTTCCATGTGTGGCACTTTCACTTACACTGCACTATCCCACATGTCGGAAGGTCAGTTGGGAGCATGCAGCTTGGCTCGGCTGGGATGGTGTCCCACTGGTTGGAGCACACATGGAAAGGGAAAATCCTGGAAATTGACGCGTAGATCGGCCCAGGGACTCTCGTTCCTACCGGGCAGGAACACAGCCAACTCTCGAGCTGTAACATGCACTACAGCTGTAATATGCCCGTAAGCACACAATACTCACTCTAATTCAGACATCTCCCCGTGAAAATGATTTTGCTTGTCAACTCTGTCAACCAATTAAGGTGTTCATTGGATTCCGAAATGAGGTTGGGTACTCACGTGAGTGTTTAGTGTTTTCCAGTGCGTGAAATGCCATGGTAATTAGTACCGTGAGACTGACGGGACACGAACCCTAGAACCTCACGATCAGTAACGTTGCAGCAGAAAAGAAAGTGGCCACTCTTCCAACTCAGCCGGTCTAGACTAGGTCATCATTATGTGATAATCAAACGGTAATTTTTTAATCATAAGTTGCCGGAATTTCCTCTCACTCCCTATTATTTATATGCCCTTTGAAATATATTCCGAGAAAAATGACTGAATGCAACAAAGGTTTGATGGTTGTTCGAGTCGGGTAAATATATCATTTTGGTGGATTGGCGATTGCGCATTATAGTGTTATACATTTGTGAGATAAATTTAGGCGGCAGTTCATTTTCGAAGTCTCTCCACAACTTTCTCTCGTGAAGCCTTACCTCTCCCCTTTTCTGTGAACTACCAATGGGCTACGAAGTAATCTGCAGAGAAAGAGAGAAAGGGATTCGCTAAATAAATAGTAACCTCTAGAGCGTAAGGGATGTCTAAAATGCGTTATCAATAACTTTATTATATTTCGTGTTTTGAGTGATGCAGCTTATCGTGGTTACAAATTGTAGTCTATAAAATGTGGACTGAATTTGGACTTGTGAATGCCGTAATTGCATGCTGCATTATTTGATGAAACAAAAACGTTGATATTTATTGAAAGGAAAATTTGAATGTATTAACTCGGTAGAAGGAAAAGGAAAACGATTTCGATGACTTTTTTTTGTTGAGGTATTTTTATGGAGTTATTAAAGCAAAGTTGGGCAGTTTCTTTCCAGATGGCTTTGTTTTTTTTAAAGTTTTTTTCTGTTAGTTGCAAATTTTAAAATACAGGTGGGTGTAAGAAAGGAATGTAAGAAGGCGCATGTTCCGGCGTGACTATGGGCGGAAAACGTTGGCGAGTGCTTGAAGAAATAAGTCAGAGCACGCGAAACAGGCATCCGTGAACAGAGAAGTTTAAGCTGTTTTATGTAAATTTAACTACGTATGTCTGGTATTAGTAATCCAACACCGTTTAAACACGAGTAATAAATATTGTCGGAGAAATATATTTCATAACTTTCCTAATAATTCTTGAAATCTTTAGGTGTGACTTTCCTAGGCAATTTACACGATTTTTAACTATGGTACGTGAAATATATTTCAAGAATATATTAATTGTGTCAATTGCAGCATGTTGGGCTGAAAAGCAATTTTTTTCGCCCATTAAATATAATAAACATAGCTGTGTCATAATTACTACAGGTAATAAACATATTTGTTTCGTAATTGCTCTCGTGAGCTTAAAAGCTCCGTAATTTTATTGTGTTAACTGCAAATCAGATTCGAGAAAATGATGCGCACGGATACTGCGGCCCTAGTGGTTTACTTCACCTAACTACCTGGAAGCCATAATGCTAAGGCATAGGCGATGAGTAGAGCCCGGAAATTTGGCAAAATGTTTTTTTATTATTGATACGAGTTTATGACTTTTAACAATAAAACTCACTTAATTGAACTTTGGAGTTGTTTCAGTAGATTTCCATTTTGCCTCTTTTGCATATTTTAGCTTCTGAGGCCTATTTTTGACATTTTCTCTTATTTGTGCCTTATTTGTGTCTAAATGCCTTTTTCATTATTTTCCCTTTCATTCCCTCTTGACACTAATCTCTACATCTGTACATGATATACCTTTCTCAGATTCTTCTTGTTCTCTTTTCCCTTTTGGCGATTACACATGTGCGAAGAACGATATCTATAATTCCGTTTTCACTGATACTATTTCAAGATTCAAAAGGGATTCCACAATAGCATTTCATAGAAACAACGGCGGGAGTAAAATAAATTCTTAGTCGTCATACCGGATGGTCATACCCAGTGAAGATTACAAAGAAAATGTAGTTACCTTCCACGTATGTGCTAATGCAAATTTTTGAGTTACAATAAAATTGTGAATTATTTTAATTATTTATTTTTTACGGTAATTACTATTAAATGGGGATTTTTTAGGTCTCCTGTGTTTTACCTCTCTGCTTTAGCAAGAATAAATGCCTTTTATGCTTATTTTAATAAAAATAAATGCCTTTTGCCTACCTATTTTAGGTGAAATAAATGCGTGAACTTTGGGTCTAGCGATGACAAACCGTTGGTTCTGAGGGGAGACTTGGTTTTACTTCCTCTCTAGATCGATTTAAGTGAGCTGTTCAAATTGTGTGATGTAAATAAGTATTTACTACTTCAGTGAATTGTATTTACTACTTGTCGAGAATTGAACCACTTTCTCATAGCTGAGAGACTATCCACATCCTTTTCGGCTACCCCGCCAGGCGGTATGATGGAAGGGGAGTATTACGCGAAAATCATGTTTCAACATTCATTTCTGCAAGGAAGTTTACACGGTTTCAACACAGCTTTTCGATTGTTTGTGGCGATTTTCCACTGCGCTTTGCAGTATGGGAGCAGATTGTTGTACAAAAATGGCGACACATTCAATGATGAAAAACTATTCTTTGAAATGGCATTGCATTAATTCTATTATTCACTATTTAAAAAGCAACATAGCTTGCTGTTACATTTTGGAATCAACTGTAGTCGTGTGCATTCTACAGCCCTTATAAGGGAACAAAAATGTTCTGAAACGTCGGTAAGCGAACTTAATCTACGTAGTTATTGGCCAACTCGCCATGAACAATACCAAGAGAGAGGTCGTGCCTCCCGTTTAAAGGCAATTGGAACTCGACGATTGTATTGCCGTCGGCCCTTCCTGAGCCACTCCTGCTGCTGCAGAATTTGGTGTTGTCGCGAGCATTTTTGCTCGGGGCGCCCGGGCGCGGCGCTGCCCCTAATTTTCCTGTCGCCGTTTCGCCGCCGCCGCGCGGGGCTGATGTCCTGGGGGCTCGTTGTCCCTTTCCCCGTGGACGCCGCGCGACGCCGCGCGGAGCATGTCAGCGCCGTCGATGGCCCTCGCTGACAATGCAACTCCCCTGAGAGGGCCCGGGCCCAGGGCCGGCCGGCGGAGGCTGGGCGCCCGAGACCTATGAATGGGCCTCCACGGCGTATTGTACCTGTAATGGCAAGAACGGGATACAATGGAGCACATCGCTACACTTGCATGACTGACGGCTCTTGCCTGGGTGGGTGTGATCGAGGGCGTGGTTGAGTACTTCGAGTGAGTTCGCCGTAATTTCAGGGATGGCATTGGGCGGGTGACGCTTTTCGTGCGATAGCACTGCGAGGCGAAACTCGCGTTTCTAATACTTTTCACTCGGAAAAGGTTACTTGGGCAGTGGAGATTGGAGAGGATATTTTGTGACAAAGTTACATGAATACTGTTTATCGAGTACCATTGTTTTGCAAAACTGAATTTTGTGACCATTGCATGGTTGTGCAAGGAATCGCTTCTTTCAGTTAATAATGTTCATCGTATAAGGTTTCTTCTTTAAAGTGGTTAAAGAATAGACTAAGTGCACTTAGAAATTGCAAGTAATTTAGGGTACGGTTTTCCAAACTTTTTGGAATTTTTAGAGAATATTTATAGAACAGATACAATCAGAGGAAAAATAATTTCGTTTTTGCGTAAGCTTAAAACTATTTAGTCACTATATTAAAAATATAGTTATTTACTAATAAAAATAATTTAACAATGAACGTGGAGAGTGTTTTTTCTTTCGTAATTGTGTGACAAAATAGGCAATATGATCCGCACGGTTGATGATACTGAATCTAGGGGATGGTGCTTGGATGGCAGTGTGAAGATAGAATAAGAACTTTAAAATTTGTTTCTGAGAGTAGAATAAACAATACACACAACACAATCAAATTGAATCAAACATCTGCTTATTATTTTCCACCTATTTTATTACTGCAAAATTGTATGTAAAATTTACTACCGTCACATTTATTTGGTAAGAGATAAGTACTATACTTTTGGACGAATGATTACGCCGTCTTGTAAACTGCTCTGAAGTCTTTTCAAGTGTAGAAAGATATATTGAAGCAACAGAAAAAGTGAATGAAAGCCATCAATCAGAGATACCGGCGTTCAAATACTGACGGTAATGAACGATTCTAATGATATCTAGGGCTGTAAAATATTTCATCTTGGAAACTCCATTGATGCATGTTATGTATTCTGAGAATGCATAGTAATGGCTGCAGCTATGTCTGTGATGCTCTCTTCAATATTTGATCATCGGGAGGAGCGCCGCAGTGCGGCACCTCGAGTAACGAATAAACATCGCTTATCAGTGAACCCTACGTCAGAGTTGGTCGATGTGCAGCTGAATGATCGACGAGCCGTTGGCCAGCTATAAAGAAGAAAAAATAAAAGTGGAATTAACTTTACCCGAGACCATTAATGGAAAGAGTACTCCACTGCCGTGATATTGTAAATAAATTTTTGTCTTCTTCTCAGGACCAAACATTGATTTTTCTCTCAGACATCACTTTTCGTTGTGTGTTTATTGGATCCCTTCTTTCTGTCGCCTGTGGCCTATTCTCGCGGAACACTGCATTGAGGCTGCGGCTGGAAAATGGATTAAAGTGGCTAGTTTCTTTATCTAGATTTGGAATTGTTTTTCTTTGTGGCAGAAGAGTTACTGTTGTCTTGTCATGCGACGTGAATATGCGTTACAGCAAAAGTTTGTATTATTTAATTAATTACAGGAACTGTTAAACTGTATCTGACGCTTTCAGTGACGACCCGAAAAGCCAGAGGAAACTTCGCTACAGGATGGGGGAGGGGGGGTATTGAAATTCCGGGCTCTGCTGATATCGAAACGATCTAAGGCAAAGACACTAGAAATATCTGTTCTTCTTTAGAGTTTAATGCCGTAATCGTGATAATGTTCTCGGTAGGTCAATGGGTGAGAATAAAATTCAGAAAGTTATTGACATTAAAAAAGAGTTTTCCAGCATTATAAACGACCTTTTACATCACAAGAAATCGTTCATAAAATAACTTAGGGAATAGATTATGATATATTTATTGACGTTTATGGCACGAATAATTGTGTCATCACACATTCAGCCAATCACAGTGATAGAATCATGGGATGGTAGCGGTAAATCGAATAGTCGACCATCGATTTTTCGCAAAGATGTCGAATACCGGGGACGTCACTATAAAGTTGATTCTAAAACTTATCATGGATTCTCTTCCCAAGGGTATAGCAGAATAAGGCGGTGAAAAGTGCGCCCAAATCAAATCGATAATCGCCTTTCTCTTATGAAAGAGAATAAAAAATGCCGTAGATTCACAAAAAAATCAGCATTCTAGGACAATTGTTGCAGAGATAAACGAGAAACGTGTTTTTCATGTTTTATTTTTTATCAGTTCTATTTCGTGTATTAGGCTGAAAAAGTTACATGGACGGGGAAAATATATGAATTTGAAGGTATTTTTGTCAACCAATTTTGACGCAAAATTCATATAGGAAAAAAATTAAATTTTGAAAATGATTTTCGACGTGACGACGTGATAGTGTTGGAGTACTATCTCAGTTTTTCCCTAGAATGTGTCTTATAGCATTCAATACCATATATTTTTTAGATTTTTAAACAATTACAAACTAAATTTTCTAAATTTTTCGGTTTCCTAAGAGTAGAACTGAAATATATATTTATCTCGACCTATAAAGACATTTTCGTTGAAAATTTGGGAGCCTTTTTTAAGAAAATGACGTTTGTGTTGCTGTAAATGCGAAATTTCAAGCTCTTTTTTTTCACGGAAATCGTTTGGGTTTTCCAAAAACTTTATGGGAAGTCATATGAAGCACTTCCACTCACAAGTGCAAAAATAAAATGCAATGATTCCATACACAATTCGCTGGAAATGTGCATATTAAACGCGTGAGAGATATTAAAAAAAAACATTTGTCTAATATTTGAAAAAGCACACAATTTTGTACAGCAAAATTAATTTTATGTCATCTTAAACAGTGCAGTTAGCACTATCCGTACGCAAAGTTTGAAGAATAATTTTGGAGCCGTTTTTTAGAAAGTGGCATTTGAGCGTTTCTGAAAATCCAGAATTTCGAGCTCATTTTCATTACGGAAATCTTTTGAGTTTTAGGGAAACTTTGTTAGACAAAATTTAAAGCACATGTACTCATAAATGCAATGGTATGAACAAATCACATACAATGTAAGTATGTATTAATGACGTGAGAGACAAGTAAAAAAATTACATTGTTATAATATTAAAAAAACAGGTTATTGACATTTATGTTATCTTTTAGAGTACATTTACCACTACCCCTACCAACATTTTAATGAAAAAAAGGCGTTTTTGAGAAAATCTTGTTTTTGTTATTTTTTAGTATTCCACATATTGCACGCAGTATTGCGCGAAAACTACTAAGTATTCAAAAAATGCACACGACCTTAATGAAAGATTAGTTATGGAGAACGAATTTCATATGAAGGAAAATATCTTCAATTTTGTACTTCTAGGACGCCGAAAAAATTCAAAATCCTGCAATTTTCAAAATTTGGAGCTATTTTTGAGAAAAGTTTGAAAATGTAGGTTTCTTGTGAAGTACTCCCAAAAATTAATGAATGTTTTTTGAAAATCCCAGAGCTTTGAATGAGGTCAGATCGACAGCTGTTTATTAAGTTTGGAAAAATCGTATGAATACTCTAGCGCTAGTGTTGATCACATTACAGCGGACGGACGTTTGAAAAAACTCCTTTTTCGGTATCAAGGACCCACAATTTCTGATATTGACTACGTAACGTTTTTCTGTCGATAAAGGTGTTTTTTCCGCTGCATTGCATAACTTTCTCTATGCTATGTAAATTACTCCGTTTATACGTATACGAGAAAGTAAAAATTAAGCGAAACGTTGCATAAGGCCCCAAAATATAGTATATTCAACCCAGTTCACAGAAAAGTAGTTATGCAATGATTTAAATATCTCATTAGAAAGAGCACATTTTGAAGTATCTACGAATTGTGCTGTGAATAATGCGAAAGACGTCTCGTTTCCAAATCCCGAAATAATCTTGGGACATTTCTCCGAAGTGCCGCATCTGACTTCTTGCAACCAAGGGTAATGGTGTTTCGAAGACAGCTTTTTGGGGTCGGGAGTCCGTGGACGTCAACATTTTGGTTGCCATTCTAATGAGGTATATTGTAAATAATTTCATAAGAAGGCTGAAAATACCCTATTGGGGCTTTTTGCCAAGATCTTCAATTTTAAACTTAATTTACGAAGTAATGGTAAGAAATAGGAGGTTGAAATTATGCATTAAGAAGCAATGTAATATTGACACAGACTGAGCCAAGTTTAATTTTTCTTTTTCAAAAATTTAGGAATCTATTTAACTTTAAAACATTTTTGACACTACATTTATTTGGGTGACTGCAGCAATGTACTACTATGTTAATAAAGGCAAAATATACATTAGTTTCATTGACTCTGTATCTATATTTATGTTCTCTACTAATATATAAAGAGACACGTGCGTTGAGTTACACCGCAATATCACCTTAATATACTGAACCAAAATCGATGAAACGTTTGTCCTAGTTTCTTTTGAAGGTGGTGAGTACTAAAGAGACGATGATTTACAACCATAAACCTTAATATATTAACAAAATAATTACTTTTGTGAACTGTTTTTGCCTAGCATTACGTCACAGATTCAATAGTCCGTCAATGCGCATTAGTTGAGCTACCACGGGGTGACAACTGAGATCTACGATCGAGTTCATCAATGCACAGAATTACGTTTCTCCAAGAATGGAGAGGACTCTGTTTATTTTTACTAGTACATTCAATCGCCTAAACCGGAATATTCATATTTAAGAACAATTGTCACACATTTTCTTCCCTCTGTACAGGTAACTTGGATATTGACTTTTATTGCGATTAGGCGTGAATATATTACGAAAGTGTGACGTAAGTGTACAAGAGATACTAAATTATAGGAAAAAAGTAATTTTGCTTACAGATGTGCTTGATATTGTCGTAAAAAGGTATGAATGCACACGTGTTATGCATGATACAATTACTGGTTTAGTGGTAGAAAATTATTCATGATTATTACGCATTTGCGAATTGCACGAGCGAAAGTGAAGAATATTATGAATAATTTACGCGTAATGCTGAAACTACGGCCGATGGGTGACTTTTTGTAGAGAATCGTTTTATTATAGTGGAGAGTGATAACGTACCTTTGGGTAGTGAAGGAATGAATTTGAATTCATGAGAATAAGTTAAGGAAGAATTGAAGTAAAATAGTATGGTAAATGTGTATTTAGGGGAATTGAACGTGTGTCAACGCTGTTTCTCAAGGTTGTTGAAAATAGCACAAACTATGTTGTTTTACAGGAATACTTTTGATAAGCAGGGATTCACTGTGGTCTCTGATTTTTATTATATTGTAATTATCTACATGGTTAAAGGCACCTTCCCGTCAGCCACTATTTACCAAGGATCGTAAAACACGTATTTGAATTTATATAAAAGCACTTTAACTCCATTTAAATGTTATTTGAATATTTGGAAAGGAAATATTGTATCTCAACGGAGAAGGAAATAATCCAAAAATTGCCAAACTCTTATAGTCGTAGAGGACAACGACGCTGCATGGTTTCAAACAAACCTCTGAATCTCCTACTGAACCTCTGAAACTACTTCCTTTACGAAGCTACATTTTCATGAAATTTCCTTTAAGTCATGGGGGCCTCAGCGAACAAACTTTCGTCAAGATCCGAAATGTTCGCATGGGGAACCTTAGACTACTTGCCATGGAATGACTCCCACATTAATTAAACACATTGAAATACAAAGTTGTTGAAGCAATAAAATTCAGCGGCCCGCAATTAACAACTGACAGCTATTATTGTCTGTGCGAAGCGCGCGCGTAGTGTCATCTTCCGTAACATTCGTGAATTGAATGCTCGACTACAAATTCATGTAAACTGGAAAATGTATTTCTGTAAATTGATATTTTATTGAAAACAAGGACAATGATAAACCGAGAAGTTGTCATTTGCAGATCCTACGGTACTGAAAGAAATTAAAGTCGTGACTCTTTTATTAAATTGTCGGCCTAGACATGCGAAATGGAACAAGTTCATTGGAGGAACACCAGAAGTTACCTGCACTTCGCTAATTGTAGCATAAGATATGAGATTCTCAAATAATGTGAACCGTTGGCATTTACGAAGTCTTGTTCTAACTGCTTAGTGTGAATCACTCCTCCCAAGAATAGTATACAACTGCCTTACGTCATTTGCATCTTCTTGAGAGTTCTTTAGTTGAATATCGTTCCAGAACTGTTTCCTGCATGTGTGTGCTTTCGCAGATGAAGATTGATTCTAGAAAAGAAGAGATGAGATTTTGTTTTAAGATGAGATTTGAAACTACGGCTCAATACTGAAGTAATTTATCTGCGTACGTTTAAACGGCCAAAATGAGATAGAAAATGTAGGTTCTCATCTAATACTCAAGAAGTGACAAAATAAGTTCAATTTGAGCATTGTAATTTTATTTTCTTGTTTTTATTACCACGAAAAAAGTGCATATCACGCAGAATGACTTTGATTCAAGTGATACTTGAGCATTAAGAGATAACGAAAGATAATCAACCGAATCTCATTATTTTTCATTAGTATTATTGTTAGTTGACAAGAGAACGCACTGATTATAAGACGTGTAAAGCGTATTAAGTAACTAAGATATTTTCTTTAATTATTCAAAACCAATTTATTGCAGAACTCTCAGATCATAGAGAATAATTGACTTTCGAATTATTATTATTATTATTATTATTATTATTATTATTATTATTATTATTAAATACGATTTTTATGTTTAAATTTAAGACGTGCGTGTAATTTTTCTTCGGGTGTGCCTGTAATGAAATAGAAAACAAATGTCTACGACCTTAATTTGAGAGCCCGACATGATAAATCAGCTCAAGGATAAATCAGTTGAAGGTAGCACGAGTGAGTAGCATTGGTATTCCTTACCTCTGATCTGTCTTCGTTAAATGCCACCGTGTCCCAATTCTCTGGGATGTGGGTGGGTAGGCCCAGGTTCCCCAGGCGTTTGACTGTAGAGTGCAGGGGGATGGGTCTTGTCGTTCCCATCCCAGCGGCCCGTCCTAACAATGATGCTCCCCTCGGAGAGGTCCGGGGCCGTGCACGGACAGCGGAAAGCCATAAATGAGCCTTCGTGCGTTATTGTTGGCCGTAATGGCACGCACGGGTTACAACATAATGCACTGCGACGGCGTGGGCTGAAAGCGCGTTGCCGCAGCGGCCGGTGGTAGCAGCCGGACGGCGCGGCGCTGATGGCGCGGACGGTGTGCGACTGTTTCGCCGGTCGGACTCCGCGGCCGCTGAACGCTACCGCTTGACGTTCCTGGTATTGATGCAATTACGCTTCTTTTGTCATTCAGGAAGTTCAGTGCTCGAGTTGGAACATACGTGGGTTTTGAACAGGTGAGTTGGCGTGTTGATTTAAACGGTCACAAGAATAATTCGCTGGCCGGTTGTTTTAAGCTGATGCTTTAATATGAATGTTTGTGATGGAGGCCAATAGTGCGTAATGAGTTTGAAACTTTTCTTTCTTCTCGAGAGATCGTCAGGAGCATGAGACAACTCAGAATATTTCGACTTATTTGAGCAAGATAACTTGTTAAAACGTTTAGTACCATAAAGGAAGATAACTTCCAGGATGATAGGTCGGAACATATCTTCGCCTTGTTTTCAACATATTGAGTATTTGTGAACTGTGATGGATAGAGAGCGATGAGTAGCATTTTTAAAATACATTTATCGGTTCTCCGTTAGAGAAAACTCTTCAGGGGATTTCTTTTAAAGATGTTATTTGTTTGAACGCCTCCAAGTTTCTGAATTCTAGTAGTATAAATCCTAGTTGTTCTGGATGAAAAGTAATCAAATTCCGTTAAGCAGAAAATGTCCGTTTTGAAAGAGTGCCTCATAGCATGTATGGTCTTATCCCTTACGTTTCCGCGCTGCGGCATCTGCTGTGGCTACCCCAGGTCCGAGTGGTCCCGAGCATGCGAACGGCAGCGCGGGTGGGGACGGCGCTTTCTTGGCGTGGGCGCCACAGCCGTCCCCCGCCCCGCCGCCACCACGTGCCCCCACCCCCCGCCACCACCCCGCTGCCAACCCGTCGTCGCCCCGCTACCGCCCCGCTACCGCCCCGCCGTCACCGCCATAGCCGCCCCGCTGCCACCGCCACCGCCGCCATCGCTATCGCCTCCGCCGCCATCGCCATCGCCATCGCCATCGCCACTGTCATTGACACTGCCACTGTCACCACCGCCGCCAACGCCGCTGCCGCCGCCGCCCCCGCCGCCACCGCCGTCACCGCCGCTGGTAGTTGCTTCTCCCGAGTGGCGATGCGCCGGTGATGGTGAGGAAAGCGACGGCGGTGGTAGCGGTAGCCGCGTGCCAGGGCGCTCTCCTTAATAATTGCTCCCGCGGAGGTCAACTGCGGCGACCCGCGCGCGCCCTCGCGTGCGTCGTTGCTGCCCCCACCCCCTTGCGGCCCACGACGCGACGCGACGGCTGCCCGCCGCCTTGGGGATTGCGCTTCAAGGCGATGGCTTCGTTTCCTTCGCCGGAAAAGAACGCTGCCGGTGCCGGGAACGAACTCGTGAGCCGTTACGGAATTTCTGAATGGGCGTATGTCCATGTCTTCTGAGTCGTTATTAAATGAGTATGAGTTTCGTTATTTGCGTTACTTTGTGTGTTATTTTCAATATGTTAAAATATTTCCTTATGCCGGATGCAATGGAGTAGCTCGTTTTACCGAAACCTAGCAAACTGTTTTGCGACCGAAACCTATCAAACTGTTTTGCTCCCGAATCTTCCTTTGTAGCCATTATTTGTATTCCTGAACTGATTGGCTGGAAACGAGGGAATATCTGCTGACGCGAAGCAGCGAATAGTATCATTAAATTAATATACTTCATTGTAGCTGTTTGGTTTACATTCGAGCGAGAATTCATGTTGTTGAATATAATTTCATTTGTGTGGCATCACCGTCGAGGAATAGCGAATCCGGTGGGGAGATAAAGGCTTATACAATACTCGTATATGCTTTGGTGTAGAAACGTAAACATGTCAGAGACGGAGTGTAAAATAAGTTGTTTTTTTCAGTTGACACGGATTACCCATAAGCTTTCGCATTCAACCGTTTCGAAAAGTGTTGAACTCCATCAGGTGGCTTCGTCGGACCTGGAAATTTCGGTTTGGTGGGGTTTGATTCAAGCCAACACAATTTATTTTTGTTTTTCAGTCGCACCTGTAGAAATCTGATGTGCGTTTTATTTCCTGCGATTTGTTTTGTGTGTTGTTTCGGTCTCTCTGAACTTCGCTTCCGAGTTGTGGAACCATTAATCATGTTTCCGCGACCGAAAGCCTTGTTTCCAATTCTCTGGGGTCCACAACCTCCCGGCGCAAATTCACAGCTTTCGACTCGACCTTGCTCTCTGTGTGACATGCCGAAGCCCAGGAAATAAAAATGTCTGTTAAACATGCAACGATAATTAATCTGCCTGTCGTTCATAAGCACGATTCTTTGGAAATTGTGAGTAGTACTACTGATTGCTAACTTTTCTAGTTTTATATGAACACATATAAACAAACTTGCCTTCCAGGAACTGCTATTGTCAATGTCGTTATTCCTGGAATCTCTACGTGATCATTTGATCATGTATTACACGACCTCTTCTATGAATTTTCCAGTTTTTTAAAATATATATTTGCAGAAAAATACACTTTCAACTATTTTTTTAATATTCATTGCAATTTTTTACTAGTTTTTAGAAGTATAGGATACAAAACCTAGAAAAGTCGGGGAACATGAATGAAGCACTCGTGCTAATGGTTCGAATCAACAGCTTAATAGAAAATATTCAAATGTAATAGCACTTACTAATTCAAGTATATAACTTAATATTTAAGTAATTATTAGATAAAATTTTAAACATGGTGTCCGGTTGAGAAAATTTTAGATCAAAGCGTGGCATCATAATGTAATTTTGAACAAGTTTGGCTTTTAACTAATGAAGTGTGCGTATTATATGTAGGTTAGCTTATGCAATGATTCCTGCACGAATGTTTAAAGCCGGTGAAGGAGAGAATTGTCTTAATTTCTATTTCTAAGAACACTCTACACTGGCAAGCGAGTAGTTAATTTTATGAGACAAAAAATTATAGGCTGTATGTGCTATATTGGAGAGATTAAATGGCGACAATGAAGGTCACAAATTTGCAAACGCATCGAGCCTTAATTAGAACTAATTAGATGTCTTTATTTTACTAAGGCACTATTTACTTATGATACTCAAGTTTTAATTTTACTTCTCGTTCTGAAACTAAAATATACAAATTATTGATTATATCACATTCACGAATTGAATTCTTAATGGCCGTGTTACTTGCGAATGTATTTATTATTCTTGTCAAGAAAGGCGTGGGGGAAAAATTAAAAATTAATTTCAAATGCGCTCTGGTAGACATTCTATTGTTTTTACTAGTGTTCTGTAATGTACTACCGATTCCTATTGTTGTTTAAAGGAAAAACAACAACTCGCTAACATATTTTCTCTCAAGTGGAGTTTGCCTTCATTGGATACGCTTGGCAACTCACAGAACCAAGCAGCTGAAATAAAACACACTGGTTGCGAGTGTTTCAGAAGGAAACTTTTCTGCAAAGTTTACTTGTGCACATGTTTCCTTGCAGTGAAGGAAATGTATAGGAGACAAACGATTGTAAGAGCACGTAAAAGTTGTGTATTGAAGGAGATTGTGCAAAATAGACTGTTACAAAATAAAAGTTACACGTCTAAATATGTGGAAAATCCGTGGTTTCATGATCATAAATAGATTTTTGAAATTTGACACATAAAGTGTTTCATTTCATTGTTTTATTTTCGTATTTTTTGCAATCATTTTACCAGTTATGTAGGAAAAATGTTAACTTATTTTAAGTCATTTTGTATAATAAATTGTAACATTTCTTTTTCTTTTGGAATATGCTAAAAAGGCAGCTCGAAAGTGGCTGGGAGTGTATTTCCACGTCGGCATAGTTTCATGGATTATTTGTGATACAAGTTGCTCATTCCTATGGACAGAGGCCGGGACACCAGCTGTAGCAGGGGAGGGAGGGCGTTGGGTTGTTTACTGTGTCCATTCGCGTGTTTCTGCAGAATTTGATCGCATCACACATATTGATACAATAGAAGTAAGTGGTATAAACGCGAGCCATGTGAGCGCTGTTCTCGCTATTCCTATTGAACTCTGTTTTGACTCAGTGCACACATGGTAGCGTTTATTGCAGTCTCCAGTGCACGACCAGTTTGCATAAAACGGTATACACGAGAGAAATAATTTCGCAATGTATGAATTTGTATTCCAAGCGAATAAGCATTCCAAGAAAATTTGAAATGGTGTCAAAAAAGTGAGTTCTAGTAGGAAACATCGGATAGTTAGCTTTAAAAAAATGTTTTTTTTGTCATTTTCTTTGTTTTGTAGTATTAGTGGTACTATAATTATACAAATGTAATTATTTATCTAAAAATCTCGCTCTGTGACATATGTTCTATTGTACAGTTAATTACAACAGTACGAGCCAAATGGTGTATATTTATTATGAAGACAGATATTCGTATTTTGTAATATTAAACTCAAACTTTTAAATGTGTAAATGACCTCTCTTTTTAAAGGCAGATTGTTCTACGAAACATTTAGACATTCAATACCTTGTACTTTCTTGTACACTACTTATGTAGTATAGACAAGTTACGGTAATGCTGACATAAGAAACAACTATTTTTGACTGAGAAACCAGTTTTCTGGATCCCTGACACCAATACAACACCTACATGTAGTAAATTACCACCTTTCGTGTAGACAGCATCCACTTTTCTGGGTCCTTCATACGAAGAAGTTGGTTTACAGCAAAGCATTTGTCTCTCTTGACTGTCCATCCATCCATCCATCCATCCATCCGTGCGTCCGTCCTTCCGTCTAACCGTCCGTCCATTCAACTAGATGTCCGTGTCTGTTTTGGTCTCTTGTCAGCCTCGATAGGTCCGTCCGACTACGGTCAACATTAGCACCTTCAGGCGATTTTCTTGAAAATTGAGATTCTTTAATGGATCTAGCCAAATTCGAGACTGCGAATTTGAAACAAGTATTCGGGGAGGAGGATTTACATGAAGTCTCAGCATTTTCAAAATTTTCTCGTAAGTGGTTCCAAATTTTTAGATTGAATTGTTTTCCTGGATAAAGAAAAGTACTCTTTTAAAAATGGCGCTGGTCCCATTTTTCTTAAAGTCTCAGAATGTTTTAAAATAACAATTTTTTTTTCGGTGGATTCCTCCAACTACAGTTTTAGGTATAAAGATTTTTCCGTGAATGGAATCTGTTTTTCAAACTTAAATCTTTAAAGAAAGTCAGATACAATTTTTCGGAAATGTGGACAGTTTCGCGTAATTTTGAGTCAAATAATTGACAATTAAAAAAAGGTCTCCAAATATTGTCTTTTATTATTTCTCGAATAGATTAAAGTACGCTTACAAGTACTGTCTAGGTCTCATTTTCTCTGAATTTTCGAAAATTGCAAGTTTGAAATCGCAAGACTACAATATTAATTATAGAGATTTTTTCCATAATGAAGTCTTTTATTAAATTTGGATCTTTAAATACGGTCTTGCTTTTTTTTAAATATAAGGAGCTTTCTCGAACTTTTAATATTAATGAAAAAGTGAAATGTTTTTGAATCTGTCTTTCGCCTTTAATTTTGAAGCTAGAAATTTCTTTCATGGTGCATCTATTTCTCAATATTATATTTCTAAATCATTTCACGTTCATTTTTTTCCAAACATGTTTTTGAGAAACTTTTCTGTAATGTCAATGTGAACAAAGCACACTGTGAATACCGGCAATACAAAGGAATTTTTGTCTTAACATGCTTTTCTCGAGTAGAACAAAGATCGCTTACATAAATTATGTAAGTCCGATCAACATTAAGCTGGCGAACGTGGAAAAATTGCAAATTCGGGTATCTCGCGCTTCTGTTGTTGAAGTCTTTCACGAGATAGCTGAAGATTTGGAAACAACTTGCAATATTATTATTCGAATATTATGAATTAATTATAAAATAAGAAAGTACGTGCCGTTGTGGCTTTTTTAATATAGTGCTTATAAGTAATTATGTAATTATTCCCGAGGTTGAGTTCATATCAGATTGCAATTCGATGACAACGCCACCTTGCAGTGGTTTGAGAAGTGATTCTATGAATGTCATTATTTAGGAACAGTGTTTGTCGGAGAGTTTTTGCAAGACGGGAAATCCATTGTCGCAGTACGTAAACATTATCGTCAATAGGACTTAACGTATCTTCAAAAAAATGACTTTTTGCATGTCGTATAATCGAAACATACGTTAATACTAGTAACTAATTGGAACTGAATAACTCTTAACAGGATCTAAAAGCTTTTATTGAACATTTGTGTATCTCTGAGTCCATTTTTTCTTTTATAAGCGTTACAAGGTAGTAAAAAGTATGATAGACCCTTATATGAAATCGAAGGAGCCTCAATATTTACATAACCTCCAAATACTTAACAATTACGTTAGTTTATTTCTGACATATTTGACATAACTTAAAAAATATTGCCATTAAGTTCCTACCTATATTGGTAATATGGATATTGTATTTTTCAACAAACATTCTAGAGTGTTTCAGGTATAATATTTAAATGATAAAAGACGATAGGCTTGTAACTTAATTGTTATGCATTCACATTTTCATTCTTCTGCAGATTCATAATTCTTCTATAGGTAAGAGCTTTGAAGTAAACGTAGCAAGGTTGTTGAAATTATTCGTGCTTGTATGCGAATACTGTTACAATTGTGATTTTATCGTATTTGTTGGTTTAGTAGATAGGTAAGCAATGGAAACCGTTTCTAGGTAATTACATGTTTGCACCTCATGCGCTACGTTTGGGAAACCTTTTAAGTGATGGCTGAGCTGTGTTAGTATGGACAAAATTGCAGTATTATAATATTTCGCAACCTTGATAATGAGAGCATGTATTGGCGAAAGTAAAACAACTAGTTTAATCCTTCAATTTCTAAATAACTAAATGTGCTGTAGTTATAAACTATTTTCGAGTTTTAATTTAATATTCAGTTAATTGATGAATGTAAATTTTAATTGACATTAAGCACGATGTATGCGTTTAAATTTTATCACACCTTGAAATGGATCGAAACTGGTAGTTTCATGTAGTGAGAGGAGAAGAGAGGAACAGAGGGCGGGAACATGACTTATTTGGTTTGACATGACGACCTATAAACTTGTGAGCTCCTGGGGAAGAGAGTATCTGGAGAAGGATTGCCGATGGTTTCAATTAACCAAAATCTAATTGTCACTTATGAATGTATGGTCTCTGAGAATATTGCTAAAAATTATTTATAATCCTATACCTTTCAGATTTATCCTGTCTGTCACCCAGTTCCTCTGTCATCCAGAATCATTTATCTTACGAGCGCATGATAGTTTACTCATGATCATCACCTACTGTCATCCCTCCAGTGGAAGGCAAAGGCAAACCACCAGAGCAATCGTCTGCCCAGGAAAGGAGTGACACGTTCTACTTCGCCTAAGCTCAGAAACGAGTACGGTACTCATCCCGTCATTTTCGCCATCTCGCCATCGTCAATACGCCACTCGTCCCCTCATCTCACTTTATTACGGCGCTCGTCCGTTCATCTCACACTCTTCACATGGCTCTCAGACGCCGTGTCGTATGTTGCATTGTCGAATGTGTGGCTCATTACTAAGGGGCGGATTTTGATGACATAAAATATCGCCAAAAATGATCAATAAAATGTTCTTAAAATGCTTTAAAAATGCTTTAAAAATGCCCTGAAACCAAAGAAAAATGACGTAAAAATGTGATCAAGAACAGTTCGGGTGAACAACTCAAGCTGTTAGATACGTTATTGATGTAATCGAGGCCTCTTCCATTTGTTCGAGTGAACTCTGCTTGCAAACTATTGGTTTGGAATGCTCTTTATCGGGAAAACTCTGTCTTTAGTTATCCCGAAATCGACCGAACCGGAAATGGCACTGATTACTTACTGGAATTACATACTTACATAGTCTGTCAAAACAATTTCTGAACGAACAGATCGAATAGACCACTGAATAATTCTGTGAAGAACATTTGTTGCATCTCGTAAATATTATTTAAAGCAAGTACCATTATAAATGACATTAAAATCGACGAAATCGGCGAAAAATGCATTAAAATGACGGAAGAAGGTAAGAAAGGACTTATTAGTCGAAATCGACAAAAATGCAAAATAATGACCTATAAAAATGGGGCATTTCCTTTTGTCATAACATAAAGTGAATTTCTAAACTAAACGGCATTGTTCTAAAGTGAAAAGAAAGAAAAAAAAAAGATATTTCATTGAAATCCGCCCCCTACTCATTAGGCTGTGCGGGCGAGGAGCGGCCGGGCAGTGCGCGGCGGCGCGCGCGCGTGGGCGTATTGGGAGCGGAAGGGGGCGGGCGGCCAGCTGCAGCAGGTGCGGCGCGCGCCGTCTCATCTGCGCCGCAAGGTCGCGGGGGCGCAGCGGGGCGCAGCGGGGAGCCGCGGGAGAGTGCGCGGGCGCGCGCGACGTCCCCAAGGAGCTCCAACCACGCGAGGGGCTCCAAATCCATTTAGCGCGACCCATCTTCAGAGTATTTGCTCCGTTTTTCTGGTCTTGGCTGATAGATTCTTTTTTATATCCTGGTCTGAAGCTGATTCCCGGAAACATACGTCGATTCATTTTATTTCATGTCCTGTAAGCTCAGTGTGTTTGAGTGTGTTGTCATTTAATGAATATTCATATTGCGTAAATCATTTACATATTATGATGGTTACAATTTATTTTCAATTTCCAGCGTGTAGTTGTTTTCTTTGCATTGTATATTCGTTTATAGTTACTGTATTTAAAATGCTTGGGCCATACATAGAACGTTTATTATGAAATAAAACATGGTGTGATTTTTTTGTGTATTTTGTCCTATTGATGGTACATTTTGATGAGTTAAATGTTTATTCGCGTCACACGCTGATTTTTATTCACTTTAACTGGACAAGAGGAGTGGCTCAGAATCACCAACATGCAACAAAGTGTTTACTAAGATAGTGTAAACTTGTATTAATATATTTTATTTTCTGTTCTCTATTCGGTGAAAAGAACTTGAGATGCATTGACAGTGTCAGTGTTTTAGTACTTCTCGTTCAGGTCCATGCAACCACGAATTGAACATCTACCTGAAGACCTCTCAGTCACTCAGAGTACTCCGCTCGTGCTTTCACACGTCTCCTTCGTCTCGTTTCCTCGGAGCCCTTTCTTTCTCGAAGGGTCACCGACCACGGGACGCCCCCGTCGCGCCAGTGTGGGAAGCCCCCAGGCCGCAGCCGCGTGGCGTGGCGTGGCGCGGGGAGGCGCGGCGAGGCGAGGCGACGCGGGGGCGGCGCGGCGGCGCGGGCGCGGGCGCGCAGCATCTATCGCAAAACGGTTCGAGCGCATTAGCGGCCGTAGGCGCCGCCTCCTCCGCCTGCGGCTCCAGTCGCCCGTGAATCACGCTTCGCCGCGCGATTACTTACTTTGAGACGCCGCGCCGCGCAGCACCGCCCTACACAGCAAGTTCAGCGGCGCCTCTTCTAACGCCGCTGGCGTAGCGGCGGCGGCGGCGGCGGAAGCAGCAGCAGCAGAGGCGGAGGCCCGGCGGGGGCGGCCGCGGCCGCACGCACCCCTTTCTTAGCGAGGCGCGGTGAAGAGCCGCTGGTTTTCTCTTTGTTTTGGATTTCGAGCGCAGGCTGCGTTGTTCGGAGTTCCGGCCGGAAAGATTGATGGAGGATGAAGGGGGAAAGGAGTGTTTGGCAAGCTTGAATTATGTAAAACTGTACAACATGAGAAGATCTAAGAGGATCAAGGGAGGGAAGTTTGTGTAAAAAAAAAATGACCAGCGCTTCGTTTGGGGGGCGAATCTGATCTGTCCTGTTGTTTGTTTTTGCTGAAACTGAAGTGAAACCATGCAAAGAAGATAGCGTGAGTAAAATGCGCCTATTCGTTTATAATTTTGCAAATGGTGGGTGTTGGTTGAGATGGAATTCTGGTGGTGAATTGAAATTTGAACCCTAGATCAGTTGCATTTCTTTCCTGACTGCATGCCTTGAATGGCAGGAACCATGTTTCATACCCTCTCGTTTTGAGTGTTGCGTTGTATTTTACTGCTTTTCATGTTTCAGTTCGCTTCTTTTCAAAGCTTTTTACTCTTGAGGAGATCTATCGTTTGTCATTACAATCGTCATTATTACTATACCTCTATTGCATACGCACTTTTAGAGTCAATATAGGGATGAAGTTGTTACATACAAGATCAGTTTTTTTCCACTAAAACGTTCGATAAATACTCAGAGAATATTAATATTATAAACTATATGAGTAATTTGGGAGCGGAAATTTCTCTATTATTCTTTTTGTATTAATGCAAAATCTTAACAACTATTTGATTTTTCGTCATTTTCTAGCATTTATATATTTAGCAGTACGCGGTAAACTTTTTTAGAATTCTGAGGTTTTATTCCTGAAATTATTTTCGTAGTAAAATTGAACGCGTTTTCTGTGTGCTGAATATATTACATATCTGAGAAAGTAACATGTGTTGCCAATCGAACATTGAAGAAACCATAGCCAATTAAAGTTCGAGAGACCACCCATACTTACATGAAATCGGCATGAATGAAAAAGGAAAGAATGATTATTTCCCAAAAATATTACTGAATTTAGAATGAACAGTTGTAGTTAACAAATAACGTAATTCCTTGACACGTTTTACAAACATAAATCTTGGATTTATTTTAAATTATTAGTTTAATTTTTTTCGCAGGCTTCGTAAACATATTCACAGTCGTAATGGAAAAAAGGATTGAAGTAATTTGTATTTGAGATCAGTAAGATAATTCAGAATTGATTTGAATTGCCTATTTGCCTTGCCTATTTAATAAATAGTATTCAATATTCAAATAGTTGAGCAGATATTCATATATCTTCATGCGATCTAGCTGAATGTACCAGACTTCTAGAGAGATAACCTACCCAGTATGAACCAGACTTCTAGAGAGATAACCTACCAAGCTTAAATGAAGATTCATATCTTGGTTTAGTTAAAGACACTAGCATAAATAAATGCACCGTGTATGTAATGTATGTACTTTGACACAACAGCTCTTTTCGAGCTAAGGCCTATCGGCGGCGTCCCGGCCTTGCGGCCATTGGGGAACGTGTTATTAGCACATAGCTATTCCTACGCCGTATCTCTGGTCGTCTCAACCTGAGAAGTGAGCTTTCTCATCGTCACTCAGCAACGGATATTGGGACATTGCAAGGGAAGCGCACAGTTAATTTTTCCGTGACCAGGAATCGAACCCGGGGTTGCGCCTTGGAAAGTGAACACGCTAACCAACGAGTCGCCGAGGGCTGCAAAATGTACTGTGCATAATGAACTAGCATAATGAAATTGTGTATTAAAGAAATTTACGAGCTTGCTATTAATGTTTAAGTTTGAGCTTCATGAAATGTTCACAGAACCCTGCGTTTGCACAATATAATTCGAAAGTTAAAAAATGAAAGGGTTAAAACGAGGAAGGTGAGTGATAAGAGTAAATATACGGGTTTTAATTTCACATTACACTGTGAAAAAATTAAAATAATAGTTCACATTGCTCATAATAGTTTAATTAACATTTTTCGAAGATGATTCTTATTAGAATAAAGCGGAAATGTTCATTGAAATTTAGACAAAATTCATAACACAGACATGTTACATTTATATGTTTTTAAGATTAAAAAAAATAGATTTCGTAAACGGAAGCTTCTAATAATAAAAATAAGCGAATAATAAGATGGAATGAGGAAGTACAGAATTCATAGACTTCTTCACATTTATTGTAGACGATTGTTGGTGGAGGAAGTTATGTATGTCGCCATTCTTTACTGCTAATTTTCGTGCTACTATGGGTATATGTATATAGAACCAGAGAAGACTCAAGTGACAGTCAGAAAGCTGAGTAGAAACAAAATCATCTTGGACTTCCGCCAACAGATCTCCAGGCGTAGAAATTGTGTATCAATATGACACGTCTTAAAATCATACAGTGGTTTTGTAGGAGATCTCAAATATTATAGACATTGTATGCATTAGTGTCATTTCCTATTTGGAGAAACGTAGTAATATACCCTGAAGGCAGCAGAGACAGTTACAAGGGCATATACAGGGCATTTCAGATTAATTGTTACAAATTTTCAGAGTATGTAGGTGTGTTGAAGATAATAACTCTTTTCCCGATTGAACAAGTGGTGGGAAATTGCATATAAAGATGCTCATGTGACTACTCATGTGCCTCTGATTGAAGGCAATCCATTGTACATTGGTGTTCAGCAGGTCACGTCTGACAAGATGTCAGAGATTTCGTTGACCTGCCGAACACCAACTCATGATGGGTTACCTAACAATCAGAGGCAACTGTCCCAGTAACTTTGTTAAACGAAAATTCCCACATCACGTTCGTTCACATAAAGGCAAAAAGATTCTCACACGTCCTCGAAGTTTGTTACATTTATTTTGATTCATTCTGTAAGATTAATAATGAAGATGCGCTTCCGAACCTGTGTGTGTCCATTCCTAGATGAATTAAGTTAGTGTCGTTGTTGAGACTAGCCCTTTTTACGTTAAACATGTCAGCAAATAAATGTAGAGGTAAATTGTTGCTTCTTACATCTTTCCACAACTCCGGCAAAGAATACACAGGGTATCTACGTAGGCGGGGATGGAACGTAAATCGCAACTGGGGCACGTCGAAGATATATCGATATTCCGTGAGGCGCTGTAAAATGTAAGTTTGTGTTTATGCAAAACCGTCCTTGGGCGAGTGCTGAGTGCTGCTTGTTGATCCGCCCCCGTCTCGCATCGGAAATCGTAACATATGTTCGCCGTCGTGGTGGCGGCTCCGCGCCGGCGCCGCGTCGCCGTCACCGCTTCTTGCTCCGGGACACTACCTCCACTTTTTTTGCGGCACCGCATCACTACCTTCGCCACTCCCGCCTCCCTCCCGCCTCGCTCCCCACGGTCAACTCTTCCATCGCCGCTGCGCCAAACCCGGCCTTGCTTCATCGTCTTGGACTACCGCTCATCTTGCCACCACTGCCTGACACTGCATTGTCTATATCTCCGTCGTAGTTAATCTCTCGCCCTCTGATTGTACCTTCCCTAAACATGCTCTCCGCCCCCACCTCTTCAAACGAGCGCGTTTTTATTGCTGACCACTTTCTCCGTCACCACTTGCCTCCCGATAATCGGTTCTGAGGCCATTTTTGTAGTAACCACTATTGTCAACCTCATCCCACTACCACCTCATCATGCAATTATTATCACCGTCCACGACCTAACAAACGTCCCCACATCCCCTATCGCCGCATTTTCCAAAACTGTCTCGCACCACTATCATCGCCTACCTTTCTCACCTCTGTTTCCATATCCATTATTTCTGTTTTCATAATTATCGCTTGTCAGCACTCTCTCTCTCTCCCCTCCAGCTCTCCCCGCCGTTTCGGTTGTCAGCAGCCACCGCCAGGTATCCCGCCGCGCGCACTCCCCCTCTAGTTCCACCACCGCCAACGCCGCTGCTGGCGCCCTCTTCACCGCCGTCTCTTTGCGCAGCGGTGGCGGCAGAAGTTTGCGCTGTAAACCAATAGCGCTCGGAAGTTGTGCCCCGCGAAGAGAGCGCTTCTTCCCGCATGCCGTCCGTCAGCCGGCGCCCACGCCCCTCGGCATACTTCGCTCTCCGCGGAGCGACGCAGCGCGCTGCAGCGGGCCTTGTCCAGCAGTTGCTGCCCTCCCGGGCTGGGGCTCCTCGCCCCACCACCCGGCTTGTCCCTTTCACCCTCTGCGCTCTCTTTGAAGGATATCATGAAGCTATATTACTTCATTTCCCACCGTGATTTTTAATATATCTCACACGCCGAAGACTGTGAGTCTACGCTCGAATGTCGAATTAGCGATGAAATTTTTGCTTCAAAAGAATACATTTCGACAAACGTTTCTATTGTGTTTCCAGATAGAATCTTTGAATGGTAAAATATGATAATTTATAACCTTGTTTTAATGCATTCATAAGGTGATGTATTGAATTGCCTTTACCTCTGAATGTTTAATTGCTGGCTATCGCAATAATTGCAGATATGCACCGCAGACACTTCGTTTGAATTGCTTTGGACTTTTTCAAGTGATTGCGGAAATGTTAGTAGAGCAGAAATTGGAATGATGTATTAGTTATAATGCTAGAATATACCATAGAACCATAATAATGCTAGAAAGTATGTGCCGTTGTAGTAACATTAGTTTTAGTTGTTTTTTTTGCCTTTTTTAAAGCAACCCGCCAGCGTCGGTTCTATAACAAAAAACAAAGATTATGATAACTTGTCGAATTAAAAAGGTGACTAACATTTAATAAAACATCAGTGTTCATCAAAAAAAGGTAACGTTTTTTGGTGAATAATACAATTTGGAAGAATACAAGTTATTTTTTGTAGCACCCTTATCAAAGTTATTGAATCTCGGGGTTTCTTTTTTTGACTGTTGCATCCACTATGCTCTCGTTTTGTTGTAATAGGTCATTGATCGCTTGAGAGATGTCAGGAAAGTAATAATATCATCCTTTGAGTCCGTGCTTTCCACATCCAGTACCGCAACTTGAACTGTAACCTAACGTGCCCCTATGGCTGTCACCTGCAAGTTCCGTATTACCTCTGACACCATTGCGCTGCTTGAGACTGAGCCCTTCCCCCACCATCCATTTCCCCTCCATTCCGCTCGCAGCCACGGGACTTGGCGTTCTCGGCGATCCGACCACGTTGTTTTGGCGACGCCCCCCACCGCCCCGCGGTCACCACCTGCTGGCACTCCCCACCCGCCTCCCTTTTCGTGTCTCGTCGTCAGATGAGAAATTACGCGAGCGCGGCTAACCGCCACAAAGCGCGCGCGGGATCTTTGTTGTGGAACAAGTTGTCTCGGACGTCGATACATCAGCGCCGCCCGCCTGTTGCGAAGCCGCAAGGGCGACGCGACGGCGCGGCGCGCCGGGGACCCACGGGTGCTAAACAAGAGATCAACTTCAGCCCTTCCGTCGCGTTCCTCCTCCTGGTGTATTACTGTGTTAACAGAGAGATGGAGGATTCCACAATGCGTGGAATACGCCTTAGCAAAAAGGAGAAGGGAACCCAGGTGATAGAGCTCTTAAAAAATTCATCAAGAGCTACATTTTTCTCTGACGGAAAGCGAAACAGGTGACCCGTCTTTCGAAAATGTGTTGTAGATGTAATTTTTGAGGTCTTTCAAATAAATAATTACTTACAATTTCAGGAGCTGGGAGTACAGACATTTCCATTTTCGGACATTTCCATTTTCGGACATTTCCATTTTCGGACATTTCCATTTTCGGACATTTCCATTTTCGGACGTTTCCATTGCGAAGAATACTTTTATTTAAGAGACATGAAAACTTTGTGTTAACCAAAAGTGGGTGTTTTACAATGAAGAAACATCAAAAAATTCAATGAAAACTAAAATAACAGTACAAATTAAGAAAAAAATCTCAACACACCAGTGAAAATTTATTTTTAAAGTGTGACAAATTGATAGAAAATAAAAAATAGGTATATAAAGCTACATATACATTTTATTGATATAATGGAAGTGGTCGATTATTTTATTGCAAAAACTTGTTTATTGCAAAATTGTTTATGGTAAGAGAAAATATGAACACTGATGTTTTATTTCGATGAATAAAACATCAGTGTTTTATTCATCGAATAAAACCATATAAAGTAAAGACTTTATGAAACAAGTTTGTCTGTAAACGTCTTAGAAAAGAAACAAAAATTCTTCCCGGCAGCTGTTATTGTATTACAACGTGTCGGGTCGTTATTCCTGCCACTTTCTATTTTAAAAATGTCCAAGCAGTAACATACTTGCCCGTTAACTTTTCTTCAGGAATGAGCGCGGAGGGAAATTGTATCGTGGCGCGCGCTTCCATTCTCCCAGAACGCAAAAATTCACCCAGGGAGCGCTGCGAAAATATTTAATGCTTCTAAAAGGCCTCGCGGAAACGTGTTAAGCCAGCGGAAGGGAGCTGCGCAAATATTAAACCCTGAGCGAGTTTTTCGCGAAGATCCCTGAGTTCTGAAAGGGTTCCACAGGAGTGAAAGCGGTGAAAGTGAAGTAGCTTGTCCAGCAGAAGGGCAGCAGAAGAAACTGCAAAACACAGGTGGGAGTTGATGTTTTCCAACAAATAACGTAATATTTTGAAAGCCTTTTTATTCATTCAAAGAGTACGAAGAAGTGCGTTTAAGAGGGGGAGGAAGGGCGGAAAAAGGAAGGAACGATATGTCTGCGAGATGCTTGTCATGAGAAACTGTGTTTCTGTTGTGACCTGTATTCATCGAAGTATGGAAACGCGTATTTTGTGCTGCCTCACAAGCAATGAAAATATATAAATTCAATATATTCTGGAATAAGTTGCGATTAAGTAGAAAATCTCTTTTATTAAACAATTAATTGCAACATTTGGTTCATTCTACGGTGCTCTGCGGTACGGGAAACTGGGTAGGTTCGAAATGCAGGGAAGCTTGAGACGCTTCTGAATTTCCCGTTTTTATGATATTTATTTTTTATTTTTATTTTGTCAATGAAGAGAAAAAACTGTAGGTGACATATGTGGGAGAAGTACACTTACGGACGTTTTCTTGAGCTCTGTCATCTATTTCCCACCTTTTAACCCTGAATAGTTGAATGATGAATTAAAGTACCAACAAAGCAAAGTTAGTTCATTTGAAAATGGACATTTTCGCTCGCGACCTATTAACAGTTGTTTGCATTGGTGAACAAACTACAGAATTGAGTTGTATTTATAAGAAAGTAGTAACCCATTATACCTCAACTAAACGTGTCCATAGTGAAGCTACATTTATGTCCAGAAGCGAAACAAAGCGCCATCTCTGCAATAGCTCAGTGGATCAGGAAAATCGGACAAAAACCTAATCGAGGTGGAGATCATTGACCCAGAATATTATTTAATGAATTGCCCACTATGTGAGCAGACTGTGGAACAATGTGCCTTCCTGTGAAGTTTGTCATTCTTTGGTTGAAGTATTTGTGAACAGTGAAGAAATTTAAGTGAAGTCGTAGGCTTCTGTTGAAAATTATGATATAAAATAAAAAAAGTGAAGATTTTTAAGTCAAAATATGTGAGTTAATAGCTTTTCAGCGTGTAATGGTATGATATTTATCTTCAATATTTTGTAATATTGAACTACAATATTTCTTGTAATATTTTCCCTTTTCAACATACTCTGTTTGATTTAGTCTAACTTTTGAGGCTAAGTATTTTAAGTTTTATTTAATACATCTTTCTTGAGAGGTTTGAGACACAAATTGTATGCGAGTCTTGATATATCACTTTTTAGGACTCCCAAATAAAATAAATTATTAAATTCCTATTGCAGTGGGTTCGTTTAAAATGTGTCTTTGAGGTATTTGTCCCATTAAACATGTACCATTGCGATCAGGAATGCAATGATGAAATTGGCTATTCATTTGCCATCCCAGAGCAGATATCAGCCTACCCGAGAGCACATCACCGTCAAAGAAAAAGCAAACGGCACATGAAAAAAAGACTTCTTGTCAAGGAAACTTGTTCGAAGAGGGAATGAGAAAGAAACCAAATTTGTGACTTTTTTTCAAAAGCAGTAATTCAAAAACAATAACAAAAATAAAAGAGACTCATTATACAGGGAAAGTGATGTTTCTGTTCACCTTGGATGTAAGGAACATTGTGATTTGGAATGCGAGATGAGAGAAACAAATGTCAGTCCATGATTTTCCAGTAGAAAACAAAATACTTAATATAGGGTAAAATTTGCAACAAACATTGTGGAAAAATGTTATTCATGGATTCATTTTCAGAAATTCAAGTGATTTTTTTTCAGAAAAAGGAAAATTGTTTTTTTTAAGTCTGACGTCGATGACGTTAATGTTAATGCAAATGACATTATCCTGAAGTTCTTGAAACTGAACCACCATGCTTTCCTGTTAACTTTTTCACAATAGAGTATGAAAATATTCAATTGAAAATTTCTGTAAATTCAACTGAAAATTATTGTTTACTAAATGTATGTCATAAAATATTTTTGCTCATAATAAAAAAGGTTTTTTCCTAAACGAAAAACAAAACAAAAAATAATCTAGTAAGTGACTAGTCTCCCCAGGTTCCCCTCTACAGAATTGTTCAGAGTATTTGTAAATGAGGAAGATGCTAGTCTCACTTTTGAAAAGTCTTGATCATTAAAAATAAAAATTTATAAAATTTATTCGTTATATTCAAAATCTATTTAACTTACTATGAAGAATAAACAGCATTTTCTGGTAAGACGTGTTATGTTCTTTACTAATTGATTTCAGTTATTTTGACTGTTCCTTGCGCGAAATCGTTTGTATAATAGATGTTCGCGAACTTTTTCGATCTTTTATTATTCCTTTTAATATTCCAATGACATTTTATTGATGTTTTGCCATTTAAAATTGTTTTTTGAATCCCAAATAAAATATAATTATCAATATACAATTTGCTCATAAGGTATTATACAGACTTTGGTTATGACATGAAGGGAAACGAATTTGGAAGCATATTACTCAGAGTATCAAAAAAAATAATTCTGAACTCAGAATACAGAATTGTTTCGAGAGGGAGTCAACTGTGTGGTTTTATAGAAATAGGTACTTCCAGTACTGGCAGTTCTTGATTTTGAATCATGTTTTGTTCTCACTCAGCTGAATCTGAGGTCGGAGAAATATCTGTCATACAGAAAGAACATGCATAGTTGTTACATCGTATTCAGAGATGATTAGACTTGGTTACTGAACTACTTTCTTCTGTACAGTTCTCGATAACAATCTCAACTTCATGACTAATGTACTTCTTTCTCTGTTTATACTGTATGGGGTAGTTCGCCAGTCTTCCATGACGCAGATAGGATCTTTGTGTACTCTGTGTGATAAAAACATGATTAACCACATTTTCGACATTTGCTCTACTTGAAAAAGTTTGAGCTGGGAGCAATTTGTACTTCGAGATTTAAGAATCAATTACACATGTACCTGTTACTCGTAAATTACAAGAAGATACGAAACATTTTATTGTATTATTATCATTGTTATTATTATTATTATTATTATTATTATTATTATTATTATTATTATTTGAGAATTTGTTTCTAAAAAATCGATGAGCTACTTATTGACAAATCGAATTCGAATAAGTAACATTGTCTTGAATCTAGAAAATGTAAGTAATAGGATAATCTTGTTTCGGCGTGCATCAGCTTACTAATAGGCATTGGTAATGCACTTGACGTTCGCAAAGAGGTTTGCTGGGGCAGCGTGAGGCTGGAAATTCTGGAGTGTTAGATGCAGTGCAAGGCGGAGCAGGGGCCGGACGCAGAGACCCACGCCTCTGACCGCTGCACGAAATTGTCCGCAGTCGTTGCGAAGTGCGCAGTGGCAGCGGCAGTAGCGTTGCGACGTGGGAGCGCGAGCACCATCTCGACCAGAACAGACCGGACAGACCCACGTCGCCCCCGAGCGATAATTTCCTAGCGCGCTCCGAGACTAGCTCTTCCCCTCTCCCCGCTTCCTCCTCCCTCAACCCTTTCCCTCCCCTGAGCGCCTCAGCCCCGCCCTGCCCTTTCTGCCGCTTTCATCCGAGAGCGGGTGGGCGGTGGCAGGCGGCGGCGCAGCGCCAGTGTTATTCCAAAGCAATTTGCCGGGCGCCCGCCGTGCCGGCGCGGCTCGGCGCGGCGTCTGCCGGCCTGTCCCGCCCCCGCCTCGGCCCCGCCCTTCGCCCCCTTCGTCGCTGTTCAGTCTCGCCTCCTTTTCGGCTCCGCTCCAACACGCGGCGTGGCGCCCTGCGAGCTGACCGCTAGTGACCCCTCCGGGGGGGGGGGCGGAAGGAGCTGGCGTGCGCCCCTCGCATTGCCCGCGCACCCTGCCCCCCCCCCCCCCAACATATACACGGCCAGGGTTTAAAAAAAAAAAAATCAGGTGGTGGTTTTAGTTATGAAGTGTTATATATTTTCAAGTGGATCATGTGACAATTGAAACAGTAGTAGTGATGATCTATGTTAAGAGATTTGTTGGATTAACATTACCGTTGTGTCATTTTAATATTCTAACCCTTTCACGGTGCGTAATAAAAATGTACAAGTTTTTTACCTGTGAGAAAATGCGAGTAGTAGAAAACTTAGCTGCAGGTCACTTCGTATTTTTACTTTCACACCTTACGCAGTATGGAGAAAATATTGTAATGCTTGGGGGAAAACGGCGATTTTTAGACAGAAAAAAACTTATTGCCTGGCTGTGGTAATGAAAAAGTGGATTAATCTCTTCGTGAGTGTAGTAAATTATTTCGTAATATATAATCCACGTTTGGCGGGTCCTTGATACTGAAAAATCGATTGACGCCAAAACATTTGCGTGTCTGTCTGTCCGTCCGACTGTCTGTGAACAGAGCTAGCGACTAAGCCGAAAGCAGGGTTTCCACCAACAGTGATATTCACCGATAGATCTTACTGATGTGGTGGTCCCTTGGAATTTGAAATGCTTATTTTGATTTTTTGGAGCATGTACTTTACACGACCTAAACATTTTCAAAATTTTCTCGAAAATAGTTCTAAATTTTTTTCTTCACTTTTTTCTCTAATAGAACAAAAGATGCACAAAAAAATGGCGTAAATATTGAATTGCTTTTTGTCATTAGTGTTTGGTGTAACACTTCTTGTTACAATTGAGTATGTTGAAAAGTACTTTTATTTTTTACTGTTTTATAATTTTATTTAGCATATATGCTGAATTAATTCTGAATTTTAACCAGTTATTCTATTATGCTGTTCTGAGTGGTAAAGAGTTGAAATCGCACTTTTAAGGGTGTCTCCGTGACTTTAATCGATTAGTATACCAAATGGTTTGAATACAGTGGTGGGCGTTTCTCGTAGGAATAAAATGGTTAGAATTAAACAGATAACAGTGTTGTAATTTTGGGATCGTTCTTTAATTCTGATTTCGAAAAGCAGAGACTAATGGATATTCGGTTGTATGTTAACTCCATCCTTATCCAGTTCAGACAGAATACAAGAGGATGTTGAATCAAGAGGAAGGAAAACAAGATGAAGGGCGGTATCAGAGGGCTGCGTCGAGTAATTTAGTTTTTGCTTCAATACGTTTTCCCCGTTATTCCTCTCGCTCGCTTTCTGCCCGTTGTGCGCCAATCCCGCTGACATTCGGAAGGTCGGGACCGGCGCATTGAAACTGATAATCGCGGGATGAATAAGCATTATTACGTTTCAGCGCGCAGTAATGCTCGTAATCACTAATAGAGCACGGTCATTCCATTGTTATTTTTGGACCATTCTTCCCACTTCTTCCGTCTTCTGTGCGAGGCGGCAGGCAGCAAACAGCATGCTCATCAGCACGAGCCGATTCCATTAACTACCGGATCAAAGTCGACGTGGATCATGTCGGCTATAATGGATGGATGCACGAGCGCAGTTGGAGATAAATGTTTTGGGCGGAACCCTGTTCCATGCAAAACTTTACAGAGAAAACACATACGGCGTGCGAGTGTGTAACATACGCGTGATGCTTATTTGCTATTACCCATCGCACGTATTTCTCTTTCAAAGGGCTCCATCCATGGTAAATAAAATCATGAAAGCCATTGTTTTGTTTCAAATAGTTTTGCTGCATTTTGCTTTTCCCACTGCGGACACTTGCTTAACACTTGGACATTTTGTATAATTTCTGTGAAAAACCATATTTCAAAATGTAAGCGAAATTTTTAAAAATTAGTAAGATCTTTATTTAATGATTGGCAAAGTATTTTATAGGCAAAGTATTTAATATTTTTATGTGTCTTGCTGCAATTTCCTTTATCTGTGTTTGCATGTGTGTGTGTGTCTGCGCGCGCACGCGTGCGTGAATGCTGCGAATGTATTTACTTCTCGGTATTCAGTTATAGGAATTGTGTTTTTTCATGCTTTGGACGTAATATTCTAATTATACTAATCAATTCTGCTTCATACTGGATCAGAATCATTGTGAACAAACACTCCTTTGCCAAAAATTGATTACATCAGTATTTCGTCACAGTTTTTTCCAAAACTCCTTCCTTAAAACTCTGGCTCTTCTAATAATGTAGATATTGCTATAACAATGTTTTGTTGTGTGAATATGATGGACTTAATACGACTCACAATAATAATAAAGAATTCTGACTTTGTAGTCCTGAGTTGTTCTGGTTAAATTCTGAAGAAACCAATATTAAGCAAACAGTAATTTGTTTGAAATTTAATTTTGGATGCGACAACATAATAAAACGATATTGCAGATTGCAGGAAGTACAAAGAAGCCGTATGTAAGACTGCGGATGTTTGGTAGTGTCATATTTTAATTATTTTGTGATTTAGTGTGATTGTGAATAGTGTAGACGTGCAGTTCTCGTGTGATTGAGTTACTTCGCAGTGCATTTTCGTGAGCCCTAAGCCGGTATCGAACGTGCTGCTGATTGGCGGTGAGCCGGGGCCACATGTGCGAAATACGAGCTCGCGAACGCGACAAGCGCCCCCTGCAAGCGGCGCGGCGCGGGCCGGGTTCGCACCGATCGCAATCCATCCCGCGCCGCGTCCATCCGGAGGCGTTATCGCGCGCCGCCGCGTCCGCGCCCGCGCCGGCCCCGTCCCCGTCCCCGTCCCTGGCCCCGGGTGCGCGGAACGGCCTCCGCCGGCGGTGCCCCGCTGCCTCTATCACCCCCTCGGCGGCCCATCCCATCCCACCTCACCTCACCCCATTCATGCCTTCCCCTCCCCCTTTCCCTACTCTTCCTACCACTCCCTCACTGCAACCCCACTGCCAACACTGCCCGCTTCGCCCTCCGCCGTCTCTGATCGCCGCCTTCTACCTCCATCCTCCGTCAACTTGCCAATATGCATCCCCCCCTCCTGAACGCCCCCCTCCATCCGGCACCGTCAACCCATCGACCACTTTCCTGCTGGGCCCACTACCGGCTGTAGCTCCGCATATTCACTCGTCGTGCCACACTCCACCTGAACCGCGGTGCTTAACCATCTCTTCCCTCCAGTCTCCTAATTGCCTTGCAGCCTTCTTTGATACGATCCTGTCATTGTTCATGCTCTCACCGATCATTCTCGCCCTCTCAGATGACAGGGGGAAAATTTCGAAGTATGAAAATCAACATGGCTTACTTTATTTTATTTTGTCGCCCCGTATCCTCATTCACGATGTTTCTTCGTTAAGCTGGCTCAAGATACGTCTCCAGTATCAACCATTTTTCTTATGCACTCAGAACGAGAGATGTCAGAAGCCTTCAATCGAGTGGATCAATGAGCGTTTTAAGACCGTTTTTAATAATGTGAATTTGCCTTGCTCTCTTCGCGCCTTGCCCTCGTGAATTTGTCTCGCTATATCTTGTCTTGCCCCTTGCCTCTTGAAGATCTATACGGTGAAGTCAGAAGCCGGTAGAAACAAAAATGAAGCCAGTACATTTTTATTCAACTTAATTATGCCGCTATTTATGTTTAAATGAATTGGAAATTCAGTAAAACCTTTCGTGATTGTAGTGCAATTAATATTGATGATAATTTAAGTATTAAATTAGAGATGTCGGATTGACCCGACACGTATAGAATCTTATTTGAATATGGCGAGCACACAGGATCATGGTTATCCATTTATCGATCATTCTTCGTGCGCTGTATTCGATCTAATGCAGTCTCGTGAGTCTGCGTTGAGGCCACCGGCGTCGATGCCGTCGTAGCGGTCGCCGTCGCCGTCGCCGTCGCAGCGTTTCCGCCATCTGGCGCAGGCGCATTCCTGTCTGATCGCACCATCCGCTATTCTGCGCGTTCTCCTGCGCGCCGCCGCTGCGAAACAGTTAAAGCTCATGGCGCCCCGCGCTCTCTCGGCAGTGGTTCCATCAGGTATCGGGACGTTTTGTATCCTTCGATTGGTATTTCCGTCGAAGTAATTGTAATTAAATGAGGAAGCTCCGCTTTGTTTTAAATGAATGAGATTGAAAACGGAAAGCACATTTGTACCAGGACACAATGGTTGGGAATCATTATTGTTAACGGGTCGTTGAAAACGCTGCAAGTGTGTTGAAGACTAGATTGCGTTGTTTTCGTGGTATCCCTAACAAATTCGCTTCTATTATCTTTTTGACTATTGTGGTGTCACTGTTTTATTTTGGAGAGAGAGGGATTTATTGGGGAGGAGAAAGGAGAGTGTTAAAGTGGAAATGTCTAAAATTGTGAACGTGTGAAGAATACTTTGACCGGATGGAGTGATAGATTGTTGGTTTCTTTTCAAAGCAAATAAATACTCCATGATGAAAATAATCTTATTAGAAAATATGCGAAATCATGCCTCTACCGGATATGGGCTCTTGGAATCTCATTTTCTTCCAACCATCCATCGATTGTCTGCTAAACGAAGTAATAATTTCCACACTAAAATGTTAGCGCGAAATGGAGGGAACATAAACGCCTGTAGGTTAGGTTTGCATGGTCTTGTCATTCGCGTGGAGGATGCGGGTGGAATTCTTGGAAGCGCTGCTTGCTGTCCAGAGAACGAGCAGATGAGCCCAACACGAGAGAGCACTTCGCAGAGTTGAGCGGTGAGTTACCTAAGGCAGATGCAAACGCTTTTCGGAGTAGCCACGTCCGAATTTGTAGGATAGGATAGAGCTCGTACGTTGTGTAGCTTTACAGATTTTGTGGGAGTGTATTTATGTCGCGCTAATCGCGTTCTTTTTCTTCACGTTACTTCATTAGGCTCTCATCTACTATTAATTGAAAAATACATGCTCATGTAATTGAAAATTTGAAGACGGTGGGAATTGAGAAATCAACCGTGCATTTTGCTAGAAATACTGACACTTAAGTCGGATATTATAACATTGAAATGCTATGATCTTTCGAATAATTCTTATTTATGTAATATTTAAGATAATTTGTGCAATGATTTATCAACAATCTCATTATTTCCAGTGAATTAATAAGTTATTCTTTTATAATTGTTTAGAGCATTCCGTCTGTATTCAATTTTTACACTTTATTAGATGTGTTCAGTTCGGATGTAGAAAGGCTAGTTTGTAGTATTAGTACGCAGCAACTCTTACGGAATCCTATATTTTTTAAACACACGGTTATTTCTCTGGGGGTCGTGACAACGTGATGTTAGCGGGGGGCTATTTCATACCCAGTAGTACGAAAATTATAATTCTCTTGGTGTACATGTGCGAGTGATATACTGTTATTGAAGGTTAACGGCAACTGAGCACGTTAACTTCTTCGTATCGGCAACTTGATTGACTTGTTCTCGCTGAAATCGTCGATAAAGATCGATGGAAGTTCGGTGGCATTTGCGGTGTTGCCAATTTTTCGAATTTAGATTTGTGATCTTGTGTAACATTTTTTAAGCAAATTGTTTTGAACCGCTTATTTTAGTCGGTACTAAGAACATTTCTTGCTTAGCTGTGAAAGTGCTCGAATTTCATTTTGCTACGACAGACTTCAGTAGAAAGTGAGTTCCTAGGAAAACAAGTCGAGAATGTAAAAAGTTGGATGCGAGATTTTCGAAATGGAGAGGCGCCCAATAAAAAAAGGACTGAAGAAAAATGGAAACAAATATGTCTTTGATGTACCTTCAGAAGTTATTGAAAACCATATTTCACATATTTGAGTGAAACGCAGCCACAACGGGGCGCGAAGGCGATGGAATAACAATTCGTGTAGGAGCGGTGACAAAAGCGAGGTTGCAGGTGGGGGCGTCGTGGACTGCATTCTAGAGCGATTAGGTGTCCGCACGCGCCCTTGCTGGCTGGCTAGCCGGCGCGGCCCGGCGCGGTGCGGTGCTGGGCTGCGGAGGCGGGGGCGGGGACGGCTGCGTGCGGACGTCGCGTGCTCACCCCGCCAGTCTCCGTCCCCGCCCGCTCCGCTTCTCCCCGGCCCGGTTATTGACCGGCTCCCCCGACGCCTCGCGCCTGCCTGCCCACCCGCCCGACCGCCCTCGCCTTCTCCTACTCGCCGCCGCCGCGCGCGCGTCTGTTGTCCCTCGTGACGTCACGAACGCCGCCGCCGGGTCCTGCAGCCTGCCGCAGTCCGCCCCGCCCACGCATCCTCGCGAACGGGGGTAGCACCGGCGCGGTGCGACGCGTTGGCGCGACCGCGTGGAGGCGTGCCTCCCCTCCCCTCCCCTTCGCCACGCCTCTGCTCCGTCGCCCTTCGGAGCCCACGGCCTACCCCTCCCATGCAAACGCCATGCGGCGATGACATGGCTACGCGGTTGATTCGCTATTGACACACTATCTGTGGGTTTTCGTTTGTCAACTATCGTTTAGCTTCTCTTTTCAAGCAAAGAGATAGGTAATAAACTAAAGCCCACTACGGCTGTTTGTATTGACAATCCATACAAAAGAATACCTTTATTATTACCTGGTGGTGGTGGTGGTGGTGGTGGTGGTGGTGGTGGTGGTGGTGGTGGTGGTGGTGGTGTTGTGTCTCGATCCGCAAGATTTTATTACTATAGTTCAATCATTCGGGTCTTGAAAATGTTCCTGTGTCAATGATTATTATAAAGAATCCTTCAGTAATTTTAGAAATGCGATTTTAATTGTTGAAAATATTCGGAAACGGTCTCGATTCTTTTTCTTAAAATAGGCTTTATTTTCATAGTACTCAATGTCGTTGGCATCATATAGACCTACTTCACAATTCGAAAATTTTAGTATTTTTAATCTAATCAAGTATATTTTTTAGCTATTGGTGCTACTCTCTAAACTAATTCACAAGTGTGAATGTTTACTCCGGCAATTTTCATTAACTCTGACAGTGATATTTATTCGTGGCAAGTTTTATTCCTTTTTTGACTTGGCGAGCTACTACTAATGAATTTCTTTATTGAGTTGTAATAAATTGTGCTTGCCACAGAACAAAGTTTCTCGTGTACTACTTTACTCACAAAATTACTCTTATACTCAACTCATTACGAATCATATTAGATTTTGAATACATGCAGGTCGTGTATACCATTCATCTACTGTACCATTAACGTTATAAAAATGGCAGTTTGGGAAAGACAACAGACTATTTTGTTATCAGTAGTACTTGTTAGTTATCCTATGTGCTTGTATAGAAATATTGACCTACACGTAATGTACAAATATAAATGTACTACACGTAATGTACAAATATAAAAAGGTTTATTATAAACGTTCGATACTATTTTAACATTAATTGCATGCAATTGTTAATTAATTATCAGCGTTGTTTGTTTTGTATCCCGTCCATTACTTTTAACTGCAAATCATATTATCGTAAAATACAACAGCAGTAAATTTGTTCAGGGAATGTTTAATTTTGTCCTTAGCACATGACGTTGTACAGTTATTCATTGGGCAAACATTTTGCCATGTGGCACCACTAGATTTTGTTTTTCCTCTATTTCCAAGTGGTCGGTACAGCGAGCATACAGCATTACTAGAAAAGGGGTCAAAATTAGGTTCGCGCTACTGCGCATCAGCAGCATTTAGTGGGCCAGTGGGCTTGCGCACGGCGGCGGCGGCGCAGGAGGAGGGGAGCGGGCGCAAAATGCAGCCGCACGTCCCTCGCCCGCCCCGCCCCACCCCACCCCACCCCACCCCACCCCACCCCGCCCCGCCCCGCCCCGCCCGCCCCGCCCCGCCCCGCCCCGCGCCGCGCCGGGTGGTTAGCGAGCGTCGCGCGCACCTGCGGCCGCCGCGTCAGCGATTCGCCCGCCGCGCGCGCCACCGCACGTTGCCATTCGCGTTCCGTTATTTTTTAAAACGCCCCTGCCTCTGTCCCAGCCCCGTCCCGCTTCGCCCTGCCCTCTGCGGTCGCAGCGCGGTTGGCGCGCCGACGCGCCTGTCTCGCCCCCGCCACCGCCTCCGCCCCGCCTCCACCTCCGCCCCGCTTCCGCCCCCGCCTCCGACCCCGCCCCCGCCTCCGCTCCCCCTCCGCCCCGCCTCCCCCACCACCTTTGTCTGTCCCCGCCTCCGCCGCCTCTCCCGCTCCTGCCGAAATAGGGGGTGCTCTTTCTCCGCGTCCGTGGCCCTCGGCCGCGCCACTCGGCTGGTCTCGTCGTGCGTGCGCGATGAGTGGAGTTGTCGAGTGACGAGGAATACTAACAGCGGACTAACGCTGCGCCCCAACGCTCCGGTGAAAATAGCTTGTACTGGGGGGTGGCATACATTGATCAGTGAAACTGTACACCCAACTCGTTAGTAAATTGAATGTTTACTGTTTAAAAAGTTGTTCGGCAAATGTGATTGGTCTCTCTGATGCAAACTAATTTGATAAAAATTGGTGATCTTCAGTATATTTATTATTCATCATTTTGGATAAACTTCATTACGTTACTTGTTTAATTAACATTAATTTCAATCCTTAGACGAAAAAGAAATGTACAAGAACGTTACTCGTTCACAACGTAATACGCGTTTTCTAATTTTGCTTGAACTTCTAGACTAAACTTTTTAAAGCGTTTCATGCTCTAAAATAAAATTACATTACTTAAAATAATGAAAACATTGTCTTTCTTTGTAGAATACACTGAAAATTAATTATTAAATTTCAAGGTAGATGCTCCTTTTCCTAGTGTTTAAGAGTTCGTATGCCAGAGAATCAGTGGCACGCTTCTTTTGTGAAAATGTTGCGTTGCAGCTACAAATCTGTTTTCCCTGATGTCAAATTTTCGTTCTTGTTTATGCGCTTTACTGTTTTCAAAATTTCATCCTCGCCTATTCTGTGGTCGAGATTGAGGTATCGTGTTGCAATGTTTACGTTTAATATTCCGGTGTTTCTAAATTACGCTTTGTCCTGTGTGCTTTATATCAAATAAAAAGTATTTCAGACCCCTATGAAATCTCATTGCTACGTATATATTCGAGAGAAATATTTGCCTGAACGGAATTAAAAACCTGTTACGGTTGATTACCTTCGTCTTTCATCCTTTACAAAAAAGCATGATGCATGGATGTTGTTTGTAGAAAAGCGTGCATGAGATAAAACAATATTAGTTGGAGCGAAATGTATTTTATTGCATTCTCACATCCCTTCTGTAAATATTACGTAGACTCAACATACTGTGTAGCTTTGATCTTGGGCTCTTGCTTGCACATCGCGAATACAACACACATGGAAAGATGTAATGAACGCGTAACAGAGCATTTTTAGGAGTCTTGGTAACACTCTCATTCGATCTATTGACACGTTGTAAGTATTGTTTTCACATTTTGTGGATTTTAAAGTTGTAGAAGAGCTTTTATGGATCGCAATCCATTGCTCATTTTTAACTCGGTATTTCAGTTTACCTTTACCGCACAAAGATTGTTTCCAGGACTGTTATTTATTGTGTTTTATATAAAACATGTAAAAAAGTGTTTGACAGTTTGGAATGTTAATTTTGCTTTTTGAAAAAAGGTCGGTCCCTCAAATAACTGATCTGCATTGAAAATGAGTGTATTATTGTTTACTTATCGGCGAGTCTGACGCTATCAGTAGGCCCTACGTGTGTCCACTTGAGTTGCAAATTCGGTCCGTTGATTTTGGTTTGTACCACAATATGCTGTGAATTGTCCTGACCTGACAATCGAAGATCCCAAATGTGTGTGTTTTAAGAGTTTCGTGTAAGTATTTGTCAAGAAATATGATTCTGGCATGGCGATAGTAAACTATTTCTTGAGAAAAAATATCTAAAAGTGTATTTTTCTGTATTGAGCATTTCCATTGGGTCACTCAGATTGTAAAGGCTGTATCTTGAAGAAAATCTCTCTTCAAGAGAATCTTCGAGTCAGGCAATATTCTGACATTGAGAAATCCGTACATTATCATTGCAGAAATTATTTGATATAGCCTCATACATGAATTGTGTGTGATCGATTGAGGATACTTAGTGTTGAAAGGTCTAAATTTTAAAGTAATTGTGTCAGTAACTGAAATTATTTGATGATTTCTAAAATATCTCCTACTTACTCGGCCATACCTGTGAGATAGCATTGTTGGTTAAAACATCGATATAATATTGTCGTTATTCGTTTTACTTAGGACTCAAAAGCGCAGCGATCTGTTGCGACTGAAATTTTGTTACGCAAATTGCTGCTGTTGAATTGTGTAATTCCTCGTCGAAGGACATGTTGCGTGTCTCTTGGACATTTTAATTGTCACGCAGTTTGCGGCTTGGAAAGTATGAACGGTACGCATTGTGCTCTTTACCTTTCGCCGTTACGCCTGTGGCACAGCTTACTATATAATATCTTAAAACTAATTTTTAATTCACCGTTTTGTTATCTGATTAAATAATTTTCTCGTTTAATTTGACAAATTCCAAGAATATTTAAAATATTAAATATGCTAAGTTTAAAATATTTTAATATAAAGCGATTAAACCAGAGCGGATTAAGAGATCTAATTAGCAAATTCGTCAAGAAATCGTGATCACTTGATGTCGTATACGGATTTTGTAGTATTAGAATATATTGTAAAAAATTGGTACAACTACAGTATCCTACTTTGTTATGTGTTTATTTGAGAGGCGTAATATTAAATGAAAAGAGGGACAGTAATTATAATAAGCCGCTGGCGAACGAAAAAAAGCGATCTCCATTGTGAGCGTTGGTGAGGAAGCAAACAATGGCTAGACATCGAGCTATTGTTTTCTATGCAGCCTTGATGTACACTGACAGCGCCATTGGCGGATAGGAAGACTTTTTTGTCGGCTGTAGAGAATATTGATGACGCGGCGGAGCTAAACGACCCGCCCTTTGCATTTCCTTCATGTGTTGCAGCGCATGGTGTGAATGTTAGCTGCAACACGGATCCATCAAATGCGAGTTTTATGTTTTGTACGTTCCGTGAATACTGCTATATTTAATAAACTTTTTACAAACCATTTTCGATTAGCTACTCTATTCATATTTATGTTCAAGTGAGAAATAGAGCAAGAACTCTTGTATTGTTTTCAACCGACTTAGGTGGCTCAGGTGGTGAATTGATGTCATTGCAGTGTCTCTGATCAGGAGGCCCTAGCGTCCGAATCCCGACTGTGGCAGGATTTTTGATACTAGCTACATAGCTGGGTCAAATTTAGTCACCGTCTAGAGGAGAATTCTAGCGGCCGGCTGCCCTGATCGATAGTTTTCAGAGTGTTTTTTTTATTTCCTATCAACATCAGGCGATTGCCGGAGCGGTACCCTGACATACGGGCCACAGACCTAGCGCGATCTTTCATTCACCTTCTTTGATCTATCCTAGCCTCTTACACACATATACACTTACGTGCACTACACACCACACATGTCGGGAGACACGTCGGGAGCTTAGAGCTTGTCCCGGCTGGGGCGGTGCCCCGCTGATGGGGAAAACCTCGCAAGCCGATGGGTAGGTCTGCGTCGGATCTGGCCATCCAGCGGAGAAAGCTCACCGCCAACGTTCGCGTTAAAACATGCGCTACCTTTACGGGACTAAATCTTTAATATTTGGCGCGCATATTGAAAAAAAAATATTACGGTAAAAAATTGTATAATACAACGGAAGATTGTAATGTGAAACAATGCAATAAAAATGTTGAAAAATAGTGAATAAACTAATTGGCTGTAGAATGTTGATCTGCTGGTATGATGTTTCTGAAAGGCGATTTCAGGCAACTTTTCAAGTGGGACAATTTTGAATAGGCATTAAATTTATACAATACTGTCAATTTGTATACTTTTATGTACGATCACTTGAAAATAAAATAAACTTGAAAATATTTTTATAAATATGTCTACTACGTTTTTCTTCTAGAAGTGATATGGATTAATATTTTTATCAGAAATTCGAGACAATTTTTTCAGTTAATAAATGTTTGCTAATCACTCAAACGTTTTAAAGTATCGTAAGAATTGCCGCTCATAGTTTAAAATTACTCGCTTCATTTTCTCTATCAGTTTAGTTCGGCAGTGGCGCCAAATATTGCTCTGAAGGCACTAAAGCGTCCTCGTTGTTAGCGTTTTCCGAGGAACAGTCCTCAAATTCTCTGCTCTGCCGCGGCGGGTTGCGGGGCTCCGCCGCCGGGATTTTCGACATTAGCTAGGAAGCTGGTTTGAATTCAATCAGTCTGGAGAATTCTAGCGGCCGGCTGAGCTGATCGGTAATTTTCCGTGGTTCCTCTGGTCATAACCATGCAAATGCGGGAGCAGAACCTTAACAAAAGGGTCTCCGACCGCGAGCAATGTTCCTTCCTCATCGTTGTCACTACCTCTTCCCTCACCCACTTGCACTATACTTGGATTAAAACTTAGAGGAAATTGATTTTTGATCAGCTGGGGCGCGGTTATTCACCCGGGAACTTCAATATCTAAAATTAATTGTAAGAAACGTCGCGATTGGACAACCGCGTTTCAGCTGATCGTAGTCAGTTCGCCCTACGTTTTTAGCCCATATGTTGGGAGACGATTCGAAAAACCTTGTCCAGGCTAGGACAAGGTTTCTCAACCTTGTGGCCCGCTTGCGGAGTTTCCTGGAGAGGGAAACCTCCGCAAGCCGACCGGATCTCACGTCCCAGCGGGGAATGAACACCGCCACTTCCCAAGATAAAAACAGCCACTGTGCTTAATGAACAAACGAACATAGTTGTCGAGCCCAGGAACGCTAGATAGCTACTCGGGGTTGTTGGGCGTCTTTCGAGGATCAATTCGCCAATTAAAGTTCCGCCTGCGCGGCGCGGGGCCCCGCCGCTCGCGCCGGCCGAGTGAGCTCGCGAGGAGCGGCGCGGCGGGAGTCGTAAAGCTGCCGTTTATGCGGCGCGCAGCGGCTCTAGGATTTTTTTGCTCCTCCTCCCAGTGCATTATGAACAGTGTTAGAAATTTTCGTTCCCGTAACTTCTCCCGCAGTTTCCGTCGTTAAAGCGAGGCCCGTTGTTTTACGGCGTCGTTGATCCGGCCTGCTATTTCGAAGTGTAGGAGTTTGTAGTTTGCAGTTCAATGAGGGAGAGGAAGTAGCGTTTTAAATGATAAAACGTATTTTTCTGCAGAAAATATTGAGCAGAATATTTAATTGGCGATAAATGTTGGGTCTCTTTTTTTAAAAGTGCAAAATGTACTGAGAACAGTTTGAGAGCAAAAATTAAGGTCGCTTCAAACAAAAAGCTGTTGTTTTGAAATACGATTGTGTACATAGACTTTTGCTTTTTTGTTTTGAATGTTGAATTTTGTACTGTTGTCGAATTCGGTATGCAAATTCGCCGAAACACTCCCGATATTTGATTTCATAGCAGGGGAAGAATAATGTAATCCCCGCTATTAGGATATTGATTTATTACTCTTTGGCGTTGTCAGTCAGTGTGCTTGTGCTGGACATTTCGGATCAGCGTGTTCTACACGAATAATTTGTTTGAGAACTCCAGAGAATCCAAACCCATCATTCCTAAATTGTCTTGGTATTTTACATTTAAATTACATGCCATGGCAGTGTGGTGTAAGGCAGTGACATCATCTCGGTGGGCATAGGTCTGCGGTCATAACGATTGCGAATTAAACCAATAATTTAAGGTACCTAGTCCGTATTGTATTAATTACTACGGAGGTATATTTTACGTATGTTTATGATGTAGATACCTTCTGAAAATTCTTTGAGAATTGCCAATTTTACACTGCTTGCTCTAACAGTCATAAATAAAACAAAACACAAATACATGTGAATATGAACAATAGATATGTACTTAGCTAATTTTTGAACTAGAGATCTATTCGCCGTTGTTTTCTTATATACTTGAGAACTAAACTGAGTTTTTAGAAACCGTTCTACAATGCATCAAGAGATTTTATTATATCCTGTTGCACGTAACACGCCACGCCCACTGCCATAAACGCCATGTGCTCGTCATGTTGCATCTTTTCACACGGAAATTGTTGCATTATAATTATCACGGAGTTTCGAAAGCATGATTCTGTGTGTATGAGTACATGTTATGCTATATAACAGTTTCAGGAAAAATGCAATACTTTCGTAACAGCAAGATAACCACGTGAAAAATAGTCAACAACATTATAACATATTACTAGTCACGGGTTATAAGATTTCGTTATCAGTACTGATCATCCACGTTTCGTTGCTTGCTTTGTCGACGAACTGGATCAGGATGAAATTACCTTAGGGTCAGTTGCAAACTTACATGCGTAATGCAGTCAAGCAGTATTCCCCCCTTACCCTGCTACTCAGTCCACAACTGTTAGCACGCACCACTGGGATTCCCAGGCCTAGCGACAGAAAAGGTGGTGCTCGGAGAAGGCGATAGCAAGGCTTTGGGGCAGGTATACAGAAGCACCAATTAGAAGGCTGCAATGTGATAGCTAACATCGCATCACCATCGGCCGGAATCACATATTCTGTACATTGTGGAAGGCTATGAGTTCAATGACCTTGGTGGCCAAGCAAGGCCGTCCAAGGAAAGGTTTTCGACCCATCACGTCGGGCGAGGGTGACAAAACGCCTATTGAAAAGCGCGTGAAAGTAACGACAGCACGTTATGGAAAACGGAACAGATATATATATATATATATATATATATATATATATATATATATATATATATAAAGAAGAGAAAAATATACTTAAGAGAAAAATTGTAATATATCTGAAACACTTGACACATCGTAACACTCGCATTGAGCCTTCGCCACTGGTGAGATTTCAAACTTCCTCGTCGAACTTCTCTAGGTGGGCTTGGGATCAGTTCCACTGCCAATCTTGCTCTATTGGTCGGCGAGTACGGCCCCAACTGATGGGTTACCAGCCAAGCCCAGCAACCATGAGCTTAGCAACTCTTACTCACTGCACCTACCTTGGTACGAAACGCGTGAGTGCCGCCGTGAGATGAGGGTACGGGTGGGTGTTTCCAGCTTGCACCAAAAACCTCAGACCTTCCGGCCATAGGTTCCCCCCTGCGGGGACCCTGATTATACTGCGGTTTTCACAGAGCTGCATTTGAATGATATCAGCTGTTTTGGTGTCATCCAATGGGAAGGCTGAACGCCACCATTATGACGTCACTTAGTCATTTAGTGACGTGTAAGGTCCCGATTGGACAACACCGCAACAGCTGATCAAACGTCAGGGGCAGCAAAGTAAAAACCGCAGTATAGGTGAGGCGAATAAAAGAAGCGGTATAGGCTTTTCTTACGAAAGGTTTTTTTTTATTGTCGGCGTCAGTCACCAGCGGAAGCGCGGCTTGCGGCGGAGCGCGTCGACGCCGTGGGTGGCGAGGGCGGCGGCGGCGGAGGCGGTGCCGCGGCGCTGCTTGCGCTCGGACGCCGGGCGGCGCGAATGCGACCGCGACCCGCACGGCACGCCGCTCGTCGCCTTAGGGCGGCCGAGCGCGCCCAACGCCCCGCCCCCGCCCGCGCCCGCGCCCACGCCCGCTGCCCCGCCCGCTCCCGTGGCCCCGCCCGCGCCCTGCGCACGGGCACGCGGCGACTCGCCTCCCTCTTTGCGCCTTACGCGCGTGCACAGCTACAAAAATCTGCTGGTGAAGCGACCTTGATGCAAAGAAATGTCTTTGTGTCGTGGATATGGGACATCTAACACAAAATATCAGTGTTACGAAACCTCGATGTTCAAAATTAAAATATCGATGTTAATAATACATTGACCAAAAACCATTGGTGTTTAAAAGCTGCTTTAGTAATCTGTAACAGGGGTGTCAACTTGCAAGACCTCAAGGGCCACAACTGAAGTCTTGAATATGGTTGCGAACCATATTTACACTATTTGAGGGTATCCACACACCTGACTTCCCCATATTGTCGATCACGGTATTTTGCCCGGCTGTTCTGAAGAAAAAAAGGGGGGGGAATGCGTAATATGAGGCCATACCATGCAAATCTTCTCGCCCGACATGGATCTATTTTGACTAATAACCTTTTGCAGGCCACAATAAATGGAACCGCGGGTCGCCAGTTGGACAACCCTGATCTATAACATTAACTCCGTGCACAATAAAATTGAATTTGACAAAGACCATCTTTATAACTTCATAATTAACATTCAGCTGAAACAAAGCCGAAATATTAAAACAACGGACATAACTAGTCTGAGCACCCAGGGTCACCTCAAAGGGTCAGTCCTCAGTTCCCCGAAGAAGGGTATGGGAAAAGGAGGGGAGGTCTTATGTCCAGGGCGCATGCGTTGGCTGCCTCTCCATGTGCGAAATAGGAAATACTAGGAGGGCATCGGGATCATCTCGGACGAGAGTCCGCTCGGTGAAGGTAGTGCATGCAGCGTTCGTTTCGTTGGAACACAAAAACTGACAGTGATGATATCTGTTATTATTTCATATTTTAACTTTTACAAAATTGTAATTATGATTTTTTTTTTAATTTATAAAGAAGATAAAACATCAGCTTTAATATATCGAGGTTTCTGACGTGGATGTTTCTGTTAAAAAACTGAAATCTGCGATTTGCTAAAAACCTTCACTTCGCGATTGGAATTAGGATTTGTTATGGAAACGTGTTCTGAACGTGACACTTATGACTGACGTTCGAAGTGACGTGTGATGGATCTTCTCAAAGTTGCACAAGTATTAATTTCTATCTTTTGAGGAAGTCGCGATGAAGGTATCTTGTTTGATTTTTGAGTGAATGTGGTTTTTTCCCACCCATTGGCCGTGGTCGTAGATGCAGATTTCTCGTTAATCATTTATGACCTCTTAAGTTGGACAATGTGTTGCCATGTGAACATCATCTGATGGTTCTACTCCTTAATGAAGCAGATTCTCTCTTCTCGTGGTAGCGAAATAAGGTATGCATTACTAGAACTTCAATTTCTCAGAGAAATGTAAATAATGTTATTTATTCATGTTTCTTGAATCGACTAGAAGCATGTGAAGGGGTAAATCCTTTGTGCGTAATTTAGAAATTTGCATATGCGTTATTGAAAAAGCAGTAGAAATTGAAAATAAAAAAATTAAATGCATTTTTTAAAATTTATCTTTCTCTGTGTAATAATTTTTTTAATCAAGACCGATGCGGGCCTTGAAATCAACGAAAGTGCATTTTAATTATGGAATTATCTGCCGAACTTAACGCCTGAATGCTTTTATCTGATCAACGAGAAATATTTTATCCAGGACTGGAGTGATTATTCCAGCTCGTCAAGTAAACAAGCATGGGTCACTAATGATCTAGCAGTATTGTAATTAACCACGACGATGAGCTAATGCTATTCTTCAATTTCTTATTACACTTTTTAATAGAAAAGTAATGTATCTTTTGCCCTCACAAAACCGAATTTTTACGTGATCCCTCAGCTCACCCCCCCTTTTTTTGTTGACTGTTTCCGTAGAAGCTGAGTGAAACTACTGCCAAAGCCTGGCTCGATGCTACAAACTCTTGTTGGAACATTATAATTTATCGTACTTTCGTTGAGTGTATGAGATTACCAGATGCACTCAACCTAACTTTTTGGAAGGAACAACGTTCAAAGAGACAAGACGCCTTGAGTATGATGCTTGCAAAATCCCTTATTCTTACCTTACCCAAAATACCTTTATCTCCCCCCTCCCTTCCAAGTACCGTCCTGGCACTTGAAAGCAGGATGCAGCTTATTTGTCTCGGTGTTCCGCATGTGCCGGAGAGCTTATGCTTTTTTAGTGTTTCAGTGGATGGCACACACACAACGCCATCTGCACCACGAATAAGTACGCTAAGTACCAATGCATTCTGCTTTTGAGATACGTGAAGAAAAAAGACACAACTGTTATTTAGATAAACGCATTCAGCTTCTGAAAAGACGGGTAATTTGTTTTTTGTGCTAGTCACGCTGCAGTTAACATAGCGAAAGAAAAGCTATAAGAATGTAGAATGTAAGTAGAATAAGTCGTTTAGGCTGTTGAGTAAAATGTATGAAAAAAATTGAAATATCAAAGCATTTTAACCTTTACAAAATAACACTTGATCTGGAAAAGTAATGGCTGGATTCGAATCCGCAACTATCAAGACCGAAGCGTTGAGTAAACCCATGCTGGAAACATCTCAGCCATCCGGGCCGACTGGCCTTTTTGCGAGCCCCTATACTTCGGGCCCCAATAAATTTTCAAACAAAAATCTTTTAGCTCGTAAATATGAAAGACCGATTTTAAGTTTTTTTAAGCTTTTAAAATATTCGGATTACAATATTAATTATAAATGAGTGGATTTCGTAAAACATATTTATGTAATAATAATAAAAATAATATTACTAACACCAAGTATTTAAGACCCCTAGCAACGCGGCGTGCGTAGGGAAATCTACACCTGCCCCCTCCCCCTTCCCGTGTGTCGACAGAAAAATTCGATCTCGGGTGCTGTTATCTCAAAACGTGCCAACGCCACTCGGCATGTGTCATCTTTTTTGTTCAATTACTAGAAAGAAGGGGCCCCCCTCAGTCCTTTGATAGCCTAGGGGGCCCAAAATCTAGAAGTCCGTTCCTACTTACCAGTCCTCCGACCACGCCCCCTCCGGCTCCTGCTGCTGCCGCGGCTGCTGCAGCTGCCACTGCTGCGGCTATTGCCCCGCTTGTGACCGCGCCCGCGCCCGCCCCCGAGCCCGTCGCCGAGCCGGCGCCCGCGCCTGGCCGAGCGCCTGCTGTACGGCGGCGAGGCGACTCGGACGATTGCTGCAGGCGGATGTTTGTCGCCCGCACCGCCGGCTGCGGCCCTTCCAACTGCGCAAGACGCCTCGCGATCACTCCTGCCGCACGGCTTGCCTTTTTCACATCATTCCCAAGGGTATAGAGGAGTTACTCTCAGAAGGGACCTCTTTGACGGATTCGGAAACAAATGAACTTCAAGTAACGAACTGACCAAATGAAAGCATAGACCTTACTTGCAGGTATATTGACAGCAATGGCCAAGCAGTACCTGTCAAAGCGATCCATTCTTAAAGTAATCTCTATACCTCTCGCAACCCTCTTCAGGGCGTATACTGGGGCGTATAATGTGTTCTCATTTCTATACTTAAAGTTGACAGTTTGTAAACTGATTACCCACCACCATTACATAGTTACTATTGTTGATTTGTTCCTGGAGTGTATGAAAAAGGTGCATAGAAAGAATTCCTGAATGGAATTGAGGTTTACCGTAAATCCCAATGAAAGCACAACTCCTGTTTGGCATGGACATCATTTTTAATCATACATCGAAAACAAGTTGCCCAGTTTAACTTTACGGATCAGTAAAGTTGTTCAGTTGAGTAGATTTTCGTATTGCAAATTCATAATGATGACGCTTTTGTATCGCTACTTCAGTATTCAAAAAATAGATGTTCGTGTCTGATATATACCAACGCCTACGCTTGTCATGTTGCTATTGGTAAATGTGCCTCGCGTAATCTCTTGTGACGTTTGTTTTGTCAATAACTAGACTTTATAATATCAGTGTTTGACGTGTTTCTCAAAGTCACTTGTATGCTTCCGGCAAGAGTGCGCGTGGCGAAATTGGTTGACAATCATGGAGATCGCGAAAGTAATTTCAATAGGTAATTAAATGGAACAAAAACTAACGTGCATTGCCAATCGGTTAAATTTTCAGTTGCCGATCAATCATTGCAGTTTCGTGTTTGTTTCAGTAAATTAACTATGCTTTACTTGCTTTGTATCTGCATAATTGTCAAAACGAGTGGTTACTTCTAGTGTTTCTTTTGTTGAATGAACATGCCTGCTTGGTATATTGCTTGCTGGTGTGGAGAGGTGATACGCTATCGTTTCTGTACGCCTCAACAGCGGGATGCAATTTTAAATTCTCTTTTCCTATCAACCAACTCGGCCATCTCATTTTCCTTTTAAGTGGTTTGAAATACATGCACTTTTATGTAAAGTCTTAGAAAGAGTAAAATGTTCGTATTCAGATTAGCAAGGTTTCGTAAATTGAGATGTTTTCTCATGCCGTGAAAGGAACGAGCTGTGGTGTGCCTGTCGTCTGGACAGAATGTAATGAATATTATTATTATTCAAGCTTTATAAGCCTCTTAAAGGAATACATGCTCATTAAAACCTTATTATCTTTCCGAGTAAGTCTTGAATATCTTGTGTGGTACTTTTGTTTCGTTTTAATAATTGTTTTTTTTAAGATGTTTTGACTGTTAATACACATTTCTTTGTAATTTTACTCGCCCATTACAATTGTGAATACCCTCCATAATTGTGGTTTGTTGAACACGATTATTATTTTATGCATATTGCACATTAATTACTGTAGAAGTTGGTTCTTCTGCAGTTGTAAAATAAAATTGGCAATTTGTTGATGTAATAACTAACAACTGATTCGTGTGATACCTTGAAATTTGGCGAAGAGTATGGCTTTTGTGACAAAATTAAACCATTTTTTTCGAAATAAAATTGTATCATTTTTTATGAACAAGGGAGGAATTATCTCGAGTATTCAATTACAGAAAATGGTTATTGAGACTGAACGATATAAAATATTTATTAAGAAAACCATTGTTTTTGTGGTGTCGGTTCGCGGACCAAATACTATTTTCGAGCATTACAGATTAAAATTGATGAGCGCAAGATGTGAAATGTCGAAAGCGAACGATCAGCAGATCCCTGTAGTGCGGGTGACTGTGTGAGGGGGCGGGGCGGGTGTCGTGTCTGGTGAGTGTGTCGGGCGTCGCAGTGTTGGAATTCGGGAATCGTGTCTCACCCTGCACTTTCGTGACGGCCTTCAATCGGAGGTGCGCGACGCGGGGAGGCGAGGTGGAGCTCTCGCGAGGGGGGCTCGGAGGGAGTTTGACGGGCGGTGCCTGCCTCACCTGCGCCACCTCGAAGAGGTAGGTGGCGACGAGCTTGATGCCGTCGAGGAAGTGCGAGACGCGCATGCACTCCTCGGCCGTGTGCGGGCCGCCGCCGCCGTCGGGCGCCTGGCCCAGCGGCATCACCACCAGCGAGCGCGGGCACAGGCGCTGCAGCAGCAGCACCACCTCCATGGAGCCCCCGTCGCGGATCACGTCCGCCTCCTCCTGCGACACACGCGCGTATCCTCCGTGCCTTATTTGGTATTATTATGAATGTTCACAATTCAAAGAACTGACTGCCCCGGCTGGGAATGCAACTCGGATCTCCCGGTATATGCCCAGTTGCGCTAGTCTAGGGGGTGGGGAGACATATACAGTATAAACGTTTATGGCATTATTATAAAATAATATAATAAGGGGTGAATCGTATATTTTTGTTATTATTATTATTATTATTATTATTATTATTATTATCACCATCATCATCATCATCATCATCATCGTACTGTGTGCTCTGAACCTTGCGTTTTATACCGGTTGTCTCAGCGTCGATTTTCAGCCCATCATGTATTTTTGATATTTAAGAAGGGGAGAAGGCCATATGTAAATTGAGATCTTAACTTTAGTGGATCATGTAGTGTAGAATATGGTTCACATAAAACTTCTTGCTGGAACATTTGATTCCATACGACACTTCGAACTGAGGTAGTTATCGGCAAGCAGCGGCCTTAAACTAGTTAATTCAGGTCTGATATGATGATTCTTAAAGAAAAATTCAACGTGTTACACATGCAATAATTTAAAGCATGATAATATTTAGAACTAGTCAACCCAGAGATTCTTCAGAAAGTTTATGACTCTTCCCAGAATCCGTCTTTTGAAGCTGTACAGTTAGCATGCCATACTAATATTTCCCTAATTTTATCGCACACTGTTCGTGAATTATTTATGCTTAAATATGTAGGATATTTCCCACCATTAAAATAAAAGATTTAAACATAGAATACGTCAATAAACACCTCTACCTGGGACAGTTTCATTCGAAAACAAGCTGTAAAAATAATTTAAAACTAGAATCTCAAAAGCTTGGAAGAAATTTTTGGTCCTACGTTTGATTCTGAACAACAACAAAAAAGTATAAAGAACAAGAAAACGATATTTGATTCCTGTATACTGCCAGTTATACTTTATTGGGCCCAAATTCTGAACGACAAAACTAACAACTATATGAAAATTTTGTCGAAGAAAAATCGAAAGGAAAATGCTGGGAATCACGCTACGAGACAGGATAAGAAATGAAGATCTTCGCAAGAGAACGAAATTAAAATACTTATGCAGAGAGGCAAGGAAAATTAAATGGAGACTGCAAGTACAAAGAAAATTAGAAGAATCTTTGAACAATATTAGATAGGACATAGTTCATTGCAAAATTAATTCATTGAAGACTCGAACGTCCCAGGTAACTGATGACAAAAATTCGATCATAAACTTTTCGTGCCTCGAGTATTATGACATATTCTCCGTATCACTAAATATTGGTAATCGTTTAATAAAAGCAAGCTAGAATGCGATTTACAATGTGAATATTTCTGTGAATGAAATTATCCCAGAATCTTAGTGTCCTGCCACGGTGTTTGTCTTGTCAATTTGTTGCTCTGTCGTTCCACGTCAGCTTCATCTGCTGCCTCGTGGCGGTGGAGTCCAATTTCCTGTTATCCTTCGCGCATCATGGAGACCCATTGTCATTTCGACACCTTATCACGGCACCGTACTCTCGTACCCTGTCTAGGGAATTATCATTCATGAGCTGCTCTTCGTCAGCTTGTCAACGCTCCGATCTGTCACAACGTCATATCACTGTTTCATCTTCCCGTCAACCTTTCACCCCGAAAGCATGGACCATTTATCAGCTGTTTGGTATTTCATTCTACCAACCATTTGCTTCATCGTTTCATTTCCAAGGCATTCTATCGTAGGAAACCTCGTACATTTGTGACAGTACCAGTGGATAAGTAATTGCGCAACCAGTCGAGCAGCTCGGAGACAATTTCGTTTACTATTAAAAAGGGAAGTTATTCTTACCATCAGAATATAGCTTTCTAATGTAATATTCAAGTTTTTCCGTTAAAAAAATTAAGCATGAAGTATGTACTTAAATTTTGAGTTAATTTTATAATTGGATTCTTCGTTTATTGTTCATTCCCTGACATGTATTCTAAGTAAAGTAATTTATTCCTTCTTAGATGAATTAACATTAAAAGTTCTATTAACATTGAGCGATGTACTTGTATTCCACCTAAATAATCTTTATTTTCTAGTTCCATCTTCTTAATAAAAGCAAAACTTAACTTTTCTTTATTGGGGCCCGGCAATAAACGGTTTTCGATGGAAAATTCTCCGTTTTGCTGCGCACGATTGCAATACTTCCTCTTCTTGCGAAGTAAGGGCGAGAGAGTAAAAAGGCTTGCAGGGATAACGGTGAGAAGGAAAGCCCGGCAGTTGTTGCATGTGGGGGTGTGTGCATTCCGTTTCGAGGTACGGAAGGTCAGGGCATCGAGAGCCCGGGGCTTCGCGCTGCGCTGTCGCCGGGGATGACTTGCCCTGCCTCGACCTACTTTCAGGAGCACTTACAAGCTCTACAACGACCCTCCTAGACGCAGCACTAGGTCATCCAAGCTGACGTAGTGGTGATGCTAATTTAATTTCCGGAATTTAGAAACGGAAGAAGGAAAAATAACGATTAGACCTGGAAATAATTATTGAAAGCAAGATTGGGTCTTACTGAATGGGAATTGGTAATTAATTGATTTTTACCAGTATGAAAAGTGAAAATTTGTGTTTCTTAAAATTGTTAAAAATGTTATGAAACATACATTTATTAAGACAACTCACTATGAATTTTATATTATATTTAATAGTCGCAACATAAGAAATTAAAAAAGCACTATGATTTTTGTTATGAAAATGAAATAAGACTGCAGATGTAGTGTAATATAGATATAGTTGGATCCATGCGAACAGTCTATACGATTTTTAAAACTAAAAAGAGCTTCGTTCTGGAACTGCTTGCACGTTAGAACGGCTAGGAACTGCGTAGTGCATTACATCTTACACGGATTCATAACAATGATTTTAACGCATTAGTTATATATTGTATTACATATATAATTCAAAAAGGCTTAATACTCGTTCAAGAATGATTGTTTATGGGACAACGACCCGCGCCTCAATTTGTTTTCGTTTTTCAGTTTTTCTTGACTCATTAAGTAAATGTTGAGATAGCCCCTTGTTTTTCTTCTGAACTCTAAATGTTTTCCCTTCCAAACTTCACCTCCAGTTTTTACGGCGTTTTAACGTTAAATCAATAAATAAGCCTCGGTGTGGGTGGATAAACATTTTAATATTGCTAAGCGTTTATAAACAAACAGAAAGACCCGTGCTATTGTGTGCGCACAATAACAACTGAATTGTACGTAGATTTCCAGATTTTGCACTTTCCTGACCAACCATGCAGTGGAGTAGGGGTACCCAGAAGAGCTACGAGAATAACAATGTCCAAAAACGAATCATTTTATAGAATAAGTTCTGAGGAACAAAACCCAAGTCGTGGTGGGGGTGGGATCGCTGTACGATGATAACGTGTTATGGACTGTATTTTTGCCGATTTCTTTTTAGCGTAATCAACAATATTCTTTTTTCCAATTTGAATGTGTGTGCTGCACACCTAGCGTTGTATTTCCTATCAAAGAGTATCACATTTATGCGGTTTTGTCTCGATTGTGTCTTATAAATCGAATGAAGCAGACAGCTTTCCTGAGCTTTTCGTGTACTGAAGGGAAGTGGTGAGAAAGTGCGTGCTTAAGTGGCGTCGAGTATAGATTTTGGAGTCGAAAATAGGAATAAATCTTAAGTCTGATAACATTGTCGAATTCAAAACTTTTTATGAACAACAGCAATGGAAATGATTACGATTCGTTGTGTAATCTCTCTCTATATATATACGAGAGTATACAATACAATAAAGTCATTGATCCCAATGTTGGGCGAGGCCTCCCAATTAAATAGTGGTGTAGTTCAAAATTGTAACCGCTTTCAGGTGAGCTAGTCATGGAGAGCGTTACGAGCGTGTACTTAGAGCCTAATTGTTCGTTATAGTCTACCATGAACGGGTTTATTCGGAATATTATGCCTCATATTCCCTCCTGATTTTATGGAATCTTTTGCGATACAATTATCAGGAATCATGAGATGCTGTGTCATTGTTAAAGAACCACAATAGACGATCGAAACCTGAGGCAACGAACTTGTTACCTACTAACTCTCGTAATGAAAAAAATCCCGTAATTGATCTTAAACTCTCGTAATGAAAAAACAAAACCGCATGAATCTCACTATCTTAAAGTGTGAAGAATGGTGTTAATGGATTAATGGAATGAATTGCAACTATATTAACAAAAAAAGGCCAAAAAATAACCATTTAACGTTGGTTCAACACAACATACTCGTAGAAAAACGTTAATTAGTAGAATTTTGTGGAATTAATTAGTACGATTGAATTGTTCGTGTTTGTACGCTCTCTTTTCAATGGCCCAGTGCTTCTGCTGAGCCGCCAGCCGCGCTCTGTGCGCATCCGTAGAAGCAGATGGGAACGCAGGGAGGGCTCAGGCAGCCCGAACTGTTAGGAGAGAAAGGAGCGGCGCGGCACCGCGCTCGCTATTCGGGGACAGGAGAGAGGTGGCGGGCGCGCGTGCGTTGTTCGCGTGGGCGGCGGCAGCGCGACGCGGCCCAGCCCAGCCCAGCCCAGCCGGCCTTCGGACGCGTGGGCGGGCCGGCGGCGGCGGCGGGTGACGCGGCTGCTCTGCCTCTGTGCTGTGCCTAGGCGTTGCGTCACCGCATTGCGCCGCGCGGCACGGCACGGCACGGGAGGGGAGGGAACGGGATGCGATCAGGTACAGTGTACGGGACGCCGCAAAACAGGTTGGAGCTGAGCCGCGTGCGGAAGCAGAGCGGGATTTGTTACGTAACCCGGCGGCCCGATCGGAGCAGAGGTTCTCTCTTTACAGCGTTCCCTTCCGAAAGGCGCATTTTCGACTCGCTCGGAAACAAATGAGCGTCGTCGGCCCTGGAATGGAGTTGCGTTTCCTCGAAATGCCCTTTGTGGTTGGGAGGGAATGTGACGGCGTAGCTTTGAAGTTGGAATTCCCTCGATCTCTTATGAAGACGTACAAGCAGAGAGAACAAATACAACGCGTTTATTTTTTGTACCAACCATTTTGATCTGAGGAGAGAGAAACATAATATGAGTATTGTCAGCGTTAGTAGGAACCTACTTGCATGCGGAAGCAGTCAGTTTTACACGTAATCCAATACTGTTTTTGCTGACCAGCTTTTCGTTCCTCGTGTTTGTGTTATCAACGATAGAAATTTACTATTCATCACTGATAAAATCTCACTGTAGCATGTCATTCTTCAAGTTTATCCTCTGATAATGTTTTAGTTAATCTTTTTCGTGTGTTACGTGCGTGTTTTTTGGCTACATCCATTTTCTCTCCTGTAACAATTATTGCATTGGGATAATAGCAAAGCTATTTTGAAAAATGCACAGATGTAAACACATATTTCGTATTATGGGTGTGGTAAAATTAAAATATATTTAAAGAAGAAAATTTGAAAACGTGATTTTTTAAAAAAAGAAAAATATACGACGAGTCAAAATAGAGGAATGAATAGTCTTTTCACCGATCTGATTTCTTGGAAGTAAGCAGTTAATCTGTTTTTATTTCTTTTTTGTTTAGAGAAAGGTGGGGGAAATGTGTTAAATTTAATTAAAGACATATTAGACCAAAGAGAAGGCTGTACTTTGCAATTTTATTTACTTCAAAATCAGTTACCGTTGTTAGGAGGTGTATATTTGAAGATAAATGTTAAACTGTACTGTACAAATTGGGGCTAGTGTTTTGGAATTGTAGCTTACGTAATGGAGCAGTTACGAATCTTAGGGGCGGATGTACCTAATTTTTTATTTTCGCTGTACACCTCTTATACTTACTCGTCCTCTCCACTCATTGGGTTATCGAAGTCCAGAATGGAGGCTAATAGTGTGTCGCCCCATTACTACATCGTTTTGCTTGATGGGAAGATTATACTTATTTCGACACTTTTATAACGGCAGAAGTACTTATACTATCGCTAAGGCGTGTTCAAATTACGTTTGTCTCAAAGACTGCGGCGAGCACATTATTCAAGTAATATTTTGTGGGATCGACTATCAAAGAATTATTATAAATAGCACCGAGTAATGAGTAAAAACGTTCCCAATACTAGTTTACTGTAATGGTTTAATATTATTTAAGGAAGATGTGTGGAAATGAATATATATATATATATATATATATATATATATATATATATATATATATATATATATATATATTCAACTATACACGCAAACTAAAATATTCAAGGGAGAGATAAACAACTTCGAATATTTCAATATAACACCATATTCCAAAGAATTTGAAAATAGTATTTGGGCCAATGCTTTTATTGGTGACAACCAGGAAACTTAAGAGAAAATAAAATAAATCGAAAAAAAAAAAAATTGCGTTCGAGGTTTCGTTTCCCTTCTACAGAAGTTGGCAAAGTTTGCTTTTACCTGTAGTTTCTATACTTCTAAAGGAACTTCCACGACGCTTTGAAGAACGATGTGTTTTATATTACTTTGTTATAAAACATATTCGGGCGTAGAATTGTATTGTCTGAGAAAGCGATCGCGGCCAGTGATCGATGGAGGTTTTCGAGCGTGGACCGCCAGCGCCCCCGCCCCTCGGCGTGGCCCGCGCCCCCGCTCCCGCCTCGCGATGGCGCTCGCGCCCGCGCCCGCCCACCAGGCCGCAGCACTCACCGGGGCCCATTTCACTCACGAACGGAATCGCATTGAAAAGGCCGCGCGTGTTTTATCTCGGCGGGCAGCGGACGGACGGCGCCGGAAACCATTTCCGCCCGCCCCGTGCCCTGCTAGCTGACCCCGCTTCACTGTGAGTCCTCCATTCACGCTGTTCCCCTTACCGTCGCCCTAGTCCTTCGCAAGTTAATCTTACCCGCGGTCTTCCTTGCACGGGCTCCCGACTATTGGACTTGGGCCCAAATGGTGATGCAGAAATTTGCCATTGTGGGAACGAGCAATGTCCTTCAGAGCCGAGTGTCGTGATAGCGCAAATGCCTAGAAATAATTATCGTCCATCTAACTTTAATTAGTATTCTGACATCATTGTGGACATGCTGGGGAGAATTCATAAGCCAATTGAGTCTGACATTCTCTAGGGTTCACCTTCTCTTAGTAATCGGAAACAACGGTCGCTTAATTGTCATTTATTGTTGTTGCCATTGAATAGCTGGTGTCGTGTTAGTTGGGAAAACGGAAGTAGGAATTCCATGAGAAATAAAGTTTACTGCGTCAGTGAAGTTCGTATTCATTTTGAAAATGAATACTTCTTACGGTACCTCCTTTCCTGTACTTTCCTTCTTAAAGTCATCGTTCTATGTAGATTCCTCCTGCCTGATTTCGCTCCATATTTGTTTGCACCTTCTGCTTAAAATGTCTTTTTTTCTGATGGTTTGTTTGTTCTTAGCTACGAAGCCACTGCGTTATCCGCTTCCTCTCAACCCAAGCCATCAAATCCCCAACCTCACAGCCCCTCCCCGATCCTGCCGTGGCGCTCGCCTTTCATTCTCCACTGTCCTGGCTTCCGCTCGCGCGGCCATTTCTCTTCCCCGCCCTCTTCCGTCGATCCCCGCCTGACCTCCGCCTCCCACCCGCCCTCCTCGCCCTCCGCCCTCTCCTTCATTGCGTCTCCAAGGCCGCGACCAATCCATACAGCGCCCATTGACTGCGCCCGCAGAGATCGGCTCGTGGAATTGAACCCACACGCCCACCGCCATTCAGCGCTCGCCCGATGCATTTCCCTGCCCCTCTCGCCAAATTTTTACCTGCTCCAAAGGAGCTCCGGCGGGTTGCCTCTACCATGAAAGTGGACGCAATGAGATTGTATTCAAGATTCGCTTCTCGAATCGCACGTGTTCTGCTTTTCAGTCTGACCGTTACCATTCAACTTGGAGTTTTATTTGCCCGGCTGTGGCCTTCGAGATTTACAGGCCTATGATCTTTCGCATTCGAACAGGAAAAGTGAATAAGTTTGTCGGCGCTTCTAAACGATAAACTCATCGGCGTGGGAGTTGTGCACTAAATACGTTAGGTGACTATCCGATAATTCCATGTAAGATATCGACTATAAGATAAGAGGCCCGTGGAATGGTTTACTTACAGGTCCTACACTCTCCCGAACATTCTCTAGTTTTTTACCATAATTGATGCATTTCTTTATAGTTTTTACATTTAATGTTTCTTATCTGAAAATCGAAAATTTATTATCTGGACCGAAAACTATGGAACTATTTAATTTTTTCTTAGTCACATTGATTTGAAGAGATACATTGGTTCCCAATCGTTGTGACTATTTGGAACTGAGGTTTAATAACATCAACAATGAAAATGCTAAAATACTAATTTTGATTCCATTTATTTTGTTGCTGCAATCAAAAGAAAATTCTGTTATTTTCGGTTTCTAATTTTAGGCTTACCGCAGCAACATTAAGCTAATATCTAGTGTAACGTCATAGCATTTCACTAGTCGTCGGACCGCACAAGGCACGGGCCGGGGCGTGGGAGGGGGTGGTCCAGGCGTCGGGCTGGCGGTGCAACCGGAGCGGTCGCTTCGAATGCTTACTGCTTATAATTACTTCTCTTAATTCTCTTCTTCCTATTTAAATATTTGGGATTTTAAATGTGTTATTAATTTTTTTATAAGATGAAATTGAGATATTCAGTCGAACCCTTCCCATCTACAAATTAAATTATGTATTTCTTTAATGTTTTTTGAAAATCATTTAAAGAAGCATATGCATGTTAGTCAACATTTAAGAGATGATTTGCATTCTTGGCAGTTATGTTTTGCTTTTTCATTTCCAACAAATATCTTAGCGGGAGGGGAGCCATATAAGTGTAACGTTAGCTCCCTTTTTTATTGTTACGGAGGATATTCCAGACATTTTTGAATTAGTGTATTATGGGATAAGCTATTTTGGATAGCTAGTTTAGGTTTGTATTGAGATGGAGTCAAAGAAAATGGCAATGGACGGGTTGTTCACATTTTGGGTTCTGAAGGCAACAACTTTAAGGATTGACCAGACTTTGCAAGAAACCACGGAAAAGTAGTCTGGAGAGCGCGAACATATAACGTTGGTGGTTGCTGCAGAAAGTATAACACATCCAAATCTATCCATCAAGTCGGGAAAATATCAGGGAATTTGTGAAAAAATGTGAAGTCAGGGAAGTTTTTTAGATGTTATGAAAGTAGATATTATTTCAAAAAAAAAAAAAAAATAAAATAAAATAAAATAGTACAACTTTTTTATTCAATATCTATTTTTGTTTTTAATTTGTACTTTATCACGACGAACTAAGAGAGGGGTGAATTAGTTTCAGACTTCCTTTAATGTTTTATTACAAATCTGATCAGTGAAAAAGCGCTGAAGAAAAGGGAAAGAGAGGGAAATTTTTTTCCGTGGAATGAGAGCGCACCCTGTCAGCGTACCTTGTAGACGCGCTTGATGGCGCGTCGCGCGGCGCAGAAGTGCGGGGAGGACGGGTCCTCGAGCCAGGGGCGTGCCATGGCGGTGACGGAGAGGTGCATGGCGTTGGCGCTGGCGCGCTGCGCCCACGCGGCGTCCACGTGTCGGCGCACGGCGGTGGCGACGCGCTCGGGCGCCTGGTGCGGCACGAGGCGCACCGAGAACTTGCCGACGACGGCGCGCGGGATGGCCGTGGCCATGCCCGGCGCCGCCTGCGCGCCCTCCACCCCGTGGAACGAGATGGTGGGCATTCGCCAGCGGTGGCGCAGCAGCAGCGCCGAGTCGCGCTGGTGGCGCAGCTGCGGCGCGCCCAGCTGCGCGCCCACAAAAGCGTTGATTCATAAACAAGTACAATTAGTTATGTTGATTCACAAACAAGTAAAAATAGTTATGTTGATTCACAAACAAGTAAAAATAGTTATGTTGATTCATAAACAAGTAAAAATAGTTATATTGATTCATAAACAAGTAAAAATAGTTATATTGATTCATAAACAAGTAAATAGTTATGTTGATTCATAAACAAGTAAATAGTTATGTTTATTCATAAATAAGTAAAACTAGTTCTCTTGATACATAAACATATAAAAATAGTTATGTGGATTCATAAATGAGTAAAAATAGTTATCGTAAATAAGTTAAAATAATTATGTTGAGTCATAAATAAGTAAAAATAATTAATTAATATTTCATTAACGAAATACCAAAAAGATGGATTCAGATACTCGTATACTTGCACACACTTCATTTTTTAAACAATTTTTTCGTACAAAGATGTATATGAAATTTAATTTAAAATATGTATGCTGTAACGAGCAATAGCATCATCTGTCGGAGTTCAGTGCGAAGATCGACGATCCCCTACTGTGTGTTCCTGAGTGTTCGTGGGTCCCGGAGAAGAGTAACGCAAACGTTAGTGGAAGCTTCCACGCTCAGCGCTTGTCAGGTATAACACGACGGACAGTCTGACTTTGAGCTGTGAAACATGTGCGCCGCGTTGAACAGCTGTGCAGCAAAGAAATGAGCCATATGAAAATAATCAAGTGGACAAAACTCAAGAACTGTGGTATAAACGTAGAAGAATATTTGTATATAAATCAGTATTGTTAGTATATATTAACCCATTGAGTAATTTCAGATTAAGAGCATAAACGATTTTGTTAAAATAAACATCTGTGTTTTAATTCACTACCAAGAACTGCTACAATACTTATGGCCTCTGAAGATATTAATCCTGCCTTGCACATATGATTCTAATTTCTGGAGCAGCAGTCTCCGAACTAGCTCTGAACTCTCGAAAACATTTCCCATTGTAGAATTTTAACTCTTTTCTCAACTTTTGTTACCTAGTGTACCACGACAAAAGGAAAACAGAATAGTTGGAATTTGAATAGCCGAGAGCTCTTTAATGAGCGCACGAGTGAAATTGCAAAAGGCAGGATGGGTCTGCTATTCACTTCGAAGTTATTAGGGACTAAAAATTCAGATGAATATTATTTTTGCTATTGAATATTAATTGAGCGGGAGATTCTGAATTAACTGGCCTTTATCTGAGATGAAGGTACTTCTGCATGAAGGAACTTCTGCAACTGATTAAATTTGACGGGCCCCGAACAGATAAAAGTTATTGTTAAGCACAGTAGGAAGATGAACTTTGGCTGCATATTCCTTTGAAAATTGGAAACAAAATTTCACAAATGGTGACTTTTTAATCTATTTCTTAAAGGAAAAAAATCAAATGGTTATTAGAAAAGTGCATGTTTGGCAATATTTAAATACTGCACTTATTATTTTCTGTGTATGACGTTACGAACTTTACTTCTCTTGCCGAGATAATTTCTTTTCAGATGATACGTAGAAGTGTTTAAAATTATATGTGAATTATCAGTTTGCGTCTACTTACTTTAGATTACTCGCAGCGCTTTATTTCCCGAAGTGTTTCCTTTCCTCTCACAGCGCATTGTTCATCGCGAGAAGACAATAGAGAATCAGCGCGCGAGATCGAAAGGGGCCGAGAACGCCGTGTCGTCTCTCGTCACGGGTGCTGTCGATCGATGCATTAACGCTTGCCGTCAATCCAAATCCGATTGCGGCAGACGTATTCATGCCTTGTAACTTCATCTCTCGTCCTACGTACCGCGGCTCCGAAATAGCGTTTCCTTCTGAACGTGATTTGCATGAGAAGCGCAAGAGGTGCACGAAGCCTCTCCTTTCCTCTTTCCCGCCGCGCCGCGCCGCGCTGTGACGAGGCAACGCTTGATGTGGTGGCGGTGACGTGGATTGTGGTGACGATTGCTGTTGCCTGAGGCTGGACAAAGGGATGGTAATTTGGGATTAATAGGGTGGCGGCGGGGCCGTTGGTTGTGGTTGGATTCACAATACAGAGAACAGTAGTAAGGTTTGTCGGGGATGTAGGTACGGGGGTGGCACTTACACGACTTAAAATGGCGGGTGGAGATGGTCAAAAGAATAGGGGATGAGGCGTCTACGGGAGTTGGGACGACTGAGTCGATGGCGGGGGAAGGCGAGTGTGTTGCCCGAGGCAGTGGTAGGAGTGTTTTGTAGGCTCCGGAGACGGGCACAAAGAGCGGAAACGATGGCGGATGGAGGGCTGGAAGCGTAGGGGAAGAGGGCGAACGTGAAGAGCGGAAGCTGAGTGCGGGAGCTCGACGGAAGGGCGGGGGCGATACGCCTGGATCTGTGATGGAAGGAGTCGCTGCTCGAGGGCAGAGCAGGCTGGGAAGAGAATCGCAGTGTGGGGTGTAGGTCTTGGGAAGTCCTCGTCGAAGAACGCAATGCAAACAGAGAAGACATGGCTGAAACAAAAGCAACAAGCCAAGCGATATGTAATTCGAGAGATGGGCGGTTTCTGAAGCACAGCCAATATCTTCAAAAGTACTATTTATGCTTCAGATTTTTTGCAGCTATTGATATTAACGAACAATGTTATAACAGCACGCTAGTACAACAATCTTTAACACTTACCAAAATATTTGTGTGAAATTAAGGTAATGAATGAATACTGATTACACCGAACTGTTCAGCAAATCATTAATAAACTGGATCTTGTATAATTCCTGTCTGATTATTTTTAAATGATCACCTCTAAATTGTGCATTTATATAATTTATATAATTGTGCAAAACTGTTAAGCAAATCATTAATAAACTGGATCTTGTTTAATTTCTGTCTGATTTCTTTTAAATGATCACCTCAAATTGTGCACTTATATATATACTTAGCCCCTTACCGCATCCTGTGCCGTATGTGGCACAAACCAGTCTATCGCCTATTATGACGTTTCTGATTATCAGAACGCTTATATGCATAATGGATTGTCACTAGTACGTTCTTTGGATCAGTTTTCACCCAACTACTGTCGTCTTTCGGCCCGATAGTTAACTTTATGAGTTCTTCAATAGGGTGTTTTGTCTTTGTGACGGTGCGTCTATTGTTGGTCGTGTTACATGGGTATAACGCCGAAAATAAATGCAGCAGCTCTGTGAAAAATATATTTCTCGTTCACCTTACATCTGAAGAATCTATTTCTGCAATCAGAATACAAATTTATTATTCTCATAGTTAATAAAATACAAATGATGGTTTGTGCCATGTCTGACCCACCATGCAGTAAAGCTACATAACCTCACGGATGAATAGTGTTATATTGTAGGTTTATTTCAGTGTTTGACGTTTCTGTTTGCATTATTTAATATTTTCTAAAGATTAGAAATATATCTAATATTTATTCTATTAGCTTTATTCATGGATAACCATTAGTTTTGTAGTAAAAGCAGAATTTCTGAAGACAAAAATAAGTAATGATTCTGACATATCCGATTATGAAATCTCTATTATTGTACCTTAAGGTAGGTAAAACAAGCAAGAACAGTATTCGAATGACATCCTTGTTCCTGATTCTGAAAACGGCATGTCCCAGGTTCTAAATTAGGCAAGTGTGCTGGAATAAGAATGGCAGGGACACGGAGTCGTGACCTTGAAAACATTATGAAAACAAGGGATAAGCAGCTGACATATTGTCACAAGAAAGTAGACAGGATGAATTTAGTCACATACCAGTATGTACTGATACAAAAGGCCGGTGAAAGTATTGTGACTGTAAAGGAAAATCATTTATAGCATGTGAGAAATGCAAAGTGAACCTCTGTCTCTCTACACAAAAATTGTTTTTCATTGTTCTATAGAACAAATTCTTTTTTATGGTTTAAAATGTAATGATATAAGGTTTTTGAAATAAAAAGATACGACGCTTTTGACGTACATTTCAATATGTCTCAAAATTTTTCCACAAATGTACATTCATTCCTTTACCGCATGATGTGCCATATATGGCATACACTCAAATTTTGGATTAAACATCAAAATTATCGCTCGAAAGTTTCTTAAAACATCTTTCAAACATAATCTAATAAAAATAAATAAGTTAAATACTTTTTCCTCAAAATAAAAATGCATGCTGTAAGGGGGTTAGAAGAACGAATAACGCTTCTTAGTAACAAACGAGAATCATTATTATTTGGGTACTCAATCATAAACCCGAATAAACAAACGTTTGTGTTGTGAGTTTAAAACCGCCTCTCCCCTACAGGGGATGCGAAGGGTAGGAAGCAGGAGGTGAGGGCTGCTGCTGTGTTGGGTGGGGGCGCAGACGGCGGAGGTGGTAGCCGTGGCGTCGGAGGGTCCTTTCGCACCGCTGCTGGCGCGTCTCGGCAGCTCATAAAGCCAGATTCCGCGTCGGAAAGTCGTCGCTGCTGATCTCGACATCCACGCGCGCGCGGCCGGGTTTACAGCGCCGCGTTTTTTTTTATCTTCCCCGGCCTGCAAGGACGATGCGGCGCGGCGGGCGTTGCCTGAGCGACTGAAACTGTCGACGGCGGCGCGGTAATTCCTCACGCGGCAGCTCCCGCAAGCGGCCGCCGAGTGGGTGGAGAGGAGATACGGCGTGCGTTCCTTTTTATGGGTCTAGACGCGCGCGCGCCGGAGAGAGGGACGGATTTCGCAGCTGAAGCGTTTCTCTTAGTGTTGGTGTGTGATTTGTTTACTTACCCCGTATAAGGGAGCCCAAAATGTTACATAACGGCACAATTTTGGAAGTTGTGTTGAAAATGGTGATTTTTATCTTATACTTGTGGACCAGGCAATACTTCGCTATTGCAATGTATTGCGCTTATTGTTCACGTGATTGTTTATCACGTTTTACGCTACGCTTTCTAAAAATTTTAATAGATGAAAGACTCGCGAGTATGAGTTTGTTCTATGTCCTGGTTTGGACATGGCTGTCCAGAATCCTATTGTTAAAACGTTCTCTCTCAAGTTTGGGCATGCATTCGCCACGACATTGTCTTCGAGAAAATGGATTTACTTGTCCGAAATGACGTTCAAATAATAACTCCGGCAGATATTTCTCTAACGCAAGGGCAGAAAATGCAGCGAAGACGCGCTTAATAGTTGAAGGCGCGGCGGGTTGCGTAGGGAGCGTTTAAGTCAGCATAACCGTATAAAATCATCAACAATGCCCCCGTTTTGCGTCTATGTGCGACAGACATACGCACATTTTCATTATACTATGCCCGTATTATTCGCGCAAGTTCAAGCCATAAGTTGACAAAACTTTATCGCCAACTGATGAACGGTACGACAGCGCATAAAATATGAACATTGATTTTCATATACTGGATATTCATGGTAATATATTTAGTGTCATATTAAAGAATATTTGTGATTTTATTCCATTTTATTGTGCGTTTTGTCGCCTTCATAATCAAGGGTCGTGTGAAACATAATATTACGAAATTATATATAAAATAGTAGTTTTATGTTACATACTTCTTATTTTGAACATGTTTGTTTCTGTTGCAGGTAAGGGAACGCATTCGTGAAAGTGGTGATCTGCGGTAAATGCTGTACGTGGTCAAGGTACGACTTATCGCTAGCATGAAATGCTATTGAAGCCGCGACACCTTCGTTGAGAATTAAATTCAATGGCAGGAAGAAAGGTGAAGTGAATGGCGAGTTCTTTCACTTTCTAGATATTCTTTGCAGCTTAAATTATACAGACTGTAATTTTGAAATTTACAATGATGCAAATATGAGTAATCTTCAAATTATTTTGTCAAAAATGTATCGCTCACAAAAACACAATGATATCAAATGGTGTATGGTGTGTGTGTGTGTGTGTGTGTGTGTGTGTGTGTGTGTGTAATATTATGCATTATTGATAGAAGGGCAGTGCGATAACACATTGGAGGAACTGGCTGACGAGAATAGGCAATATATAACCCAATGGAAATCGTAAGAATTATGTAGTTGCATCAATGAAATAATGTGACCAGTGTTTTAATCTTTTTTTCTAAAACCAGGGAATTCTTTAGACTTTTGTGTTTGAAACTTTGATTTGCTGACGAGAAATTGCGTAAAAGCATTGCGTTTTAAAGTTAAAACCAAATACATTATTATTGTTTCATTTTTTGTGTGTATTTTTTTATATTTTAATAACGTAAGTCGTAACTTGAGAATTACAAGTTCATACAACTTACCTCCGCTCATTTTGACGAGCTGAGATAAGGGGCTTAAGCCCCTTAGAGCTCAAGTGGTGTGAAACATTTTTTATGTTTTTTGAATTAGGTTGAAAATAGTGTTCAGAAAGTGGCATTCTGTTAACAACAGAAAGGCTGAAGTTGTACGTTACTTAGCAATAATGTAGGTAGGAATACAAGTTTATTCCGTCAGCGGAGCCATCCGCCTGTTGACAGGCATAGTGGTTTAGTTGGGAGTTACACCATTTTACCTAATTTGATGTCTCAGTTCGCTGTGAACATTCAATGGGTACAAGAGGAGTGAAACATTCACATTTCTGTTTAAAAAAACTCATTTTGAGTTCACGCCCTTTCTCAAGTTGCCTTTCAAGTTTGGATCTAAAAAAGGGCCCCCAGTTTCTCTTCTATCCCATCTGTTCATCCACTTCTGTAAGCATCTTTTTGCTTCTTGGTTGAAGACATGGGATACTGAATGGAAATTACAATTGCTGTTGATGACTGAAGAATAATAAAAAATATGTAATGGGCAATGGTCCATATATGCAAAAAATTATAAAATAATGTACTGCTGAATTTTCATACCAATAGGAAAACATTAAATATCTCGAAACAAGAAAAGTCACTTGGGTCTCATTTGAAAGTGCACCTACTCGTAATTGTGAGTAGTTGAGCTTTGAAATGAGATATAATTGGGGTTTGAAAAAAGATTTTGGCAATGGAATTCGAAAAGAGAGAACTGTCGGTCTTTTTAAATAAATAATATTCTCTGTAATTCTCTCTAATATAAATTTATACTACTGCCAATAAGTCAGTTATTTTTAAAGAGAATGAATTTTAAAAAGAGGCAACTTTAGGTCTTTTAAAATATTGTTAGAAACTAAATAAAACGCTGGAAGCGTATATAAGCGGCGCAAGCAAGTAGTGCAAACTGAATCTTCAGCTCATACAATAGTTTTTAGCGACTACTCGTCACTCGGTTGCGTCGCCTTTCTCTTAACCGAGCGTGTTTTTTGTGTTCGTTTTTGAACCCGACCTCGTTGTACCGCGCTGTTTCAATTTCGTTACACCTTGCGTCTGACTTGTGACACATCTCGTCGTAAGTATTTGCTCATGTTCTCGCCAGGAAACTACTGTACTCGCTAACAACGCCTGCGGAGAACTTAATCATCTCCGGAGAAGACTCTATCTAGCCTGGAAGTCTCATTTCCAAGAAAAGTCGAATACCTCCCCCTCCCCTCTCCATGGCGCTGCCCCACGCCGAAGTTTGGGCGAATCTCCGCCCCGCCATGTGTCGACTGGGGAAACTCGGGCGAGGAGCAATCTCGCCCTTTCTCGCCGCCCGCGGAGCGCGAAGAGGACACCGAGGGCAGCGGCGAGCATTGCGAGGGAAGACGGAAACGGAAACTACAGGCCGGTCCGGATGGGCACCCTCGGCCTACGGGGTGCGCGATGAGGGGACCTCAGCGGCCGTTTCAGTTGGGCGCAGTTGAGAAGGAAAGAATGAAAGAAAAACAAAACAAAACGTCTTTGCGAAAATTGAAGGTTCTCAATGGTAATTTTGTATGCAATTTATTTACGTGTATGGACTCAATTACATGCAATTTTGGGAAGCTAACACGTTGTGTATGCTACTGTTAATTTTAATCTGTAGAGTGTTTTCTTCAGTTTTATTTGTGTGTGTCCTCTTCAAAATTCTGAGATTTCTTTGTTGTAGGTTGTGATGGCTGGTAATATATTTTTTAAAACCGATTGGAATCATTAAGTGAAATAGACTGAAATTTCCTTTTCTCTTACAAAAATGTATTTAAATCTATAACATCTTTTATAAATTAATTTATATAAATGTGCTGTTCTTCACATCATATTCGTTAGCGAATCATATTCCTAAAAGTACTCTATCTTAATGAAGTTGTGTGGGAACGGAGGAGTCTCAAGTATGGCCATTATAAAATAATGTTGTGCTCGTAAGCTAGCAATTGAGTCCTGAGCGTCGGACGTTGATGCCTTGGTGGTGCAGTCCCATCCCCTCTTTCGTGAGATTCTCCGCCTCGTTTCCGCCACCGCACTCTCGCTGCCGCGCCCACCTTCCCCCTCTCTCGCCCCTGCCGCCGCCTCCGCCCCTACTCCACCTCCGGCCCCACGATGAGATGGAATGCTCATTTCGGTTGCAAATGTCAGGAGTCATCTCTAGCCGCACAACGCAAGTGGACGGCAGCGCCTCTTTCAACGCGAAGCTCTCCCCCCCCCTTCGCTGCGCCCACGCCGTTCCTGCCGCGTTGCTCACAAGGCTGTAAGATTAGAATGCAAACTGGGAGGCGACATTCAATAAGGTCACTGCATTACTGCGTACGATGCCACATCTCTGAGTTGAGACTTGTGTTCATGTCTCAATTTTTGATTTGTAGTACAATAGTTGAGATATTATTCATAATTTACACGACACGTTTCGTCTAGTGAAACTTGTTAAAATTAGAAACTTAACAAAAATATTTCCTGTAAATTACGTAAGTGAATAAAGAATATATGAAATATGAATTATAAAATTGGTCTCCTAAAAGTAGGAAAAACTAATTTGAATTTGACTGCATTTTAGTTTTATAATAAAATTTACTGGTGTTTGCTGAACATAGTAAGCAGTAGGAAGAGTAAAAGTGTTTAAAACACATTCTTTTTAACTTGAATTATTTTATTGGAAATATGAGTCATTAATTGAATTTACAGTATATGAAATTCGGTTCGTTAATTGCAAATTAATCATCAAATATTCTCAGAAGAAATGAGCAATTAAATGCGCAAATATGTACTCCGTATTATGCTTTTGTAATCAGTATTAGAATGTCCATACATTTAGTGTATATCCTCACTGATTGAATAAAATTAAATTTACATTCAACTCTAGGCTTAGGCCACTCGTTCACCGAGAGAATCCAAAGTTTCGCTATTACGGCAACGAGCCAAAAATAAAGGACGTAATTATCATACTTTATCGCGTACATGCAACTCCTCCTTTTCGTTTTCCCGATCTGGAGTCCCTGCTCGCGAGTAAAAACCCAACGTGGGCCCCCTTGGGTGCGTGGGTGAGTGTAGGCGCGGCTCTTTTTGCACATGACTCATACTCATCGCGTACTCTGGCGGGAAGATACTACACTATTTACTCTGGCAAATGCAACTTTTATTGATTTGATAGATTATTGCACTATCAGCCAAGAAATCATACCGTGTCTTTTGTTCATTATGAAAGTATTAAAATTTAAAACTTACCAATTATTGCAAAAACCCTAATTTAAATTGTTTATGAAAAAAACTGATTTGAGGATTCATCTTTACTTACATATTTAAGAAGGAATGTACTTTGTACTTTGGATCGATCTAGAACTTAAATACAGTCCTCTGGTTCATGACGGATCTTGGAGTGATTGGAAGAAAGTAATTCATGTGTTACGTCTGTTATCATTTATTTCTTAAAATAGTGTCATTTGGGTATGTATTCATTTTGTAATGAATGCATTCCGAAGCACATATCTAGAGATATTTTAATTTCATATACAATATTTAGAAAATGCGGGAAGATAATGTAGAATTGTTATATTTTTAAATGAATGACTCGTTGCAACTACTAGTGCTACAATTTTGTAATTGGACTAAATATGACTATATATTGGTATATAACTGTTGAGTACATAAATATTGAATCATTTCAGAGCAATTTATTTCTTCTGTTTCAATTGTGCGTTTTTTAACGAAACAAAATGTTACTTCGTTTTCAACTTCTGTACGCAAATAACTGTCTTTCTTGTTAATTTAATCGAATGTTACTTTAATTTCCCCAGTATTAAATCTAGGTAATTATATTTGATCTACATATTCATATTGTTTTCTGTGATATTTGTCTAAAATATTAATTAACATTCTTGTCAAAACTTTAATTGGTAAGCATTTTGGAACGTAATGACTTAATGCATTCCATAAAAGTTTGAATGGAATATAAAAAAAACTTTTAAAATTTTTCTTAAACAATTCAGTTAGCTATGCTATGCTCACTATTCTGCTGATGACTTCGTAGAAGTTTGTGGCGGCTTTATTCTCAAATTTTCTTTGAAGAGTACGACTCGGCCGATTTCCTTTTTAAACTCGTTTATTTCACAAAAGTCGTTCCAAAACGCTGTGTTGTATTCTCCTAGTTGTTCCGCATTGTATAAAGAGTGCTCTTTAAAAGTTCTTCATAAGAAGAGAAACGGCGTAAAAATGCCATTGGAAGTTTGAGTCCTCATGACGTGCGTTTATGAGAAAACAGGATTCGAGTGCCAAGGGATGGCCACGTCCGGTCTTTGAAGTCTCATTTTCTTGCAAACGACCGTTCACAACCCAAACTTTGCATGACATTTAAGTTCACTTTTGTCTGCGATCCCACACCGCTGCGTTTCTTTTACAGAAACTCCGCCGTTCCGTACGACGGGGCTTGCGAAGAAGTAAAAGTTTGAGAAACATTTCCTTCGGGACGCGTAGTCATTACTCGAAGGGTCTGAGGTTACCTTTGACTGCCTTTTGGATGCTGATGCCGCAGAAGTTTCTGGAACACTTTTTGATACGTCTTATGTGACTGATAGAGAAAGTGCGGATATCTGGAGACAAAGTAGGCTTCGGAGTTTTGTGATGTTCAAATCTCTTAGAGAACAGTGCTTCGATACTCCTCATGCAGAAACACGTCATTTGAGCTGGACGAAATACTGAAGACTCCTATGTAAATTGAATTTTCCAAGATAATAACAAGAGTACGTTGGAGCCAATATCTAGAAAGCGTCTTATGCAAATGTATGTCGTAAACAGATTAACGACGGATTTTAATGTACAAAACCTGCCATTTTATAAAGAGGACATAACGTGGTTTTATTATGGATATTAATCTTCAAATTTTCTGCTCTCATGAGCGTATATCGTGATACGAAGCTTGCGAATGTGTGGTGTTGGCTGCCTTTTTTTTCGGATATTTGAAACTGATACGTAAATAGTATTATTAATGCAATGTATAACTACGGAAAAGACTTGCTAACAATGGTTTGAAAAAATTCATAAAATCATAGCATGCTAGTATGTTAATTTTTGCTCTCATTTTACGTCAATTCTGTCTTCCTGGAACTCCCCTGACATTCGATATCCGTGGCATTCCGAACCGTTTTCGTTCGCTGGCTGTGGGCTGTTTGCTATTCCGCGCCAGCGTTCTCTCGTAAGTTTTGTGGCTGGGACTGCCATTCCCGGTCGTGTTTCTAGGAAAGTGCGTGCCGCGTAGTAATTCCGTGGAACGGGAGCGCTTAGAATTTCCCATCGATCGCGCCGGCCCTATTGGGCGGCGGCGCGCACGGAACGGCAGGCGGTCGCGCGTCGCCTCCGCGCCGCCCCCGCGCCGCGCGGCACTTGCCTCGTCAAAGTGAGCGGCGCGGCTGCGAGAGTGGAGCAGGTGATGAAATGTGGCAGGAAGCGAATGGTGTGTGGTCCGTTAGATCGACGGTTTGAAGACGCGCCCAATTCAAGTCTTTTCAGCTCTTTGATGTGTTCTGAGATACATTTTGCACATTGTCATATTTTGTATTAATGTGAATAGGGTACATCTGTTACGATTGTGGGGTATGAGTGAAGGATATTAAGTTTTGTTTTATTCGAGCCAACATAAAATTGATGCCTTGGTCACCTTTGTTATCTTGCGCGCGTTTCTCAGGCTTTATTAATGAACACTGTTTCTGTAAAGTTGTAACGACAATTGGCAGATTTTCATAGTTGTAGTGCAATGCAAATAAGCTCAAGATTACTTGCAGTGTTAAAAAATGTCTTAAAATTTTGAATTTGAGAAAACTCCTTCACAAAGTGCTCGTCAATCTTTCTCAGTCTTTGGTGGGTCAGTTTAATATAACATGCTGAAAAACGATGATTCTTGCTCGATTTTTGTTCATTTAGGTTCTAACCATGTTCCTTTAACATTACTTATTTTTTAAGAGCATCTTATAAGCGTGTGATTATGTAGAGTTTTTTTCTCTCATCAAATTGTTTATTGAACTTCAAAATACTGAGCTATACAGTTACTACTAGTTGTGCAAAGTGCGCCTTTTTCACTGTCAACTTAAATTATCTGATCACGGTTTATGGTTCTATTTGATTAGAATTATCTTGTAATGGCAATCTTACCTAAATGTGTTTGAACAGTTACCATTTATTGCGTATGTGCATCGACTAGTGTGCATTGCGGTGCATACGCTTGTAAATAGACGTTCTCCTTTAGTATTTTCTGTAAATTCGAATCAGTAGGCGAAGGTTGATATACTCAACTTGAGTGTGTGTATGTATATATATATATATATATATATATATATATATATATATATATATATATATATATATATATATATATATATATATTGCAATGAGGCCATTGCTGGTCGGCCGGACCCAAACTTGCCGTATGCGGCAGGTCGGGTTCATCACAAAAAAGAAATATATATGTATATATATATATGTATATATATGTATATATATGTATATATATGTATATATATGTATATATATGTATATATATGTATATATATGTATATATATGTATATATATGTATATATATGTATATATATGTATATATATATGTATATATATGTATTTCACCGTTGCTCTAACATGGACTTCGCTGCTTTTCATATTCCAAGGACACACATCACTCATGACGGGAACGATCTTTTTTGTGGGGGGTGAGAAGCGATGCGAAAATAGGCAACTTTCATAGCAAAGAAACTAATAGTATTTTTCGTACTGTAAACATGAATAATGGGAAATCTAGAAATTAATATTTTCTCTGTTATATATTCGTAAATCGCACTACGTTTAATATTAATTTTTGTTACTTTAGAGTAAGTGTGTGATTGTCATTTGTAAGATTCCCACAGCGCCGAGCAATGCGCGTGTCATTACTTCATATGTAATCATACATACGTATGTATTATCCGAATAAAAGAAGAATGTGGTTGACAGTTCCCGGTAACACGGTGACGTCAGCTCCGTAACCTAAGCAACAGCGAATCACAAGTATCGCCATTTGCCCTATGTTGTCACGTTTGAACTGAGAAATGAATCGCGTATCCGGAGTGCTGCAGTTTATCGGCTGAACGTCGACGTTTGGGTGTAATTAGCGAAGGATGAGAAAATGTACGTTCCTTATTTATTTTCTTTCTTTTACGTGTTACGAATTTTCCCGATTTCTCTCAGCTGTTCGTCTTATTGTTCAAAGCACGTGGTAGAGTGCGCAGTACGCGGCAACGCCGCCCCCCTCCACACTGAACTGTCAACCACATTCTTCTTTTATTCGGAGTATAATCTACTATGTCATTACTTTAATGTTGTGCGTGTTGTGTTAGTGAGTTAATAATTCTTTCGTTTGCATCGACAATCTTGCTCAAGGCACCGACTCAGAGCAGGAATTGATGCCACTGCAATTCTTTAGACTATGAGGCCCTACGCCTCGAGTCCCGACGATAGCAGGATTTTCGACATTAGCTAGATAGCTTGGTCGAATTCTGCCGCTGTCTGGAGGAGAATTGTAGTGGCCAGTTTGTTCTTTCTGTACTTTGCTGTGTTTTCTCCGACCAAAACAAGGCGAAAGCCGGAGCAAATACCCTCACAAACGGGCCACGGCGTGATCTTCGTGCTATCTTTCCTTCCTCTTCCTTGTCCTCTTTACTTACACGCTCTGCACTATCACACCTGTCGGGAGACCAGTCGGGAGTTTCGAGATTGTTGCGGCTGGGGCAGGTCCTCGCTGGCGGGAGACACCTGATTGGGGAAACCCTGCTAGCTGACGTATAAATCGGCGCCGGATCTCGCCATCCAGCTGGGAAAGATTACTGCCACTTGTCGCGATCAAATATGCACTACACTTACGGGACTAATGACCTTAGGAGTTGAGTCACCCGGCAACACTAATGAATCAAATGAAATCGAAAGCATCCCGCGCGGGCGCTGCCCGGGGCGGGGCGGGGCGGGCACTCACCGCCTTGCGCAGGTCCTCGGCGTCGAAGGCGACGTGCGCCATCTGCGCGTGCTCCTCGCGCGTGACGGGCGCCACCGACGCGTTCAGCCCCTCCACGGCCGGGTCGCCCTTGTGGTCCTGCAGCGCGTTCAGCAGGTACACCAGGTCGGCCATGGGCTCGTGCACGGCGCCGCCGAAGTGCCCGCTGTCCAGGTTGGCCGTGCCGCCCATCACCTCCAGGTGGAAGTACACCAGGCCTCGCAGGCCGTGGACCACGCACGGCTTGTCCTTAAGCCACGACAGCTTCGTCACGCAGATCATGTCCACGTCCTGCGCGCGGATAAGCGGACGAACGTTTTAACTGACGTGTTGAAAAAATGGACGGGCAGTTTAGAACTAATTATTGTTATGGTTAGCTTGCATCTAGTCTGTCGACTTATATTTCAAGGCAACTGGACGATGCGGGAGGTGGTACTCGACGTCACATTTGATTTGGTTTCACTTTGCCTGTTATTTCACACACATGCCTTGCACTCCCCTCCACCCATTCAATTGCGTTACCTTGGTCGCTAATTGACATTTCTTCTCCGTTCTGGTTCCTACTAATGATAGAAATTGTATGTAATATTAAAAAAAGGGCTAATGGAGGGAATCATAGTTGAGCAACTTGAGAGGTGAAGGGAAAACTAAGGAAAGGAAACGTTGTAACGGCTACCTTTCAATGCTCTGCGTTTTAATTTAGTCGTGAAACAATTCGCTCTTACATTAGCATTGTATTGACATTATTATTCAACAAATATTCTCCACTACAATGTTTTTGGAGTAATTCTCCGTGTGTTAAACAAAATTTATCATTTCCACTACATTTTTTGTTCTCCGATAAAATTTTGTGCATTAATGTATAAATTACGCCGTGAATGATTTTCTGTGGCATAATGCCTTCAACCTTCATGCACCGCGTTACGTCTATTTTGCAAATAAACATTCCCGCCTGAGAAATGGCGTAGTTTTCTTGGGTTCTCATCCTTTTAAGTACGCAGAGAAAAATTACACGAATAATAAGGAAATGCAATCCACGTGATTCCTGCAAGCTTCTCTTCAGTGAGCTTGGAATCTTACCATTGCTTTGCCTATTTATTTACGAATCTGTTGTTTTTGTCGAAACTGACTTACTCAACAGTGGGAACATATTTTCATGCGTATATTATTACTAGAGCCCGGAAGTTTGGCAAAATGCGTTTTTGTTATTCTTACTATTTCATAATTTTTGACAATAGGAATCACTTAACTGTGCTTCTGGCGTTGTTTTAGTATATTTTCATTTCGCCTTTTTTGCCTATTTTAGCTTCTGGTGCCAATTTTTGCCATTTTGTCTTATTTGTGCCCTTTTCTGCCTTTAACGTCATTATTTTTTTTTCTGGCAGATATTTCAATCAAGCAAGTCTAGGCAACACGAAGGCAGGTCGTATTGTGTCTTTCTGAGGAAGCAGAGGCTGTGTTAACAATTATTTTTGATTTTTTTCATTGATGCCGACAGGCTTTAATCGCTCACGAAGAATCCCGTCCTACTTTTGAGCCTCGAATCCCTTTTGAGGACAGTTCCCTGTTTATGATATACCCTTCTCAATGCTGGGGATTACACTAGTGCGAAGAACGAAAAATATAATTCTGTTTTCACTGATGCCATTTCATGATTCAAAAGGGAATCCACAATATCATTTCGATGAGAGAGCCTGGCCAATAAAACAAATTTATAGCCATTATACTGGATGGTCCTGTGATATCAATATTACCAAGAGGAAGATCGTTTCCTTACACGTTAATGTTAAAGGTTAGCCGTTACATGTTAGAGCTAATGTAAATTTGAGAATTAGAATAAAAATCTGAATCATTTTAATTATTCATTTTTTTCAATAATTCCATTTGAATGTGATTTTTCATTTTTTACACGCCTTTGGCACCCCTTCTTTAGCTAGAATAAATTCCTTTTTCATGCCTATTTTAGTAAAAATAAATGCCTTTTTGTCTGCCTATTTTAGGTAAAATAAATGCCTGAACTTCCGGAATCTAATTATTACAATACACGTCGTAGAAATCACATTTATCAGGTGTCAGTGTCAGCAGCTCATTATAAGAAATACATTGCGTTACTTAACAACACATTGTCAGATGACAGTAAAAAATTAAAATCAGAACACAAATTTAAGTTCAAAGTAAAATCTTTTCTGCCGCGTAACTGTTTCTACAGAATTAGACTCTACTGACCATCAAAAAGGAAAAATCATATTTCAACAATGAGATATAATAATACTTCATTAGTGTACATTTGCATTTTATTATTTTAAAAATATAATATACCTGTAACATATAATATTCTCCACCTTCCGGTAAATGACCATTTCATTTCGATCAGGTTTCTGTTCAGTTTCGTTGATCCATTAAGCAAATGCTGAGATGGCCCCTTGTTTTGCTTCTGGACATAAATGTAGCTTCATTATGCACACGTTTTGTTGAGCTCACCTTTTGCTAGTACTGGTAGGAATAGAGATGGGGGTATTTTTTAGCAATAAAAAATTAAAATCTGCTTTTCGTTTATCGATGCAAATACTTTTTTTTGAAACTAGGAAGCGAAAATGTCTAGATTTCAAAAGTTGCTAACTTAGCTTTTTTGAAACTTTTATTCATCATTCAACTACTTATAGTTAAAATGTTAGAAAGAGATTCGGGAGCTTAAAAAACGTGTGCAGATGGTACTTCCCTCCCATACGTGACAGAGTTTTTACTGTTTTTGACTAAATAAATCAAATCAAATTAATATGTATCCTAGAAAATTACTTCCTTTAATTATTGTTTACAATGCTTTCATCTTCTTCACTCATTGAAATTGGATGGAATTGAAAGAGAAAAGTTGGTTGCGTTATGCTAAGAGTCTCGAGTAGAAATGATTCTGGTCAATATAAGATAATCCCATTTTAATTAGTTTTTTTGCGCAATTCTCCTATAACCACAGAGGAAAATGTATATGAACCAGTGTCATCTTGACCTCTCTGGTTGTGGAACAAGGGTGGATTGCCATTATTGTGTTCATCGTTATATGATAATAGACACTTGAAGAGGTAGGTTATGGTTGAAACCTCGCCCGAGCTACATCCAATATTACTAATAGTATTCTATTTCGTTCGTGCTAATAGTATTCTACTACGTTTTCTTTGAGAATTCAGAAGCGAAGCGTCGTGTTATAGATGCGTCGCTGACCAAATAAAATAATAAAATTAACTCGTAAATATTTTGAAGATTTTTTAAAATTATTTATATGAATATATTGTTTATCCTTCTATTTGGTGGTTCACTTACACTTGGTGATCGAAAAGTTATATCTGATACTTTTTCTGAACTTTCTGCTTGCTCTCTTACAGAGAGTTATCTATCCGAATGCTTTTGAATCACAGAGGTTTAAAAATAAACAGTTTCTGTGTAATAGAATTGCAAAATTTCAAAACAACAACCTAAGTACATTTGTAATTTTTTGAAAATAAAAAATGTTGACTATGCATTTAAGGACTTTTTTCATTTAGCTAATTTGATATGCAATGCCAGCGGCAACATACGAAAGCAGTTTACGGTCTTAAAAAGAGCACATAATTTTAAAAGTAAACACAAGAAGAGCACTTTTGCAATTTGACCGTATTTTCAATAGAGAAAAATCTTGGATCCGTACGAGAGAAAATGGTTTTCTACAAAACAGTTATTCATAAATTTTCCGCTAAAGATTACTCCAGTTTTTTTTTAAAATTATTAAGGAAGATAAGAGTTTCAGGAGTATTTAGGCAAGCTTTTTTTAAAATTCATGAATGTCAGTCCAATGGAAACACCGTCTTCCGAACGCCGCGAATGATTTTACAACAAAAATAATGTAAATTTAATCTTTTAGCAATTTAAATAATTTATTATGTCAATTTTTGTGATGTCGTAATGAAATAATGGGTGGCATTATCTAATTTTTGTTGTTGTTTAGTTCACTTTTGAAAGTTTGATATCTGTTCTCTTTTTTTGTAAATATGTCTAGTCTTTGCCTGGTGCGTTATCGGTATTGCTTACTCATTCTGTCATTTTAGTATTGTAGTGTCCTTCTTAAACAGTTTGTCAGACCTCATTGTGTTGGTCACTGTCAATGTTTGTGGTGGATGTTATAGATGGAGATAATATTGATGGGGTCCACTTGAATTTGGTGAATTCAAAGTTTAACTGTGTGTGGTTAGGATGAGGGAGATGGTAACAAAGTTCTGTTAATTTTGTAATGACGGAAGGAATTTTTATGTCTCGTGTTTTAAAAATCCGTAATATAACTTTGGCAGCTTGCAGGAGTCTCGTTATGTTGAAAGATGTAATAAGATGGATATTAGAGCAATATTAGAAAATTAATATTTAGAATTATTATAACTATAAAATTCAAAATATATGATTTGAGAAAATATTATTAGAACAAAACAATGTAACGTTTTTGAGTGAATGATAGTTATGAAAGCGGCATGGGCGGCATAAGAAGTAATTTTATTGATACGAAACATTTCTTGGCTTTTATCGAACCAAATTGCTGAAATAATAAAAAATTATCAGCATAGTAAGACGTTTTAATTTTTTTCCTGGAAGGGGCACGCGCAGAATAATTGTTACGAATGGTAATAATGTCAAACTAATCTTTAAATAATTACTTTATTTTATATTTATCAGATTTAATGAATTTTAATTTTGCGTCCGTTTCAACCTTAGATTAAAACATACAACTCCGGGTACAGGAACGACGTACCAAAGATTTCTAAAGCGATTTCAATTTCAATATTGCGTTGAAAGAGTCCAGGAGATGAATTCAAAAATGTAGACTTATAATATCAGAGGAATTAACCTTGGATTTGAGTGTTTAAAAACCAGAAAACACTACAAATTGCGAACCCCATCCCTACACAAAAGTAGACCCGGTCTCTGGAATTTTGTGATGATTACGTAAAATCGCACATCTCGCCATTGGAAAGAATCTTTTTACGTAAACAAAATAGATTTTTCGTATATTTGGTTTGTCATAAGGTGTAATTATGCGTAAATGTTTATTGGTGGTGGATAATTGTAATCAATCTCTCTTTCCATTTCTCTCTGAAATTGGTGGGTTTTCTCGAGTGCAATTTTATTCATTTGGAATTAAGTGAACCCAAGAATTTACGGAACAAAATACGACTGCGGTTGAAGAGCAAAAGATAAATGTCATGAAACTAGCGTAGAAGAGCTTTTCTTGCATAATAAGAGAATAATTTTGAGAAATGTATTCTCTCAGATGACCTTTTTGTATAGCGTATGAATAATTACTACGGTTAATTAACGCTTTGTGGAGAGACATTTGTCACTTCAATCATGCACGTTGTAATCAGCAAGAATGTTGACAGATTCGTCTCGAGTCCTAGCTTTTTTAGTCTTTGTCATCTCTCATTATTTCCATGAGCCTTGCCAGCCACCACAACAGATTGCCACCTCATTTCGGGGAGTATTGTTCTGACGTCTGGAAGAAGAGCCACCGGTAAGCGAGTCTTTTGTTCTTATTTGCACGCGGAATATTTAATAACTCAGGTTAATTACGAACGTTCCCGGAAACACGTGGTGTACTTTTGCGCCAGGCGTGGACTGGTGGAACGTTTAGTCGTGTTGCAGCTGAACACTGCCGTTGATTGGCCGGGTGCTTCAAGCCAGAAAATACCAAAAGTAAAAGGAAAGAAACAACAACAACAAATTTTTCTTGCCTCTTGGCTCGAAAGTATGAAAGTTATTTTTGAGGGAAGTCAGAATGTGGTTGCCGATTGACGATGCAATTCAAATAGTAGAAAAATATTTATCACGATGAGAATAATTTTGGCATGAATACTGAAGATAAGCTGGGGAAACGGATGGATCCCCTAGATCTTTGCCACGAACCCATTTTGTTCGCTGCAAATTCTACATGATGTAATTAATGATTTGGATTTCTAGTAGTGTTCACGATGAACAGCTGATCACAGTTTACTTTTAAACTGCCAATGGAAACACGTTTGTTTCTATACGACTCTGACACACATGTATTGAATGGAGAAAGTAATTTGAAAAACTTGATTGTTAATAATTCTGATGAAAGCCGTTAATACACTCTTGAACATTTCTCATTCTGTATTAGCAAACGCCATTACGAGTGTGTTTGATGGCAACAGATATTTATTTATGTAAACTGAGGAGAAAATCTAATTAATTTCACCATATTCAGAGATATTTCCTGAACAAAGTGTGAAAGAAGTGTTTTAGAAGGTAAAAATAAACAGGACATTAATGCGATTTGTAAATTTCTATGTGAATATTTGGAAAGCGTGAGATGTAATTGGTTGCAAAATTTTAAGCTTGTCTTGATTGAACGTTTTTAAAATTCAGTAGAAACGATCAAGGCTAAGTGCAGTTTCCAAACCTGCCGAAATATTAATTAGAGAGCGTTAACCTGGGAAAAATTGTATGCTTTGACGAACATGTATATTTATAGCAATTAAAAATTTCTGTAATAAAATAAATTCTATTGAGAATTATGGGAGTTTTGGTTTCATTTCTTGAGATAACGTTGAGGGTGAAAATTATTGTAACTACGTGCTTAAGAAAGGTTTTCCGACCATCCGTGGCTGCTTGCCTGCTCTGAGAGTGATCGCGGTCGAAAATTGCTCAAGTTAATAGACTGCGAGGTACTTAGACAACACCAATGTTTTGTACAACAACGAACATATTTGTAGTGTGATAATATTATTGCTTTCCAAATTGTGGGAGGGGGAAACTATTTTGACCTGATGTGCCAGCCAAAGGTAATGCATCTCGGAAAGTTTTGAGTACATCCACACGCTACAAAACACGGAAAGGAGAGGTTATCATAGTGTGAATTTCTCTGAACAAGCGGTGAGCACGTGGGGGGTCGTTGTGTAGTGTTTGTGTTTACAAATTATCTGTGTATTCATTCTGAGAAAACTGATTGCAAGTATATTATTTATTCGAGGTACAAATATTGACTGGAAAGCGTTCGTAACGGGAATCTTGTTTCCTCTTTAGATATGTCATTCTTCCTATTTAGGTTATTAACCTAAAAGGAAGTAATTTTGACACTGCGATGAAGATTCGTCTCGCAAAGTGCATATGAACCTTACTAAGCACATACTTTTGGTTGGTTGAGTGAGTGAGTGAGTGAGTGTACATTGTTTCCCAACAAGTCAAATACTGAAGTCGTTAGTCCCGTGAGTGTAGGGCACTCGCGAGGTTTGCGATGTTCTTTCTTCCGTTGTATTGTGATATCCGATGCCGACTTACACGCGTCCCCCCCCCGCCGTCCACGTTATCTTTCTGCAAAGGGGCACCGCCCCAGCTGAGACAAGCACTAAGCCCCCCACTGGTGGTAGCGTATTGCATGTAAATGTGTAAGGGAGGGTGGAGACTAGAATAAAGATCGCGCGCGGCCTGCGTTCCTTTTGATAGGGTACTGCTGCGGCATTCGCCTGGTATTGATCGGTGGAACGAAATGAAAAATTACCGATCAGGGCTGCCGGCCAGAATACTCCTCCAGACTGAAGCTGAAGTCGACCTAGTTATGTAGTTAGTGTTGAAATCGCGACTCTCGAGACTCGAACCCTACGACCTCCTAGCGCTGCTGTAGCGGCCACGAATGTTGTCTCCAAGGCATCCCATGCGGATTGTCATTTTCGAGGAGGAGAATTGGATTCACTGTAGGTTACGTCAATGTCACATTCAATTATTGTTCTTTAAAAAATAGCATGAAATTGCGCGGTTGTGTAATGCTTCCGAGAATAGCATTTTTCCTTAGAAGGCAGTGGTGAGCAATAGCAGTCAAGAGACGAAAAGACGTTATGCGTTTTATGTGATGATTATATCGCATATGTATGCGGTACATGTGTAACTTGTGACAAATGAGAAGTCCGTGCCTAGATTTTCTCGTATCTGGAAGTGAGACGTTTGGTTTACGGTGGATTAAAATGCTTTTAGTATACATGAAACTTTTTGCACAGGCCAGTTGTGTAAATTGTATGCGTACATTGAATACTGTGATGTTTTATTTTACAGAGATATTACAACACAACGAGCAAATATGTTTCATAAAATAGGATAGTTTTAATAGATGTAATAGATACATTTTAATTACTTTTCATTAATTTACCGTTCTTAGAATGTATCTCTAATCTTAAAAATACCGTAACTGAATATTCAGCCAATTGACGTAATTAAATTATATACTTTCTTAAGATTGTGTTTACTTTGTAATCATGTTCTTGTCCCTCTTTGAGTCACACTCATTGAAAACTCGCCTTTTTATATTAAAAATCTTCAGAGTCATTACGACCTGAAAATGTGCCATAAAGCGTCGGGTTTAAGTGCCCTGATAGCATCTAGTGATGAGAAAAACGCACGTATCTAGCTTATCCTTGTAGAACTTTCCTCATTTCTTACTCAACTCTACTCTTTCCGCTCGTAATATTTGTTTAAGTACTTTTCTAGTATCTTTAAATCAGCGCGAGCTTTCATAAAGGAGTTGTTTTACTCTGGTGCTGTGAATATTTACGTAATAAATAGACTAACAGAATAAAATTACGCCTAGTCTGAAAATTCGTTGGAATCTGCGTTCGCTTGTAGGACTCCATATTTATTCATAATTCCTAATTTCATGATGTGCACTTCGGATTTAAATGAATTGCATTTACAACTGCTACTTCATAGACATAACTAGTGGAGCACTTAACAATGAATTCTGAATAGTTCCTGTAAAATCGATTTTCTGAAAGTAAAATTTGATAATTTTTCACCTATATTTTTTTAATATTCATTTGTTATGCTTTCATATACTTTTGTGACTGAACGTGTGTGTGTGTGTGTGTGTTCGTAATAGATAATTGTAGTCACTTAAATGTATGAACGCACCGGCTCTCATTTCATTGATGATTGTGTAGAACTCGGGAATCGTACAGTCACATGAAAACTCAGGGTCATCAGTCGGACAGGTGGAGCGAGCTCAGTACGTTTACTTGATCAAATAATAACTATATGAAACAAGCAATATCAATATCTAGGAACGAAATAAGGATTTTATAGGGTGAAGTTAAATCTCTCACTCTGATTCATGAAGAGAAATGATTGGCCATCCAGTCAAATTGACAAAATATAGAGTAAGCTTTGTCATGACAAACATCTAAAGAAGAAAGTCGTCAATCACACGCCTTTGCATTGGTTTCAGCAAACTGATAATAATAAGTTCTAACAAGTCCAAGAAGTCGCATCGATGAGAGAAGCGAAATAATAGCGTTGGTACGTGGTAACACCTCATACTTATGGAAAATATTACATCGAAATGTAGGTTGCGGTACGAGTGGACATTCATATGAACTCACGGGGAACCTCTTTTGGTCTGTACTGAATGAACCTTGCCTGAATTACCTGAATGAACATGATGGCCTCCAACTCAAAGGTCGCTTATTGGTCAACAATAAAATCCACTTCAGTAAACGTCCAGATGTTCGCAAAGTTTTGTCTCGAATGCATCTCGCACTCGCAAAGTGGGACGCATTTGCACGTTTTCGTTGGCACAGGACATTCGAGGTAGTGTACGCTGCTGCAAAGGACCTGGTTAAGTGAAGATGGATAATAATGCCAGTTTAACCTAAGACCAAAGTGAAAGCAAAGAGCTCGCATTCTTGAGGAATGCTGTACTAGACTCATGTGATTGGAACTTGCCTAAGATATTTGCGAAATAATGAAAATGTTCATTGAGAGTGCTTTGGCACGTTGTCTACGTGACGAATATAGTCGCATATTTAGTCGTCGTCTGGATTATTTGTCATTGCTTCCGGAAAATGTTTTAAAATCCACTATTGGTTAGGAGTTTAAAAACGTTTTGGGAAATCCCAAACTTTAATATGACAATTAAAAAAGAACAAACAGCTTCCTCAGGTGGAAAAGAATCGTTTAGGCCTTCTACGTATTATAATGTCATATTCCATATAAGCTAACACATGGTATTTAGTCACGTCTGTATATTAACTTTTTGTGTTTTTGAACAATAATAAACTACCATTGTTTTCTAATATATCCAGCGATTTTAGTGTGATGCTATTTGTTTCTTATGTTTTTTTTGGTGAAATTCCTTATAAATTAATAAATAATTTATTTTTTGGCTCTCTATTATGTGTGTCATCTCCTTAGCGGTGAACGTATTTGGATTTGTTTATATTGTGCGTTAAACTGCACCGAGGGTTGAAGTTATAAGTTAATGAGAAGATTGGTCTCAACGTGTGTTGTAAATTTGGATTACAAAACTTGGGTCTGTAGGACGAGAACGCTTTTTAGACCTGCCGGCAAAGTTAGGCATATATATCCGCCTCGGGCAAGTTGTCTTTTCTCGGCTGCCAGAAGTGTGATGGAACGTTTAAGTAATGTGGGGTTATTCCGTGAGGGATTACAACTCGCGCTAAATTCTCGAGAGGTGCTTTTTTTCGGAGACCGGGGGGGGGGGAGGGGGAGGCGGAAACTCTTCGTGGGGCGCCCCGTGCGGCGCGGTGGCGGGCGCGCTGGACGCCGGCCAACTGGCTGCCTCGCCCCGGACGCACTGCGGATGAGGTGCCGCTCCGGGGAGGGGCGCCCTGAGTGATCGAAGGCCGGTGGGCGCTCCCGCGGAACGCACGGGGCGCGCCTGGCCGCCCTACGTCGCGCGCGCGCGCCGCTCGGCATGCCCGGGTTGCTTTGTGCGATTGGAGCCTTGCCTTGCCTTGGCGTGGAGTTTCAGGAATTTGCTCTTCGATTTATTTACAGTGCCCTTTGGTAGTCAGCTTGTGTTACGGTGTCATACAGGAAGCCATCCGAACTTAAACGCCACTACAGTTACGTTGTAGCTCCCGATTGGATGACACTGTAACAGTGATGAACTGTCAGAGGACTTCATAAATAAATCGAAGTATAAAACAAATGTCATACGGGCATCTTTCTTTCGAACATCCAAATCACACGGAAATGAACGTCGTTTTTGCGTTCACTCCCTCTCGCATTAAAATTGTTAAGTGTGCATGTCTAGCTGCCTTAATTGTTTCTGAATTAAGATTTCTGTACCTTCGTATATAAAACTAGTTTTGTTTTCAAGTGTATACTCTTATTACTCCTATTATTCGGAACTATGCCCTTGCAGATCACAATAGTATTAAGAGACAATGTCCTAACGTGAACGCACATTCTTTAATAAATAAAATAAATCTACACGTACCAGTATTGGCAATTGGTATCCAACCAATATTATTAAACTTCGCCTCTGATAAGAAGACTATATTGCAGCTATAAAAGTTAATCTCCCCAAGTTAAAAACGTGTTTATTCAAGTTTAGGTTGATTCTATTAAATTTGTCCACACAATGTCATTTGCTACGTAGGCGATATAATCGGTATTTGTGCACTCACTTGATTAGGTAATACTACTTTCAAGAATTAAAAAATTCAGATTCAAAAATAGCTTCTTGAAACTTTTACTGTTCTGTGACTTGGTTAAAAACTTAAAATCAATAATTTAGTACAGCAAAACTCTGACTTTTGATTTCCCTTATCAAAAGAATAGAAAAAATGTGACTTAGCGATGTAAATAAATCAGACTTCAAACACGGATCAAGTGACTTCCACTTGTTTCTCGACGATGTATAATATACTGTGAGAAAGTATGCTATTATTGGAATGATTGTATAACCTTATTTGAATGTGATACGCACAAAATAAACAAGAGAAGGAAACAAGACTTCAGTATTTTGGTGTCCTCTACACACGAAGGAGCAAGTGGTTGAGTAAATCAACGTGAGAAGCTTGTGGAAATGTACCTCAGACACGTTTTGCGCTTTACAATTATACCTCATGCGGAGACGAGCAGATGAACTTCACCACCCAGAGGTGGAAGATTAATGGTGCTGTCACTGCTCCGTTTGCCTTATGAAATAGGTTAGTACAACACGTCGTCTCTCCCTCGGAGCTTACACCGCTGCCCTCTTCGAGAATATTAAAAAGCTTGGGAGAACTTGCTCTCTGAAGAAAAAATCAAGAGTGACAAAAACGATGCTACGGTTTAAGGGCAAGAGTCTGATTTTAAATATTTCGGTGATTTAAAAAAACGGAAACATTCTATTTTCAAAATGTGTAGACTGTTAAACCGGTGAATTGATCACCTTGTCTCCATGAACTTCAGGAGCCCTACTAATCGTCTGAATTTCATAGAGAAAATTATTAAAGAAATGAATAACTCGTAAATTCAAAGGTGATACCCTGTTTTGTAAATTCTGCGTTATTTCTTTTGATGCTCCCACAGCAATAGGCATTCCCTTCGGCCTTCGCTTACAACGTGAACTTGGCGGTCGATAGAGATGTCTTGAAATCTTGAAAGCAACTGCGTAGTTGTACACATCGTAAATCTAACGCGTGAAATTGTTCTCCACGTGTTCAAAGAAGCCAAAGCATGGGTTTCGACGTCCGGAAACACATTCTGCTCAATGAAGACCGGAACTGTATGTAAGGCCTGGCGAGTCACCTCCACACATTTTGTAATAGTATAGTATGACGGACAGTTAATTATGAGCACATTCAGTATGAATCCAGTTATAGGGTTTATAAAAGCAATAAAATATAATTATTTTGTTTATAAATATATGATAAACTAATTATAGAAAAAGCAATAAAAATAGTTTTCGTGTTTCCTCGGATTTTTTCATTTTTTAAATTGATTAAATTGGCGATATTTAATATTCGTCAATAATAAAATGTGTGATGTACCATGCTTACAAGGACCTCATTCTTTTGACTTGCGCATTCAAGATATGATCCCAGCGGCATTGGAAATCGAAGTCCCAAGTTTCACTATCACACATTTTGGAGTCCTCCAGAATCGGTCCTTACCATTATTTCTTTACGTAAATTTTATTAATTGTGATTCATTGTTCTCGTAGATTTAAGGTTTCCAGAGGATGCATGCACTCAAGGCGCGAGAAACGTCGCAACAAACTTCGTAATGACGAGAGAAGAGAAGGGGGCAGCAGGGGCAAGTTGACCCAGACTCCGACTTAATTGGGGCCCCGAATTCCTCTTCACCCAAAAGAAACAAGAAATGTGTTAATCTATATTACAAATATAACGCTGTAAGTTATTTCTGATACACGGAGAAATGAATTCAGTTTATGAATCGGGAGAGGAGGGAGTTTTTTGTTTAAAATGAGGGCGCCCCATGGATTAACTGCTCCAGGCTTCTGTTTCCCTGGGCGCCCTTGTGAGAGAATAAATAATAGTGACCTTTTTGAGTAGGAACAACAATAAGTAAATAATATTCAATACCAGTGGACAATCCTCGGTTAATCGTTAGCCACATTCATTCTTTGACACGGGCGCCAAAGACCTCAGTAGCTCCCCCTCTAAACCCCAATCCCACGGCCTCTAAACCTCAGTCAATTTAACTATATTCCACTATTCTTCACGTCAACGTGGAGCGCGTCGGGCGCGGCCGGCAGCACTCACCCGCAGGAAGTTCCTGCGCCGCGTGCGCAGCAGCTCCTCGAGGCCGGGGCTGCCGATCTCGTGCGCGCCCTGGATGATGAACTTGAGCGAGACCGGCAGCGGGTGGCGCAGGCTGTAGAGCGTCTCGAGGGCCAGCAGCCAGCACATGAGCGGGCCCTTGCACTCGAACACGCCGCGCCCGTGCAGGTAGCGCTTGTCGTCCGACAGCGTCAGGCCGCACGGCGGCGCCTCGGCCTCGCGCGCGCCCCACAACCCGGCCACGTCCACGTGCAGGTACACCAGCACGCGGCGCCGGTCCGTCACGTGCAGCGGCCCGATGCTCGCCAGCAGCACGGGCGGCGGCTGCGCACGCGCGGCCCACGCGCCTCGGGTCGTTCGCGGCCACGGGCGGATTGAAGTATCGCGGGAACCCCAAGCATAAAATTGTGTCCCCCCCCCCGTGAGTAATAGCGCCATCTGTTTTTAATTGATTATTTAAGGTCGCATCGACATCTACGTCATTAGCGACCACTATTGGTGTTAACTGTATGGTAACTATGAAGATGAAACGATATGGTGATGATAAGGGGTGAAAGGACGAACACACATACAACCATGCCCGAGGCTGGACTCGAACCCACGATCCTTCGGTCCGAGATCACTACGACACTGCCTTAGCGATCTCGGCCACCGGGCTGACAGCGCCATCTTTGTTACATAGCAAACTTATCTTAATACAAGTACTTTCTGTACAAATACAAGTGACTAGTAATTTTTATGAGGAAATAATGCAAGTCATCTCAGTCATGTCAGTTGACGGAGATGACTTCCATTATTTCTTCATGCAATTATGTCAACAATACCGTTCCAGAATTCCTACAATTAGTACTTTTTATATAGAAGTTTACATATATTATGTTTATTACAATAAATACATTTTATTTTACTTAATATGTTATGTATATTTTCCGAAGTGCGGCCTTTCTTCATGGATGGGAGCTCCCAAACAACTGCTTGATTTGCTTGTAGGTAAATCCGCCCCTATTCGCGGCGTATCTAGCTTGTGTATTTACATCGATATTGGAAATCCGTCATGATGGGCTGAAAAAGAGGGTAGGTTCTACTTGTTCTACTTTACTGTAGAGATATAGAAGATATTAAATTCAGTTTTCAGAAATTCCATCTGTTTACATTATTTCTCAGTGATCTTGTCGGCGGACAGGATTATTCTTCACCATGGTCACATGATTTGAAATTACATACTTTAGACAGAATAATAATTTTGGCTACTACTGTTTTGTTAAATGAAGTTTTGCTCGAAATGATACTTAGTGAGAGAGTTATCTTTTAATGATTTAAAATCTTGACATCGGATCGTCAATATTATTTCCTTAAATGTAATCTGTAGTAAAACATTTCATCACATGAAGAAGCAACGGAATACCTGATGAATGTTAGGGATTCTCTCACTTAAACTATTTTCGAGGTCGTGAAATCATTGGTCGCATATCATCAAAATGGGGAAGGTATTGGGCTGTTGTCTTCCTAAATTAAGTGTCAAAAAATGAGTGTTTGAGTGTTGGTGAATGGAGATCTCGACAAATAACTTACGCTTGCAGCAAATTACCGTGAGGGGTCGTCCGTTGTGGTCTCGCACGCCGGGTTGCACCGACACTTCCATGAGTTCAGTGGTGGCACCCATCCTCTTCAGGCGCTCTTGCACCCATTGCAGCATCTGCACCACCTTGGATCACAACAACGGCGCACTTTTGTGGCTTAACAAGTTAGAATGGTTAGCTCTAGCAGCGTATTGAAAGTTGTCTCAGTTTAAAGCAGGGATTCCCAACCTTTTTCTGTCATGGACCCTTTTAAAATAATGCTTTTCTTCATCGACCCCCTTACGTTTTTCTCCATAGTATACAGCAAACTGCGCATTATTTGCAGAAATCATATAAATTACTTAAAGAATGAAAATTATTAAGAACAGGTACAAAGGTTTTTGAAAAAATGATTTATGTTTGTTCTCCCCCCCATTTTTAATTTTACACATGTAAACAAGTTTCCAAAAGAAAATTCTAAGATTCTAATTGCGCATAAGTTCGATTTTCATTTGTGAATGCTAAGAAATTCCAAAAGAGGAGCAAGTTCCAAGTTTGTGTTTATTATTTGATAAAAATATAAGGGAATCAAATATTAAATATCAGAAAACAAATAATTGTTAACTTCATTAATATTTCTATAATCAAGGGTACCTTGGTTATAACGATCAGTCACCGGTGCACGTTTGGCTCTCGACCTCTAAATGGACTCCCTTTAAAATACCATTGACCCCGTTGAGAAACCCCGGGTTAAAGTTATAGGTCATGGAAATCCATTTAGAATTCAACTTGGATGTAGGAAATTTTTGTTAAGAAAAGTTATATATGATTGGTTCTAAAATTTATAACTTTTATTATGAAAAAGTAAACGCATGTTACTTGGTCTTTGGAAGACCAAGGAGGTAATGTCTTCATAACTTAATGACATAGAAAGTTCTCTCTCAACGACATCGAGTGCCACTTTTACACATCTGCATTATGTTGCTAACATTACCGTTAACGTTAAGTTTCTTGAGAGTTTGAAAGGGATTTTACCGGTTTCGAAACCTTTTTGGGATTTTGTGAAAGTATGTGCTTTCTCTAGATAATCTTCTGTTTAGTGGCTTCAGAAAGATAATTTTGAAACCAAATGACGTAACATCCAGATTATTATTAAGTTATATCTGGGTCAATTGATAAAATTTACAATCATGCGATATTTATTTTCATGAGCTTACTTAATTCGTCCGGATACATTTTTGACGAATTCTATTGGTTTTTCTTGATAATATTCTTTTTCAAAGCGATGGGAGGCGAAAACATATTTGATAATAATTTTAGAATTTTAGTATCATTGAAGGAGGATGACATTACTAGCCCCAGTCGCAATGTATGGGTTTTGTGATTTTCTTATGCGTTCCACGTTCAACAAAAGACCTCACTACTCCGATCTTCTGCGTGGTGCATGGAATGACATGTGAGCCGTATGGTCAATTCTGACCTTTAAAGTTTACAATTACGAAACATGACGGAATTTCATATTATTCAGATAGGAAAACGTGAACGTGATGTTTATTTCAATGTAACGTTTGGAGCACATTGACGGAGAGCCATGAGGTAGCGCGTGATGAAGTTGAGGTAGATGGGTTGATTCGAGCGTATGTAGCGGAGAGAGGGGTATCTCCGCGAGAGACCAAGCAGTGAGGCGGGGAGGGATTGAGGGTACTAGGCGTTGCGGGGCGACGCGGGGAGGAGCGTGGGATAGAGCGGGGAGACGCGGATCGGGGCGGAGCGTGGCGTGATGGGTCGGTGTCGGCCTGTGGCGCGGGCGGGCGCGTGGACGCACGTTGGGCCAGCAGTCGGGGCGCGAGGAGACGGAGCGCACGCCCAGGACGGTGCGCAGCTCCTCGATGAAATCGGCGCGTCGCGCCTCCACAGCGCGGAACAGCTTGTAGAGCGGCGCCGCCAGCCCGCCCGGGTAGTAGTCCACTTTGGAGGGCAGGTGCAGGATGGTCGCCACCGCGCCCGTCGTCGTGCTCGTCAAGTCTGTGCAAGGCCGCGCGCACACCAGATAGTGAAGTCGCCCATTTTGGCACTGGGTAAAACACGGTGCAACATTCTACCCCCCCCCTCCCCGAAAAAAAATGAAATTTGAAAGTATTCGTGGATGCAGTGATACAGAAAAATTCGGGTGTGTAATATTATAGAAAATGATGTAGAATTATTTATGAAGTCGGATGCAATTCGTTTTTTTCCTGAATAATCGTTACAATAATTTCGATTTAAAATACTACGCCTTCATGAAAAGTATTGAATGAGAATAGTTGTGAATGAAATGTGCTTCTTTAGAAAGAACTTCAATTTCAGTCATTTCGAAACAAGAGGGAAAATATTAATTTAATAAATTTATATTTCGTCGTTCATTTCATTGTAATGTACGTTTGGTAGTAATTTAATGTAATTACTTTTCTTCTTCTAGAATAAGGGGAAATAGTATTGGAATCGCTTCAACAATACGTATGTATGTGTATAGATGAATGTATGTAAGTAGTATGTATGACGCATAACTCGGTCTGATTATAAGCTTTTGAGCTAAAACTTCGTAAATACGTCAGGCGTGTGATCTAGTGGTAGAGTTTCGGAAATCATTATAATGAGATATTTTAATTTTTGAGGATAATTTAAATGAAGCCACAATATTTTCAATATTTCTCGAAAATGTCTGCATTTTTTCTTGGACTTCTTTAATTTTTCTGGGACTTCTTAGATTTTTCATATAAGTAATATTTCAAGAATAAAATGTTTACTCTTGCCATTATTATTGAGATTTGGATATTTGACCGTGAACGTCAAGGGAACGAATTTTGTAACATGCGTAATATTTCGTGATTGAGATGTGTGTGGCCTGCTTTGGTTCATCCTTGTCTCTCCGGGTGACTGGGAAAATTTATAGAGCAGAGAAACTTGCGACGTCACTGGGTCAGAAAAGGTTATCTGATTTGCGAACATTGACAGCTTTTGAACATTGACATTAGTTTCCGTTTTTGAAGCATATTCTCGTCTTTAAGGAAGGGCTCGTAGTATTTATACTAGTACATGAATATTAGGAAAGGCAACCCATGAAATACCTGTAAGTTGCAGACTTGTAATTACTCTTATTAGTCATCCAGTTATACCATTCCACTAAAAACATAAAATCTGCTAGTATTTGTAATTACGGTGTTAACAGAATTTACATTTTTTATTATGCTGAATACTTTGCTACGTTAACAGCATTAACGAAAATGCAAGGCTACTTGCATTTTCTATTGCAGATAACAGGTAAAAACTGTGTGGTAGAACCTGCCGTTATCTTGGTTTCTAACTCATTTTTATGCACTTTTCTTTGAAAGATCAAACAAAGAACTTGGTAGTTAGCTTTTGTGTTTACAATGCACTTAGTTTAATCGTAAAAGGTTGATGACGACGGCGGAAGGAAAAAAGAAGGCGTACATGCTGAAAGAACACCCTGCCCAATTCGGGACCTCGAGCTCCTGCTGTTACTGAAAGTGCGGCCGCTAGTGCTGATGGGGGTGGAGGTCTAGTCCGCGGACAGGACGAGAATGGAAGAGTTCGCCCGCGACACGCAACGAGAAGGACGGCAATAACGTCAGTCGAAAGGCGCTCCTGATGGGCGCCGATAGCGAGAGATCCAATCGATCTAATCCGGCTTCGACAGCCGCTCCCTCATTTCCCGCGACGCCGACCGCCCCTGCTCGCAATAAATGCCAAGGCGCGCACAAGAAGTGGCGACGCGGAAGTGCGTATTGGGCGCTTATCCGGCTGATTGTGCGAGAAATCTACTTTGCAGAACTTTAGTGAATTGGTGACAAAGTATTAGTGAAGGAGCTCTTTTGCGGATAAATAATGTGAAGAGTGTTAATTGAAATGCTACAAACTACCAAAGGGAAGAATTGCCCTCGTTTTTATTAGTCAGAATTTGTCCATGCTAATTTGTATGGTCGATTGGGGTCCTATGAATTTGTCATCGATCTTGTGGTGGGTATGTACTGTAGCGAGGGAGGGGACGAGATCTTTAGAAACGAATAATAACACTATCAAATATATACCATAAAATATCGTCAACTGCTGTACTTCCGTGTTTGGCGAATGGGACCTGTCCTTGCATTCATGAATTTATAATATTTCGGGAATTGTTCTTTATGTATTCAACAAAAATATAAATGAGTTACAAACTACTGTTCTGGTAATTTGTACACTACTTTTCAGATAAGCTGGCGGAAGGTTTGAGGGAAACGCAAGAGTTGCAAGTAGTGCCATTAAAACAAACATTATTTGAAAATCGTGCACGGATACTTTTTTATTGAAGACGCTTATCTTTAGTTTCGGAATAACAGGCCAGAGTGCTCTTTGGCCGAACGATTATGAATCTACCTTTGTAGGATTTGAGTGTGAAATTGAAATTTATTTTAAACAAAATGGTATTACGCTAATGATTTTTATGAGCAGTGATTTATTTGTTTTAAAGATTTTTGCTCTTTACCAACAGTGCTCTTAAAATACAAAATATTAAACAATTTCCATTTCAACGTGTTTTCTACAAATGATATTTTATTAAATTTTATTTTATTACATCAGTATCAGAGCGTGCCTTTCGTTCATTCTTGTTCTTTAACCGTTCTGTTTTTCGTAATTTCATCATTTTGGTAAGTGACATACTATTCTGTTATGCTGTCTGATATTTTGCATTCGTGTTCAATCTGTTTTAACATAATTTTACAAGGTCACTTCAAATGGTTTTCGAAGACCTTTGGAACAAATTGCCAAATGCCTTCTCTTTCTATATGACAACCAAAACTATTATTGAAAAAATTAACTCCACATTGTTGGGAATGTATTTTAATATTTTTTTATTCGTACGAAGCGTATGAGGTAATTTTCATTCTGTAATTGTGTTCGGTAATTTTGAAATGATCATATTTGGCTTTCCATCATTTCGAACTTGTAATTTTGTTGACTCGAAAATCGATTTCGACCTTGCGCATGAATGTTCGGTAATCATGTGCCCTGCTTTCCGTGCCACTGGGCTAAGCAATGTGTACCCTATTCCCGTTCTCCTATTACCGCATTGATGACGTCCACAGTAAATTGGCTGGTCGGCTGTTAGCCTAGTCGCGAGAACGTTTCCGAATGGATGCGGGGGCGTGGTTCACCGGCGGTGGAGTCGGGCGTGTTGAGCAGGGTGGCCTGGGAGCGGCGGTCGCCCTTGCTGCAGCAGGTGGTGGTGCTGCGGCTGGCGCCGCTGGTCAGGCTCAGGCTGCGCTTGGTGTTGCTGCTGAGCACCGACACGTCGCTGCCGCCGGCGCCTCCGTCGGTGTCGTCGTCGCCGCTGCCCTTGCGCCCGGACACGCCCCCCGCAGCCCCCGTCGACGACTTGGTCGCCAGCGTCACCGACACCTTGCTCGGGTAGCAACAAAATGCATCGTCCAAAGCAAGGTTCTCGGAATAGCAGTAAACGCCCTTAGATTCACGTGCCAGAGTTATCTTCACAAAGAGTTAGTCATTGAACATTGCCAAAGACATGACCGTCCACACATGCAACTGAAAAAATGTCCCTGCGATTTTCTAAATGTGTCCGGAATTTCCGGTAAATCCCATTTCAACTTAAGTTTATAGACCAACCTCGTATAGGCCCAATCAACTTCCTTTTCACATTTATCCCGGTAATCTGGCAAACATAACAATAAAATTAACAACCCTCCCATCGATAACCTACAAATACCCACTAATTTTCTTTATAATTTGCATTCCTGTAATTCTAATGTTTCAGGAGTGTTGCCATAGCCACTCGCTACGTATTGTCTTTGATTGAAATTACTCCCTTCCAACATCTGAAAAGCTACAAGGCTGAACGTTGTATAATCACGTTTTACAATAAATAAATAAATAAATAAATATTAAATAAAATAGCCAACCTTGCTGACGCTCTTCTTGTCGGTGGTGTCCTCCCCCGCGCCCTGGTTGCGCCGCAGCGACCGCCGCCCGCGCCGCGAACTGCCGCCGCCCATTGCCCCGCCGCCGCCGCCGCCGCCAACGTCCCGCACTTTGGACGTGGACGACGGCGCCGCGAGGCGCGCCGCCACCACCGGTCTGGCCGTCTGCATGGCGGCGACCGCGCTGCGCACGCGTCGCGCTTCCGCTGTGGACACGCTGTTGGGGCGCCGGTGCCTCCACCGAGACCAGATCTCGGCGACGAACACTGTATTGCGAGCCGGAGCTGCTTTTCAAAAGAGAATGCGAGCTGATGCCTCCAGGTGCAGGCCAAAGAATACCAGGGGTGCCCAGAGAAGGAGTTCTGAGGTAGTCAGTCCACAGGGTTTCCTTATTTCAAACAAAAGTTCCTGCCTCCCGCCCCCCATACTTAAACAGAAAGCACTTTTTCAAGCAACTTAAGCGGTTAATTTGAATTAGAAGTAGTTTTATTTATTATGAATGAAAAAGAAATCGGGGCTCCAATGAAGACGGGTTTTGGACCAATTTGCCCCAGCTACCCACGCCTCTTCTGGGCGCCCTGATGATTACTGGAAGGCGTAATATGAATCATGCAGAACAGCTGCCGTTTAGGATCTCTGCGAAGTTCAAGTAAATGTTCATGGACGAAATATCTCTCCTATTCACCGTCTCGTAGAAGCGAAATTTAATTTTCCATTTCGTTACTACTCTTTCTCTCTCTCCCTGCCTTTTTTCACGGCCATTGAATTGTGCCGTTACGAACATTTGTGTTTCGAAAACATCGTGATTCGGAGAGGAGAGACTGGCCTTAATTAATTCAGACATATTGAAACAATTCTCGTATAATGTATTTTCTGTCTAGAGATGATAAACCTCAAACGGAATTCACGATAACTGAAAAGTGGTGGACAATATTGAATCATATGCAATTGTATCACGACTAGAAAAGTCGTCTTACAAACACACACACACACACACACACACACACACACACACACACACACACGCACACGCACACACTAACGAAGTGACATTGATTTCATAGAGTAATACGTGCGTTGTGTAAGCATGTTTTGTTTTTCTACTCGATCCAAATTTAAAGATACGGGAAGTCTTTTACTACACCAGAGAGAGTCGAATCAAGAACTTACTAGAATTGAATTGACTGCAGTTATTAGCTCCGAGTTTTTAGAGCAAGGAAGATTCACTCATTATCGGGGGTATTTTAGCTCAATTCTTTGCGACAGAGTACTGCATTTTAACCAACAGTAAGGACATCGATTTAGCAAATCTCTTCTTACGATATTTAAATTCCGTTTGCAATTCGTTTGAAGCAGTGCTTTGTCAACTTTCTGTCGCCTGATTATATTAATAATTCCTACGGGAATGCAGCCTTTTGCGACTGTCGAATCAGTGTTGGGCTCATACGAACTCTTTTATTTTCTGTTTGGAGATTACATTGCCCAGTGATTGTGCATTCAGCAGCGCTCGTTAACTACGAAGTGCTGCAACAACACGGGATGGCACTTGTCGGAGTCCTTTTATTTTCTTTGTCATTTGGGTGAATAGTTATGAGATTGAAAATTCGATGCTTCAATAACTGTTTTTTACGCTTGTGTCAACATCAGCCGTCCATTTAAACTTTAAATAATATTACAATTAGTACCTTATTCCGTGCGTCGCCGAATCTCTCATTTAGCGCTCCCTTTCTGTTAATGACTCCTGTATTATTAACGAACTCCATTACGACTTGAATTATCCACTCATGACATTAGCGTTGGCTTTCATTTACCGTTTGCAGTAGTAAGGGTTTTTCCCTTGACCATCTGATGGTGCTTACATGGGTAGGAATCACTGATGAGAACTGAACAGTGTCGAGTTTGGCGGTGAGTTTCAAATACTGCATAGAAGGGGAAAACGGGAGAACAAACATTGCTTTCACGAACTACATATTAAGTACGTGCTCTTTCTGTTCAATATTGTGATTACATGTATCAATTTATAAAATTGTACGATTATCATCTACAAAATAGTACTCAATAAATTGGTGTATGATTACCTTATTTGTCATATTCAAATATTGCATGTATGTATTGCATAGTAGGCCTTCTAAAAGATATGTATTGAAATGCTCATTCCACAGGTAATATGCATTTCATCATTTTTCATTGTTGACTCATGTCTGGGGAAACGGGTTTTCAAGAAATTACTGTTCTCTTAAAGGTGAAAACACATCAAGCTAATCTGTCAAAGATATCCTTTTAACGAGCTATTAATTTAACATTCCTTGAAAGATTGGAAAAAAATATTTGACTAGAAATAACTGGGTACTGTTAAATAGTTCATTAATTTACTGTCTTACTATAGTAAAAAGGAGAGTTTCTATCTTTTTGTGTTACATATTTTTACATATTTATGGTATAATATTTTAAGACTACATTTCTGAAAGATGTGACTCATTTTAGTCGCATATCTTCGTGATGCATTCAATTTCGACGTGGGAATTATCCGATAGATACTCACGACATTGGCTACAATCTACAATCTTTGCCTTTCCGCTCCGAGAGACACCAAGGCGACCGGCGTGCATACACGACACTCGATACGATCTGGGAACCGATGTGGAGCATTGCGCAAACACCGATCGCTGCCTTGCGGGGCGATGCCGATTACCTGAGGCGAATGCGGCGTAGGTGGAGCGAGCGTCCGGCGGTCGCCGCACTCCGAAAAGCGCGTCGTCACAGATACCTTTGCGTGCTCACCCTTTGTTGAAAGCGTAGCGTGGACGTGCCATCAAAAAGTGCCATAAGGGACGAAAACATTAGGATGTAATTGAGGTTAAATAAAAATAAAATTTCCAATTCAACTTTGAGTTGTTGAAGATGTATTAGGTTTTATTCAGAATTTTCCACTATACAAAAATTACCAGTAAATACCGATACTCAATCGATTGTATACAAGTATGCTATATTTTACATTTCTCTGTGACCATTTAGAAAAGGCAAAAAGCACTAAATATTTTAGTATCATGTTTATCACCTCGAAAAAGGCGTCCAAGGCAACACTTGTGTCGGTGATGCACGTCCTAGGGAAACCAAAAGAAATGTGATTCCCTGCCGCAAAGGCGCGACCGTGACCCCTGACTGAATTGTGCACTCAAGGGGCCTTCGAAGGAAAGGGTGGACGGAAATCGATGCATCCATCTGAGGCACCACGTCACTTTCTATCTTTTTCGCGACATACTCCAAAAATTTAAGCTTTATTTGCTCATTCGTCATTTAACAAGTAATGAAACGTGTTTGGCCTTACTAACGTAAAATTATTTTTTGGATAGTTATATAATATAGTCTTACTCTGAACTTCACTGCAAACTTACATAATGCATTACGGCAGAATGCTATAAGACTTTACTGGAGTTTTTTATGACTTAAATACGATCTTAATATACTACGAGCTTGACGATTATTTTGAAACCCTAATTGCAGTTGCAAATATTCCAAAAGTACACGACGTTGCGGCGGAAACGATCTGTTGAATGCAATCGATAAACGTTACCTACCAACATCGCCCAATCAGAATGTTTTCGCTGAAATTGTTGAACTGTGTTACCGTGACGCGCTGAAATTGTAAGTTTTATGTAGTAAAAGTGTTAAAATAGTATTTTGTATGACTGTAATTCGTGATGATAGTAATGTAAAATGTCGATTTATACAATCATGATACAAAGCATGAATTGAGTATTCAGAGAGCGTCTATGAGGGCATAATTTGTCTTTAATGTACAACACTAGTTGTATGATCATTTCTATTGAAATTATATCTTCACTGTTGTACTCCATTTAACATGATAGACACAACTAATGTTACATATTGAGTGAGCGTGTATAATACGCATGAGCCAACATGATTACGTGGGCTCGTTGCGAGTGCTAAATTTCTAAAAGCATGAGCCGGTCGCCAAAAAAGAAAACAAGCAGGGGAATGGCGGAGCCGAGGCAGAGTGGGTATTTGTCAGTTGCGGGACTTGCAATGCAGGACAATTTCCCACTGCAAATACGCGCGCCGGCTGTCGTCGTCCGCGCGTCGTGCGCGCCCTAGCGCAAGTCGGCGGAAATTGACGTCGCTCAGCGCTGGCGCGCTTGCACGCCGTCCGGTCCCGTTCCGACCCGACCCGTCCCGTCCCATCCCATCCCATCCCGTCCCTTATCGTCCATTCCGTCCCTCGAGAAGCGTTGCGCGGTGCTGCATCAAAGGGGCGGATGCCATTGGTGCCAGCAACGCCCGGCCCCACGTTGCTTGTGCCACGCCAAGCAGCGGAAGCCGTGCTTGCTCTGAGATAGCTCAGCGGCAACACCCTTTCTCCTGCAGCATCACTGACGGGAAAGGGTTCGAGTCCCGAGTGTGTCCGATTTTCGTCATTAACTTGATAGCCACGAAGAATTCAGCCACTGTCTGGTGGAGAATATTTGCGGCTGGCTGCTCTGGTCGGTTGTTCTCCATGAACGCGAGGCGAATGTCGAGCCAGTTCTCAAACATGGTCCAACGCTATAGGCAAAGATTACATTGAAAGTATGATCCGGAATTTACACGAGTTCATTTATGGTAGTGTGAACGGATTTATTAGCGTTAATATATTTTGAATTTGTTTTAATTTTTTTCCTAAATTGACCTTTAAAGTGCCGAGCAAAATTGAGAACGTGGCGCTATGACGATGACCATACGCAGTAAGGGATGTTGTGACAGTGCAATGATAATTCCGTGGTGATCTTCACTTGGCAAGCGCTGTGAGTATGTTGAAGTCTCAGCGTCGTCACAGACGTGGCTACAGTGGCGGTGATGAATAATGGGGAGTTGTGAAAAAGAGCTGCTTTGTTGATTATATAGACCAAATTATAGTTCGCTCTACCAAAGACAAACTCTGTGGTGACGTGCGTTAGTGACGATTCATTTAGTTCACAGTCATAATGGGAAGAAGGGACAGCTGAAAACCTGCCATAACTTCCAAAAACAATGATCATTTTTTTCTTTCTTTCTTGACGAAGCGAGACTCAAGTCAAGAGAATCATTTGGCCCTGGATACTGGCGTCGAGATGATCATTGAACTAATGTTGCATTGATTGCGATGTTAACAGCAGATGTTAACTGCAGAATATTGGTGTTACCGATGAGTGTGACGGCGTCAGATTCAAGGGACCTTTGACAATATTGATGGCTGCGATCAAAATATTGAAAGGTAGCAATTTCAAGGTACTACCACTGAACTACATGGTCAATACTTGCTTTGTTGCACGATTGGTGTGGGAATATAACCATCAGATTGTATGTGAGCTCCTATGGGATGCTACTATTGAAAACCCGTGTCAAACCTGACGTGAAAGCACTGAAACAACTTCAGTGTTGCTTCTCAATTCTAGTCGTCCTTTGCATCTTCCCAGCGCATGAAATGTTGCTGTTCTTCTGTTTTGATTTGTTATATGTTGTATTTCTATAAAACTAAATTAATTTTAATGCGTAATGTTGAAGTAATTTATGCTTGTTCAACTTCCGCGAAAGTGATACTACATTTAAGGTCTCTCCACCTGTTGGTGCCTCCATGAAATACTATTACCTTCGCTTTGTTCGCCTAGCAATATCATGACCATCATTGTGCTTTTCCGTCAGGTTTGTGTTCCTTTCCGCCTCGTCCTACCGCAACTACCGTCTCGCCAGTGGTTCGCCACCGGCTGGCCCACCGTCCTGCTATCAACAGCGGGCTGCTGCGGTCTGCGTCCAGCCGAGTCGCGGTAGGCCAGGGAGGGAGAGCTTGGACCGGGATGGGCGTGGCACGGGGGGGGGGGAACGCGACCGCGAGTGGTTGTTGCAACGGCGCGTTGACTGACTCGCGCGGCGATCAAGCCTCTGCGGGGACATGTATATAAACACGCTTCAAACAACCCAGGGCACACACTCGCTCTATAGGCCCGTCCCACACTGCAAGATGCGTCATCTCATTACCCACTGCTTGTTTACCCTCGCTCCTGTGTGGTGCGCAGGACGCCCAAGTTCATGGGTCGCTTCCCTTGTTCAGCCGGGATAATATTGCCCTAACTGCGTGCGTGTTTATGCACGGGGCGATTGTCTCCTTTTGTGCGTCTCTGTGACACGAGTCTGCTGGAGTGATCTGAGACATTTTATATGAAAGATAGGGGCGGGAAGAAAAGATTATTGTTAACGGCTTGCTCGGCAATGAAATAAATGTGTGTGCGAAATATTTCTTAAGCGTTCAACGAATTCTGAACCATAGAGTCCAGAAACGCTCAATGGAATCGTCAGAGGAAATTCGTCCGTGGTGAAGTTGTGATTTATGTACTATTGTGTTGATTCATTTAATCTTAATATAAAATTAATTTGTAAAATCTCATAAATCATATTTGTTTATTGTGAGTTAAGTAGACATGAAATTTGTGGTCAATAGTAAAGCTAGTAGTGTGGTTTGAAGAGGTCGTTGGTAAAGCACGCAATTATTTAGTTTATTTTGACATTTTTGTGAATTAGGTTAAATTGTTTTGCCGTACATTTCTGTACTGAAATAACGTTTGTGATCAATAAATTTATTTTGAATCAAGAATGGAAATGGTTGAAAATTCATGTGTAAAGCTACAATTAATTACTAGAGGGTTTTAGTTTGTTCATGTTATTTGCGTTGCTCAATGGAATAACAGTACTGGTCGACATGAGCCGGTCAGAGTATCAGTAAAAGTGCTGTCTTTGACAAAACGAGATTGCTTCGTCGTTTGTTCGAACCCTACTTGCCTTTGACACGAATTAACGATTGTTCCGCTCGCGTAGCTCAATTACACGTTCTTGGAAGCTCTTATATGGACGAGGTTGTGTCTGTTTTGCAGCTGGATTCTCCAGCGGAGCGAACAGAAAAGTGCGAGCACAAGTTAATTTTTTTCGAGAGGAACAAGCTGTTAATCCGTTTCCAATTAAGTCTGCTTTCCACTCACCATGTTCCACTCACAACTTTTCATGTTTTATTTTTCATTTGGTGACATTCTAACATTGGTGCAAAATATCTGATGATGCAGATTTTGTTGTATGTGAATGTTAAACCCTTATTATACGTAGAAAATTTCCACCAAGTAAGATATTCTGTTTTACTGTGTGCAACCATGCAGTAAATATATAATTCAGTGACTGTCAGAGTCAATTTCATACTATTACCCTACTACGTGTTCACTCGTTTCTGTAACCCGTTTATTTACCATCAGTGTGATATATGAAACGTCAAATACGATAAAACAGCAAGAGTGATGTTGAATGCGTCCTCGTTCGCTTTTTGATAATATTACTCAATTACACGTGGCATGAATACAAATATCAACGCGAATAATTAATTTTAGTAATTACTTACAAAGTTTGATAAACGAAGTAAATGTAACAAATTTTATTGCTGATAACTAAGACTGCAAACCTGGAGGGTTTTTTTAGTTCCAGTGAGTACATTTCTAAAAATGCTGCTATTACAATCTTTGTAATGGCATTTTTTTAATTGGTAAATATTTCGGAGTGATGAGATGTATTTAGTAAATTACCAATTATTGTAAATCGTAGGGGTTATTATAATTATTTCTTTAGAAGTGGATGGTAAAAGTAAAACTTTAGTTACCCTAAAAATAAGTCACTATTATTTATATTTACGTCCGTTTTTTCTCTTGTTCAAAGATACCTTTGGAATGAGTTGCCCTGGAACATTTGCGTACGACATTATTACCATACGACATCCTGAAACAAGTTTCTAACTAAATATATGCGCATATTGAATGTTTAGACTTTATTCTATGCGATCTCGAGAAAAAAGTTGTCCTTGACATTCTGGCTAATACTTCTTTTGGAAGCAAAGTTTCCTCATAGCCTGGCGTGAATGGTGGCCAGGGTTCCGTTCTCCTTTCAGATTATTCAATGAAAGTGATGGCAGTGAAGCCAGAAGCAATGTGAGTAGAGATGCACCGAACCAAATCGCACGAAGGGAAAGTTCAGTGTCACGTAAAACGAGGGGCGTGCGAGTTGTATTGAAGGAAGAACAGAAATGATGAAAGGCGTGACGCCGAGGAAGGCATGTCTAGTTGACGGAGTTATGAAAGTCGAAGTATGTTGGAAATGTTGGTATAATGTGTTCTGTATATGTTAATTGATGCGATTTTCAATTTTTTTACTCAGAATGAAAGAGAAAAAAATAAAGAAATTGAGGTTAGGATTGAGGAAATTTGAATTTCGAAACAACGTTATTTTCATTGTTTATCCTGTTTACGGACATAAATCTTTAGCTATTAAATTGCAAATAGGGCAGAGTAAAAAAAAAAAGTACTCTGCGCCTTGCGACTGCAGTCAAGATTATGCAGTGTGAGAGTGCTGGCGGTGACAACCTGAAACGGAAGGCAGAGATCCCTCGCAGAGACATTCGAAAACCAACGTGCGCGAGAACACACGCACAGAAACCCAAACACAGCTTGCTCACGCATACAAACGCGCGTCATCACACGAGCGTTCTCGGAGGCTGCTGCTGTTGATCCGCGCTCTCCCGCGTATCGCTCGTGCCCTCGGAGATGATCCCGCGCTTCGCTCATGCATATTTCACGGCCCCCTGCGCCTCCAGCCGGTCAAGCGTCTCGTCGACCGCCTCCGAGCCCGTCGCCTTCGCCGCTCCCATCTGCGGCCGCTTTGACGCAACCGCCCCTCCCTCCCTTCTCACGCACGCACAAGAAACGCCTACTTTCGAAGGCAAACGTTAGCCTGGCGACGTGATTGCGTCGCTTCGGCCGTCGCGGAGAAAGGCAGCGGCGCGCCACACGACACGTTCGCTGCCTGTGAGGACGAACCAGGGGAATGATCGAACATTTTCTTTTTATGTCGGCTCGGTTTGGATCGGGGTTTAGCTCAGAGTCAGCGTTGCCGCTGACTCTGCAGCGTCTCCGACCGGGAGATCCTAGGGTTCGAGTCCCCACGGTTGCGGATTTTCGAAAATGGCTACATAGCTAGGTCTTATTCAGCCGCCGTCTGGAGGAGAATTCTGGCGGCTGAGTGCTCTGAAGTTTTCCGTGGTTTCTCGGGATAATACTAGGCGAATGCATTCACACAAACGGGCAGCGGACCGCGTGCGATCTTTCCTTCCTCTTCCTGGCTTGATCCTCTCTTTCACATACGCTGATACTTAATGCACCACACATTCTCTACATAACCATACATGTTGGGAGGCCCCGACTGGAATGATGCACTGATGGGAGTAGGAAACGTTCCGGAGTAGGAAACGTTCCGGAAACTGACATGTAGGTCGGCCCCTGATCTCACCATCTAGAGGGGAAGCCTCCACTTCTCGAGAGAAAACAGTCGCTATGCTAACGGGACTTACCGACCACACCAGTTGACACGCACGGAAACTTCAAATCATTTTTTTCAAATGTATGTTTTTAATTGTCGTGTAATGTGTGAGGGAATAAATTTCGAAGAAAGCAAACAAAATAACTTAGCCAAAATCAGACATATCGACGAAACATATTTGTAGACAAAGTTAGCGAGGCCATTCTGCTTTTTGTAAGGTTCTTATACATTTTTATTAATGCAAAAGAATAAAATTAGCATTTCCTTTATGTGGTTGCATGTTTTCATTTGTTCAATTGAACTCGCACTCCGGAACCATAACAATTAGTTAGATTTCAAGTTTGTGATTTATATGAGATTAACGTTTTTTTTTAATAGAAATTGAAATACCGTGCGTCTTATTCGAAGTTTGTTGACGCAAGCTATTTTAATGAAAACATGTGATATTCATCATAAACATAAATAATTGCCTTATTGATGTTCAGAGAAGTAAATTTACTATGGGTTTTAGAACTGAACTCCAATATAAAAAAATAAAGTGTTATTAGTAATCTGTTTTCGTCTTACCCGAAATTTCTGGCGGATGTGAATCGAAACTTTTTAATTGATTTTTACAAACGATACAAAAATCTCGCGTCCAACGCGGTTAATTATGAACGAGTTATATTCCCACACATTTTAGATGGATTCCCTCTAAACGTAGCGAAAAAATGAAGTAAAAATGAAAGCAGAAAAGTGAAGGAAACTCTCTCTGAAAATTCGAGCTTACGGTATTTCTTCATTTACATTATTACTACTTCCTGTTTTCGAAAGAAGCGAGAAGTAAGTTAAGGTAAGTTAGAGAAAGAAGAGAGTAAGTAAGGTAAGTTAGAGAGAATATGATTTGTTTTCACGGTAAAAGAAAGGTGTGTGGAGAGTACGTATGAACTAGAGAAGATAATAGAACGAAGAATTGAAAATATTTCTGATCCTGTTTCTTGTGGAGCAGAGTATAGCTATAAAATAAAATTTACTGGATGCTGCAGTAATCGGTCTGTGTATGTAACTAAAGTTTAAATATATTTAATGACGAGTATAACAGCCCCATTATACTCTTCATTAATGCATATTTACTTCTGAGAAAGAGTGAAATTGATACATTTATGGAGTCTTGTCTATCAAAGAAGACAAAGCGAAAGGGTTATTGTGATTTGGAAAAAACTTTAGAGCTGCGTTTTGATATTTCTCATTGAATTAAGCTTACAGTATATCTATAGATTTTTGATTATTTGATTTATGCAATAAACAATTTCTGGTTTTCTTTGACATTACACCAAATCAGATTTTAATTGCTGGATAATTACATATTTGGTTATGTCTGAGGCACGTTTTATGTGATGTATTAGGGATGTCATAGTTTCCGAAGCTCAAATTTCGCAATTTTTCGTGTCTGCAGTCGTGTCTACATTGTAAAAACTCCCAATTTCAATAAGTACTCTTTAATTCTTTAAACCGTTGTCGAGAGTATGAAGTACTTGCGAATTAATATGAAGTGGTGGGCGTTCAAATTTTGAATCGTTTCCTACTTCATAATTCGAGTACTTCATATTCTCTACGAGAATTTAAAGAATGAAAGAGCACTTTTTGTAGTTTGAGTTTTTACAATTTATGTGCTGCAGACATGAAAAATTGCGGAACGTGAGACACATGGACTACAACATCTCTAATATATCACATGAAAAATTGCTCACTCATAATCAAATTTGGATTAATTCAGAAATTAAAAAAAGATTTCGTTTTAAAATATTCTATTCTAAAGTGGGGTTAGCGCAGTTTCAGATGAGTTTGAATGATATTGGGGTCTGTGAACGTGCCTGTTCATGCTTCTGCTGTTAATTTGAGGGATATATTAGTTGGAGGTATTGATTTGTGAAAGGACGTAAGTATTTTCTCTAATTATTGGTATTTTGTGACTGTTGATGAAGCATTAATAATATCGGTGGGGGTTTCTTTTTGTTTTTCAATGTGCAGTTTAAATAAGGCTTTGAAAATAAATGTGATAGTACATGAAACAATACCATTATCTGGATTACACATCCGGTGCAATTTGTTGCCGAAGATCCATGTATGTAGATAGCTTCTGGCAAAAATGTATACGTAATTGATATTTATTTTCATCATATTTTTTGCTAGTTTAGAAAGTGCACTGAATGGGATCAATAAATGAGACAAAACAGCTGTGATGCAAGGCGAAACTCCATTAGTACTCAGTTCATTTTACTGACAAGTGTTTCAGGTGAGAGGGAACATCAATGCAATTAATGTTATTAATTACAGTTGATTGTAATGAGTAGAATAAAACGCTTCTCTCTATTTTACTGAAGTTATTTTTTGCACAATATTTTCTCAGCAATGAACACTATGTAATGTGTCCAGTTTGTCTTTCTGCATAAATAATTTCTTAGTAGGAAGTTTGTTCGATGACAGCTGGAACAAAGAACAAGTTTGTTTATATAGTTGACGGTATGCTTTTCTTACTGTGCTTGGTTGCGGAATTTACCCAATAGTTCTTATTCGAATGCGATCGATTTCGTTTACCATAACCAACTGTCCCTAGAAAGCAGCTGAGTTTTCCTTATGAGTTGCTGAGTGGATGGTCTAAAAGCATAAGAAACTGGATCGGAGGACGGGATGGGCTGGCGCAGGTTTTTGAAAGGAGGCAGCGGTTCTCAGTGGCGTGGCCGCTTCGTGCCGCTGCCATCGTCCCTGCCGGCCATCTCTACCCCGTTCCCGCTCCCGCTTCCCCGCTCCCTCGTTCTCGTCCCCACACTCACCCCCTACCTTCGTCTCCTCTCCCCTCCCCGCCTTCCACGCCTATCACCTGCCTATGCCCACTCGCGCCCCTTCCTCTGCCATCGCCCCCCTCCCACCTTCTGCCCCGCTTACGCCTCCGCCTCCTTCGCCGGCACCGCATCTGTCGATACCACCCCGCCCTCCCAGCGTCCGCCCCCGTTTCGTTGCTACAGCTGCTACTCCCTTTAACAGCAGGTCGGTGCGCGTATCGCCTCATTAGAGCGAAGTGACGGGCCGGCGGAGGTTGGCGCTTACCGGCGTGGGAGTGGAGATACCTCCCTTCCTTCCAGCGGCAAACTACTCGATTCGAAGGGGAGGAGTCGTGCGAGATATCAGGAGACTGGGTACTGCCGAAGTGTGGAGAAGTGGAAGGGGCTGCAGGAGACGAATGAAGTATGAGACTGGCAGCATGGTGTGACAAAAAAGAATTAATGAACGTACGGAAGATTCTGTGAGCAAATTCGTTACTACGAAATTCCCAGTCGATGGAAATTAAAACAAAGATTTGGACGACTTTATTATAATGTGTTCTCTTATAAAAATTTATTTATACATGGCGTGGTAGTCATTATTCCCCTTTTCGTTTAACGTAAGACACTTCGTCCAATACATATTTTCGCTACCATTGTAGTCGCGGAAAAGAAAGTCCTAGCTAATTTGGCTTTACATATTACACGATTCTGACGGGCCTTCTCGGATGAGAGCGAGCATGACAGCGGATACCTATGGAAGAGAGAAATAAAAGCGGGCATGGGGAATAAGCAGACGGAGGGAGGGAACTGATTGGAGGAGACAGTGTGTATTAGGTGGCGAGGTGCGAAGGAGGTCACATTGAGTGAAAGCGATAGAGGGAACGGGGTGTAACTTGCCGGAGTGGGGCAAAGTGAGCGGGGCGGGAGGCAAGGTGGGCGGCGTCGGCGGCGTGGGCGGGTGGGAGGCAGGGGAACGAGCGAACGGCGAAGGCGGTTTGATGCCGCACTTGCGCGACAACTCCGCGCCAAGTTGCGAACCTGCGCTAACTGCATTACGGCTGCCGCCTAAATTGCTCGCGGCGAAGCGAGGCGCGCGGATCGGCGGCGGCCTCCGCGACCTCTGCAGGGGCCGCCAGGGTCAAAAGCGAACGGAGAGCGACGAGGGAGACGGCGAAGGAAATGTTTTCGTAGGCAATTACTCTCCCACCCCGTTTCCCCGTGTCCTCTCTTCCCCACTGGACACTTTTATCACAATCTTAATTTCTCATTCTCCTGTTCATTTCCCCGTCTTTCCTTATTTCGTTTACATTCGTCTTGAGCGGTTTGTCCCCGCGTGTTCGGTGTTACCCCTGTTAAAAGAGCCATGGGATTTCGTGCGAGATGGGACACTCGTTGTCTCCGAGGGATGAGAATTATGTAGCACGAATCAGACATATGAAGCAAGGAAACGCTGCACTGTAGGAAGAAAAGGAAGTTTGCAAATGATGACCACGCTGTCATAATTTATCCTAAAGTGATGCATATTTATTTCAAATTTCTTTTTGAATACAATTCCGCAAATTTCTGACATAATTCTGAACTATGTGTCTCCATTTTTATACCCCTGTAAATTCTTTTTTGTATTGAAATTAATGTAATTGTATTGAGCAGTTTTCTATATTATAATTAAAAACTTGACATAAATGTAAGTGGTTGAAAGACGCCAAACATTGGAGCGGTTGTTGCCAACATTTCCATGAATCTTGTCCTCTCGAGAGGTTTTTTCCACGAAGTGTGTAGTGTTTAACGTGTCCCCTACGTTTGAGAGATCCATGAGAACATTTTCCCTCTAAAGGTTATGAAGTAAGTAGTGGTCAAACTGAAACATAATTGTCGAGGCTGCAATAGTGTGAAACATTGAATAATGTAAAATATAAAAACAAATCAAACGATATATGCCACAGCTATAGGTTCCAAACAATGTGTCCATTGCGTGCCGTGAATAGATATGTTTGATATATTTTTTAAAACCTACCCCCCCCCCAGTTAAATTTATGTCCGATAAGGTGTTGATGCGTAATAATTTTGTTAAAGAATTCCTATTTTTATTTTGAGATAAGAGTATCTTCAGCATACCTGGATGGAGGAGACTTGTGGCACGACAGCATCTGCCGATAAGACGCCTACTTTTCCCCCGCAGATAGCACCGCTTTAAGCCCTGTATCGCGCCTTCGGAAAGTCGTAGCGCTGCCTCGTTCCCGGCGCGAGGGGCGGCAAAGTGGGTGCCGCCGCGCCGGCCTGCCCGCGACCCCCGGCCTGCTGCGCCGGCGAACGCCGTGGCGTGGCGGTGTGGAAGGCGCGCGCCCGCTTCACACGTCTTTAAACTGCCATTTCGAGTAAAAATACGTCGGAGGGCTAAGTGCTCATATTAGATAACAATCTCGCGCAATCTTTCCCCGTTAAGTCGTTGCATGATGGCGATGCCGCCGCGGTTTACGGGGCTCCGCCGGCCGTAAAATCCTGGGCGGTTTCGCGGGCGGGGGCGACGACGGAGGCGGTGGGCGTCTTGGCGGCGACGACGGTGGCCGAGGCAACGAGGCAGCGGTGGCGATTGTGCAGTGGATGGAAGTGGTGGGATAGAACGTTGCGGAATTATTTTTGGACTCCTGTTGATGCAGATTGTGATGCTACCGCGGCTCAACTCGCTTCCAAACATTCTTAGATGTGCTGCATTCGTTTGTGCAAGATGCCGCACCAGTCGTCACTCAATATGAGACTCATTTTGTACTGGCCTTGTTATATAAGGTCTTCTCTAACTGTTCTCAATACCCTTGTACGAGTACTCCATAGTTCATGTTGGCCGTTGACACACGCACACAGTGAAAATTCTAAAGAGAAAATCGCTATTCGTACTTTTCCTACAGCGACATGATTTCTATCATTTCGACGGTATGCAAAAATATGTAAGATAGTAAAAATAAATATGTTAAAAAAAGTATTAAAAAAGGTAAATTTACAAGACTTAAAATCATGACTGTTTCAATTCATGGTTTTATTGCTTGAATTTATACGTATTATAATAAAATTACAAAACAATTAAATTGTAACCAAGTAGCTATGATTTACAGCATTAATATCATTAAAAATAACTTTGATTGTAAATTCATGGTGAAGGGCAAATCAGTGCTCGTCAGGGACATTAAACGACGACTGGAAGTTACGAAGCTCTCGCATTTTTCTTTTAAATTACTATCGCGAATATCGCGGACTTCTTTGCGCTCCGTTGCAGGTAATAAATCATTTGAGTCTTTGATATTTATGAAACGATTTAAACTCATCGTTTAAAATGAAAATGATGGGAATATAAATCTGTAATGAGAAAAATGCGTTATTCCTAGAATTACGAAAACCAACCCAAGAGTTGGAGTTCGCGTCTTCAACTTCAACGAAGTAGGTCATGAGCTGAAGGAACACTCGAGTTTACCATACAGGTCGCGTTCTTCCTGTTTGGTTCCGTCCGATCGCATCTCTGACTTGTTTCCTGTCACTGGACCAGTGAGAAACTTCTTTTTCTGTTTCTGAGAAACTTCTTTATCTACCTTCGTTCTCGTGTCATTCTCTTCACGTTGCAGCTGTGACATTTCTTTGGATGTGAACATTGCAACTTGTCTGACGTTCCATAAGTGAATCAACATAACGGCGTTAATGTGTTAAAAACCAGTAGTGCTACATCACATACTTTCTCGCATTATTTGCGACTTTTTGCAATTTCCGAATATTCACAGAGTTCAATGAAAATAAGACCCGATCCCATTCTACCAGCGTCCTTTGCATTCTACGAGAAAAAAATAAAGAAACACCTTAGAGCTGTTTTTATGAAAATATATTTTTTTTAAATTGCATTTATTTTACGCAAAACTGTGTAACATTATTCGTACCGTAATTTGATTTAAAAAAATGTAAGACCTCATTTGAATATCAGATTTTGAGGAACATATTTAATTAAGAAAACATACCTATTTTCAGTATTGTAGTTGTACGAAGATGGTGAAAAAATTCATTTATTTCATTGTTCGAAAATTCAGAGTGTTCAACTAAAATCGTACCATCGCCTTTTTTATAAATCATATAATTTTTTTAAAATTTTTATAAACGTGGTTTGCTGAATCCAAGAACAAAATTTTGAAAATTTCGTTCATGTAAAGTACCCCCAATATCAAAATATCCATTTCAAATTCAGGGGGGGCGGCACGACATCGCTCTGATTGATTGGAGAATATAAGTTTTGGTGAAATTCTTGTCTATGATTTAGCCGCTAGAGTTGTTCTGACGGGGAATGGGACAGATGGACGTTCTGTTGTCAAACAATTTTTTGAGTCAAGGACCCACAAAACGTGGATCATGACTAACCAACGTATTAGAGGAAGTTATTTACTACGTATAGAAGTAAACATTATCTACTTTTTCGGTATCAGGGACCTGCAATACATATTTTTGTATCTAAAAATCCCCGTTTTCTCTGCAACATTATACTTATTATTACGTAAGTAATAAAGAGAAAATTATATGAAAATAATGACGTGCTGAATTTTTGTGTGAGATAGAGATATGTTAACTTATTTTATTATTTAAATATAAATTAGAATATCAAATTACATTCTCAACTGTATTTTACATATTTTCAAACTTTCTTATACTTTTGAACGATGCAGGTTTTTATGAACACAGTAATTTACGAGAAATGAGCGAATCACCTCGCATACTTGTTACGTAACGTTTATTTTAGTGCACGTAGTCCCCATATCGAAATTTTAGATGGAGAGGACTTATTTTGTTGGTTCAGGTCTACATCAAGAGTGTAGGTTCATCCTATGTTGCCACATCCTTAACGCAGTTCTTAATTATGATGAATACAAGCACACAAATACCACTAAATTTCCATGAAAGCATCAGATGAATCACTGCGATTATTATATGATGCCGGATGAATTTGTTACAGAAACTTTGACCGCCGAACTTCGCGGAACAGGTCTTCTGAGGATGCTTACCAGAGCAGCGCACAGGCTTTTTCAAGAGTTTTTCAGAAATGCAACCCAGTTCTCCAGTGAACTTCAAGAGTAAAGTCGTCCTATATTTGAAAGACATGGGACGACAACTTCAGTGGGATTTTACATTTTTGAATAAGCATTTGAAATGTTTTGAAATGAGGCTCGTCTCGGTTCCTGTCATACGTTAGTTCGCTTTCTTTGTGTGTGTACGTGTTTCCTTATCGTACATTTTGTAGATAATTTATTGAAATGAATTGTGTTATTGATTATTAATAAACCTTTAAAACAATTGAAAAAGTGAGTTGTCCTTTTGAAATAAAAACAACTATGTATATAATGTAGTTCTCTGCTACTTCCTAACAATCTAGGTTTTTGAAGACTGTAAATTGCTGACAAAAGAATCAACCGTAAACCTATTAATATGTTCGCCTGAAGCATTTATCAGAGAGGATGATATGTTTAGACGTGTAATACAAACGTAGGATTCCGATGGTGCTCCAACTTCTACACGGACAGTTACAAAAATACGGATTTCTGGATCCGTATTTCCGTCTTGGAATCGCTCCCGTGATGTAGAACTACGGCAAAAAAGATAGGAATGAGCGAGGCCTTACGTAACTCAGTTGGTTCTTTCTCATTTTTCTCTCCATTTTTATGGAAACAGTTGCACTCTCGGCTTGCCTCTAACTCTCTCCCCATCCTCTGCACCCCCTTTCTCCCGTGCGCCGCACTCGATTCACCTTTTCCTCGGCATCGCTGGATGCCGCGGGCGCGGTCGCGAGTTGACGTCGTGGTTCTTTTCAATTTACGAAAGACTGTTTCGAAGTAAATCTTTCGGGACGGCGGTCCATTGGATGTTCATCTGACTTACGTAGTTGCGGAAGTTAGCGGGAGAACAAAGGGGGCCCGCCCTGCTGCGGAAGGCGAAGTTGGGAATTGTCAGCGGAATGGCGGGGCCGCAGCCGGGAACTCGGGTATATCAGATCGCGCGGCACACAGCCGCCTGGCGGAGGTGCGCAGCCGCCACACCAACGCGTCTTGTGTCATTGTCACGTGGGTTCGATTGGTCAGAATGTTGGGCTTCTTGTGGGTTGAGGATTTGTAACGCGTTTTGTTACGTTAGTTTAAAGTGTACTTGCGTCTCGTTACACCACTGGAAGATGTTTTTTCGAATCACGAACAAGGGATATCATTTATCGTGGTGTAATTAATACTTCCCAACAACATCCGTTTACAGCGTTTTTGATACTTTTAACTTTCAGTGAGTGAGGTTATTGAAGGGTGCTTCCATTAATATTCGACCAGTGTGCTGTGAAATCATTCATTTCTTTTGCATATTGACTCGAACTATTTGATACAATTGCCACGATATGAATTAAATAGAAAGAGAAACGATTTCCAAATCATTTTAAAGGCATCTTCAATTCGAATAGAACATTGGTATTAATTTTAAAATTTCTTGTTTTTTTAAAAAAATATTTTCGGTAAATACATATCCTGTAATCGTATGAGGACAGATAGAAATTAATATTTAAAATGTCTCGAATTTAGGTGTAGAAATATTTAATTTGTGATAATTCAAATAAACGAGAGCTGTGAGAAACACACAAATATTCGTTTCAAGGAAATTATATGTCCACACATTACAATTTCTTCTAATTCGTTAAATTTGTAGAAACATAAATGACATGCACTTCATTGACCACGAACTTGTTTCCTACCTACATATCTACATTATGGAGTAAATGGGTCTCTGTCGCTGGAGCGGGAAAGGGAGTGTGTGACGCACGCGCGGTAAACTCGTCCGCGGCGCAGCGTTGAAAGTTCCATCATCCACCCGCCCTTCCTCGCGATGCATTAAAATGAATTTTAGATGACGCGGGAAAAGCCCTCCGATGCCTTGTGGATGTAGCGATGGAAATTAATACAAATTTGATCGCGCAGTGGCCGCTGGCCCGGGCGACAGCCGCCACCCCACGAATTCATGAATAGCTAGAGCCACTCGCCCTCTCTCCCTCCCTCCCTCCCGCCAGCCCATCCGCACACAACGGCGCGCGCGTCGGCGATCGGTCGGACAGTCAGGGCTGCCGAGAGAAAATCCTGGTCCGGCACAAAGATGTACTGGGGCTTAATAAGAAAATTATACAGGCATCTACAAATGTATGTATTATTACAGCGAAATCTGTCTAAACCGAAATCGATAGGACGCAAAAAAATTCCGCTTCAGGTAGGTTTCTGTTTTATGCAAGGTTGTCCATTTTTGACACGATATTGACGTGTCTACCCTGAAAGTAGTAAATATCATGACTTTTTTTATAATTATCAAAATACATTATCATATACCGCAATTATGGAAGAAATCACCAATGAATGAATATTAAACACTTCAATTGACAGCTTGTGAGACATACCTACTGGCTTATTGGGACTACTTGCTGTATTTCGAACATTTTCAACGCAGAAGGCGTCTCAGCCCAGAGTTCTATGTCTTTCTAATACTTTCGCATGGCCATGAGCAATGTGTCTCTGGCCGAGTGGTTATGATTTTTCGGGGCAAGGAGACGCGTGAATAGAAGCCATAGCCGTACACCTTCCCACGCTCAGAGAGTCGGGAGGGAGGGAATTCTCCTACGGCCTACGCCTTGTGAGACAAGCGACCCGAAGGTCGAATTCTACGTTGGCAGTTGAAGCCCCTCTCCTTCAATGTCCAGCTGCCACAACTAAATCGCGTGTCACAGGGATAAATAATTTAAAACCAGCTTGCAAATACGTTTATTTTATTAAGAACATCTTGCGTCTCTCTGCCAATTGCATTAATTCACAGGAATTTCCTTTTATAAAGATTTTTTTCCTGCAGGGCGTGAAAAACCGTTCCGTTTCCGCGTTGGAGAGGTTCCTTTTTATGCTGTGTAAAATGCCATTTAACTTCATGGGCCGGATAAATTTTCCGGTTAATGCAGGTTTCCGGCTTATACATGTTCGCGTTTAGACAGATTTTACTGTATATCTTTCAATCGATTATATGTACATTTGTATCGGAGAATTAGTATATCCTTTGGATCTTTGGTTCTTCCCGGATGTGCGATGTCTTAAAACGTACACGAACGTACAGACTGTGACGTGCACGTGATTTAATTTTGAAAGTGAATTAATTTTGTAAAATTGCAAAGATAAGGTTCGATCCTAATTAAATTAATGAAATAAATGTTTAAATGATAATTAATAACATGGGATGCACTGGGCTTTATTGGCCTCCTTGCGATTCGTGGGCTTTGGATAGGGTATACGCTGAACCCCTTCTCGGACCTGAGTCGAGGCCTACTTGTTTGAATGTGGTTGCAGGCACAGCGAATACTGATCCAAGGGCAGCGATAATGTTTAATGTGTGTAGAAAAACGATTCTAGCTTATATATAAAAATAAGCCGACCGTGGCAGTGCAGGTGCTTGGGGTAGAGAGCACGTGTGGGAAGATAAATGCTTCGAATCGTTGCAAGGCATGCGTGTTTTCACCATGTAAGATTGGCATGGTTTTTCTATCATACCACCATGTATCCCTGCTTGACATCATAGCATCTGAAAGCTAAATGTCACCTGTACCGTTAGTCATCAACAGCCGAGGCGGCATGACGTAAAGGTATCAACCTCCTTCCTTCGCTTTGTCTCAGAAGTGAGAACGTCACCCACCATACGAATAACAAGAATTCAGTGTTTCAGTCAAAACCACACATTCTAATATTACTTTTTTCTTTGCCTTCGACATTTTACCACGCAGCTGATAGATATTTCTTGTTCCGTGTTTGAAACCCACGTCGTAAGGACATTGGCACAGTCTATGTGTATTGTAGCATTTTAGTGCGTTTACACAGTCGTATTATGATGCTTGTGTGCGTATGCTTGTTTCAGGCTGGAGGTCAGTTGCATTAAAGAATGCAAAATGGATCTCTAATTTGGAATGTATCTACAGTCATACGTGATGGTAAACACTTCCATCATAAATCCCGGAATATGGTTTATCTTAAATATTAATATTGTATACGCATTTAAATCACATTTGTATGTTTTGAATACATTATAAATTAAATAAACTTCGTTGTATTAAATGACCAATGATGATATAAACGACCATGAAATAAATAACTATACATACTCAATCAATTTTAAGCCGCTTTGTTAGCTAAGTATATTATTTTAGATCTAAAATTAAATGTTTATTCCTACATTGTAATTCATATGCAATAGATTTCATGTGCTTTGTTGCAGTAATAAATGTAAAATAATTATGATATTATCGTACGGATTATTTGACGAATTTAATCTCTGAGTTCAGTTTCGAGGTAAAGTTTGAGCTACTTGTATGCTATTATCGGGCCTTTATTGGATGATAACCCGCCCAACGTTTCTTATCCGATCGAGTTTATTCGACGGCAGGAAATTGTTTCCTATCCTCCGCTGGAGATTTCGTTTTATCCAAGCTCGATATTTGTGTCTGAGCGGGCTTTCTCTGAAGTGTTTGTGTCCGCGATATTGCATTTCGTGATAATGTAATTGCGCCGCGTAGGCTTTCCTCGTCCAATCGCATAAAGCTCATTGGACGGCGCGCATTACCACCCGAATCGAGGGCCCGGCCACCGCGCCGTCCCCCTCCTTAGGAGCCGTTGAGGCGGGCGCGGGCTGCGCGGGGCGGGCGGGCGCGCCGGTCTCAGCGGCGGGGGGTTATGGAGCCCGGCGCTGTTCGGAGCCGAATAACAATCGGCGCGATGGGCGCCGGCGGACGGCGACCCCTGCGCGGGCGGGGCGGGGCCGGCGGAGCAGCGGGGACAGCGACGGAGAGGGAATCGCCGGCGTCGGAGCACTGCAGACGGCACCGGAGTGGCGGTGACGGTGAGGGTTATGGTGACGGAGACCTGTGTGCTGTGGTGGTGGGTAGGGCGGTGGCGGTGTTGAGGTGACAGGCCCCCGAGAGTGACTCCGCCGGTCCCCGCGCAAGCGACAGGCACCAATATCCGGCTGGGAGGGCTGAGGACAGCGGGACGCGGCGCGGGCGGGACGCTTATGGGGCGGAGCGTATCGGGCCAGGTCTGCGCGACGATGGGACGCGCGCGCGCGTGGGCAGGGCGCAAATGGTGTGACAGTCGAAGCACGCTGCGCTGCAGTTGGCACGTAAAGGTCGCGCTAAGCGAGGAGGTAGACTTTGAGGGAAACGGGGGAAGGGAATTTGATCGGGAACCTGACAAGGCGGCAGAGCGAGAGGCCAGATGGATGTTGAGATTATGTCGAAGCAGTACAATGAACAGATTACCCCGGTTTGGGGATTTTGAAATATGTACTGATATAGGACGGCGAAATCGGGGGGACATTCGTGTTCGTTACGATGTTTCAATATTATGTATTTATTTAGATTTAGAGGCCCATCAACTGCTTACGTCATTGAGGTGTAATGAGATGACAGTGATATGCGAAATGTAATACTCAAATTGCGAAATGGGAGACAGGGGTAATTAGAGTACTCGAGAAAAACTGCCGAGAGGAGTCGCTGCTTGGTTGTACGGGAGACGCCGCGTCGTACGCATAGGTGCCAACGTTTCGGCCTCCATTCAGCGACCTTTCTCAGGGCAAAATGCCTGAGGAAATGAAGGCAGCAAGGTCGCAGCGTCTTCCGGACTGCCAAGTAGCTATTGACCCCGGCCGCGGAAGCCTACGCTCTCAACTGCCGAGAGCACGCTTTGTTCACCATAAATTCCATGTAGTTTAGCCGGCAATCGAACCCGGACCCAAGCGGTGAAAGGTAAATGTGTTAGCCATTACGCCGCGACCCTCCCTGTGAGATGATTAATGAGAGAGGGGAGAGTGGAATTGTATTGACAGTACTGTTTAAAACAATGAAGTTGGAACGGAATAAGTACAACGAGGGTAGCCAACCGCCAAGAAATAATGGGAATTACGAGATGTTTAAAATCATATCTGTATTAACTGATGATTTCGGGCACGTCAGCTGATATGGTTATTAGTTCCGTTTGTATAGTGAATGTTTTTATTCGCGAGCTGCTGATCTTGGCGTAGTCTTGCGGTGTTTCCACTTCCAGGTATCTCCCATACAGGGCACCGTCCCAACTGGGACCATATCTGAGCTCCCGATTGATCTTCCGACGTGTGTGGTAGTGTAATGTTGTAAATGTAAGTGAACATGAGGGGGGAAGATCCGTAGGACAAGGAAGAGGAAGGAAAGATCGCGCGCTGTGCGTTCACCTTTTGTGTGGGCTACTGTTCGAGCATTTTCCTGGTATTGATCAGATAAACTACGGAAAACTGTCTATGAGAGCAACCGGCCACTAGAATTCTCTAGACAGCGGCTGAATTCGATCTAGCTATGCAGCCATTGTCGAAAATCCACCACCGTCGGGACTCGAACCCTAGGCCTCCCAGTCAGGATCAATCTTTTGTCCGAATTGAGAGATATTGAAGTGAACCTGATACCAGATGATGAGATCTCGTCTGGTACTTGCGTGCTTCGCTTCCGCACATGAATGAGAAAGACCTCTTCCGCACATGAATGAGAAATTCAATGAGAAAGACCTCTTAGTTTTATCAGTAACCGTGTTCGCACTTAATGGACCGTTCTCTTATCGGGCGAGTATCAAGGACCCCCATAAAGGTCGCAACCTCGAGGACACAGACTCGACCGATCTCCCGAACGATCGGAGCATGTGGCCTGGGCTGCTGTCGGGATTAGACATGCGCCTACGCCTGAGCCTGCTCCGGAAACGGCCCCTTGGCGCTTTACTGCCGAAGCATCCCGTGTTCCGGGCTGAATTTCAAATGCGCCGTTTATTCCCAACGGCGACGGCGGCGCGGCGCGGCGCGGCGGCCAAGTTTACAGGGCGACCAGTACTGGGGAATTCCCTACCAGGCGCGCACGCGAACAAAGCCTACCCGAGGCAGCGCTGCGACACGGAAACCTAAGCGAACGAAAGTCAACTGTTTGCCGTGTTGTGGAGGAACTTGTATCGGAAGCGAAGGATTCGTGAATATTTTTTATTATCTAAGCTGTGCTTGTGAATGATTTGAAGTTGTGGGAGTATGTACAAAACTTGCATGGAGTGTTGAGTACCCAGTCGAAATTATTGTTTTGCATCGTTAAGAGGGAGGAAACTGAGGTAATTTAAAATATTACCATCGAAATTGCAGAAATTAGGTATCTCCTCCCACGAAGTTTGGAGCAAATGGAGGGTAATTCTAGTGTGCGTGTTTATTTTCTTGGGTGTGTCTCCTGTAATTCAGATAATTGTGAAAAGGTTTATGTGCTCTGAGCTCATCAGTAATTTCGGAAATTTAAAATAAAGTTATGAAATTAAACTCCATTTCAGCACTAATTTTTGTAAGGACATGTATGACGCCTAAACATTAAGCAAGTATTACTGGCGGTTCGGCGAAATTCAACCCGTAGGTGCGACATCTGGGCTTAGTTCATTGCTGATCAATACTTCGAAAACAAAACTCGTACAATGACCAAATCTTGTTACTAGATCGTGCGTGGAGCATAGAGTGACAGGAGAAGTTATAGCGAATTGTGATTTTGGTCACATCAGTGTGATTTATTACTTTTCCGTATTTTGAGCTGATTAGTCGGGGATCTCAAATGCAGGGTGGAATATTCATTTCTGGTTCTGCGAGATGGCACTAGGTCCATTCAGTTTGCTACTTAATAAAAGATGTGATCTGAATTCATGTTACAATTGAAGGGCTCAGTAGAACAAGGGGTTATCTCACATTTTTGTGAAATAAAATTATTACAAAACTTCAAATATTATTTTTGTGTAATATGTTATTTAAATCCAGAACGGACTTACATGCAAGTGCACTGTATTTAAAAGATTAAAAATGCATTGAGTTACAAGAGGGAAGTTCAAGTAAAGCCCTCATTATCTCAGAACTATATCTATGTGGGATAGTCCCTTGTTCTACCGAACCTTTCAATTTTTCAGTGCATTCCTTGCATCATTGGATTGCATGCTGCTATCAATATTCAGAAGATGACATTAGTAGTTAAGTTGAACTGTCTGTAACGAGGGAGATTGTTAAATAAAGGATAGAAGTGTTGTCAGAATGGATTATGCAACATGGATTAAATGTGTTTAACTGCAGATGGAACAGAAATTTGATATCATGACAGGTAGTAAGAGCTTGTAGCTGAGAGCGCGGGAACATGAAAGAAGTACAAAACACTTACAATAATTGGATAGTTGACAGCTGTTAATAATGAAAAAGTAAAAAACCAAAGTACCTCACATGTACTACGAACACACTTTGCGAGGCACTTCCTGTTTGGTAAAGTGTTGGACAGAATGTTGTGAGTGGCTTGTAACTGCGTAATATTGTAGCATTTCTAATAACCCGCCATTAATATACATTTTTAATACTTCGGAGAGTACTTGTCCAAACGTTGGCACTCTCTCATTAGTTTGCGCGGGCGTTAAACGGCCAACGCTGGGGAATTGCGCGGCGAATCCCACGCGCGAGAAGCCCCAAGCAGCGTAGCGCAACGCCGCCGCCCAGTGCAGCGTCGCGGAACGGAAGTATGCGCGACGAAAACGCGGCTGTTCGCTGGAATATTTCTGACGAGTTGAATAATATTTTTGTGACGTTATTTGCATTTTTTTCATTTACACGCTTCCTCTGTTTAGCGTGTATCCTCAACAGAGTTTCACCAATTTATTATTTGCCTCACGCAGGGTTTTGAATAACTTTTTCGATTCACATGTATTGCAATGTTCAACTATTTTTTGTGCACATTTTCGGTTTCTACGCCCATGTGTAAGCTCAACTTTCGTTACATTTGTTGTAGTGTCTACATTGGTAGCCGAGTTTTCCAAAATTCTCCTAAAATCAACAATGAATAATACTCCTATCTGGCGAAGTCTCAAGGGAATATTTTCTTTATTATCCTTTACAGTGTTGGTCTCGGTCCAGGAAAGAAATACTGTATTAGGAATTTATGAAAGCGAACATAAGATTTACTGTTTTTCCATCAAGCGAATGAGAAGTGAAATTGCATTTCTGTAATTTCTTAAATGAATATGTTAGGTATTTGATGGACTATTGAGATATTTCTATCATATAATTCTGGCGAACCTCCTTTTGACTCTTTAACGTGAAATTCGGTTCTTGGCCCCAGAATATAATGTTCTATAGTTGTTTTTTTCGGGGCCTGTGTGTCTGTCGCGCGCATCTTGTATGTCACCAATAGCGTACGTATCCGCTCAGCCGTGTGCGCTTCGAAAACAAACAAAACAGCAGCGCGTGTGCGATCCGCGTAGGTCAATATGCTCTCACTTGTGCGCTCTCTATTTTCCCCGCGCTCCTGTTTCGTCCGCCTGCGTCTCGTAGCGCATCATCGCTCTCGCTGCTTCCGTTTATTGACTCTGCGCTGCTTGGTCTTTGTCGACATCACCGCCACCGCTGTGAACTTCGCTCCTGATGTTTCGTCTCACTCTTCCTTCCTCTGTTGCCGGTAATGATGTATAGTGAAAAGTTGATGAGAAGAGAAAGACGGGAAATAAAAGGTTTTCGAGATTATAGGGAATGTCGGGAGATCCCCCTCTCCCTTGCATTTTGAATGCCAACTGGCATCAAAATGTTTCATACTTCTCGTGTCGTATTCCCCTCCCGGGTTAGCGTTCTTGTATTTACTCTCTTTCCAGATGCCTCGTTCTCAGTGCTCTTGCTGACGTTGTTCATAAGCTATCTTCGCTATTGCAATCTGCCCCGCCGCCATTCTCATATTTCTATAATGCTGTTGTCTACAATACATACCTTCTTTATCTTGCTTATATTCTCTCCCTTTGAGATTTGTATTCACAACACCCATTGCCTTACGTACCAGTCACAGTAGTATCTCTGCTTGCTCGCGCTGACCTTCAAGCCTCTGCGGTGCCTTGCAGTGTATAACACCAGCAGTGCATAATATGAGTTCTTCTCAGCCTTGTTCTCGCTTCCGTGTCTTCTGACGCTCGTCGACAAGTCCGTGAACTGTGAAACTCGGCTCCGCCCACACCTGCTGCTGGCCGTAGCTGCGCTGCTCCGCGGCGCGCCGTGTGCTTCGGTTTTCCCGCTCCCCGTCCTCTGTTCCCAGACGCCGCGCGGCCGACGCCGCGTGGCCAGCCATGCGAGCGGCGGGAGACCTACAATTCTCAGCGCGGTGAAGTATTATGGTCCTGCTGACGGCGCGCCGTTCAGAGGAAAACAGGAAACAGTGGGCCATCGTTGCCTTCTGTCCAAGCATTTGAATCATTAAACTGTAAAATGAAAATAACTTTTTTATAATATTCGACTTGTGTAATTACTATCGTACTATAATTGTGGTGATCTATAATATTGTGCATTCATGATTGCGCTATTGCAAGATTTTTACATCTTGCCACCCCAATGTATGACATCCGACAAAGTTACCAATACATGACTTTAATTCGACTCCTTTTAATTCATTCTCAAAGAAAATGAATTTCATTGAGTTTCCTTCAACGTTGATAGATGTAATATTTGATCGATCTTTTGTATTAGAATTTGCAATACAAAGACGATTGATCGGCCTGAATGCTGAGATTCAAATTTCACTAAGAAAGATCAAAGAACATCGCATTCTCTATGGAAACAATTCACTTAACAAAAAGCTACCTTTATAGGATCTCCAACGCCTTAGAAACAATCCAAGTTTATTAAACAGGAAGCACTCCACCACGCTCATTATCGATGTCTCCTAGCGGGATTCGTGCAAATGGCAGGTACAGCACCACTAGAAGAAAGGCGAATGCCGCAAGATTGCATTCGCCGTTAACGCGGAAGGACTGCGATGACCGCGCAGCGGGGCGGGGCGGGGCGGGGCGGGGAGGGGCGGGGCGGCTGGGCGGGTGCGACGCAGCCCCGCGGCCGCAGCTGCAAGCGCTTTGAGCGGCCAAGCGTGCGCGGCGCGGCGCGGCGCGGCGCGGCGCGGCATGGCGTGTGGCGTTTGCGGTGCAGCAGGGCGACGCGCCGGGAGCGCACCGGCGCGGCGGTGCCTGGGGGTGGCGGGGAGGTTGCAGCGGTGGGCGTGGCGCTCGTGCGGCACTCCCGCCCACCCGCTTTCAGGGGCGCCCTTGTGCATCGCGACGCATAGCTGTGCCAGGGGCGGCGTATGCACTTCGGGCCCGGGGACGATCGCGAACAAAGAAGCAAGTCACGCCGACCGCTCTCATGTTTCTAATTGCTATTATATTCCCCGTTCGTTCTGATTCTTCAATATTTCAAAAGATACGACTATCTTAAGAATCAACGCGAACAAATGATATGCAGTAAACATTTTCAAGAGATATGTACAATTAAATAACAAGGACATTATGTACAATAGGAAAAAATACTGACACTCATGCAATTTTTACTGTATCTTTGTTTATTGTTAATAATAACCGGAGGGATGTATCGTACTATTAAATACATTGATTTTCTTTTTCTTTTTGACTTATTATTTAATTTATTACTCATTTGCTTGCTACGAGTCGAAACAAGCCATAAAAATGTCTAGCGCGACCGACTATTTAATGAACTGTTTCTTTAAGAACATCTGTGATCTCCTAAACCAAGTTTCAGAAAAAAACGGAACCTGAATTGACATTCAAAAACATTTAAAACTACGATAAAATGTATCTATATTAATAATTTTCGATGCATGTAGGAATTGAAAGAAAACTATGCAGCCTCTGACCAAGTAAGAGGTATTTATGATTTCATTATAGATATCAGGAACTCTAGACATACAAAATCCATGAAACAGTTTTGATTTTGATTAAAAAATGTCAATATTAGATACTGTTTCTCCGCCTATTATCAGTCTGCCCGCACCGATTGATTTCTCAGCGACAGTGCTTTCTCTGTTTCGTATTTACTCTTTTCTTCTGTTAATTCCAGTACTTCTTTTCGCATTTTCTCCCACTATCTAGTCTTTAATAGCACGTTATATGTTGAAAGATAGTACTGAAGAAACTTTTACTCGCCTACGTTATATATATATATATATATATATATATATATATATATATATATATATATATATAACGTAGGCGAGTGAAAGTTGCTCTTATCTTCCCTTCCCTTCCCCTCTTAATACGAGGTCTTAGGAACGTATCCTCCTCAGACATGTTCTGGAATTCCCCAACACCCCTACGTGTGCGACCTAGTCCAATCAGGCCACAGTTGTCCGTTCTCATTAACATCGATGCTGCCGGCTGACCAACCAATCGGTCCACGGCCTTCTGCCTATTCATGAATATACTCGCAAATTACGTAATCCTGACTGGCTCAGACAGGCAAATCGATTATGTCTCAATGGCAGCATGTCTACCAGCAACTGATTTATCAGCTGGTTACATGCTTTCTCATCCTGCATTCGATCTTATTATCACCATCGCGTTTAAATTGGAAGCTTAATGCCGTCAGTGTATTTATACATTTGTCTACATCAACCATTAAATTAATTTTCAATGGTAAACACAGCGTAATTTGACATACACTGTACGAACTCAAGCGATATGCCTTAGTTTCTCATTTTGGTAGCTTGGCACATAACTATTGTGTTCGAATTCCTTAAATGACAATATACCCCCCCCCCTTTATGAAGAATGAAGCATCGCCTTGACATTTTTGTGAAATTGTACTGTTTTCTTAACATAACGCCTCCAAACAGGAATTAATAGCCTTATTCATCCCCCATTGCTGGCAGCCGTTCACAATTCCATCAATTTGGTTAAAATGAAAGTATTTCTTATGTGCATTGATATTTATTACAAGATGATTGTATGAGAAACATTGAACGAAACACTGCCGATAAAGCAAATAACGGGTTCTGTTGGTCTGGTGCGTCTCTCGCGTTTTTACAAACTTTATTAACGTCCTTTATTTGCTCTAAATCAGAGTAATGGCGTTAATAACTATACATACCTGATGATAGTGAAGATGTATTCTGGTAGGAGCTCGTATCACAGGGCACTTGCATTGTTATTTAACACCAGGCGTAAGTTTTTATATTTTCGCATACTACTTACGAAGTATAGTGTGTATTGTAAAGCTGCAGCAAAACGGCGGTTTTTCAACAGAAAAAACTCGCATGAGGCCCTGGTACAGAAAAAAGTGGATTAATCTTGTTCCAATATGTAGTAAATTACTTCCTCCGCCACGACTAGTCAAAATCCACGTGTGGTGGATCCTTGATGCCGAAAAATTGGTTCATCTACCTGTCCGTCCGCCTTCCCGCCCCTGCTCTCTTCTCCTGCCCGACTGTCCGTCTATCCGTCTGTCTGTCCATCTGTTCATCCGCCCGCCCGTCTATCCATCCGTCTGTCCATCCGTCCATCTGTCCATTCGCCCGCCCGTCTATCCATCCGCCCGCCCGTCTATCCCTCCCGTCTGTCCGTCCGCCCGCCCGTGTGTCCGCCCGCCCGCCCGCCCGCCCGCCCGCCCGCCCGCCCGCCCGCCCGCCCGCCCGTCGCCCCGTCCGTCCGCCCGCCCCCGTCGTCCTCCGCCGTCCGTCCTCCTCCGCCCGTCGGCGTCCGTCCGTCCGTCCGTCCGTCCGTCGTCCGTCCGTCCGTCCGTCTGTCCGTCTGTCCGTCTGTCCGTCTGTCCGTCTGTCCGTCTGTCCGTCTGTCCGTCTGTCCGTCTGTCCGTCTGTCCGTCTGTCCGTCTGTCCGTCTGCCCGTCTGCCCGTCTGCCCGTCTGCCCGTCTGCCCGTCTGTCCGTCTGTCCGTCTGTCCGTCTGTCCGCCCGCACGCACGCCCGCCTGCCTGTCCATCCGGCCGTCTGTGAACAACGCGTGTGAGTAAACCGTAAGCAGAATTTTCACCAAAATTGATAATCCCCTATCGATCTGGATGATGTCTCTATCCCCGTCAATTTGAAACTGACTTTTACACAAATAATAAAAAAAATAAGGATTGTTTTAGATGGTTCTTAGTTATTCTGAATTTAGTTTACTATTCTTTACAATTTTAATGATGTCAATAATTTCAAGGATAATTCAACATTTAGCTTACCATAGAAACAAGTATTTTTGAGTTCGGTGTTTTCTAAATGGTCTACAATTTTTCTGGCAGATGGTATTTCGGCATCATTCCATTCATAAGTAAAAATCACTAGACCTTAGAATAATGAACCATTGGATGATGGTATTTTTATTTTCTGAATATAGGGTGCGCGGTGTATTTACTTTCATTCTCATCGCTCGTCTTATAATGATTTAAATTGTTTGATTTTTATCACATTTTAGTAAAAATTACATTGTTTAATCTAACATTATTTACATAATTTTGTTGCCATTAAATTCATTTTAGTAATGTGATTCCGATACGTAATGACAGTTGATTTCATTAGCTTTCAAATCACGAAAATGATTTAATTCTGTGATTTGTAAGCGTTAAATTCGAAAGTGCGATGATGCATCGTGACTTACAAAATATGGCATAGATTGTATTACCGCTTTAAAGAAGCGATTTGTGATATTATCTTCTGTCTTATTCTATATTAGTAGATCATTCCAATTGTCATTCAACTTCAGACTTCTATGTCGTAATGCAGTTAATTTCGCTCTGTCAGCTTTCAATTTCATTATTGACAAACTGCCTGATCTGATAGATGTAAATTTAACGACGAGAAAAAAAACAGGAAGTGTGACTAATCTACTTTCATGGTTAACTAGTCTTAATATCTTCTCAGAGGAGTATCAGTTTTAAATTCATTTAATGGAATGAAATTTGCCTTTATTTCACAGGTGATATTAAAAATAAAGGTTTACCAAATTATTCGCATTGTGATAAACATCTACTTTTAATTTATTTCCTGTAAAGTGAAGCAGTTAGTGAACAGGTAAAGGGACGTCATTTGTTAGCAGTTTCTGTTGAGTGGAATTCACAAGGAATGCGTTTTGCGATGAGCATTCACATGCAGTCGTTTAACTTGCTCCGTCTCCGAGCCCTCGCGCGCGCCTTGCGGGCACACGCCTCAGTTGCAGGCCGACCGCGCCGCCCTCCGCTTCTGAGCACGCTCCTTCCTTCTCCGCGAGGCTTCCGCACACTCCAGCACACTCCGCGCTCACGCCACTGCTGGTCCACACACTGCGCCGACAGCAGCGGCCACCTTTCGCTCCGTTGGCGTCGCCCCTGCTCCTGCACACCGGCGTGCGCGACTGCGGACGCGGCGCCAGTGGCTTCGTCGGGATACCTCGTTGACCTCGAATTGTAGTTCAGTATTTGGAAGAAGATAACTATTTGAAAATGAGAATGGACTTTTTATTTGTTTATATTATTCGCTGAATTTAACCGTAGTGTACTTTTATTTTGCGCACCAAATTTCCTTTTCGCTGAAACTTTTTCACTTTGGTTAACTTTCAACTTCACATGCACCTGCTTGTGTAATGGGTGTGAATTTTGTTCTAAGAAGCAAGAAGGAACTCTGTAATGAAAAATTAAGTTTTAGTTTTGGTTAGTCAACAAAAATTACGTTTCGGTGTTGGTCCCATTTTGAAACGAGAAAAATGTCCTGATAGTTCAGCTCGTGCGTCTGCTTTGTGGTTGGGTGTCCCAGTTGCGGCGACGTCGTTCTCTTCCTTGCCACTGACCGCACCGCCCCACGTCGCTCACTCTCCCAGAAAGAGGCTTCGCCGCGCTCCCCCCCCCCCGCCCCCTGCTCCCGCGCCGCTCGCACCCGCCCCGCCCCGCCCCGCTGCCGCGTTGTCGCCTCGCGCCCGTGATTGCAGCCCCGCCTCCATGGCCGCCCCGCGCTCTCCAACTGCAGTAAGTATCGATTATCGATGGGTGCACGTCCGGCGGCGGAGGCGGTAGCGGCAGCGGCGGGGCGGTTCCCGTGCGGGCACCCCGTCCTCTCCGGCGGCGCGGGGAGGGGGTTGATTGCCCCAAATTCACCCTCTGCACCCCCTCCTCTCCGCGTCCTCACTGGTCGACGGGTACCGACCTAGGTCTGTGAACTCAGCCGCAGGTTCATTCCCGCCCCGAGAGATGTGGACTCTGGGGATCATGTACCCAGATCTTGAACCGCTTCCCTCCAGTGGGAAATTGCGTCACTGGCTCCTCAACGAAGATTTATGTCTTGTGATAAAAACTACCAATTGGGAATTTCCACCATTTCAATTCTCCGCGAACGAAGGGAAATATAAGGGAACACGATCCAGGTTCGAGAACTGAAGTTGTTTCACACTGAGTGGTTAAATTCAAAATTTTGCACTGTTCATTAATTCAAACTCACTATTGTTTCAGGTGTAACTATTTCATATTTCTGTTCTTATCCGAATAGTTATCAATATTGATCTGTTAGTTAAGACGTTAATTCTACAAAGTTATGACAATTCTACAAAGTTATGACAAGAAGCAAGTGACACTCAAATACTTGAAAATTGTTCACGTTTTAATGCATTTCTGTTTTTTGATTTGGAGATCCCAAATTACATTCATTTATTAAACGCAAAACAGATATTTGATATATTTTGTTAAATACAGAGGGAAGTTTGCTCATAATTCTACCTTAAATGATCGTGGTTTCGTGGTGTTTACTGCTGTGTATCGGCAATTAAACGGAATAAACATTTATTATATTCCAGTATTTTTATTGCATTTGACTAGAGTATAAATCTGTAGGAAGTGGATTAATATTATGTGAATATATTTCCCTTCATCTTCTTTACTTCTTGGTGTGCCCAGTAAGGCGGCCAAGAAGGTGTTTTTCTTTCCACTATCTATACTTCCTAATTTACCCGTACTTACGATCACTTTTGCATATTGCTACGAATATATTGAAGCTACAAATATATCCAACGGTGGCTTTGTGTGCTCGTGTGTGTGCTCGTGTTTGTGTCCTGTAATGTTGGCATTTTACTATCGAGTAGATGAATTCCATGCTAATTACGGTTTAATTAAATTACATTGAAACTTTTTAGTGTTCGGATTTCATTTATTTGAGAGGTATTAAATGGTTTGTATGTAGATTATAACAAATTATTTTATTCCCTTTCATTGATCGACCTCAAAATTATGATAGCCTATATGTTGCAACCGCGGAATGTTCGTATAAATTGCTAAGAACATTTTACTAGGATTTAAATTAAACAGATTTCGATTCTCTGTAGTGTGGTTGGTTGTTTGATTCGAGTTGAGGAAGCGCAGGCATACTTTTTTCCTTTTTAGTACATACTGTGAATTGGGAGAGAACTGTTTATTTGGTAATAATAAGCATAAAGTAATATATTTAAAACAGAAAAAACGCGAAATAGCGATTGGCAAGTTTTGTTCTTAATGATTTCCGTTTTTAACCCATGTATTTGGTAGAAAACTAAATAAATCATCAAATAATGGACACTATTTTCTTGTTATATTTTTGTCTCGTTCGATTTATGAATTGATATCACTTTGGATGTGGGAATATATCTCATTAGAATGTATTACAATGACATCGCGAGTATTTTACTTACATAGTACTACTGAAATATTCGGAAATACCCTACGGCATCCTACAAGAGAGACGCAATAGAACTAGCGAAACATGCTTAGAACATTGTATCAATATTAGCTTTATATGAATTAAGTTTTCGTGCCTAATGTGCTACAGTGAGTAATGAGTTTTACAAATGATGTCTGAGATATGTTAAGAAAAATTGTAGTATTGTATGTTTATGTAACCGTTAATAATGCTAAAAAGTAAGTGCTAATGTAGGGCCGGTAGTTTCGAAAGTTACAGTCTGTATTTCTTCCGGTTAAAACTATTTTTTAAAATTTAGTGTTAAACACAATTAAATTCATGTTTTTATTTATAATACTTCAGGGGTCGGCAACCTGCGGCTCGCGAGGCGTATGCGGCTCTGTAGAATTATATTTGTGGCGCTTGAGTAATTTAAGAGTATGCATTGAAAAATTAACTTCAGTATTGCAATTCCCAAACAAATATAATAATCCTCCGCATCAAAATCGCATACAGATCGCGTGCATGTAACCTAGCTTTAGCTTACCTTCCTCGCCACATTCACCCACGCCATACTCAAAACCAAAGCGAATAGAAACAGATTCGTTACCAGCTCACTGGGAGAACAGTCGTGAGCTTTTGAATCCAGCGCCTTTTAGTAGTGAGAACTTTCTGAAAAATCCATCAGCCAATGCGAGGAATTTCAGCTAAACATTTGTAAAAAAGGAAGCGGTATAATATATTACACCACTTCCACTTTGTTGCATGTACGTGCTGTGAAATATCTTGGGCCTTATTATTGAATCATTTCGAATCGAATTTAAAGCAGCTTCAAAAAGCACCTTTTGAGTTGAAATTTCTTAATAAAATTCCTTAATTTGTAACCAATTAATTTCAGGTACCTTTAACTTCTATTAATTTTCTTGTTCAAAGTGGTTCAAATTATCCTATAAAAGAATCCAGTAGAATAATTTTAACATTTGATAAAGCTCAATATGACTTACAGTTATTAGATTTGAAAAACAAAGATCTATGGACAGAAAAGTTCATAAATTTGCAGTGAGAACTAGAAAATTTAGCTAGAGAGAAAGGGAACACGGCTGTCGGACACCAGTGGACGGATCTTTCAAAATGTAGAAAGGAGGAAGAAATTATATTTAAGACATGAAACTGTCTCCCTGATTTTTATGATCAAGTGAAAACACGAATTTGGCATCTTGACAACTTTCGAACCAACTTGCTACTGTGAATAATTATTTTCAAACATGACGATTATTAAAAACATATTAAGAAGTTCACTTAATGACGAAAACCTCGAAGGTTGCATGAAATTAAAAGCTTCTGAATATTCACGAAATTTGGAACAACTTTTTGTCTGAACCCAATCCCAAAAATCTCACTAATATTACATATTTGCGTTTATATTATTTTGTACATTTAATTTCCATTTTAAGCAAAGATATGTAACCTAGTGAAGTTAGGTTCTTACTATTAGTTTTTTAAGTTATAAAAAAAGTTCTTGCGTTTTTTTATAACGTGGACTTACTTTATCTGTTACTTCGCAAAATATAATGTTTTGATTTCACGATAAATACATGTTTCACAGCCGCTAACAGTTGTATAACTTTATCTAACACATATTACCGATGTATGTACTTATATTTGGCTCTTTAAAAACTAATTAATCACATCGCGCGAAAATTGGCTCGTAACTCCAGATAGGTTGCCGACCCCTGTTCTAGGTATAGGCAAACATACCGTAATATTTAATAAAAAAATAAATTGTTGTTTTATGTAGTTTTGTCAGTAACACTTTTTCCATAGTCATGAAGTGCGTGGGCGCCTAGTCTGATCCAGACCTGGGGTTAGAAATATATTTGAGTAAGGCCGAGAAGAGGAAGGAGAGCTGTTGGGAAAGGTGGTTATTCTAGAGTATGAATCAAAATTTAATTGTTATAAATGATGAAGATAATAACTATTTTTTTATTTTTCGTTACAAATTGTTATGAGTGTTGGATATTTGACCACTTTCTTTGAGTTCATACTGGGGGGAAATTTAATTTCAATACTTTCTGAAATCATTCTGAGTTATAGTCTTTCTCTCTTGTCTCTTATGTGCACATTTTGAAAATCGATGTCATCATCAAATTATAATCTGTGTTATATCAAGGAATTTTGATACCTGGTGATTTTTTGTTAGTTTTGTATTATATTCTTTTTGTATTTTGGCTCTTAGGCGTAATTTTTGTTTAGTTCAACCTACGCTCATGAGATTACATTTTTTGCAGGTAATTTGGTGTACCAGATTGTCTTGGTCAAATTTCTTTAATTTATCTTTAATATTCCTAAAACTTAACTCTTATTTTTTAATTACATCTAACTTAAACCATTATTTGTTGATTTTTAGGCCATTAATCACATTATGTATTGAAGAAGGAACCTAATGTTAAATTATACCGAGAACTTGATTTGTTTCTTTTTGTCTAAGCGGTGTCTAAAGTAGCTCAATCTTTTCTTAACATGCTTGTCAATGAATCCTTAAAGAAAAGTATTAAGAGATAATATGTACAAACAGTTTTCAAGTTTTTTTCATTAAGTCTTCGATCAGAAAGTTTGATCGCTCTGTCTACGAAACAATACATAATTCCTATTTTATGTGACAGAGAATGTTTTGATAATTACGTACTGCTTCTGTATTAGTTGGATTTGGGTAACTATTAGTAAATAACTTATTCTTATAATTGTGGATGGTTATGTTTTAATGGATATAATTCATGGTTATGTTTTTCAAGTTCTTCCGTTGAAATGTTTACATCCTTATTATTAAATAAGTTCAAAATATGGTCTACATATTTTTAATAGGTTAAATATCATAGAAAAGTGTGTATAACCTCAACACTTCTTGTTCTGAATTGTTTTTTCTAGTTGTCTCATAATCATTGCAAAATATAAAATAGTCAAGGCGTAGAATATGCATTACAATCCAGCTCAGATACAAGTTCACAGTAAGAAGTCCATTAAAAGAATATGTAAAATAGGTATATGGGTATGTTTTTGAAAATCGTTGTACGTTGATGGTAGTAGGATTGTAAACATAATGAACTAGTATACTCATTTCAATGTCTTATTATTTTAGAGCTTGAATTTAAAATTTTCTTAAATTCAGTGAATTTTGTGTTCCACAAATCATTTTTATTATCCGTTACTTCTCACATTTTCGTCGCGTGTATTTTTATCTTGTTTTGTTACTAGTGAATTTTGTTGTACTCTCAGTAAAATATACTGTTTTTAATTTTCAATTGATCGATGTTATTACTTTCTTCAAATATAAAAAATGATTTAACAATTCCATATGTATGAAAATTGAAATCTAAATCCTTTTCTTTTTCGTAATCCTAATCCTAATTCCTTTCTTCAGTGCATCAACAACTTTTTGAGCAGTTTCATGATACTATTTTGTCTCGCCTTTAATTCTAATTTGAGACCTCATTGTGACTCGCACGGAAGCTGAGACAGCAAGCGCGGGGTCACCTGCCGGGAGAGATGGGGAGGGCGAGCCTGTGCACCTGCCCCGTTTCAAAAATAATTGTCTGCCCTGCGCTCTCTCGCGGACTTCATAAACGCGCTCGGCGACAGTGCCCGCCCGCGAAGCGCCTGCCTCTGGCCTTGCGTGCCTACTACACGCGGCGCGTGGATGCGACAAAATGGGAAATCGGCGTCGTCGGTGTTGCTAATTTAGGCGGCGCGGCACCCCCGGTTCGTTTCGTGCGAAATTTGCTCTGAGAGGAATATAAAGACTGCGAAGTTGGCGTTCTGTTGGGTTTGTTTACGTGTCGACGTAGGTATTTTAATGCGAAAGGTTTGCAGACCAGCAGAAGTTTCCAGTGGAGTTTTCTTTCTTTCTTTCTTTTTCTTTCCCTTTATACTTTTTTTTTTATTTTGCTCCGGTCCATTAAATTCCCGTTTGGGTTTAACCAGTGTTTGTTAACTTCTTCAGTAGTACAATACCACAAAAGTGAAAATAAAAAGTTTTTTCTTTTAATTTTCATTTCAGCGTCTGCATCAATGGTGATTTTTAGCCTCATCAAAGAGTTAAATGAGCATTCTATATCGAATGCTTTTATTCGACTTCCTTCATTCATCAGTTTCACAAAGTTATGATTTTTGTTTTTTGTATCTCTGAATGTGTTGCTTGCTTATTCTTGTTAAAATATAGATTACAGTAGGATTTTAATGTTCGTTCAGTTCTTTTACATAAAACTTTTTTAGAGTATAATGTTGATTTAAAAGTGAAAAAATTGATTGAATTGTTTTAGTGGATCATAATGAAATGCATAATAATAAACCATGTGTAGCAATGGTCTTTTTTGGTTCCGTGTGAAACAAAAACCCAAATACTATATTCTAATGCTACTTCAGGAAGAATCTCTTCGTAACGCATTAAATACTTGATTTTTAATCCTTCTGACCGTTAATTCAATCTATAACAACTTATAAAAAACATTTAACTTTTGCTGTTCTGTTTAATGAAGCTTGACTTCACTCCCTGAATGTGCGCATGCTTTCGAAAGCCCTTTCCGAACGTGAGCCTCGTAGAGTTTTAGATATTCGTGTTGAATAAAGTGGAAGTAATCCATGCTTTCACCATATTGATCTTCTCTACCTTGCCTTCCATTCTTCCTTTTATCCATTCACTCTTTTGTGAAATGAAGTTACTCAATCGTCTGCATTTCACCAGATTCTAGTAATCTCTGCTAGTTATTCACAAATTGATCCTTCGGAGTAAAAATTGTACCGTATACGAGTAGTTATTAGGCTTATTATCCGAGTGCAATGATTTGGTATTAATGTAACACATTATTTTGCACTTCCATGCTAGATAACTTCTTCCTCCTCCTCCTTTGCGCGTGCGTGCGAGCCTCGCACTAAAGAGAAAATAATAGTTATTAAATTTCATAGTTTTTTTAAGTAAAACGTTTTTCACGCTGAAAAAATCCAAGAGGGCCTTCATGAAAAATGCGTTAATTATTTTAATAATCGTTATAAATGAATTCACATTCTTTCTATCGTCTTGACGTAACCAAATGTACGTTATATAAAAAACAACGTATTACAATTCACAAAATTAGTCTTTATATCGCATATCATTTTTTAAATAAGTGTACAAATTATTTTAGAATGAGATGGTTAAAACACTTAAATGTGAATTTCATCCTTAGTAATGAAAGTTCCATGTTAATGTCAGAAAATTTGAACGTCGGATATAAAGGCTCTTCCTGTCATTTCTGCTGGAGATGCTGGTGCTCAATGGGGGTCAACACGGCCTTCCTTATAACGTTTCGCCTCTGGACAGCAAAGCTTTGGCATATGCATTCTGACCTTTGGCATATGCACCCCACACCGTTCGCACCTTCCCACCGGCGCATTCGCCGGACGAATTCCTGTGGGAGGCGGCGTGTGGGGCTCCCCTTTGGAATAGCGCGACCGCCGTTGCGAACATCAAGGGCCGCGTTTCTCTTCCTGAGTGACTGGCTGACACGCCGGCACGCCTAGGGCGGCGCCCCGGCGGCGGCTTGCTACGCCGTACTCGCCCTCTTTCACTCTTCCCTACTGAACTTCGCTCGCCCTTCGCGTCCTTCCACAACGCTCCATCCAACAGCCCTTTCCCTTTCAGCTTCCTCCTTCCTCACTTTCCTTTCAGAACTCGCCCCCCTTCCTGGCCTTCTCACCTGCTGGTTAGTTGCGCTTCCCTCCGCTGCGCTCCGCCTCACCGTCCTCGGCTCCACCTTTCACCACCCCTGCACTCCCAACCCCATCCCACCTTTCCCAAGCCCACGCCCCATACCACCTCCACCCTACCCACTCGCGCTGGTGCTGCGTTGCGCCCGTGCTGACGGGACGTTCATCTTGGGATGACTTGCTGCGGAGATGCGTTTGGCCACATTTTTCTCGCGGCTGTCACGGGCGCCTCGCCATACCATCCTAAAACTGTTTTTCAAATACTAGCAGCTTGGCGGGCTCCATCGCTCATGCGAGATTCAGGTAAGCGACAGTATTCTTAGGCGGATATTTCTGTTTCTACATTTAACAATGGACAGTCCTACTGCAGCACTCTTTGGTATTCTACTGCATTCCATGAATTTTTGAGTGCCCATACATACTTAGTTGCTATTGAACGCAAAATGTTCGAACTCGGCAAGAAACAAATAGACAAAATCAACTACAGTGAAAAGGAATATTAGCTGTATGTAAAAACAACTACCCTAATGTGTAGTATGTAATAAAAATATTTGGTTTAAAGGTTCAGTCGATATTATGGCAAGGTACATTCTTGTACTTTTCCTCAATTATCAATGTTATTATCTTTCGTTAATTGTGTTTATTATTATCTTTTATTTTAGAAATTTAGATGAAAAGTGAGGATTTTTCTACAACAGAGCTGGTTGTTATTTAAATATGTTTTTCAATGTAAATTTGCAATATGCCTGTGATCTCCGAATGGACGGGTAGTATTAATAAGATGTAGATCATATCATTTTATTCTATCCACCAAATACTAACAATCAGATAGTTGTTCGCTGCGCAGTACAGCTACGCGTGGAAGAATTCATTTTGATCAGTTCAACAATTAATTTGATATTAAGTTATAAATTTGGAAATTAGAGATAATTGTATTTTGGATTACGTATGGGTTATACATTAAGTAAGATTTAATGATTAGGAATAAAGATTTTGTGAATTCTATAGGTACATTAACAGCTGACAGTTTGTTCAAATCAAACTCCATTTAGTGTTTTGGGCGCCTTCTCTTAGTTCTCTCATGAATTCGTAGAACACATGTCTCCGGAAGCCCATTCAGACGACACGAAACATTGTCGTTTCACCGTCATGTCGTCAAATAAATCACAGAATGGGACAGAAAGAACTTTCTCAGGAGCGAGGCGCACGCGGACAATGGCTCGTCGCGAGAACAAAGCCAACAATGTTTCCTCGCGTCCCGCCGCCGCCGCCGCCACCGCACCGTCTCCGCGCCGTGCCATTCTCCTCGGACGCGGCGATTGTGCGCGGAGGCTGCGACTCGGCCGCCACGGCCAGCGCGGGCGCCGCCGCTGATGAAGTCCCTTCCGACACGGCGCCCGGCCCTGCGCTGCGCCCGCTGCCGCCCACGCCCCAATTGTGGCTCGAATCTCAGATCTTCATGGCCAAAATGGTTGTGCGGATCAAAGTGAGTTTGCTTTGGGAGGTGGAGGGTGGCGATTTGTTCGATTTTCAGAAGCGTGTTTTAATTGAAGTATTGAAGAAAGGAGAAAGAGATGTCTTTGTGATGTACGTATATTCTCTGTAGTTATTAAAAATTGATTGGTAAAGGATTGCAGTCAAACTCAAAAGAAGGCTCCTATGTCATTCATATTTTTATTTATTTGTTGTGGTTCTAACAGTTCTAATTGTATACGGTTTCTGAAATCCCTAATTGTTCACATCCACTTTGCTGTATTAATTCTGATGAAAATTTTCTTGATATTATTTCACTTCATTAAATGTCACCATTCTTCAATTAATATAACAATTTTGAAATACGAATAAAACAATGTAAGGTTTGTTCATGTAATTGAATGAGTGGTAAATTAAAATTCATTGTATTGTTATAAGAAATAGTGGCATGTATTTACTGACGCGAAGACTTTTTATAACATACGGAATCCTGGAGTGACTTAAACGCTACGTATATTAGCCTAGAATCTGTTTATTATTGCATTGTTTCTAAATTCTGTTAAATATTAAAGTGTTTATTTCAATAACTTATTTTCAACCCTTTTAGTAACATTTATATATCACATTAGCAATTATGTCTCGGTAGTAACTTCGTTCCGCTTGTGTAGATGTTGAGTGAGGCAGCGCCGGAGCACAGCCACTGGCGTCGTAGGAACCGACGGCGCCACCTCCGCCGCAGGCGCGGGTTGCGTGTCTTTCCGCGAGCTCCCTTCATCCATCACCCTTTGTCCGTCGCCCGCCCGCCCGCCCGCCCGCCTCGCGCCGCCCTTCCCCGCCCTCTTGAAGCCGCCACCGCCGCTTTCGCTCTCCGAATTTTCCTCGCCCTGCCTCTCCTATTTGCGCTGTCGGCCCAGCTTGTCTCAGCTCACCTTCGTCCCCGCCACACACTGGCTCGCCCCGCCCCGCGCCGCTCAGCCTGCGCCACTCGACCCGGCCCGTCATTTCCCAGGCCAGTCTTCATCAACAGCCTCGCCTATGCATCTACCCGCATCTCTGCCTGCCTGCGTAGCCTACCACTCTGCCACCCCGGCCGCCGTACATTATCCGACTCGATAATTAAGCTGGCGTCCCAAATCCTCCCTTATTGGAGCTCAGTACCAGGATCTCCTCGTTTCCAACGATGGACTAGGCTGGCTCGATGGTCTGAATCCCTGGCGTTCTGGGGGGTTACCTGCCCTATTTCGCGCTGTCGCTTCCGCTTATCCTTTGTGGTCTAAGGACATACAGGTACCATCTCCAACCTCGTGCTTTTAACTTTTTAACTCGGATTGCGTCTTCTCTAACAGACTGATGACCAGAAAGCAGGCTCGAAGTGCGTTTTCTATCTATAGAAATCTTATTTACTTAATGGATTTTTGAAACGCCCGTTCATGCTATTTGTGCCACAAGCATTTTATCCCTCTCCTGCGTAGCTGCGACACGTCCCGCCAATCGCTCTGGGCTTCCCGCCGGCTGCGCGGTCTCATGAGAGCTCGCAACCCGACATATGGGATGCTGACTACGACTGCTTTAATTCCTTTTACCCTCATATAATTAATTCAGAACATTATTAAATATTTGTTACTGATTGTACTATCACTTTTCTACTTGCCGTGCAAGTCTTTTTAACTTTCTTTTTTTCATATTTTAATAGTGCTATGCATATTTTAGTTCTGTACCTTTTAGAAAAGATAAAATGAGTTCGTAGTTTGAATTTTGTTCTGTGATAACCACGAAGAATCAACTTCAATATTTATTCTGGCATAAACCCCCATATATTTGTTGTTTTCGAAGCCTTAAGGAATCATTGACACTGTCGCAAAGGTATTAGAAGGCAATGTAGCTTCTAAATATAATATTTATTTTTCATTCTCATGCCACTTTAGTAGTAACAGAATATTATGGGATTCATTTTCTCATCTTGATCTCCACCATTGTTTCGCCCCCTTTAATCTCATTTCCATTTATCTCTCTTAACTGTATCAGCAGTATCTAAATGCCTATACTCCGAAAAAAAAATCATCAGGAGAATCTCATGTACTACTTAAATTCTATAGTAGAACCTCCAAAATTTGCTATTTCCTTAGACACCCAGTGATCTCCCAAAGAAACAAGAATTTCCATTAATCGTAATCATTTATGTCGCATGTATACTATATCATAAATTCACATTAAACATACAAGTGAACAGAATTCATAGAAAACATAAAATATGCAAAATATGTGGTATATTACGTAAAAGGTTTTTGGTCCATGCTGCCTCGGAACACTTTCAATTAATAAAATTAGTGACGCGCTGTGATAATAAGCAATTACACGAACCTGCCCATCTATGTAGTTACGAATTATTAAATAATTTTAACATGTTATCACATTAATGTTCTCACCAGATATCGCGCATTGAAGTTACCACGTTTACACGAGGCTGTTTCATATCAGCTGGCCTACATCTCATCACCCGCCCTACGAGGGAAAATTTTGGCTGCTCCGCTGCCGGCACCGGCGCCAGCCTCCTGCTTTCCGCTCCCTCGTCACGCTTTGGCCTTGTCACGGCCCTCTTCCTCCTCCGCCAGCGCCTCCGCCGCCGCTTCCGGCCCCGCTCGCGCATGGTCCCGGGCGCGCATCCGTTGGCTGCCCCCCCCCCCCCGCCTTCGCGCCCCCCTCCCACCATACCGCTCCTCCCCCGCCCCGCCGCTCACCTCCGGCGCGCACTCCGACCTCAATCTCCCACGCCCGTCCACATCAATTTCTCTGAGCGAAGGCAGGCAGGCGGCCACCGCGATGCCCTGCCGTTGGAAGTGCTGCTGCTGCCACCGTCGACCAGCTCTGCGCGGTGCGCGGGCAACCGGCCAGCGTCCCCCCCCCCCCGCCTCTTGTCCTTTGCCTGATTCTCGTCGCTGTCGCCCAGCGCTGTCCGAAACAGAGTTCCGTTTCCTTCGTCTAAGTTTCTGAAACTTGGTTACATTGTGATGTTTTTTTTCTCTTCTTTTTATTGAACTCTGCAACCTAGATGGCACAAGATTTAATCTGGATAGACACATTTCAAGTAGAAGTACACGTAATATCAAGTCAGATGAATTGATTGATTGATTTTTTCCTGTTTCCGGGCGCGTCAACTGCTTTGGTCATTAGTCCCGTTAGTGTAGTGCATTTTTTTCGCGGGAGATGACGGCGATCGTACCCCGCTGGATGGCGAGATCCGGCGCCGACCTACTGTCGGCTAGTGGGGTTTCCTCCTAACCAGGACTCTCCCACCAGCGGGGCACCGCCCCAGCCGGGACAAGCTCTAAGCTCCCGACCGATCTCCCGGAATATGTGGTAGTGCAGTGAATGTTAGTGTAAGTGTAAGAGGAGAGGATAGGACAAGGAAGGGGAAGGACAGATCGCGCGCGGTCCGTGGCCCGTTTGGTAGGGTACTGCTCCGGCATTCGCCTGATGTTGATCGGAGACACAACGGAAAACAACCGATCAGAGCAGCCGGCCGCTAGAATTCTCCTCCGACATCGACTGAATTCGACCTAGCTGAAAAGCTAGTGTCGAAAATCCTGCCGCCGTCAGGACTCGAACCTAGGACCTCCCGGTCAGAGGCGCTGAAGTGACATCAGTTGATGCACTGAGCTACCGCTCAAAGTCAAGTCAAATGAAGTTGTCGAGTATATTACCGAAAAGAAACTTGAATTGTGTTATATAATCCGCGAATATTGAAATTGGTATCGTCTACCCCGCAAGTGCACATGACATATCCATAGCAGGTATCTATGTATTGAAGTGCGAAAGAGCCTTTGAAAAATACTGTTTATTTGCAGTTTTAAATTTTATCTCATCATTGATTTGTATAACATGAAATGAGATTGCACCATATGGCATAATCAAATTATCAATAAAATTACAAATTACCCTAATCTTGAGGGTCAAGAGATGATACTAATAGAATAAAATATCCCTTCTGATTTCGTATTGGTGCTTTCGTTCTTTTACACAGCTTAGAACCAATCTGATACTCATATTCTGTAAAGACAGTTGCCCAGGATTTTAACCTACGATTGATCGTAAGACATTTTAAGTAAGATTTCCTTTTGCAATACATTTTCCTTTTGCATAAGTTCAAGATTGAAAATGAGTCCATTAACCCGAGTTTTAATAACAATACGAGAATATGAATGTCATTTAATGTTTTATCCACTTTTTGTAATAATTCCATTTTACCATAATAAACTTATTAATTTAAATTTGACTATTCATTCTGGGAAATGTAACGGTGATGTCGATAGTAGGTAATGGCTCATTCGGACACTTGAGTTTTAATAATTCTTATTTCGAAATTAATCTCAATTTGGAGAAAATTGACTTGAATATAAATGGATAAGGTTCTTTTTTCTTCTCCCATTGTATAATGCTGTCAGTTTTTGGCTGCAACCAGTTGCATAATGATTCTCATTACGATACATATTTCATTATGATACAGGTTCTTGACCAATCACAGAGAAGTTTACAAACCCAAGTATTGACACTTAATCATTGACAATCGTTCTAGTAAATATTTTGTTCGACTGCATACATTAAAATTGCATTTGTTATTATGTTATGCCTGTCAGTTTTAATATATTTTATTAATAATTGTTTTCGTGGAATATATTTCAAATAAATTGGATCATAATTGCACTTTGATCCTCATTGACTAGCACAGTAGTCCCTTGCAGGCGGATTGGTAAACACAGCCACCTGCAGCACACCCACCTCCACATGCGCAGATGAGATTAGGTCGCCTTGGCTGAATCCTAGTACATGTCAACTGCCATGAAACCATTCAATGTAAAAGTTTAACTTATAACAGTAGAAAAAGTACCGTATAAAACTCGATGTAATGGGCATTAATATACTCGTGTGAAGTTTACGATACTCGTGTATTAGTACCTACAATTACACCGTTTCATAATGTATTATTATTAAATCCAGCTTCTATTGGCCTATGCAGCGCTTGTTGCCGACTCCAGGGCAGCCGGCCAACACCCCAGGGGACTCCTCTTAATTTCTTGTGGCCGCTCTCGATAGCACGCGTCACTCTGCGATGAGTGACTGGACGTAATGAAAGTAATCCCCAATTCATCTATTACATAGATTCGTTTTTCACTGGATGCTGTCCAATGGGGACTTCCTCGAGTGTATTATTCTCAGGTTAAAAACTGGAAGGGAGGTTGATTTTGAGACGTATAATACTTTTAATGAGATGAAAATTATGGTAATTTTGATTTTAGGCTGATTACTCAGCTTTGCCCGCGAACTTATTATTATCATCACAATCCTCTATCACAAACATCACAAACATCTTGTCCACCCCCGCACGCTTCGTCCATCTTGGTATGCCCTAATCGGCATATCATGTCTTCCTGCCACCATCTCCAACCTCACATATCCAGTCCTCTTTTACTCTTAACCGTTCGTTCCCCTCATCAAGAGCCGTTCACTTCTCCCGCTCTTTCCTCTACGCCCATTTTCTCCGCTCGGACGGCGTTGTCTTCCCTTCCATTTCTCCTTCCGCTGTGCCCGCTCCTCCCTCTTCATCGCTTCCCCCTCTTTCGCTGTTCTCGCTTCTTCCATTCCTCGCTATTTCCGCTCATTCGTGCTTCTTCCGCTCTTTCCTCCCGCTCCTTGCTTTGCTTCCGCTCCACTCGCTCCGCCCCAGCCGCTCACCCACTACTGGCTCTCACCACTCTTGGTCTCTCTCGGCCCCGCTTCGGGTCACCCTGCAATGCTTGACATCAATACCGGCCAATGGGGGTTGCATTTAACTAAATATTAAAATTAAAAAAAACACTTCGGCGTAACATTTCGAAACCCAATATGCTGTTTTTGTGCTTGGCGTTTCAAAAGAATTCGATCTAAAATAGAGAGCTTATCACTCCAGTGGTTCTGAAGTTTTTGTGTCACATACAAACCATTTTTACGTAATAGTTACATTGTATTGTAAATGAGATTTAGTTTCTAGTATGCATATCCCATTTCGGCTTGATATTACAATAATCATCATGTCGATGTTTTCTCTTGCCTGTAGATATTACGACGAATTATTCTTTAGGAATGTAAATTGGGTATTTAATAAAAATACACGAATTTATCAAAATGGCAGGATGATTGAACAGATTGAACTTACAATGCAATTGCTTGATTCAAATCGTTGTATTGCATTTTGAAGACAGTGTGTTCTCTTGCGTAATAAGAATTTGATATCGTCGTCTTTAAATACTGCTTAGAGTCTTCTTTTATTTGCATTATCAAACGTACTACTGTGTACTTTTCCTGGACCCTGAGCTTTATTTGGACTCTAATCATATAGTTAACTTTAGACACTTCTTTTTTACTTCCATCGTTTATACTCGTATTGTTTCGCTTTCCTCTGAACTATCATCAACACCGTGCCCTTCAGCTATCCCACCTTTGCTCTCACCCCTATTTGATTATCTCCGTATTTACTGCCCGCGCCGTGTTCCGGAGCTCTGACGTAGACTTTGCGCCTCGAAAACCGCGGCAACCACGGCGAACCGCAGCCATCGCCGCCGCCGCCGTCACCGCCGCCTTCCAACCCCTCGCCCACGTCGCCACGGGCAATCGATGCAGCGGTTGGTAAACGTGGGATCGCGTGCGCGCTGCGGGCACCGCCACTTGCCTTCGGCCAAGTTTCGGCACGTTCCCCTGTACCGCAGGCTGAACACCGCGCAGCGGTCTCTCTCGCCCTCGCCCTCGCCCTCGCCCTCGCCCTCGCCCTCGCCCTCGCCCTCGCCCTCGCCCTCGCCCTCGCCCTCGCCCTCGCCCTCGCCCTCGACCTCGCCCTCGCCCTCGCCCTCGCCCTCGCCCTCGCCCTCGCCCTCGCCCTCGCCCTCGCCCTCGCCCTCGCCCTCGCCCTCGCCCTCGCCCTCGCCCTCGCCCTCGCCCTCGCCCTCGCCCTCGCCCTCGCCCTCGCCTTCGCCTTCGCCTTCGCCCTCGCTTTCACCCTCTCACTTGCACGCGCACTTGCACTCGCACTTGCACTCGCACGCGCACTTGCACTCGCACGCGCACGCGCACTCGCCCTCGCCCTCGCTCTCGCCCTCGCCCTCGCCCTCGCCCTCGCCCTCGCCCTCGCCCTCGCCCTCGCCCTCGCCCTCGCCCTCGCCCTCGCCGTCGCCGTCGCCGTCGCCGTCGCCGTCGCCTTCGCCTTCGCCTTCGCCCTCGCTTTCACCCTCTCACTTGCACGCGCACGCGCACTCGCACGCGCACGTGCACGCGCACTTGCACGCGCACTTGCACTCGCACTTGCACTCGCACGCGCACTTGCACTCGCACGCGCACTCGCACTCGCAATCGCAATCGCAATCACAATCACAATCGCAATCGTACTCTCTCGGCGTACCCTAAACCTAAACCTTCCCTGTAGACGTTCCTTCCTCGGGGTTCCTTCCTGCCTGCGTTTTGCTTCATGCGTCTCCTCTGAGCATTCCTGCTCGGGCGTTTGTTTTCGTCGTCGCTCTCATCATTCTTATCATCCTTATTGTACTTTACTTGTGCCATTATCATTATATCTTTCGATCTTCCTGTCTCCCTTTTGCACCTAGTTCTCTTCCTCTTTATCGCCCTCGTATCGACACACGTTTTCTTCTCTTTTCGCCGTGCCCACTGTATATGGTTTTCGCGCTCTTGTTTATCCTGAGTTCTCTTTTTTCCCCATTTCTAATAGGCACTTAAACATCATCCCTTCAGTTAAGTGTTCATCTAATCATTCCCTTCAATATAGTTTAATTTTCATCTCATTACTCTCAATTCCCTCATGTCTCTATTTCTCCTGCGTAGCCGTATATTCATAAACTTCCAGCACTCGTCCTTCTCCTTCGCACACTGTCCCGTTCGCGCTCTCACCTCTGCAGGAACTCTCTTCTTGTCTCCGTCCAACTTCCTCGGCGTTTCTGCCTCCATCGAATGCAGTCGTCCTCGTTCGCCTCGGGATACCAGAGCGTTTGGCTGAATTTCAATGAGTGGCAGAAGCGGAATTCTTAAGCTCATGAATTTGTTTCTTAACTTCGCCGCTCGGGGAGAGCTTACTGTATTGGGCCGCGACCCGTCTGTATCTTTCCGGATTTGACTCGGACTCGCCGTTGCGTCACAGCCGATTACGTAAAGGCCCCCCAGCGGAGCTTATAGTCCGGAAAGAGGAGAGATCGGTGGATTATTTTGTAGGAAGTGGGAAAAGGAGAAAATTCGTTGAAGAGGGTTGAGTTTTCACTTGTGCATCTGTGCGTTGATTTGATCACAGAAGTGTTGCTATGGAAGTATTGGTTTTCTTCCTATCGATATTTTTGTTTATATTATTGATGAATTAACAAACAAGTTAAGTATTCATATATGTATGGGGGCCTGTACTTACGAATGTTTGAAGCCTTACTACTGGTAACGTAATAAAGAATGTGTTAATTAAAATAATTTGTTCTTATTTACTTTCTTTTTATCTTTATCTTCTTTGTATACTTCATCCTTTGTTACTTCTTTCTTTCGTTTTCTTTCTTTTCTTCATCTCAAATGTTTCTCAAGCAATCAATGAAAGGAGAAAAAGAAGAATAATTACCGGATTCTCTTTTCAGTCAGAACGTACCGTTGAATATTGACTCAGAAAAGATAATTGACTGTAGAGTTTAACATCTGTTTTGTATTTCTTGCCATTGAGATTTGTAATTTGAATAACCTTTCGAAAGTCGTCAGTCGTAAGCAACTCTCGTAATTACGATGTCACATTTTCATCTCGAAAGCATATCCGCATTTATTGAGCTGCGAAATGGAAATCTCAGCGCTCGGAGCGCAAATCCCGGAGACAGAGCCGGCCGACCTCTGCTTCGCTGGCGACCTTTGTGCGCCGAGGTTTTCTCGTGTTGACTCGAAATGCGAGCGTGCGGATTCCCATTAATCATTCGTCAAAGAGCCCGGCTTTCCTTTCCCGCGCGCGCGGAGCTGGCGGGAACGTCCGTCACCCAATCTCGCAGGACATCGCTGGGCGCCCCGCGTCGCCCCACCGCCCACCCGCCCGCGGCGTTAGCTCAGCGCCCCGCGGCGCGGCGTGCGCGAAGGCGAGGCGATCGCAATCAGAAAGCGTGTGACATATGTACCGAGACCCGACCCACCGAGCAAGCTCCTGTTTTATCAAAGTTTATGCCAATCATTTCGGTATTAAAAATATCCTCTTCCTTTAAAGGATTACGTAAAATAAGAAGCATCACTTTTAATGAATGGCTTGTTTTTACCATTGGCGACAGCAATAAATTAGTGTCTGGGGGATGAATAATATGCAACATGTAGTTCTGTAGTAATCATTTGCTGTAATGGTGCTGTAATATTTATGTGCATTGTCTATAATAGATTTTCATAATATTTCTATGAATCATTTATTAGTTTGTGAGAAGCATATATCTCGTTTCCAGAAGACCGCACTTCAGTCTCATGATTTACTATTTAATTCCATATAATTACAATGGACTGAAATTACATTGCACCATTTATCGGGAAAATTTGTTGAGCATACATAGAACATACATTGCAGTAATGTTGCGTTGCGTGGATGACCAACGAAGAAATGGATAGTATTGTCATTGGGAATGTTGTGAAATATGTTCTATGTACGCTTATTGATTAATACGAATTGTTGTACTACTTGGAGTCCATTCGTTGTAATAATCTTTGAAAGTGGGAAACATTGTTTTCGATTTTTGCAACCGTTACTTTTCATCTCAAGATTTTAAGTTATTAATAACTAAACATTGAATGCTAGAGATTTGATTGAGAGAAGATAACGATCTGCCGCGTATTATGGTTGTCAAAATCTCAACAAGTGTTTTGCACTGCAAGTAGTCTGTTCTAGACATTCTTTCAAATAGGTGGAATGTCATTCAGCAGAATGTCACTTTTTCTGTCCCGAATATCTTCGATTAAGGTACTATTAGACCGGACCATTATCCAGTTTTTTACGACGACAACAAAAAGATCATTCCCAGAAGCGAGCGCATCGCAGGCGTCCTTGTCGTCCACCGAAGCGTCCGAGAACAAGTACGCGCATCATGGAACGCGAAAGAGCAACACGGCGAGCACCGCAGCAACCTGCGTCCGGCCCCCGCCGCGCGTTCGGGAAAGCCTCCAATCAGGAGCGGCGCCTCGCCGTGGCCCTGATCCTCCGCCATCGGCTGCGCGTCTCGTGAAGTCGTGATGTGCGTAAGCGTCACCCGACGCCCAGAGCGGGCGGATCGCCCGGCCCGTGTTCGATCCGCTCCCTCACCCGCTCGCCCGCCTGCTTTTGTTTTCCCCCCGCAGGGCGTTTTTCATTCGATACCGCTGCTGGCACATACGCAAGGCTTCTACCTTAATTAAGGCCAGGCGTCCCGCCCGGCGTATTTGCGCGCGCTCTTTCTGCGTTCCTCCCGCCACTCAGCCAAGGTATGCGCCGCGGGGGCCGTCGCCTCGAGGCAGATCCCGTTTCATCTCGGGGCTCTTCGTGGAGTGCTCTATTCTCCGCTCCAAGGAACATTGGAAATTGTGTGGCTCTAGCTGCAATCTGTCACAAAAATCCCTAACGTTCATTTGTTTAAAGTAACAGACTGTTTTACAAGTACGTAGAGATTATCCTTTGTGCTGTGAGATGGTGCAGTTTTCCCGAGGTTTGTTGGATTGTGACTTTAGAGACTGTTTTTTAAATGAAAACGCTTTCGCGGAGATCTTCAAGATATAACTTACGATAACTGTTAAACGGTATTTTTTATTGTTTAAGAGCTTCCGCTAAGCCTTGTCTCTGTTATTCATGAGTTCGTATTCTGTCCAGTCTATTAACTAGAAAAAATGAAGTAATTTTCCGAAGTTGTAAGAACCGTTCATGAAAATAGTTTCCATGAATTTTCAGATCGATGAATCGCATTTTCGTTTTTCGAACTTTTACCGAATCCTACTGAGATATTTAATATAAGTTCGAATTAATAATAAAAGGGAATGATGATAAATAGCTATATGTAAATAATGTAATATATTTAATATTCAACACACACATTACTGTATCTTAGAGTTTTGATAGTATCACGTTTTGTAAATCAACTGCTCGAGGTGGATGAGTGGTACAATCAAGTTTTACAGCTGTACTCTAGAATATTTGACGTTAGACTGGTTCGCTAAATCCAATCCTGCGAAGAGCATGAGGTTACATTGTACTTAAGACCGACGGAAGGAACGCGTGAAATAGTTGTTGCCGGAAGTTTCATAGTACCATTTCCAAGTTTTCTCATTCGCATATCGGTGGTAGATCTCTGTAGACAAAGCGGCTCGGACGATGATGCGACCTGCTTAGATGGCTCAGGGGATCAATTGATGTCACTGCAGTGCCTCTGTCCGGGAGGACCTTGGTTTGCGTCCCGACGGTGGCAGAATTTTCCACACTAGTGAGATAGGTCGATTTCAGCCGCTGTTTGGTGGAGAATTCTAGCAGGCGGCTGCTCTGATTGGTAGTTTCTCCGATCAACACCAGGTGAATGCCACGGCAATACCCTAACAAACGGGTTATGTACCACGCGCGATCTTTCCTACCTCTTCCTTCTCCTATCCCCAACTCTTACTTGCAGTTACTCCTAAACTTACATGTCCTACACTACCGCACATGTCGGGAGCTTAGAGCTTGCACCCGACTGGGGCAGTGCCTCGCTGCTGCGAGATACTTGGTTAGGCAAAACCCTGCAAGCCAACTTGTAAGTCGGCATCTCACCATCTAGCGGAGGAAGATTACCTTCCGCAATAAAAACTTGTACTACACTTACGGGACGAATGATCTTGGCAGTTGACTCGTCCAAAACAATCATGAATCAGACATATATGATGCGATGGCGGTCTGACAGTGGTCCGTCCGTAGAGCCTGGGAAACGTGATCGTAATGCAGTGAAGACAGTGGGGCGCGTGATGGCAACTGGAACGTCAGTAGTAGTGGTGGTGGTGGAGGAGGAGGAATAGGCTGCTGCGGCGAGTGTGCGCGACACAGTTAATCAGACCCGAAGCTACAGGGGCTTCCTCGCAGCTACAGGGCGGCTACTGCGAGAGCAGCAGCGGCGCCGGGACGCACAAAAAGCGGCGTTCGCCAATTAGTTGGCTTTTTGCGTGCGGAGCGGCGCGGCGTTTGGCCCACGGTGTCCGCCGCGGCGGCTGATTTGGGCACGAGCGCGTTTTTTGCGTCGCCCTCTCCTCTTGCCCCGCCCACCCCCTCTCAGTGTCCCCTGCTCCCGGCTGAGCGATCGGAGTCACGGACGGGGGGGGGGCGTTGTCGCAGGCGGGGAAGGTGACGTTGCGGGGGGGCTTGGCGTCGGGGACTAGGGGGTGGTCGGAGTCGAGGGCGTAGGGCGGAACCGTAACCGATGGCAGGCGCCACGCCGTGTCAGGATGGGCGTGCGAGAGATCGGGATTCCACCGCCGCCGTAGCCCTCGCGAAGGGCGTTGCCAATCCAGTGGAAGCGCTGGAAACGAAGCGGGAAGAGGTTTGCCCAGGCGGGGTGGCGAAACCACTTGCGAGTAAATGGGATGAAATCGATCGGAGTTTAACGCCAATGCGAGGAAATGCAGCGTTCGTAAAAAGAGGTCATTAGTATCTGAATTATGAGGTGGCGAGTAAATAATGCTTCGTCGATCTACAAAGTGAACCCGAACTAATCTTAATTTGCATTGGTATTAGAGGAACTCGCGTGTATTCTTACAAACTACGGATCGCTGAATGATGTGAAATGATCATTTGTTCTCGATGCTGCAAGTATTTATGCTTTAATGCAGTACTAATAAGATATACAGCTTTTTCCAAGCTCGTCGTGAATGGAACAAATAATCTTCCTATTTTTCCACGGTCAGAAAGTTTTCAAATATCAGCTGGTTTTAAATTGTAAATTTTGTGTCCGAATTTTTTACACGCATTAGATACACGACTAGCCGGGCATTCTCTGGAAAATCATCACTTAAAGATTTTGCGTGAAGATATATGTCTCATTAGGCTATGACACTGTCCAAATCAATTCTATGTAAATCTTGAAATCTTCAATGTGTGTGTTCCTTTTTCCAAACTTGATGTAAAACATGGGTACTGACTTTTGTTAGAGCATTGAAATTAGAATGCGACGGGAAAGCGAAATAAGTGCTTAATTTTTTGTCACATTTTTTGCAAGCAGATATTTTAATGAATGCTTCAGTTTATTTGATAATAGGTTTTGACAAATTTTTCTTTGATCTGTTTTTTATACTTAGATGTTTTTTGTTGAATTTTGTGAAAAGTGAAGGAATTTTTCAAATTTTATATAGCTGAATTCTCTTGATAAACTTTCACTGACAATTTTTTACCTTCAATTACTCTCAGCCTATCCAAGTGAATAAAAATGTAGGAAATTTTATGGAATTTCATAAACGTTTAATTAAACCTTGGTACGTTTACTCTCCATCCCAAATATTCACGATAAACTCAGAGAATGCGCGCTTAACTTTTTGCTTTAATGGGTAGGAAATGGAGATGGGTAGTTTTACGTAATATCAGGAAGGAAGTACTTGAAGGTCATGTATAAAAAATTACACTAAGGTAGGAATAAAAATAGAATTGTGTAAAAAAACTATCAAACACACTTCTTTAAATAAAAGAAAATAATATGTTGAAAATATGTACTTTAAGTTATGTCCTACAAAACACTCTACCTTTCTGTAAAAAATTACATCGTAATCGATTCATCCGTTTCAGAGATTACCCCGAACAGACGACGAAAAACGCAAAAACTCTTCTTCTCCTTTTTATTCTTCTTCTCCTTTTTATTCTTCTTCTCCTTTTTATTCTTCTTCTCTTTTTTATTCTTCTTCTCCTTTTTATTCTTCTTCTCCTTTTTATTCTTCTTCTCCTTTTTATTCTTCTCCTCCTTTTTCTTGTTCTTCTTCTCCTCCTTTTTCTTGTTCTTCTTCTCCTTCTTCTTCTTCTTCTTCTTATTATTATTATTATTATTCAGACGTCATTTTAATATTATATGAAAAAACAATAATTGATGGTGGGACAAGTATTTGTGAAATATTCAAATAATGTTAATAATGAGGGCTTTCTCACGAAACAAAAACAATGCATCGCCCCAGTGCTATCTTCATGCACACATTTAATGCTGTATAAGAAGCTGCATGCCGACCTGGATGGCCGAGGTGGCTAAGAGCAAGTACCGACTCAGCGCTTCGGTCCGAAGGGTCGCGGGTTCGAGTCCCGCCTTGGGCATGGCTGTTTGTCCCTTGACTTTGTGTGTGTTGTCGCGGAGGGCCTCGCGTTCTGCTGACCCCAGATCAGAGGTGCCCGCAAGAGTGTTTGTCTAGTGTTTGGTGGAATATGCGTCCCTTCGGGACGTAAAGGGCAACCGGCTGTCGGCTGGATAAAAGCCCTAGGAAGAAGAAGAAGAAGCTGCATGATCTGGATGGAGGTGCTCGAAAAAATGCTTTGTAATTGTTAAGTTACACGAACAAACGGAAACAAATGTTATTTTTCTTTTTCACACTTTGTAGATATTGTATTACGGACGTGTGATCTATTCATACATACTTGAAAAAATGAAAGTTGTGACGATAAAGACTTTACAGATAACGTAGATCGCTGCATTTTATTCCACGCTTTGTTGCCTGCAGGCAGTAACCATTCGCGGAGAAGAGGAATCGATTGTTGGAATATAATGCATTGGCTCCGACATAGAAATACGGGTAAGATTTGATATCTTGGCGGAAGAATGCATGCTGGGCGTGGAATATCGTAGGCGCGCTAACAAACATGTCTGCTTTCGAAGCGACACTCCGTCGTCTTCGCCTCGAGGAGCGAAAAACAGATGATGAGCGGTGATTCTTTCGGGTCGAGCGCTCGTGTTCGCCGCTGCCGACCACCGGGCGACCTCGAGGACCGCGCACTGTGGTCGCGAATTCCATTCTGCTCCAACGGGACTCGTCAAGCACTCGTTTGAAAGTCGAGTTTATTCATTTACAGAACAGAATCGTCGGTGGTTCAGAGACTTCAGTTTGTGAATGTGCTGCGGTAATTTTTAATACAATTCTATTTCTTTCTCTTCTTACTCGTGCGTATTATGAGTTTTTATAAATATGACAAATTCTATAACCACACGTGTATTGTACACAAAATTGTAGCACACACAGGCTTAGTATTTTATATATATATATATATATATATATATATATATATATATATATATATATATATATATATATATATAACCTTGTGACTCAGAGTGAAATAGAGCTAGTGCAGGTTTTATCTCTACCTCATAGGCCAGACGTTCTGCAAGTCATGAAATCTACATGAAGGATTGAAAGCCATTAATGATTACAGAATGTTTACGTTCATAATGCTTAGTTGAAAATTAGGCTCAGTTGACAGTTAATTGCACAATAAATATTCCTATCAGTTTCCCTTAGCTTTCTAAGAAGTAACACTTTTTAGATTCTTTTTGTGGAGAAATGTATGATAAAATGATATCTCGGTAGACGTGATATTTTGAAAGGCGTTCGGATAATCTATGGCCTCGTAGAAATCACGTTTACGGGCACTGCGCGCGGGGCCGAGCTGCGGAGACCGGGCCGGAGGAGGGAGGGCGAGGGCGGCGGCGCTGCGGCGGCTCGTCGGGAGCTGGCGCCGTGCCCACGTGCGCCGGCATCGACCCGGACCCGCCACTGCCTCGCCCCACCCCCGCCCCTCCCCCTCCCGCGCCCCGCCATCACCGCCACCGCGGTTCCTTTCCGCCCGAACTGCCGCCCGCGCCTCGGCCCCCGCGCCCGCCCCCGCCCCCGCCCCCGCCCTCGCCCCTGTCCCCGTCTCTGTGCCCTCAGCACGCGCAGCCGAACCGCCACCTCGCGGCACGACCCGCTGCTACCCTGCCAGAGGCACCGACCGTCCCGTCCCCCTCGCACACCCCTGCCTTGTGCACACGGTGGTCCAAGGTGTGCCACTCGTCCTCCTAGGATGTTCAGTTATTAATCCAGTTCCTGCCCTGGACACAACTTTGTCCTCAGCATCAGTTATCTTTATTTTTTCTACTATGCATATTTTTGATACTTATTTGCTTGCTTTGTTCACCAGGCTATTTTTTTTCTTTGCTGGAATTTTCGAAAGTATTACGTACTACGCCCGAGAACGTGACCTAATCTAATGGCCGATCTTATGGTGTGTCGTGTTTCAGTGGCATTTTCTTAAATTGTCTGTTTTCTCTCTATTTCTCCATCGAACCTTCAACATTCTTCTAGAACACATGCCAAATGCTTTTTATCTAGCTGTCAAATTTAATTTTGAATAAAAGTTTCGGGTTTTTCTGTTCTTTTGCTTCCGTTTTTATCTATGTTAGAACATTTTTCTTCTTGTCAAACGCCACTTTTGTTTGATTTATTCTGTGTACTATTTCCACGTACGATACCATGCGTTTTTCCTACGCTTCGTGGCTTCGACTGGTTTAATATATTGAGGATCAAACGATTTTAGGATACTGTGAATAAATTCTGAGATAGTATGATCAGAGATGATTTACAACGCACTTTAGTTTTAATATTTATGAATTTTGGCAGAGTACATCCTTTCTGCTCTAAAGCAAGATTGAAACAGTGCAGTTGTTCGTGATCAGCTGTTTACTATACAGCAGCCTTTTTCGTGCAAACATGTCACTGTGCCTTCGTCTCAATTGACTCATTTGGTATCGAGAATGCTCCAGATAACAATATTAATCCTTATTCTCGAGGGCTTTGCACTCATTTTCCATCTAGTGCATGAAATGCGAAGGATAGTACATATGGATCTACTCTTGAGCCATTTTCTTGTAGTACCATGTAAACATTAAATAACGCAATTTGCATGCCTGTACCGATTCACTTTCTGTGATAAGACAAAAGCAGATGTGTCTTAATTTCTGTTCATTTAATTAGTGAAAATTATTAAACATTTACAGAAATATATATTCTTTGAAAGCAGTGCTTCGGCTGCATTGCTAAGTTTGTTTAATGCTATGTAATACTGCCTAACCCGTTATGCTGGACCGCCAGCAGTGACGACACCGGGGATTCTGAAATGTCTGCTACACGTCGGTCTCCGCCACCGCTGAGCCCTGGGCTCACGCAACCGAGCGCTCTCCGTCCCCGCCCTCGCCCTCGCCCCCGCCCCCGCCCCCGTCCCCGCCCCCGCCCCCGCCCGCGCCCGCGCCGCGCGTCCGACTGCTCGCTTGCCAGCGTCACTGCGCACCCGACCCGCGCGCGGCGCTGTCCCCGACGACCCTTGGGCCCCCCGCTGCGCCCCCGCACAGGTGACAGCCTCAGCCTGTTGCCCTCAGCGCCCCGCCCCCACGCTCCTGCTGCGTCTCTGCGGGTGGGTCTGGGCTGGAGCCTCGTGTTCGGAAACGATCTTATTTGCAAGAAACGTGACTACGGCAAGAAGAAGTTTCGGTGCCGTGTGCAAGGAATGTTGATGCGCTTCACAACTTTCTAATCAGTTATTTTTTCAGTTGTGTGAAGTTTCTGGACCATCCTTCACGATGACGTCTGTTCTTGTTTCTACGTCTCCGCTATGGTCCACGGAACGAGAGACTAAACGTTCTAAAGCGGCGGTACAACTCTTCGGAACCTAGCATGCATTATCTGTCAGATACCGTTCTTTCATATCCTATAATCGAGGGGTGACAAGTCCGTGTCAGTAGGACTCCGTGTAACCCCGAGTTCAAACGGTTGTCCCCCCTTGCAAGAGAGTGGTATCACCCGTCCTGTTCTGTCGTGCGTCCCGACCAGTGGCGGCTGCTCCTTGAGGGCTCTAGGGTGGCACCTTACCTAGAAAGAAACCTCAGAAAAAGTTGCAGAAAGTATTCAATTTGCAATAATTCGACTTTTCATTTGTGCGTACCACTAGTGCAATTTGTGAGAATACATTTATTTTTATGTACTCCTTAAGCGAAATATTAATGTATTTAGTATGGGTAGCGTCGTGGACTGTCGTTAGTCCGTCCGTAGCTAGGTGCTGTATACGAGGTAATGGAATCTTGAGGAAGAGTGGTGGTACTGGAAGATGGGTAGGGACAGTGAGCTGCTATTAAAGTTTTGTTCGGCAGAGTCCGCGTCTATTAACTAATCTAAGAATACCGACCCTTTGATTCGATTTCATAAATTACCGTTTTGTTTGCTGAAATTATCTGATTGAAAAGTTCTTATTTTTGCATGAGCACAATTGTATTTTCCGTTATCGACGTAAAAGTTGTCTTGGACGAGTATTAAAATCCCGATGCGTGCAAGTCGCTTGTACACTACTTGCTAAAGTGTATCTCGTTCAAGAAATATTTTGAAGAGGTAAAATGTGTGATAGTACAGACATGCATGCCGCCCCCTGCTAATTCGCAACCCACCGGACGCCAGTGGTCCCGACTTGTTTCAGTTCGGTTCCGCGCGCGTCTGCTGCCTCCACGCGCCACCGCGTTTCCTCTCCTAAATCCCCTCGCGCTGGTTCGCTGGCCTCCGCTGCCGCCGCCGCCGCCGCCGCCGCCACGGCCACGCGCTACGTCCGTTGTGGGCGATGGCCGCGCGCCTGCTCGTGTCGTTGTGCGTTCCAGCCCCGGGCGAAAGGGCCACAGCTCTGGGCCCGGCGCAGAGGAGGAGAGGGTGCGCAGACGTACGCCTCCTACCGCCATTCCTGGAGTACGCTGTGACGTTTCTCTTTTGTGGTACAAGGAAAGAGGCTAATTCTTTGCCGCTTCTTCAAAGTTAATGTGTACGATACACTTTTTCATGTATGTTAACGAGTCGTGTTAATTGTGGTGTTATATTTTTGTAAAAATATTTAAATACGTTGAGGAATACGAAGAATTAGTGTAAACACTGCGTGGATTTTGGGCTTGTAATGTTTTGTGTTCTATACTGTTCTAATACTGAATGTTCAAAATAAACATTTCTGGTGTCGCAAAATCTGATGTTTATGTTGAACCATTATGTTTCTTTAATCTTTTAATCTCAACATCCCAAAATCCTTGCCAATGAATATAAAATGCCTTTGGTGTCATAATTTGGTTTGAATGCACGAAACTTCGTTTTTCGTAACATTGGACTTACGTAAATACGTCGTATGTGTAAAAATATTCACAATTTCCTTTTGCACTTCCACAAAATCGTGGTGTGAAAAAAAAATCTGTACAAAAGCCGTGCTTTGATACTATTCACTGGAGTATTGAGATTCCAAATTTCTTACTTTAGTCTCCGTTATGAAACTCGGGGAACTGGTGCTCATTGACTGAAGTTTCGAGTGACCGCCATTTCTTGACAGTCTCTCTTTTTGTACTCGTTAGTCAGCAATTTTAGCTTCCAAAACGCCAATTAGTGATTCGTTTTTGTTTGTGAACAGTGGAACAGCACATCGCCAACACATTTATTTTACATCAATGCATTGAAAGAGCACTCGCTGACGAATATATTGGTTACATTATTTAGTTGTGCTAATTAACAATTATATGTTTTAATTAAACATGCTTGTAACAAAATTGCATAAGCTCGCAGAGCGTAATAGTCTTTTGTCTCAATGCAGAAACGTATGAAGAAAGCTTTATAAACGAACTCATGATTGTTTATTTGAATTTTTGTAGTTCTGAAATGTCATCGCATTTTATTACTGAAAAAACGAGATCACTGCGTCCGTGGATACAGTGCTTTACAGTACCTGCCGTCTAACTCGTGGCAAACTGTCCATTGCCATCTGCAGTTTTGTGACATTCGGCATCCCCTCCTCCGGTCGTCCCACGCACGGTCTCTCCCTGCACGTGCTGCTGTCCTACAGCACCCAATTGCGGCGCTGGTCCACGCGTCACTTCGGCGGCACCTGCATTCCCACCAACCGCCCCCCCCCCACTGCCCGGCTCCCAACCGCCCTTCCACCAACCGCCAGCCCAAACCAACCCACCCACCCACTTGTCCTCCCGCCCGTCCAGCCTCCCACCCACCCACCCCTCCGCCCACTACCCGACTACACGCCCATTGCCCACTCGCCCATCGTCCGCCCTCGCGCCGTCCCACGAAGCGATGATGACGGCGATCGAGCGCCGCGGCGGCGGCGGCGGAGGGAAAGCGCTCGCGGAAGGTGGCCGGTGGCGGCGGACCAGCAGCCCGTCAGGCACGGCGAGACGTGCCCGGGGATATCGAGGCCGCGAAGGGCTGCCTGGGGGCAGGAATACGAGCAGAGGCGACGTTGATGGAATGAGGGATACGCTTTACGGTGGGGATACGAGCTGTATGAATGAGAAAGCGAAGATGAGACGGAGAGTGAGGGGATCTGCGTTGGAGGACGCTGGGCCCGGGTGCTGTCTGTTGTTGGGCGGCGTTGGACGGTGGTCGGATGTCGTTGTGAGGATATCGGGGCAGATGAATGTCGCGGACGATGCTCTGCAGAGGAATCGAAATGGGTTGGAGGAAAATATGGCGCATTTAGTGTGATCTCAGCAGGGTCTCGTTTCCAAGTACAAATGCAATTGACAAAATCTACACAATTCTACCGAGAAAGCCTTAGAGAATATAATCGTTTCTTGATCATTTCAACCCATGCAAGCAGAATATCTTCCATAAGCAATAAATACGAAATCACATGACATGCCTGAAAAAAAGACATTCTTCAGTTCCACACATATAATAAAGTTATAGTTTTGATTATTGTGCATTTAAATTCAAAATCTAGAAGAAATTTTGAGCAAAATTTTGAGTGAATGTTTAGAAAATGCTGAAAGGCGCTTTTTCGTGCCTAATATTATTTTATTTTTGGTTTGGAGTAGTTTTGGTAATTGCGAAGAAGAAAAATATCAAGAAAAAATATCCCTGTACGAAGTGAAGAAGTTAATGCACCTTGCACATTTGTGTATGGAATTTGTGACAACTGGCGAGAATTTTATTGATGTAGCAGGATTAAGCAGTCTTATACAGCAATGCAACGAGAGCAATTTCGTGCAATTCGTGAATACGTACTCAATTCGTTTTGGTATCTATAAAAAATCGTTTCTGGAACAGATGTACGGTAGAGCGGGCTCCGCGTAGAGGTACTGCGGGTTTTATTCGCTCTGCAGCATCGTCGCAAACGCTGGAATTGGGTCAGCTCGTTTGCCCGCTGCTTTCAGCGGGTTAAGCTGCAACGTTTCTTTCCCCTCTCCCCCTCTGAGTTAAGGATCGAGGCTAATTCTTTGTCGCCGCTTCCAAGTTACTGCTTACGACACACTTTTTACACGAATGTTAACGAACCGTATTTCATTCGGCGGGGTTTATTTTCGCGAAAACGCCTAGGCCGAGCGGGGACGGCGAGATAACCTATGAATTGGAACGCTGTCGAGCCGCGTGGCGCCGGTGCACGCGAGGAACGATGAGCTCCGGGGTTAAAATGGATTCGCACCGCGCGGTGTATCTGACTGCGTTTCATCAGCGGGTGTTAGTGCGCCGCGCCGCGGGAGCAAAAAAGGTCGCTGCGCCGCCCGCCCGTGAGTTATGGGGCGAACGGGATTTATTTTCTTTGCCGGCCCCCACCGCGACGCGGCGCAGAGTAGAGCGGGGCGGTGCTCCCGCTCTGCGGGGTGGTCCTCGCCCCACGCAATGTGCGTGCGGAGGGGTAGGACTTGTCGCGGCCCGTCCCGACCCCCGCCCCACCCCCGCCCAGGTCGGCTTCTTTCGCGAAGTAGGGCATCGACCGCCCAAATTAAAGAATAACCGCTTAACCGGCGAACTGCATCGTGACCTGCTCTGCGGAATGCTAAAGGCGGTTGTCGAATAGTGTTTTCGCATGGCTCCTCTCTCTGTATTCTGTTGTGTGCTGAATAGCAGGTGATAACATTGAGGCTGAATAGCAGGTGATATATTCCGTCAGATGCCGAATATGTAGCAGGCAGTGCGAGGAAAAATAAACGATGTGTTTTAGTTCGCTAATATTTTAAGGAAACAAGATGTAGCGAATTCCGAGGATATATTGATCGTACTTGCATGCAATGTAGCACAGGTATTACGTCAAAAGGAGCTTAACATGTTGGAAACCAAATACCTGAAATATTAATCATATCAATTATTATTAATTATACCTCAATTGCTTTTTACTTTTGATTATAATATCAATTTGCTTCTAACTGAATTAATAATCAATTGTTATTATTTCACGTGCCACGTTTGATTAAAGCTGCTTAACATGGGGGTGGAACATTTAATAATAACTAGCTATTCTATTTCCTCTTAAGAAGGATTTTACCCAATTTGCAAGTTTTTTTAAAATATCAACGTCACTACGATAAATTTCAATTGTTTTTCTGTATTCAATTTTTTTTAAATGAACATTGTAATTATCAAAAGAGCCTGTCTTACAATTGGAGGTATATAGCCGAAAAATGAACACGAGTGTTTTCAGAATTTCCCTGAGCGACAATTTGAATCTGAATTAATTTATTTCACAATGGTTTTGATTGCTCCGGCGTTTCAATAATGCAAACACAAATATTTTTTTAAATTTTTAACTATTACGGAATATTCTAATAAATGCCCCTCAATTTTCCAATTTAGTTTTTGAGTTGTTCAATTATCAGTTATTTTTAATTTCAACTGCAGTGTATGTCGTCGTGATTTTTAATTGCATTTTTCACAAAGACCGAAAAGCTGATTTATTTACGAAGGGTATTCGTCGGAGTTCTACCCTTCCAACTACTCTGCTTGCAGGGCTTGGGATCCTCCCTTGTGAGCACTTTTTACCCGCCGGTCATGCTGCGTGCAGCAGAATAGATGATGTTATTTTGCTACCACGCGCACCTCGTTTTCGATAAAACGGGGAGTAAATCGGAGGTCGGGTCAGGTGCGTGACGGTGCGACTGATTTTCTGCTAAAAATAATTCGGACTCGAAACCACAAAAAAAATGGTGTATAAGGTTTGCTCGTTAGCGGGGGAGCGTATTATAGTCATAGATCAAATGACAGTTCTTTGTGTTACTGCCCCTAGCCTTTTCAAACAGTTGAGGTTTTTCTTTAAACTGGGGTGTTAATAAAACGACAAATGTTTGCTACCGAGTGTGAATATTAACTTTCCATTTCATTTTTATACAGATCTATGAATCGTGCACAACGTAGTACTGGTGAATACGCATGTTTTATCTTCTCAAATGCACGTTTTGTAGAACAGTGAACGAAAGGTATTGTTCGTTGAGGTATTCAATTTCGGGAAATAAATAGAAATATACTCGTGTGTGACAAAACTTCGTAAGCGATTCCGGAATATTTTTACCCTCAAAATGCTTCGAATTTGTGTGAGAGTATAATGAATTGTTTACTCTATTTAAATTGAAATGTGTGATAATTCGTAGTATACTGTGGCTGAATATTAGAATGAGAATATTTATACTATAGTATACACCATTTAACTAACTTTAAATGGCATTTCAATTTAATACTTATAATAATTCCCAGAATACTGTGACTGGACATTTGAGTGAGAATAATACTTATAATTTTTAAGTCCCTATAAACTAAGGTGCTGCTTTTGAAGTAATTGCCATTGTTTGCGAGGTCTTCAATATACAGGAAATCATCGCTCTCTGAATGGCACATATTTCTGTGCTCGCTGTTGGAATTATTCGTTGCCAGAGGCTACGTGCCTCATTTGTGCGCTTCCATAACATCGTCGGCTCGGGTTATTCATTATTCATATTTACTAAACAATTATTTTACCGTACATGAAATAAAAAATTAATATAAATTTCCTTGGCAATTGTTTTATTTCTTGCTCACGGGCATTTATTCGTTTATATTTTGTCTCCTTTGTTCACACGATGCGGATTTTTGTATCTTTTCATGTGATTTTTAGGAAGAGATACAACACTTATTTGCAACATGGTCGTGAAGATCTCTTAAAGTTGTTTTTTGTTTAAATATTAATTTTCTATTTCTATTTACTCCCAAACACATGTAACACTTCTTTCTTGTGGATTTGGCATGAAGTTATATAAAAGTATATTTTATACTGACACTGCTATGTTCGTTGGGCATTGGTTTCGTTCGGAGATTTTGTAATTTTGTAGAACAGAAATGAAATTTATTTTGGTTGGTAGAGTTTAAAACGTAATTGATTTGATTAAAATACTTTTAGGATTGCATTCAGTCTTCTGGAATACTTGTCGGGAGGTAATTATCATCCCGACGTATCAGTGTAATTGATATTCAACATTTGTACATTGAAGATTTGTTGACATCAATCTGTCCCAACTCGCAAGAAACAAAGTTTCGAAATATTGTATTAAAGGGAACTTTTTTACTGTATATTGACTGGCAGGTTTAAATGAAACGCTAAAATTTCGGATATGAAGGTAAAATTAATATGCTCGCAGGATACAAATTATGAATTTAAATACCTCTGATTCACGACGTTTCTCGTATAGGTCGTATAGCGCGCGCGTGTATATTTGTGCATGTTCGTGAGAGCCTGCGTTCGCGCTGTTCTCTACCGTGGCATTAAGCCACACAAATTCAAGCGTTAAGGAATATCTGACTAGATCGTATGTAATGAAGTAAACCTTTTCGAAACACGAGAGTTTATAGGGGTGTGTCTGAAAGAAATATTTGTGTAATATCCTCCAACTCGAATAACTACATTGCGGGCTGATTGCAATTTAGTGGTCTTCTTACAAAAGTTGCACATCTTTTTCACAGGTCACCTCTTTCAAATTTCTTTTCCTCGATTGGAAAATAATATTTTTAAGATCTTTTTTAAATGTATATTAACTATGTTATTTGTTAATCAATTTTTACTGGGAAACAAATGACGTGATATTTTCTAGGGTTTAATATCAGAAAACAACCACCGAAATATTATATTGTTATGTATTATATACACTTTCGTAGATTTTTCATTATTTCAGTTGTTGATTGATAGATTGATTATTTCGTGCTTTCGGCCGCCTTAGCTGCTATGGTCATTAGTCCCAGCATAGTAATGCATGTTTCTATAACGGGGTGGCTGTGTTCCTTCCTCACTGGATGTGAAATCCGGTGCAGACCTAGTTGCGGTTTGCGGGGTTTGCCCCCTCTACGAATCTCACCGAGCGGGGAATCGCCGCAGCTGGGACCAGCTCTATGCTCGCGACTGGTCTGCCAACGCGTAGTATTGTAGTGCATGTGTGTGTGTGTGTGTGTGTGTGTGTGTGTGTGTGTGTGTGTGTGTGAAATAAGGGGTGAGGGTAGAACAAAAGAAAGAAAGAAAATATCGTACACGGTCCGTGGCCTGTTTGTTAGGGTACTGCCCCGGGATTCGCCTGGTGTTAAATGAAGAAACCACGGAAAACTACCGATCAGAGCAGCCGGTCGCTAGGTTTCTCTTCTAGACGGCGGCTGAATTGGACCTTGCTATCTAGCTAGGGTCGAAAATCCTGCCACCATCGAGACTCGAACCTAGAACCTACTTGACATCAGTTGATGACACTGCAGTGACATCAGTTGATGCCCTGAGCCACCTCAGCCGGCTTATTTCGAATGCGCACGATTTTTGTGACGTCCATTTATTACCTCAAAATGAAATTTACACGCTATCTGCTGATCACTAAAGCAATTTTTAATTTTTTCGCTGTGTTCTATTGAAATTGCATTTGATTGCAAAATTGCAATTGAATCTGTTAATGTCTGTTATTATATTTTACTGTTTGAAAAATGTACACAAACTTTATTTAAAACGTACATAGGCTTACCTTAGTAGTAAATCATTATCACGTACATATTTTTAAATATAAAAGAGAACTAAAATAAAAATACGAACTATAATAAAATTAAATTATGAAGAGAACTTTTATCATTTGCGAACAGTCGCTGATCTTTGTGTCTTGCATGTATGTTTGTATTGGGTATTTATTCATATTTTAAATAAATATTTCTTTTATTCATATTTTAAGTAAATTTCATTATTTTAATAGGTTCATTTGTATATTCAGAGTACTTTACAATGGATTCAAGAAAGTCGTTAAAAGCTGAATATTCTTTTCTAGTTGTTTCTTATAGTATCAGTAGGTCCTTTAGCCGAGAGTACAGGTATATACGATGTACCCCGGGTTGCCAACGCCATGAGCGTTTGCTAGGCAATCCGCTGGACAGTCGTGTATTACATGTGGCATTCACCAGGCGATGTTTTCCGGCGAATTAAACTGCATTCATGGCCCATAAATTCCTTCCGTTTTATCACATGGAGATGAAATCCGGAATGACCAACTTTATCTTTATTAACCTTTATCAGTTAACCTTTATCTTTATTATCTTTATTAGCTAATCTTTATTGTTATCGAACTGTAACAGACGACCCTGCTGGACAGCTATTCAAAGTGTGGCCTTTTGAAGGTACTGTTGAGACGTAGAAAATGCCCAGTTTATTGTGCTGTATTCTCCTCCCAGTATATTTTTATTAAATATATTTATACTCTTTCTTGTCAATAACAATTGAAGCAGGCAGAAGATGATAACCTTTTAAAACAAATCAAGATATTCAGCAATAGTGTTTAGCATTCTGTTGAAGTAAAATTTTATCCGACCATTTACTTATCTTGCTATCATTTGGAGATTTTAATAAAACATTACAGCAAAAGCAAATACTATTTTATCGCGCCTAGTTTTCGTTCAGTCACCGACAAAAACAAATCAAAATTGTAGCTTGAGTCGTGTTATCTTGTTTTCAGGGTTTCAACCACTCATCGTGACTTATAAGACATCTGTATCGCTAAAAATCCTACTGTAATGGGATTACTTCAGTGAAAGAAAACCCGTAAATTTAATAAATCACTTGGTTGTACATGAAAAAAAAATTATAGAGAGATATGTGAATAGCTTAAAAATATCTTTTGAATAAAACGTGTCCAAATGCATATGTACTGATCATTTTGGGATAGTCAATGGCTTTCAAAATTCCTAGACGTATAATAAAACATCGAGATAAAAAATAACAATTTTCTAAACGGCGCGAATTGATAATAGAACATGTGTTTGTTAATATTTTTTTATGTGGACGGTCAGCACACTGTGATTGATAATAGATCAATATTGTAGAGATTGTTTATGAAATTGGAGTTTTCCCTTCCCTGTTATTGAAAATCCCTCTCTGGCAGTGTTGGGCATCAAACGTGACTCAGTATAATTTGACTTCTTTCCCACAATTGTCATGGTGCAATGATGTTATTTGCGTTCACCTCTAACCTACGAGCGCTTAACCATGTTTATGCAGGACTGCTGTGGCTAGTTATCCCGCGCCATTTATTAGAGATCCTATCTTTTGCGGGGAAATGGGCGGGCGAAGTGTCTCCGCTCTACTTAAGTCGCCGCGCAACGACTGCACGAGGATGAGCATAACAAGGGAGCGCGTCGCCTGGAGTAGCTCTCGTTAGCGCTCGCACGCTGGCGGCGGGGCAGGCGGCGGGGGTGGCGGCGGGCGCCACGTGGCTGCGGCTATCGACCGAACCTCCCACCGGCCGGACGACGCACGCTGGTCCGCATTGGCCCAGAAGGTACGCGGTGAGCGACGAACAGACGTGCTGCCTCAAAACGCGTCTCTTAGCGAATGTAAAGCAACGGATATTGACTGAACTATAAAATGGTCGAAAGGTATTCAAGGTTTTATTTGCAGAAACTTCCAGCGCTAGGAATGATAAAGGGAGTAACATCACTTCGTTAAGGAAAATTTAAGTTTTTGAAAAACTGAATAAAAGATTACCCACTTAACTCCCGTATTATGAAAATGAATATTGATTATTATCTTTAAGGAAATATAAATAAAGGATAAATTGTGTTCCTTTGATATATTTGTGTTATTTTCTGTAAAAAGATCTTGGATACGCCACACGCAAAGAATGCATTGCTGTAAGCTCCCGAAGAAAATTGTGGAATGGGTTGTAACACGTCGACGAGAGAAACAAAGACCAAGAACTTGGTGGATGAGCGACGTGTGCCAAGATCTCCGGATGCTTAATGACGGAAAGTGGACAGTGACTAGTGGTCAAGAAATAATGGAAGGATATTGTCCTAAAAGCCAAGATCCACAAAGGATTGTAGTGGTAAGGGAAGATAAAGCTATTGTATTCTGTGCTCCGTTATATGTTCATGTACGCAGTGTTGCAACCTAATTTGGCATATTCAGTTTTATTTAGAAATCACAAGACGTGTTTGTGTCGTTCCTTCGGCCCACTGTACGGCGCCGGCCCGCGCGCCGCGCTCCGCTCGGCTTAGGTCAGGCCCGCACCTGCGCCCGCGCTCTGCGCACCCCGCCCCGCCCTGCCCCGCCCCCTGCGCTACGCCGTCGACGCGCCTGCGGCGGACGTGGCTGTGCTCCGTGGCTGCGCTCCGCACGCATGCAGACAGCACACGGCCCGCGGCGCCACGCTCCGACGCGACGCGGCAGGCGCAACACCACGCTTGTTCTCACGGCTGTGGAATGCAATGAATGCTCCGGCATTTGGAATCGGTGCGCTTCGTTATGGCTTTTTCGCAACATTAGTTTTTAATTAATTTTCGTATACGTTTTCAGTTCGAGTGTGATGAAAACCTCCATGAGAATTCATTTACATAGATGTTAATTTTGCACGTGGGTTACATTGTTTTCGAGAGGAAAGAGTTGTTTCTGTTTTAGGATGGCATTTTCGTTATCTTACTGTCGAATCGATGTAAAATTGCGAGAATAAAAATTTAAAAAAATGATTAAAAATCTTCCTTTAATCTTTTGCGTTTTTGCACAAACACATGTCAGAATGTATTTTTTATAGTGTTTTTTCTTATGATTTGAATTTAACTAGATTTTCTCTAAATCCATGACTATGGAAAGTTGTTACGTTTTGCCATTTCATAGACACGGGGTGGCGTAGTGTGTGGGGATGAGGGCCAATCACCTGCTTTTGAATACCGACTTATTCGAACAAAAATAGTTTTAACTAGGTACCAGAACGTCTTATGTGTTTTTTACACTTAACTGAAAAACTCTTCAGCTTTATACTTCTAATTTTCGTACCGTGAAGTTCATTTTTTGTCGTATAATAAATGGATACAGTGATAGAAAAGCTGACACCTTTCACAATTGATTTTTTATGCGGAAGGAATACAAATAAAAGTAATTACTTAAGTCGTCATTGCTTTTAGTGTTAAGTAACGCATAAATGTAATGTTTTGCTTGTAATGGACGTCACTGGTTTGGGATTTTCTGACATGTTTCATTTTGTGAAACCTTTATATGGTCAATAGAGAATGGAACAAATGTTCGTTGGTATTAAGCCCTTGAGTGTCATTTCCAAACCCATACAAACAAAACATCGTGCGCTCGAAAGGAGGAAAACAAAATATTAACAAACAGATCTGTATGATTGCTGAATGTATTAGTAATGTCTCATCGGAATAAAATTCTGGGCTTGGAGGTGGATCATAGGACAATAAATATATCCTTAAAACAAACAAACAAAACTTCCTTTTTTTCTTGTTTTCGGTTTATCGGTCGAAATATTGACGACATACATGGTGAAATTGTGCAGTTCACTGCAGTTTGAATTCTCATTTGCGTTTTAATGCGTATTTCCACATGCTTCTGAATTGGTAAGTTTTTTATTTTTTTATTTTATTGATTTTGTTGGTTGTACATAGGTCAGTTTTAGTATAAACTTTACATATGTTTGATAGACTTACATACTAACTTATATTTAAAACGTATTTCTAAGACTTAAATCTAACATAAGATTGAGGATGCCCTACTGGGTCCTCTATTCTGGTTCAAATTCAGAGAAGGTTTTGAGGAATATATTGTAGGGGTATCTGTTTTTTATTCTGGTATGGTTCGGGTTTTTTGCGAGTCTAAAGGTTGCAAGGGAAGAGATTTGAGGTAAATAATAATAAAAGTTGGTGGTTGAGATCTTTGTAAAGCTGATGATTGGTGATAAAACACGGTGCATTGGTAATGGTTCTGAGAAATTGGTTCTGAGAAATTGGTTCTGAATGATTTGTAATTTTTTTAGATTGGTTTTGCGGAATCTATCCGGATGGGACAAGCATACAACAGTAGCGGTCTTAGAATGGTTTTGTATATTGCAATTGAGGAATGATATGGTAATGGGCTGTCTATAGATTAAAAGTTTTAATTGCAGTAGTTTTATTTTTTTGTCTATGTGCTGTTTCCAATTCAGTTTAGTATCTAAGTTTAATCCGAGGTATTTAATAGGTTTGTTAGGGGGTTACAAGTTTAGTTTATTGTTTATTGTTAGGGGGTGGGGAAGGTAAATTGATTAGTAATTTTCAGGGTGCACAGCAACGGTGATCACAATGAGCATACTAAGGTCAAGCGAGGAAGTACAGGTCGAGGACGGTGCAAGAGAACAAGATGGATTGGCCAGTTCAGGTTAAGGTAGAACAAAGCAGTACGTGATTACACCATAGACAATTCCTTTTCTTGTCTGAATAGATGAATACGATAAATAAATTCTCGAGCAAGTAAAATTGAATTCTGCTTTAAACTCTTCGTGCGTTTTAATCACACCACTAGTTTCTTATTAAAACTTTACTGTGCACATTTTCCTTGTTGGTGGATTATAATTTTATCTTTTCATGAATATTTAATAAATTTATGAGATATATTCTTCATATTTCATTCCAGTATTCTTCATTTGAGGGTTGTGCCTTCTGAAAGAATAAAATACTCGTTTTTAAATCACTCTCTAATGAACCCGTCGCCACCATCCCAGCGAGTTTTGTGGTCGATTGATTGGGAGCTCGCAGCTGTTACAATAAAATGCAATCAGTCACCCAACAGTGGTGAGAGGATCGAATAACGGCCGGCCTCACATCGCTGTGGGAACTCATAATGATGTATCGCTTGCACTAAAACCATCCAGAATATATTCCTCTTCGAAATGTTTAATTAAACACGGGGATATATAATATGCACCGCCGCAATTTCGACGGTAATAATATCGTGACAGTTCAGTCATCTCCAAAAGCGCATCGAAGCCTTCCCACTCGGGGAAATACGTCATCCATCGGACATAGGCGTGCCGAATGCCACTCGCAGAACCGGTGTTTCAGAATAGGATTGTACTTTTCACTGGGAAATATGTGATTAGAATCAAATTTAGAAATTGCTAAATTGATGTCCTGGTACGCTCTTAGTGATTTTTTAACACAGGTTCTCCATAATCTTCAATATTTTAGTAAATTTGGAATTGCAGCACACTTTTCCATAATTAATGACCGACTTAGGTGGCTCAAGGCATCAATTGATGTTACAGCAGTGCATCTCACCGGGAGGTCGTAGGATTCATGTCTCGACGGGGGCAGGATTTTACTACTAGTTTAGCACTAGCTATACTAGGTCGAATGTAGCCACTCTCTAGAGAAGAATTCTAGTGGCCGGTCGCTCGGTATTTTTACGTGGTTTCTCCAGTCAACATCAGGTGAATGTCGAAGCAGTACCCTAGAAATGGGACCACGGACGGCGCGCGATCTTTCTTTCTCTTGTCCGATCCTCACCCCCTTACTTTCACACACTTACACTTACATGCACTATATTGACACACATGTCGGGAGCTTAAAGCTTGTTCTGGCTGAGACGGTGCTGGGAGATACCTGGTTGGGTCCCTGCTGGGAGATACCTGATTGTAGAAAACACCGCAAGCCTGCATGTTGGTCGGCGGGGGATCTCGCCATTAATCGGGGGGAGATTACCGCCAATCCACGCGATGAAAACATGCCAGATACCTCTTGCGACGTTGGTGCACCCAGAGACATCAATCAATCCATAAATAATGACGGCGTTTTATGTCACCTCAATGTGGAATATTCTAGAGATAGAAATCCTCGCACGGTCTAAGAAGGAAATGCAGCTTTCATGTCATTCCGTCGTATTCATTTCGCAAATGACACTTTCCTTAAAAATTCAATTTCTTACGAAGTTTGCAGGCAGAATTATTGACCTTTAATCAAGAATCGAAATCGACAATTTCTAGTTGAGTACAATCTGATACCGAGCAGTCTTGGAGCTAGTCGTCTGCTTATATTTCTCTGACTGTAGTATGTGCATATGTCCGTTTATTTAATTCTGTGGGCTGAGTTAATAACTACGAGTACTTAACATTGTAGTCTAATATGCTCTCTTCCTCATTTGTCCTCATTCACTACCTTTTTTATTAGTTATTGTGTATCACTCCTAAACTGATTCCTACGTTAGTTCGTGTATGCCTTGTCATACTTTGCATCTGTTTCTATGGTTTCCATTAAATGTTCGTGAAGTAAAAAAAAAGATGAAGCTTACTGAAGGGGAGATTTGGGGAGATACCAATAGAAGATACTTTGTGCAACAGAGTAGAACGATGAGAATGCAAGCTTCGCAAAATATTCGAAAAATTATTCTCGATCTCTTTAGAAGCCAAGTTGAAAAATCCTTACCATGCACATTTGAGAGTCGACAATTTTTCGACGCACTGCACACAAAGAGGTCTGACAGATAAAATGAAAATGTTACGGTTAGTTTTGCCGTTTGTCTTTTTTCATCTCCCTATCAAATATCTTTAGCAGTAATCCTTCACCCATTGTTGTGTATATGATAACTGACACTACTCTTAAATTGTGCGACATCAATATAATTCAGCATTTTCTGACACTGCACCTGGTTTCGTATCTTTTATGTGAATGCTACTTTGTTGACTTTTTCCCATAACTATTCACTGCTACCATTTTGCATGTCTCCTACAGGATTCTGCATTTTTATCACCATGGGTAATGCAACAAATTAATTGAGTGTTGAAGAAATAATTCGATTTTTGGGAGACTCTGGGGCTGTGATTGAAGGGTTAAATAAAATCTTGTTCTGTGAAATTTCTCTTAGGTAATAAATAACAAGTTACGTAGACTACCTGTGCTAAGAGGCTGTTTACTGATTTCACTCGAATTATCACGTTTTCTTTTTGTAGAAACCATTTTTAAATCTGCTTCTGCCTCATAATTTCTCATCCAACCTTTGTCGTTAGTTCTACACATGCCTTTAATAATAACTTCACCTCCGGCGTTGCTATTGCTTTGTCCTCCATTTCATCATGGTGGCAGATCTCTTACGAGATCCCATACCTTCCTTCATACTTGCTCTAGCGTTTCCCGCCCCGCCACGCCACGCCACGCCCTGCCCCGCCCTGCCACGCCACGCCCTGCCCTGCCCCGCCCTGTTCCGCCCCGCATGCCCCGCCCCGCCCCGCCCCGCCCCGCCCTCGCTCTGTCCCACCGCCGCGCCGACCCCCGCAGCAGCGACGCGCCCCGAGTTCCCCGCCGTCGCCTCAAAGGTCTTCATTAATTTTCCGCCCGAGAGGCGTCGCGCGTCGCAGGATGCTGCTCCGTAGTGGAATGCGACTCCAACGAGCGGAACGGGGGCAAATTTGATACGACGCGTCATTTGTGTCGTAGCGCCTCTTTGAGGACCCCGGCAGGTACGCAGCGCGCCCCGCCTTTGCCTCGCCTCGGCTCGTCTCTTCGTCGCGAAATCACGCGTGGCAACAACGGAGGAGCTCACGGTAGTGTACGTGTGCGTCCGCTCGTAGTATAAACGTTGACGTGCTTTGCCTCGAAAATAGCTGTAATTTTGAAGTCTCCATTTGAATGCAGTGATTATTTGCATGAAGAGGCCCTGGCTATCAGCCCATACACATACCGCTAGGTTCTTTTCTCCATCCAGCAGAGTAAGGACGTATCACTAGGGCGACGAAACAGGCGATTTGAATACAGATCGGAGCCTTCTTTTAGGCTTGAGGATCTTTTTCATGCAGTAAATCTACCACAAGGGACAGCTAGCTTTACTTCGTCTCCGAAGTAAGGTGCACGAAGGATTTTTTCGCCTTTAAAACTCGGGTTTGAACCCCTGAACTGGGTATAACAGTACAGTATGCTAACCATTACACCGGGAGCGGTATTTCAGTGCATCAACTGATGTCACTGCAGCGCCTCTGACCGGGAGGTCAGGCCTAGGTTCGAGTCCTGACGGAGGCAGGATTTTCGGCACTATTTTTCAGTTAGATCGGATTTAGTCGCTGTGAGGAGGAGAATTCTAGCGGCCGGTGCTGTGATTGGTAGTTGTCCGTGATTTCTCCGATCAACACTAGGCGAATGCCGGAGCAGTACAAATGGCCCACGGACCGCGCACGATCTTTCCTTCCTCTTCCTTGTCCTATCTTCTTCCCTTACACACACTCACACTAACAATCACTACACTACCACATATTCCGGAAGACCGGTCGGGAGCTTAGAGCTTGTCCCGACTGGGGCGGTGCCCTGCTGGTAGAAGAGTCCTGGTGAGGGGGAAACTCCGCTAGCCGAAAGTTGGTCGGAGCCGGATCTCACCATCCAGCGGGGGAAGATTACCTCAGTCTCCCGAAAAAAAATACGCACTACACTAACGGGACTAATGACCTAAGCAGTTGACGCGCCTGGAATCACTAACCAACCAACCAACCAACCTAACCGTTACACCCCCGAAACCATCCAAATCTTCGCGACACCTATACATCAGGCAATATGTGTTGCCTTTCTATACGCTCGTACAAGTATTAGATACTTCAGAGCCTGCTATTTATCGCGGTACTGCATCGCAAGTGCTTGGGCTCGAACGTACGAATAGCAAGGTTGAAGCGGCAGTGAGCTGTATGTTACACTAGGTATTGTGACTGCAGTATAGTCTTTTCTTAACACATGAGCTATGATTTGTTTGAAATACCGACGCTTTTCAATAAACATCTCATTACTGAAAGATGCATTTTCACCAGAAGATTCAAAATAAGTTTTCTTAGCTAAGTCTTAAATGTAAAAGAGCACTGGGTTTTTCAGCGCTATTTATATTCAATAACTTGCGAAGAAAAAGTGTTTCAACAATTACAATACGTTATCAAAATCTAATGAAGAAATATGATATAAATTGTACTATTGTAAAGAGTTACTATTGTAAAGAGCTACATATGCGCGAACATGTAAGATTACGTCAACGCCATAGATTTTGATGTCAATGTGACTTCAAATGAAACTAGTGGTGCTACATTAGCTCATATTTTCTCGCATCATTTCTAAATTCGCAATTTTCGAAAATTCAGTGTTCAACGAAAATGAGACCCACATCGCTTCTTTCCTTTCGTGGAAAAAATTTGGAGCGGTTTTTGAGAAAAAAAAAGTTAAATTTTTTTAATTGCCTATATCTCGCCCCAAATTTGACGAAAACTATTCATATTTTCGAAAAATTAAATATGAATTTATTTAAAGATCCGTCTTTAAAGAGGTATCATTAGGGAAAAATCTATCTTTAATAGTATAGTTGTAGGACACTACAAAAAATTGCACTTCTGCAATGCTCAAAAAATCGGGGATTTCAACGATCATGAAATTTGCACCATTCTTTACACTATCCGAAGACAAAGTTTGATAAAAAATGTTGCCATTTTTGAGGAAATTTTGAACATGTTTTTCAGAATTTCATGAAACTATGTGTAAATAACCTTCAAAAATCAAAATATCCGTTTGAAACCCTCAAAGCCTCGAGGTAGTTGAGGCAATATCAATTTTCAAGAAAATATTCTGAACGGTTTAAGCATCAGCGTTGACTGCAGACGGGCGGACGTTCTGCCGTCAATCTATTCTTCGGGATCATGTATTCTGGCTTCACCACGTGTTAGATAATTTTTTTCTATATTTACCAACAGGATTTATCTACTTTTTCGTTACCAGTGCCCCACAATTAGAGTTTTTCTGTCGAAAATTCGCCGTTTTTCGGCGCACGATTAAGTAACTTTCTCTTCTTACGACGTATCTTCGTAATGGTGAGAAAGTAATAAAAACACTGGATGGAATTTTTTTCCTTCGATACATTGTAGGAAATGCTGAAAATGCGCTCTATCCTCTTTGACATAATCATCGACTTATACAGTTCAGCTCATTGCGACATTATCAAGATTGGCCTGACTACTATTGTCACTATTTTACTGTAAGTTTCGACGTTTGTGTCAAAGGTTCTTATCTTTTGCTCATGCTAACTCGCCTTGTGTTATTTAGTACGCTTGAATCTCCCGCGAGACAAGTAGCCATACACACTTAACCAATAATTTAGGCAGATGTTTCTTACGCACGGTGCTTTCAAACACTGAAATGTTGGCATTTCCTTGGCTCTTACAGTAATGTTGATGTAAGTTAATAAGAAAGTAAATGTTTATAAAATTTGGAGTGGAATGGATTTTGGTGTTTATTATGCATTGAGGAAGTTGAAAACCAGACTCGCTTATATAATTGTAAACTTATCCAGTAAGGGACTTGCGCGGGTTAAAAACATTCTCATTTCCAACTCTGGCAAAATGCAAGGTTTGCGACTTGCGGGCTTTTTCTGCTAATGCAGAGCATTAATAAAGACGACCGGCGAAGAGCGAGAGAGGCCAATGACATTTCCAGAGGTTTCTCTTGGAGTAGGAGAGGGAGGTGAGGGAGGAACGGAGAAGGAAAATGACGCGTGGAGAGGAATAAAGCTGTCTTCGAGGTATGCCGACGATGACTCGCCTCTGGTTCGTGCGTTTTTGAGGGGAAGGGAATTAAGAACGGTCTTCTCTTACTCCTCAGCTCACAACGCTAAGAAATGTGAATCCTATACGTTACAAATTCTGATGCGCAATGCAAGTTGTTTCCTTGAGTTTGAAGGCGTCACGATTTTTGCTAAATTGACCATTCTGATACTTTAGACAAAAAAGGTAAGTAAAATTTATTGTATCATCCCTATTATCTTCTTTTATTTGAAGCACGTTACACATAGATATTGAGGTGTCACGTGGAAATCTAGAGACTTGGTTGTTCAGTATCGTATGGGACTAAAAAAGTTTCTATATTTCGCTTCGTGCTTTTGTTTTGTAAGAACCGACTAGTAGGGGAAAATCTGTGCCGTTTTGTAGCAACTCTAATTTATATTTATAGGCCTAAAATTGACGGAGATGTTTCTTACTACTTGTTTGAAATTCATTTGTGAATTCTAAAGATTTGAATTTTTAATGTGCTTATATAAGCAAAATGCATGAAATAAAAAAATCTCTCTTCCTTTTCAAGTGCTGCAGATTAATGAAGAACAAACATGCCTCATACAGTTATAACTACAAACATCATTGTCCCTGGTACTTGTGCACTCTTTCGAAAATTTTGTATTTGAATAGAAAGAAGACGATGAAATATTGTTGCTTAGCAGTTGAATGTGCCGCACTGCGTTTCCACCATTTTCTGAGGTTAGCAAGGGTAAATAGTGAATACTATTTTTAAAATTAATTTCAAAACTTCAATGAGAATATATTCTGATGCACCATTACAATAGTTGTTATTCGTCTGGGTTCGTCACGTGATAAGATGCAGCGCTCTCGAGTAGAAAGCGCTGGAGAGGAGCGGGCGGAGAGCAGCCGGAACATGTGGTTTGTGAAGGTTGCGAGGCAACGAAGCATGAGGAACCTACCGCAAGGAAGAGGTTGAGCTTTATTACTTGCTCTATGGGGATTCCGAGAAAACTGCTGGCTCCGTCGCCATTATCATTATGTAGCGTAACGCTGTATGGTTTTGCAGGGTAATTTTAGCCAAGTACATAGGATTGAAAAAAGGTTTAAAAGCGGTTTTTGGATTTATTTGTTTTTGAGGGAGATTATGTTTCAAAGTTGCAAAGCAGTTTGCATTTTTTCTGTAAGTTAATTTTTTAGATATGTTGTCTTTGTATTTGGATTGTTCCTGGTACCTTATGTATTACATGTTCATTCCATCTTCTTTTGTAATCGATTGCAAACTGTTACTGGTTGCACCCGTAATCCTTGCCTAATTTTGTCATTCCTAATGCAATCAAAAAGTGTGCAATCTTTTACTGACAGAAGAGATTTAATTTCTGACGTGTGCATCAGTCTTAATACTTAATTTTAAGTGCCCTTATTTGTGATCCGTACGATGGTGTGGGAATGGCTTTAACATACACTTTTAATGACTTCACTTTTCTAGTTTTCTCATTAACAGATCGTCTAACAATCTCACACATTCTTTAGAATTATTTGTTTTAGTGGAAATGTCTTTGTCTTTCTCGTATGCAATATTACACTTCAAATCTTCGAAGTCTGATACTTATCTGTTATTTCTGTAGTCAACTATGATTCTTGTTCATAGGATGTTTTCCTATGAACGTAATGGTGTAGGTACTTGGTACGGAGATATTTTAAATTCTAGTTAACGGATAACAGATTTAGTTTATGGATAGCGAATTGCAATTTGCCTTCCGTGTCTTGCACGGTAACCTGGTCATCGGCAAATAACGAAGTTCGGGAAGTATAATTTCATTATTTTACACATGCCTCATATTTATTCATGAAATGCTTCGTCAGGCGTAGGAAAGTAGTGATTCCATTAGAATGATATTACAGTTTACGGCTAATGGAAAGATATTACAATTAAGGTGTATTTTGTACGTTATTCATCAGTGCATCTAACCACATAATATCTGTAAATTCTATCGTGTAGTGAGACAATCAATACTTCCCAGGAATATTCTCTAAAGTTGAATACAAATCTGATTTTTGGATGGTTATTTGAAAAATTTAGACCACTCTCACTAACTCATTATAATTAATTTCGTTGCTGACATTCGTCTAGCTTAGAGTTTGAAGGGTAAAATGTTATTCAAATAGGAAAACAAAATTACCCTACTTGGTATATCACGGTATTTTTCACGAGAAATATTTCACATAGAAATTATTTTACCAGTTAAATTTCACAAGTTACTTCTTTCATTCTCGGATGATGTTATTATTATATTACAGACATTAAATATTCCGCCTAACTAAAATATAATAATAATAATAATAATAATTATTATTATTATTATTATTATCATTATCATCTTCTTCATTTCTCAGTTAAACTGGGCAAAAGGAATCTGTCCTTTGGTGTCTTTGAACCAGCTTCTGCCCTTATGAAAAGGGAATTCACCCTATCTCACTTGAGTTTATTGTAAAAACCTTCGAACAATGTAACAAGTCTGAAGTAAGACTGCCTTTTGTCCAACAGTTTGCAATTTTATTGATAGTTCCAAATTTCTCCAATTCTTTTTAAATGTTTTTGAGATCTCTCCTTCCGATGAGATCACCAAGGCATTTATGAGAACTTTCTCCAACCGCCATATCTGTTTCAATTGCATTGCAAGCTCCTCATACTTCCCGATCTTCTCTAATTCAGTTTACCTGATGTTATGGATCAAAGGAACTGCAATGTCAATTCTAGAGGTTACTTTATTGTTTTTATTATTATTGTTATTATTACTACTACTACTACTACTACTAATAATAATAATAATGAACTATAGCGAACATAGTTGCGATTTTACTTCTTGCATGTCGACCCTTGCTTTCTCTTGGTTTAGTAGTTTGACGAGACGTTTGGTATCCTCCATTTATTTAGTGAGAATAATATAGATTGCGATGTTTAAGTGATTTCCGAAGCATTTTCCGAAATCTTTAACTGCTGAGTACGCGCGAAATCGCCAAGGAACCGGATCCCCCCTCCAAAGTGCTCGGGCGGCCCCGCTCACTCGCTGCTTAATCCGCCAGCTTAGTGAGCGACGAAGACAAATGACGAGGAATTTAATTTTCATTCCGAGATGGTCTGGCAATTTGGCGCCCAGTTACTCGGACGCAATTGAAATTTATGACGAGTGGGGGGCTTCTTTTGTCCCGGGAAGGGCTTCTGCGTTGCAGCTTAACTGACGCTGTTTATGTAGCCCGCGCAGTATTTCATGCGTTCTCAGACCGCTGCCGCTGTTTTTCAAGAGAACTGCGTTACGCCCTTCGTCAAGAAGGGCCAAGGAGTTCTGCCCATTTTAATGAACCCGAGGCCTCGTCTTCAACGCCACTTCATTGCTTTGTGACGTCGTCTCTCCTTGTGCTTTTTTATTTTGTTTTATTCTGCGCATAGACTGTTGCTACAATGAGATTAATAATCGAAACCAAAGTTATAATCGGTTTTCACGCTGTCATGTAAATATATGCTACGAGAATAACATTTACTTTCAAACATGAAATAGCGAGCAAATAGTTATGACGTACTGAGAAGAAAGCAAATAAATAATGTGTAAATTAATAATTTTATAGAGTTATCAAATTGTCTCATGTTTGCAAACGTACAATTGTCTCTTTCGTGTGTACAACATACAACGTATCTCTCTCCTGTGCAGACTTCATTGTTTTGGAAACTTCGCCGAATATGTATTTATCTGCATTATATCTTATCATGCTTTTTAGAAGAGAAACATAACGATTTACTTGTAGGTGACATCTGAAACAGTAGTTAAAAATAACTTGTGTATTTTATTGCGCATCGCTACACCCAGGGAGGAGGAGCTCATGGGCCTTTAGCTTCCCTCTCCCCCTTCCAGATGCTAATGTTCTGTTTCTATTCGAACTAATTACATTACATCAATTGGTAACGCAATAAATATGAAACAAAAGTCAATAAATAAAATTACATTTTATATTCAGCATAAATGAAATATTCTTTATAAGAAAGCATCAGTCAGAGGGACACTATACATCTCTCTCTCTCTCTCTCTCTCTCTCTCTCTCTCTCTCTCTCTCTCTCTCTCTCTTCCCTCTCTCTCTCTCTTCCCTCTCTCTCTTCCCTTCCTCTCCTCTTTTTCTCCTCTCCCTCTCTCCTCTTTCCTCTCTCTTCTCTCTCTCTCCTCTCTTTTCTTGAAAAATCCTGAGTGAGTCTCTGATATTTAGTTCAACTCTTTTCACAGGCTTTATACACAATTACGTAAGCGAAACGCATGAAATAACTGGGGTTACGCAATCTTGTACAGACAAGGCGGACTGCACATTTCAATTATTTATTTAAGCACTTACTGCTAGAAAAGGCCTTCCAGATCATTTCCCCTTCTGTGCCAGCCGAATAACAGTTTCGTATTTTCATGATCCCACTGCAGGAGGCTTCGCACAACAAGGCTCCATCTGCCGTTAATGGCAGTCCGTCCAGTCGCTCTCTCTGCTCACTCCCCTCCTTCCCCCGCCCAGCGTTTCAGCCCTCCGCCTGTTTTCCTCCGTCTCTGATCCTTTTGTTTTTCGTCGTCGTCAGGCCGACCACTCATCGAATCTCTTCTCAAACGACATTATAGGCTTTGTTTCAGGTCTCAGTGCCATATCGTGCTTTTTAGACCGAGGCTTGCGCCCTATTCTCCTGTGAACTAATGGCTTGGTTTTGCAATGCTTTCTGTTAAACGCCTTGTGGCCGTCGCAGTTGTAGAATTGAAGGTTAAGTGTTATTTGTGTAAAGGACTAATTTTCAATGTTGAACACATTGCACACATCTCGGTGGAACATCGTTTACTGCACCCCTCAAAAATATGACTTTGTTAGTTTGATGTCCTTAATTTTAAAACCTGTTTAATTCAATGTGCTGCTGCAATTTTAGTGTACTAGGTGCATTTTATCATTACAGTCCTTTAATTGAGCTTGTAGAATTAAATGTTTAAGTATTCCATTTTTTTGTAACAATTGTGTCTTACTGTTCATTATTGTGAGTTTCATTTCGTTTCATCATTTTTGACGGGTGTTACCTAGAACAATATGCACCAACTAGGGTCCTGCAACAGAAAAATGCTAATGGCGAGTAGGGAAAATAACGTCCTGTATCAGCAAAAATGAGCTGTTCTGAAACGGAATTCGTGAAAACGGGAGGTTCTCTCTTCCTCATAGCATGACTGCTAAACAGTGACGCCCAGAATGAGAATATAGTCGTATGAACAGATACGAAAAATTGTGGATTAACATAAAATATTTGCAGTTTTTCAGTGAAAATCGAATCTGTAATTTTTTTTCCCTTCAGCCTTTCTGAATATCGAACATCATTGACACTCTCGCATGACCAGAGGTTGCTTAGGTGTTTGTCAATTTACGCATGTATTCGAACTGAGTATACTCGGATTAAACAAAAGTTATACGTCGATTAAAACAGAATGTCCCTTCAAGGTCAAGAGCTGGCAGAAGAGGGGGACAGTTATCTAATCACGAATTTCGTTACGATTCAACTTTTTGTTATTGATGCTTCCGATTGGATGACACCCTCTCGTTTGAGCAGCTCGTGACCTTGAAGAGACTTTTCTGTTTTAATCGAAATACAACATCAGATCATCATTTCAACGAGAAATGCACACTTTTCCGCATCGATGCGGGTGAGGGTGTTGACATGCTGACTGGCACTAGGGATGCTACATCGTTGTCAAGGTTTTCAAAACATCGATGTTTTTGCAGAAACATCGAAGTTTTAAACATCGATGTAATATCGCCGATGTTTTCTTAACATCGAGGTTTTTTCCTTATTTCATGTTTTGTCTCTGAAAGAAAAATTTCATTGTTCACAAAACTGTTAAAGTTAAACTATGAAATATAACTAATTGTAACACTGTTAATTTATGTGTTGGAGGCGAAGGAACGCTGTTTGTACTACCGTCGTCGTCCAAACTGTCTGGCCTGAGATGACATCCACGCCCCCTGTATATCCTTTCTTCATATTCATTTCGCACATTGAGAAGTGCTCAACAAATGCGCTGTGGACGTAGCGTCTGCTCCTTCATCTCCTTCCTAATTATATCAACCAACAATATATAAAACATCGATGTTTGGTAACGTCGATGTTTTGTTATGGATGGCGCATCACTACTGTGCGCGCCGTTCCGTACTCTCCGGCGGCGGCGTCCGTGTGGGCGGGCGGCAGTGCGCTCTATTGTGCGGTTGGCCGCCAATCGCGGGCCGCGCCGCGCGTTGAGTGGCGAGCACTGGTTCGCGCGCGCTTTACGCCGCCGCGCCGCGCCGTCGTTAAAGGGAGACGGACCGGCTGTGTGCGTGCGTGTGTACGCTGCCGACCCACGCGACACGTCACCTGCGGAGGCGGCGGGGTTACGCACCTCCATCTGATGAGCGAATTTTCTTGAACGAGAGTTTAGAGAGTGATGTTTATGTTGCGTACTATTCCGCATGTGGTGAATTTCGTTGCATACGGATGAAAAACGTGAATATGCTCTTACAGACTTTTCGTGTCTTATCGCCTGATGTACCGCCAATTGTTAACTTGCCCTGTTATTTATTAAGTAAAGCTAATTTATGGGTTATTCCTCCAAAGAACTTATATTTAATATAATATCACCATCATTTTATAAAGATTTTGTTTCTGGACTCCCAGTCTTCCAGCTGCTCTCTCTCTCTCTCTCTCTCTCTCTATATATATATATATATATATATATATATATATATATATATATATATATATATATTGCAAGCAAGTTACTCGTTTGTAATGTGTACTACTAGTACTATTACAACTTGATTTGTCGTTCTACTCCATGTTTCGCAACTCTTCCGTATTACGTTAAAGTTTTCCTTTTCAAGGTAAAAAGGAAAGAAGTTTGTGATGTCTCAGACCTCTGTAGAATTTAATATAACGTCGTTATAGAAACCGTTTCAAAGTACCTCCCGCCTAATTGCTGTGTGTTGTGTTGCAGACTTTCCGGCATGGCTTCCCGTTCCAGCCGACGGCGCTGGCCTTCGACCCCATCCAGCACCTGCTGGCCGTCGGCACCAAGTCCGGCTCGCTCCGAATGTATCCTTCCTTGCCGGGTGCGGCGAGTCCGCTCGCCCGAGCCCGAGTGCGCTGCTCGCCTGAGCCCGTGTGCCTGTGCGCCCTCGTGGGTGAGTGTGTCGTGGCCGCCCGCCTGCCCACCCGCTCCGGCTCCTGCTCCCCGGTGCAGCGTCACACGCCCCGCGCCCGGTGCAACTCGGCGAATCTGCAGCGGGGCTCTCCGCGCCCCGCCCCGCCCCCTTTTGTCGACGCGGCCCCGTTTCCTGCACCGCGCCCACGCCCCCACGTCGGCGCCGCAGCCCAACGGCTCTCCTGGGGCACGTTCGCGCCCGCCACCGTCCGCCCGCGCCCCCGCCCCTGCCGGCACCCAGGTGACGAGCGCAGTGGGCCGGTGCCGGTCGTACGACGCAAGGACGCCCCTTCTAATTAAGTTTGATTATGATACATCAGTAGTGTTCAGTATTAGAACAGTTAACTTGTACGCGTTCATGTGGATTGCCAGTTGTCCAAAATCAACATACAGAGCCTACTGTATTCCCTTCTAAATATGATGTTGTGTACAAGAAATAAAATTGATTGCTCATCACCCGCCGTTATGTAGGGAATGGGGTCTCCTATAAAGGGAAACAATCCTCATTTGAGTGCATTACTTTCGAATTGAGCGATCCAAGTTCAGTGAATATCATTTGAAGAATTTTGTTATTGTACTGAAGGACAGTGGTATATTTTTATTGAGTTTTCTCACTCTACGTGACCTCAATACTACTTACCTTGTCTTCAAAAAACGTAATCTAAATTAATTTGTAAAATTATTAATATTTTCGCTCTCTTTATCAATGAATGAAGTATTTTAAAAAATCGCTTTTTAGAGGTGGAATGTAATGAAATTAACTTAAAAAATATGAATCCGTGCACACTCACCCATAGGCCTAGAAATCTGAATTATTAATTCTGTCCGATGCGGAGAGAAAATAAATCTTAAGTTCTGTCGAGAGTTTATGCTACCTTCATTTCCGTTATCGGCCAACGTCCTTTGCTGGCGGCGGGGGCGGGGCCAGCATGGCTTTGCGACGGGGCGGGGCGGATTTCAGATTCCGGTCACGGCGTCTGCGGAAGCTCCCACAGCAGTCTATGCTGTCCGATGAGGCCAGCCAAACGGGCGGCTGGCGCCTCGGTCAGGGCATGGCCTCTGCTTTTGCGTGGATATTTTGGAGATTTTTCGGTCCCCACAGTTAGGTGGGTTATAAATATTCGGTATGCGAATATGGAAGCAACCTCATGTTGCTGATATCGCTAAAAAAAAAAAAAATAATGCATCGATGACGTCTGCGAATATCACGTGGACATCAATGTAAGGGATCTCTGAGTGGCGCTGGAATCACACGACTAAGACTCAACATCTTGGGTTGCGTCTAATGGTTATTCCTTAATAATACGCCATTCAAATAATGATTTTCTGTTCAAAGATAATTATGTTCTCTTATGCATTTTAATATTTCTCTTTTCGTTTACAAAATCATTGAAAAGAACGTTGAAAACTAATTGCTCAATATGATTATCCAGGCGTGTAATAAATTTGTATTAGTATTGCAAGACGAGTAGATTGAAACATTCTACCAATTGGCTCGTTGGCAGGTGACCCACTGTAAACACCGTTTGTGCAGAAGTGCGGGGCAGCGAAGAACAAGGGTCGCGGTGGCGCTGGAAGATCGCGCGCGGCCGTTTGATCGATCGGGACGGCTGGCCGTTCAGCGGAGAAGCAATCCGTCTTCCTCTTCCGCCCGTGCGGAGGCGGACAGCTTCGCCTGTCGCTTCTGTCACGCTTATCGGTAGTGGAAGAGCTGATATTCATGATCAGATCAGTATTACAATCTGCACTGAATATGTTGTCAACCAAGCATCTCATTGTGATATACGTTCACGGAAATACGAATGTCAGGACTTTGAGAATATCGTAAGTAATGATTTACCTTCTTAAGAGTGAAATATGTTGAAATATGTTGAATATGATGAGTGATGGTTTTTACGTTTTTTAGACTTGATTGTTCGAGTAATACACACAAAAGGAACAATGGTTTTGCTAATTGCTCCTTGAGCGAGAATGAAAACAAAATTTACTGTTTATTCGCATCTGTTGCTGCTTTATTCTTATCTATTCGTATTTCATTTCACTTAATGCTCTCGTTTAAGATAACTTCTTTTTAATAACGTTCGTTTGTTAAAGCTACCTCTTAATGTTTTTCCTCAGGCCACAAATAGGTGTATAAAACGTCTATATTGATTTATAATTGTAATGAACGATTGTCTGAACAGTACATGTAAATGTAGAACGGTGGGCAATAAATTTGGGTAGCGTTGTCGGGAACGCTGACGCTGCGCGAACGAGGGCGGGCGACCTCAGAATTGGGTTCTCGGGGCGGGGGAGTTGCGCCAACGCGTCGCGGCGTCGCCTTGAGCTGAAAGACGAGTGCAAGAGATGCTTCTTCCGCTGGGCTGGCGCCGCGCCGCGCCACGCCGCGCCACGCCGCGCCACGCCGCGCCACGCCGCGCCACGCCGCGCCACGCCGCGCCCCGCCGCGCCACGCCGCGCCACGCCGCGCCACGCCGCGCCCCGCCGCGCCACGCCGCGCCGCGCCGCGCCGCGCCGCGCCGCGCCACAGACGTTGGCCGAGAGTGATGGTTTCGCGCAACTTCCCGCTCCGTTGCCGCGGGCGACTTTATCAGATGGCGCGAGGGGGATCCAGAATGACTCCGGCCGCTTCCACCCGTCCTGCCTTTTCCTGTCGCCTGTCCTCTCTTCGCCTTGTTCCTGCTTCCGTTTCTCACGACCCTCCGCATTTTTCGCTGCCTGCTCAGTTTTTCCAGTCACTGGCTTTCTCCGTACTTCTTTCTGCTTTCTCGTTTCTGGTCCGCCTGTCTTGCGTGCAACTTCACACTTTTTTCACTTTGCTTGTTTTCCGCCCATATTTTAAGCCCGTGCTCGTTTCCTTTCCTCATCATTTGCTCTTCTCGCTTGGTCATGATTTCCTGCTGATGTCCATTCTACTAGCTACGTTACTCCATCGTAACAACTTTTATCCCCCGTCTTGAACCAGTTTCTCTCCGTCCCTGTTGTCACTTATTCTCGTTTCTAATCCATTCTCCGTTGCTCTCTATTCCTATGATTCTCTTCCTGTCTCCATGTAGCCGTGTCTTCCGCGTTCTTCGGCAGCGTCCCGGGTCCCGCCTTAACCCCCCGTGGACTGCCGCCGCTGAAGCAAAACTCCGCGTATCGAAAAAGCGTAAAAGTTTTCTTTAGAGAGCTCTCCGCCGTAACGGCGTAATTGTCTCTGCGCGTTACGCGAGCCTCGCCAAGGACGGACGGGTATTGCTCCGCGCGGTGCGAGGCGACACGGCGCTGCGCAGGTGAGGCGTCTGGCGCAACCTCTTGCTTTATGAAGCCTTTTTCCGACGCCCTTGCTCGCTGCGGAGGAGGTGTGTTTTACATAAGTGCTTGAAATTACGAGGACGTCAATATTTCCTTTTTTAGTTATTAAGTCGAAGAGACACTATATGAGGGACGTATTTTAGCTCGTTTTCTCCCCGGGGGCTTTCTCCGGGTCGTAGCGGGTAACGGCCCTTGGCTTCAGCCGCCGCTGCCGCTGCGCTGTACCGGCCCCCGAGGCGCCGCCGCCGCCGCAGCCGAGTGAGGGAAGCGCCGGCGCCGAGTGCTGCGGGGCGAGACGAAGAGCGCAGAGGAGGACTCGCGCAAAGAGACGCGGGACGTCCCGGAAGTGCGCACGGGGACCGGCCGGACGCCGGGCGTCCCGGCGGACGGCGGCGGCTCGACGCCGCCCGGGCCTCGGTCCGTTGCAGTGCGCAGCTGGCGCAGAGGCGGCGAGCCCTGACGCTGGCCAGTGGGCATGGCAATCCTTCTGCTGTAACGCACGCTCCATTTATGAGTCAACGGAAAATAGTAAACGTAAGCTAACTGTAATATAAGTGAAAATTCACGTAAGCAAAAATCATAGAATATAACTTTAGTGATGGTGTACTCGTTCCTGCGCCTAAAGCGTTGAAGAATGTGAAGAAAATGAAGGACGAAACTGCACGTGACATTTTGGATACCCCACGAAGATCACATAATCACTGAAGTTCACACAAAACTGCTTTCTTCAATATTTTCACTTGGATCACTGGAGATCACAAATTCTGAGTATATCTGAGGCCTGAAAACTTTCACGCAGTATGGACTTAAAAGTGCCTTTGAATCCAACGTTCACTTTGCGTAGATACGACACAAATATTTTTAAAAGGAGTAAAATATTCTCAAATGTAGTTCGAATTTTATAATTTAAATTTGAGTGTGATAACATGTCAGGGATAGGGGCGAGAAGACACGGGGCTGCCCGGAAGAACGCGCAGACTCTGGAATGCGGCCAGGCGCCTCTGCGGACAGCGCAGCACTCGTCGCTCGCCTCGCCTTGGCGGTGCGGTGCGACGCGGCGGCGCGGTCAGCTGTGACGGCGCGGGCGGGCGAGGCCGTTGCATAGGCCGTGCGCTCGCGTGCCGCTCCGCTCCACTCCCGCGCCTGGCTGCGGGCGGTCGATAAGCGCGTGCCGCCGCCGCCGCCGAGGTGGAGACGGCGGAGGAGGCGAGGCGGCCGCAGGCGATGGCGAAGGCGCATCCTGCGTTTCTTCGTGCGCACGCAATCCGCTGCTCTCAGCTGCTTTACGCCCCTTACCCCATTAGGGCTTTACGTGCGTTTGAGCCGGCGCTGACCTCTCGCTGGATGGCGTTCTCAGCCTGCTCCTCGTCCTTGCACTTTCATCCGGTTCCTCCGCGTTTGCTTTCGTTCTGCTTGCGAATTATGTACTTAGATTTTACTTTTCACTTCTAGGTAACAGTTGTGTGCATTTCATTTGCTTCAACCATTCTTGGTACTTCATTGTCACGTTTTGGGGATGTTGTTACTCTTCTCGAATTTCCTCTCTTGGGCCTGTGACTCATTCTCATCTTGGCTAGCGCATACATTTTTATTACCAAAGGCTGGTAAAGTGGACCAAGTTACGAATCACAGTAAAGGCGAAAATCAGGCTAATGTGTATTCATTAATGTACCTTTTATTATTGCACACTTAGTGAAACGTTCACATACAGAAAATAGAAAAAAAATCACTTGACTGTGTGTATTCATTAAAGATTGGTCAATGAAACAGTTTTACACTATATAAGAAGTGTTTACAAATTAAAACGCTAATATTCTAAACTGATAATCTGAGATTCAACGCACTTTCAGACAGAAATTACTCATATACTATTTTCGCTTGAATAGATGAACTGTTAGGTTCAAAATTGACTTATCCTGTATTTTGCTTAAATTGTTTTGTACACTACCTTGACTGCAGGCCAGCCATGCGACATCTCTTACATTTTCACGTCATTTTGCTTTCTTTAGTATCTTCTACTTTTCCATTCCCCCTTTTGTGTTTCCCTCTGAACTTTTACTGTTCTCGGAGCGTTCAGCAATCTGTCTCGTGTAATTTCTCTTTACTGCCTTCCTTCATCTTCCCATCTCCACCCCTGAGTACTATCTTCTCTTCGCATTGCTCGCCCTCGCCTCCGCTCTCTTCCCCACGTGGCCTCCCCGTCCTTGTGCGCCCTTGGCGCGTCTCCCGCCGGCCTGCCGGGCGAAGGCGCCGCCGCCGCCGCCGCGCCTTTTAGAGGGCGCCGCATAAAAAGTTGCGGAAGTAGCCTTTTCCTCGGTTTATTGCCATTGTTTACTTTGGAGGGTTATTCGTCGGCTCATAGAGCTCGGCGATGTTTTTTTGGGGTCAAAGTGCATCGGCCGTTTCGACGGCACATGCGTTTTTTTTTTGTTGGTTGCGCCGCAGTAAATTCATTTGGCTTTCGCCGCGATCGCTAGCTCGAGATAAATTAGTGAGCCGGTGCCTCGTTCTTAAAGCGGAATCGACTGCGAAGCCCGATAACGGATTGAAAGACAGTTTACCGCTGTAACTGGGTTCGGAGGATCCACTGGTGATGGCTACGGAGACGAAGGTATCATGAGAGAGGAATGGATGCATTAGAATCGGGGTTGGCGGTTTCCGAGAGCGGGTGTGTGGGTGTTAGTAGTTCTTTTTCGAAAGCTAATGTAGCGAGCTTGAGGGTTGATCCTTGGCATTCAATGCTCTTCGTTTCCCCTGCGGATCTCTAAAGCGGATACTGGGCGAATCACGTCCTTTCATCTGGCCGACCGTGCGTGTATTTGGAGCATTAAGTTGTAAAATGGCGTAGTGGTTCTTTTGAATTTTGTGACTCTGCATTCTTCCCATATCCTAGAAGTCGGTTGGGCTCTTTCTACCCAAGTTGCGAGTTTTGAAGGGCAGACTTTTCCTTTTTGGGATGCGGAGAGATTCTTGGAATGAAAAGCCTGAGTCTGTCAGCGAGTTCGTGTAACTAACTTATCGAAAGGAAAACAAATCTTTCTTTGACGTTCTCATTTATATAAAAATTCCAGTAATTTATGCCGTGTTAAGAATGTAGAGCGTTCTATAATACATAGCTGGAGTAGGAGACACGAACTCCGTTTGCGCAACTATTCAGAGCGGAATAGAGAGATGCAGCTGTAATTTCGTGAAGTTATCTCTGGAATGACGACACCGTAAGAGGTCTTAATAATTGTCGGTATTTACTTTGCAAACTGTGTTATATTTTAAATGTACGTCCTCGTGTACACATTGCCAATAATTTTAAGATTAAGCAATGTTACTTCGCTGTTGTAACATTGGGTTATCAGTCTGCATTCAGAATTCCTACGTTTTCTTTCTTTCTTTCTTTCTTTCTTTCTTTCTTTCTTCTAATAGCATTCATTAAAGATTGAAACTTTGTTTTTGGATAGGATGTTTTAGTCAGTGGAAGAAAGAATGATATAACGTACGATTCCGTGTTCACTATCACTACTGAAAGTAGACATTTTAAATTTCGGATAGTGTAACAATGAAATAATTCGTTGGGCGTGGCGAACACATATTTGGTTTTCCTAATGCGATAATATATCATTTTTGTGAATCACACACAAACATACAGTGGTGTGCCTTCTAAATCAGGAAATTTTTCAGTAATGCCTCTAAAATATAAATTAAAATGTAACTAAATTGAAGGTTACTGTAACAAAAAAATCCCTTCACATTGCGAGGTTAATTGTGATGAAGCGAAACTTGATGAAATTTCTGAGACGAGCAGCTCCAGGGCTTTCTATATGTTCACAGTGCTTTAACGTTGTAGGCATTATGCATTGCTGAAAGCTTCTGCAGCAGAGAGCGGTTGCTGCGGTCAGTAAGATCTTACCGCAGTTTATTTCGGTCATTTTGCGGTTGCGTTTTCCTATGTTATTTCTTGCTCGCCTTATAAAGCTGAAGACTTGCGGGTGCTTTGACTTCACAGCTTGTTCGGTTTGCGTTTCTGCATTTGATATTGTGAGGGCATTCCCAATTGCATTCATTCAGTAGGCGACTGTCTAAAAAGAATATGTAGTCGCTCGGTTATTGGATAAAGAAGCGATTCTTATTTTATTATTAAAGAAAGTTATATTGCTACTTTGAATCATGGCTCGAATGGCAAAAAACCAAGCTATTCAGTGAAATTTTATTTCTGTATTTAGCTTCAACTAGTGCCATGTAGTGGAGAAAGGTCCTCATCTATGGGCGTACGCTAAAAACACTGGAACAGTTCTTTCCGTTAAGCCCGTTTGTGCCACAGTAGAAGTAGGCCTTGTACAACATCGGCGTATTCGCAGTTCTGCATGGAGGATGGGAATATTAGCGCAACCCAGGTCGCAAGGATGGGAGAGGGAACAGATTTCTGAAGGAAGGATCGCGCGCGGCGCTTAATCCATTGTTTAAGGTACTGCTCCGGCATCGATATAGAATTGACATTAAATGTATTGCATTATTGATACATTATTTCACAGTGAATTCGTATCTCTGGGAGTGTTACGCAGATGAATTAGAGATAAGAGAGTGGCAGTAAATTGAGGCATAATCTTTTTTTTAATTTTACACAGTCCTTGAATTTAATAAAGAATTCAATGAATACATTTCGCAGCTTTGCAGATGATGTGGTCACGTCCCAATTTTATCCCATTAACTTAGTTATATGTGGAGACTGGCAGACAACAAGACACTGACCCATGAAAACTCATCCCTTTCTTTTCTCGCAAAGTTCTGTTCAAAACTTCACGCGAAACACGAATCGTAGACCAGAGGATATTTTCTTTAGAAGAACCAAGGGTTTATCATCTTCCACGGATCTCTTTATCCGTAAAAGCAGTCTGTAAAAGAACTGCGAAGTATTGTACCCTTGGCCCTTTGGCGAAGAAGCTGCGACGAGGATGTAGATAACGAGGACGGTGGAGACACATCGCGGTACTCGCCAAGATCTCTCCCCACGCTCGTGTATTTTCAACTCGTAAAGTTGAGGTTCTATTTCCTTTGCGATGAATCAGTCTGATGTCAGAAAAAAGAGGTGTGATATTTATTTATGACGTTATATATCACGCAAAGCATTTTCAATTTATGGTTCTTTTATTTTTGCGGAAGAATAGCTGATTCATGCTATTTGTTATAGTATTGTGTCCCTCAGAGGGACCTGTTTAACAAAATTGTATTCGAGGGAATTGTTTTGAGGAACTAAAATCCTAATTGGCTGGTTCGGTTTCATTTTCGTTTTAAAAAAAAGATTTATTCTATCACCTAGTTTGCAGTTCCTGTCAGCTTTTCTGCTTGATTAGTGTAGGTTCAATGATATTTTGTTGTGGGATTCATGGAACATTATCGGTAAAAATGTATTTTACTGGGAGACGTTTAAGTTGTGAAATGATTTTGCTAATCAAAAATCCTAAACCGACGTCTTTTCCCTCATTCTCAAGTTTTCATCCTCAATTTATTTTTTCGTAAAGAACTTATTCTAAATTCTCACCGGGCTTCCTAAGATTTCAGGTCCATGTCTTCTTTCGTTATGTAATTCTTTAAAAAGAATCTGATTTGGGGATATATGCAAAAATTCTGTTCCGAGAAGGAAATAATTATACTGAAATAATTTATAAGTGATGTAACTTATAAGGAACTAGTTTGACGGCAACTAATTTGATTTTTCACTATATACACAACATTGTGTGAAATACTTTTGTAGATGAATCATGTCTGTTTCGTTCTATTATAGTCCACGATGTCACAATTATTGAACTCCATTTTGCGTTATTGCTTTAAGTATTTCTGATTGTGGTCAACAAGGTTACTTGACAAATCCAAAATGCAAGATATCACTTTTCTTTGATATAAAGCCTGCGTGAAGCCGGAAAGATTAAGTGAACCGAAAAATGGTTTCCCGACGGTCGTGTCTTTTGAAGTCAGTAGTAGTTTATTGGTAAATTCACTTTCCGTGGTCGCATCGGTCGCCTCTATATCGACCTGTTAAAATCTCCAACCGGTCGCGGGCTCGGGACCCGCCAAATCTGAAGCAAATGAGCGACGAACTCTCCCGCGTGGGCCGTCGTTTGTAGAAACAAGACGCCCAAGGGGCCCTAGTTATACGCGAGGACGCCGCGTAACGAGTGTGTCCTCCGTCCTCTTTCTTTTCTTCGCCGCTGCGGCTTTCTGTTCTCCTTTCCCGCCGTCTCGGGCTTGCGGTTCCCGGCAGATCCTTCCGCGACGCTGCAGTGCCAACGACCAAGAGCGGCGACAGCGACAGCGACGGCGACCGTGACGAAGGCGACGCGGTGGCGGTGGCCTTACAAGCGACTACGCTGCAGTATGAGCGATTTTACCGACGGCGACGCTAGCGATATCATGAAGGTGTCACTCCATTAGTTCACAGGAACATGAACAAAACGTATTGAAGATGGTGCGATGCCATTATAATTGTGGCACCGACATGGCAACGATGGTGTTGGAAGCAATTGTTGTGGTGTCAATGAAGCTCCTGGATCTCAAATAAGGGTAATCGAATTGTAACGATGGAACTGTAGTGGTAACAGCAACAGTGAAAAGGTTCTTGCTGGGGTTGGGGGGGGGGGGACGACGGTGTTCATGTCGATGGCGTTCGCACTGGAGCTGGCAACGCGAGAGGTGCCGCTGGAGGTGGAGATGGCGATGGGGGGATAATGGGTCTGTGCAAAAAGCGAGAGGGCGCGCGCTGCGTTTTTTGCGGGCGGCGCCACCGGCGCTGGCTGCTCCAACCCGAGAAGGGCGCTCACGACCCACCCGAGGCGCGATGCGCGGACCTTTCGCCGCGCGCCGTAAATATCCTTTCGCGGCCAACTCGCGCGGAAGTGAACTCTTACTGCCGCCCTCCTCTTGCCTTTCTCCCCCCCCCTTGTAACTAGTAGCTGCCGCCAACTGTGTGTTTATCGTAAAAAATCTCTGTTCGCTCGCTCCTCCGAGGACCGTTTATTGTTGTTTACTTTAACATCGTTCAACTGATGCCAAAAGATCCAAATTCTAACTTGCTCTGCTTCATGCGAAAACATCGAAATTCTGAATACTTTAATATGTTGTTAGTTACGGAGATCAGAGTAATTTATTTTTACTTTAAATGTAGTTTCAAAAATGTATATAGAGCAGGAACGTGAACATAGCTTTGTTGTGAAGTGTTCGCTGCTTTGGAGCTGTTCCTAAATCAATTATTGTTTTGAAAATTATAGTTTATGTGCATCGCATGCATTAGTTTAGAGTGTGCTGAGTAATTGATGATTCGTAAAGTTATTACTTCTTACTACCAATGTCAGTAATGTATTGACATATAGGTGCTCTTGTTGCGCATTATCTAATTGAATTGTCCAAAGGGACGAAATACAGTTATATGTTCAATGTTAATCAATGTTAATTTTACACCATTGCAGTCGTGAATTAACGATAACTTCGTAGAAGGCTAAAATTAATGGCTCCTACTCGATAATGACTTCATGTTGACTCGATGTGTTGGCTCTGTTGTAAACGCAATGTTAATCACTTCGATTGATTTTGGCCGAAATCCAGATTAAGAGGGAGCAAATTCCGTCAGCTGGAATGCGCCTTAATAATAAGTAAAGCCAAAGCGCGCATTTTAGTTTTAGCTCTCGCTACAATTTTTGTGATGATGTGAAGCGTGAGAGTAGTTTATCATTACTACTACGTCTCTTGAACTTTTATTGATATCGTAGCGTCTCTACGTGTGCTATAATTTCTAGTTTTTCCTAGTTCATAAAGTTAATGTTTCAAAGAAATGTGTGTATTTTGTTTTTGCTAGTTGACGCTGTCGCTATTGTCTTAATGTTCTGTTGTCAGATCAAGCACTGAGTTAATCAGTTCCTGAAGTCTTTATTGAAATTGACCTTGTCCTGATACTAAAAATACTTCCTATTACATAAGCGTGCAATTTTTTAATAGCATCACAGATTATATATTAATGCCTCTGGCCGACAGAAGGGGAGAATAGAAACAGGAAGGAAGAAACAAAGAGAATTACTCAATGTTCAATGCGAATAAAGGCTTGGAACATTTGTTACGAGAGAGGGAATAAATGTTTTTTCTAACTGCTGTGGATACGTGACGACTCAAATTAAATTTTGAAAGTGAACTTAACTTCGTGTAGCCTCTGTTGCGAATCACTTTTATAAGCGATAACCATTTCATAGAATGGTCGACAAGATGGAGTAAGTTGTTCGATCATGTTTTTTTATTATTCTAAATTACGTAGAATGCTCGATTGAACAAATATAAACACTTTGTATGTTGACGCTGTGAGAATCGAATTTTGTTTTATTGCTTTTATCTTAAAAGGCCTATTATAAATGACGAAGCCGAACTGCCACATACATTATGAATCACATTGATGTTGATTTTTTTTATGCTGTCAACCACGTAATCGGCAGAGATAAAACACGCGAACTACGAAAAATATATGTAATTGACGATGATAGATTACAAAATGGAATTGGCCAGAATAAATTATATATACACCAAGTAACGTAGATGAATGTCATGACGGGTAAGAAAGAGCGTAGGTGAGTCGTTGCCCGTGGAGCGGTGGGCAGAGGACGTCCGGTGAGGGCGCGTCCTTCCGAGGACCTCTTCCCTCGCAGGCGATCCTCTAACTCGCCTAACTGAGAAGAGGACGGGGCGCGGGCGGAGGCAGGGGCAGCTGCACGGCTCGGGGCGGACTCGCCTAACTTCGCGGGGGCGTAACAAGCTTCTGGCAAGTCGGACGCGACCCTCGCCGATGCGAGCGGGCAACTGGGCAGACAGCAGACCGCCACTGCCCCGCAGTGCGAGAAGCAACTGGCAAGTAACGCATTTGATGGAACCATGTATTCTATGCTTACTTGGCAATTGTAGGTAACGAAAATGCATTTATCTAATTGTGGGACTGTGAAGCTACTTCATGTAAGCAACTGTAACGGAGAATAATGCTCGATCACAATGAACGCGTAAAAGTGTAAGGGCCCGTAAATGTTATTTGTGGAATATTTATTGTTCAGCGTTTTTTGCTGTAATTTATTTTGATTTATTTATAAAATACCAGAAAGTGCAATATTGGGAAAAACTAATTCCTATTTGCTAAGTTTTAAAATGCTTCGTTTAAGATTCTTGGTCTGAATCCTGAAGAAAATTATCATTATTTTACCTTTATGGAAAGGTTGGCAGCATTCTTGGCGGCTGAAAATGTTTAAAAAATTCAAAAATTCATTACGATACTTAACACACAAAATGGACTGTCTTGACTGAATACATCTGTTTAAAAACGAAATTAACCAACCCAAACCTAATATGTTCAAAAATTTAATATTGTAAATTCTTAAACCCATGGTACTCAAACTGTCTTATGTTTCAGAAAATAAAGTTGCGTGTTCTTTTGTTTTACGGCGGTAATTTGCGCCTGAAGAGAGAAGGGACGCTTTTTGTTCGAGGTTCATAGATTATATAAGAGCCCGGTTTCGTGCTGAGCTACTAACGGTGGAAGATTCATCTGTTTACTTTTGTTTCAGCACCAGAAAATTTCAATCATATTTTTTGAAAATATCGTCTTTCTGTGATATTAGGTTACTTGATGAGATTTTTGTTTTTTTTTTAGGTGAGTTTGTCAGATACGATGTTCAACATGCAATTTAATGGAGAAAGTGGTGAATTTTGTAAATGTGTGTATGTATACATACAACATGTGTATAACAACATTATACATATATATATATATATATATATATATATATATATAATCAGTAGTTGTAATATCTTCCCATCAATTTTGCAGAATCATTAACATACGTGGATGTTGCGAACTGCAGCTGTCAAAACGCGTTCACAAATCCGGAATAAAGTTTTCGTGTGAAAACAATCTTTAGCTTTCCGAAGTATAA